>OX377204.1:44755407-44933562 GCA_947396885.1 Heligmosomoides polygyrus polygyrus
CATACTATTTGTCCAAGGATCATCTCAAGCTACAGAAGTCTCGAAAGTTAATGAGAGAATGAAACGAATAGGGAGTAAGGCAACCCGACTGACCTCATGGAAACAGCCTGGTTGCTCACCAGGGATGAGCGGACAATGAAATTTTGAAACCCGGATAACGGATTTTGCTCAAAAATGGCCGGATAACGGAAAGACGGATAACGAACAAACAACAAAAATTAACACTAATTTTAAACCATTCTTTCTCCTTTATTAGGTTGGAAATTATTACACTGTCCACGTCACATGTCAAATAAGCCACTTTTTTCCTTCTTGTTGGTGTTTTTCTTAAAGGCGCGCGGTAGCGCAGTTGGAGGTGCCGTCTATCGCATGAACTCCGATTCATTTTTCTTAGTTCTGATTTTCCCTCCAGGTCAACCAAGTCCACCCTTTTGAGCTCGATGAGCGTACCAGGCTTGTCCGGGAAGAATAATGCACTGACTTGTCCATATGCTGGACACCGCAAGTCGTTCTATAGACCAAATGAGCATTCATACTGCATCCACCACGTGCCGTAGAAGAACAATGCGAGGCGCATCCCGCAAAAGAATTGACTAACGTCGTCTTACATCCTTTACTCATATTTTTCAGTTGCAATAGAGTCGCTAGGCATAGGTCCTACGGGTTTTCTAAGCCTTGGTGGGGCAGTCATTAAAAACAGTCGCTTTTTGTCTACTCTTTAATCAGCTTTAACACCAATTCTTGCCCAGATCGAACAAGACTCTCGATATTGCTCCGAACAAGGTGAATCGCTGCTAAGCGTATTTGGGGAGAATGGCAGTAAATTCATCAAGCTGTGGAACCTATGCTGTTAAACAGACTTATCTCGGCTGCCGCAAGCGTCTTCTTCAGAGCCTGGATAAGAGCAGAGGAATTGCTAATTCGATGATCATTTCAAGTACAGTAGTCTCATATTGATTCGAAAATAAGATGGAAGAGGCGTTGGACAACGAGTGTCCTTACGAAAGCAGGGCAAAACCTGGTAAACATATTCGCATAGAAGTAGACGTGACTCATGCACCTCATTCACTGACATCTGTGCTCATCAAAGGGTGATTTAACAGTCTTTAGGCTGTTTCTACAGTCATGGTCAGTCTAGTTTTTTGCCCCTCCTTCACTTCGTCTTTCCAGTATCATAAGAAGCTATTACAACCAGCCGTGATTCACAAACAAGTACTCTTTCAAACTTTGCTTTTCTTGTTCAGACTCTGAAGGTGGTTGTGCCAAAACGTCAGCCGAATTAGGTTCCTATACCAGTATTGGATCCACAGCCCCTTGACAGCTTTTTCTACTGTTCAACAGGTACCCGTAAACCTATAGATGAATCTGGAATTATTTGGAAATATTAAAGTGCTGGTACATAGTCGTGGTTCATCGACCAGCCACAGGAATAAGCAGTCATGAGTCAGATTTTGTTGTTTGTTATCCGGCTATTTTCGGCCGGATAACGAACAACAAAACGGATAGGCCAAAACCCGCCGGAAACCGGATAACGGATAACGGTCAATCCGCTCATCCCTGTTGCTCACCCTCGGGTGGAGAATGACTGGGTGAATGAGCTCTCCCTTCGGGATAGCCCCTCAGCGGCCCTCCGGCTGGCGCCCACCGCAGTCAAGCCCACAGATTCGGCATATGGGGCCAGCTCCTGGGATACGGCCACCGGTTCCTCTCTCCTATTGATCGCGGGATTTTGAACGCAATTTACAAGGCATCCAGGGTTTTGCGCGCCGCGATATCGAACTCACTTGCTAGGATCGTCACCGCCATCCCAAGCACTGCGCCACTATGACTCCGCAGTCTGTGTTCCCAAGGCGTGGAGACCTTGCACTTGTCCAGTCCATCCACGTGCTCCTTCACTCTGCCTGCTCGCCTCACCGATGTATTCCTCGTTGCACTGACAGCAAGTTATGAGGTGCACCGTTCCCGAGACTCTACAGTCACCTTCTCTACTCTGTACGGGCAGACCGTGCGGGAAGGAATAGTGCACGCGCTGTCACAGAGACGGTTTCTAGCAAGTAGAGCCTTGAGGTTAGCCGGGGGGTATCTCAACGACCCTTATGAGGTCGTCTAGCTCGGCCTTGCGAACACAGTCCCGCGCTTGTGTGCTGAGTGCATCCGTTATAAAGGGCACTGAAAAAGGAACTTTGTTACGTTCTTGAGCTCTACATGTTCGAGCTGCTGACGGTCGACGATCTTTCTTAGACATACTGTTGGGCAAGTACTCATTTGACAAAGCAATGCTAGCAGCCATTTCCATCAATGAAGACTTCAAATCGTCATTGGAAGACACTAATTCTTTCTTTCTCAAACTTCTTTTGTCTTTTCCAGGCTCTGAGGAAGGCGGTTAGGCCGAAAGGTAAGCAGAATAAAGCTCCAATAACAATCTTGGCTCAACAGCTTCACGACGTCCTACACCGCTCTTAGTTACTTTCATACCAATTGTGTTTCTGTGCGCGCATGAACGACACCTGGGCGGAGCAAAAATTCTGCCAATGCAAGGCATAATGCACTATGGGTGGCTCAGATGACGCACGCATTCCGCTATGCTGAGGTTAGGCAAACATCCCCGAGCAAGGGTACTGAACAGAGCCGTGCAGTGTACGCACCTTTCGCCTCCTCAAAGTTCTCCCATTCTATGCTGCTTCTCCTGTGAACCACTGGAGGGGGTGGTGCCTGAAACAGCGGAGACGTACAACCAGTTTCGATGATTTCGTCTCCTCCGACAGCTGTTTGTAGCTAGCGTACCTTCTTCTTGTACTGAGGATTTTCTTCGAGAATGTCGCCCTCGTAGTCGTTCAGTGGCGTCGATCGCCCGGAAACGCTGGATCGTGACTGAAACCAAACGGAACGCCGCTTCCAGACAATAACTGCGTTCGTCGCGCGAACTCGGTTGTGACTTGTGACTGGTGAACGAGTAGGTCCACGGCGCGGAAGGGGGGGGGGGGGGAAGGACCGAACACCCCTTTGAACCACAAAGTCGAACTAGGGAGATGGAGTCAGCGGTGAGCGGATTCAAGCGATCTCATCGGGCACTGGTATGGGCCAGGAATTCACTGCTGGCTGTAAAGAAACACAGTGGAATGACAAACCTGTGGAGGAATCTGAGAAGAAATGCTTTCATAGAAATCCGAGTACGGCATATCAGATTTCCGCCGTCGCGAAACTGAAAAAGCGCGGTTTTGCACTCTGATAGGACCGCATTCGGAAGACTAAAGCAGCTGATGGTCGCACCTGAGCGCTCCTTCGTCGGGATGGACACCTTGATCTTCTCCTCTTTCTTTATCTCAGTTGTATCTGAAATCGTTGCCGCAATACTCTTGAACAAAAAACGCACATTTGTTTTGCTCTGGCTTGGAAAGAAGGAACGGTCATAATTAACGCAATCTAAACAGCAAGAGTAGACCAGAGCGGACCTAAAATTTGAATAGAGAGGCAATTCTTGGTAGGGAAGAGAGCTTTGCAGAAAAGAGTGGAGAAGGAAGTAATGCTTTAAAACGTTTATGGGTCTCTCTGCCCTATCATAAATCTCTAGAGTTAGTTTTCTCTAACCATAAGGCGCGAAATGTGCCTTTATCCAAAAGCGCTATTCAGCTAGGTCAAGTACTGCATTTTAAGAGGTTATTCTTTCCATTGGTGCTAGATTGAACCTAGAATAGGGCTTACGGAGATCCTTTGACTTCCAAACCTCGGGCGCGGGCTCGAGCGTGAGCTACGTGAGCTGAAGGCTCGGGTCCCGCCAACTGGCATGGATGCATGGATGATGACTACGGCAACGACATAGGTTGAGTTTGCCACTTACAATTCACCATTTCTCTTCGGTTATCGTTGGTATTCTCAGTGTTGTGCTTTTCGCTCTCACAACTTGACCCCTAGATCTGCAGATTTATACGTGCTCTCAAGACAGCAATTGTGTAGTGTGTATGAGTATGTACATCCGTATGTGCAATATTGCGCACGTATGTATAACATTTTACCACGGGCCATTTCAGTGCCAATTCTTTAGATTCATTTGTCAATCGTACTATGTACCCACATGAACAAAGTGTGAACGCTCTAAATTTGGAAGCTGAAAAAGACCGAAGGAAGACCTAAGTAGAGACAGGAAGAAAAACCATAAATAACCTTCGCCATCATGACTTTTCTTGAGCCGTTAGTTCAATGAAATTCCTGCTCTTAAAGTCTTAAAGTCGTCTGCTCTCCTGATTCAGCACTGAAGTATTGAAGGAGAAATTAGGGCTTTCGAGAAGCTGGTGTGGCGAATTTCTTCTGGACATGGATTGTGAAGGATTTGACACCAGTAGAATGACAGCTCCTTCCGTATTTTTTCAGCACAGTCCCATCCAACCACCCGCATACTGGAAAATATTCCGGAGCCGGCGTATCCACTGATGGCGAGACACGACGGAATTTCAATGTCTGAGGAAAACATGCCTTCAAAAGGCGCATTGAACGCGAATCGCTCCAGAGCGCACGACTGTGTGGGCGTAGTCGGACGAGGGCGTTGGGCTGACGGATTGCTGTACTCCCTGCGCAAGGCGGCATGTTCAGGATCCTGCAACGAAAAGGTAACGTGCTTAAGTGGCTGCTACGCAGGAATTGAATCTTTGGAAAAACAGGCGTAACACATGCGTGAACAGCCTAAGTTAGGGTCAGTCATAGGAGAAAACAGCGGATGATCTATGTCCGCATTTATGAATGTCCATGTGAACAAGATAGAGTACAGTGCGCTCCAAGTGCAGCGCAATATTTCCTTTTGCGTCACAAATTCACCGCTCCTACATAAGCATCAGAAAGTGCCGTGCTAGAGAAGACATTTCTTAGACTCCTCTCTTCTGGTTCTCCTCTCCATCCACTTCCGATGACAAGTGTGAAGAAGTCTATGAGGAAGTGCCTCCCTTCATGGAACACAATATTCCGCCTTTCACAGCGCAAAATGCATTGCAAAATGCAAAATGTAAATTTCCGTTTTGTTCCACTACACTTTTCCAAGGACCGGGTAATTTTCTAATTCCTTTCGCGTAAAACACTGCAGTTCTGGAGTCGAACCATTGCTGAGTCCAACTTTTGAGGTCTTCATCCGTTTCAAAATATTTCTCTCCAATTTTTTGCTTGAGAGCACGGAAGAGATGGTAGCCGGTGTGAGCGAGGTCAGGGCTATTCGGTGGATCTCCTCTATCGTTTCTCTTGAGTCTTGGAACATGTGGTTTTGCACTGTCAGCAGGATCATCACCTTCGACTTCTAAGGCCTCTTTTCTTGGAGAGCTGTGGAGTTGGCCACTGTTTGTGGCAGCAGTGAGTGTCTCTCCATTTCTGAGTATTTCCCAGTAAGTCACTCCTCTGATATCCCGCCAAACACTCAAGAGAGTCTTCCTTTCGTGAACATCGGTCTTGAGATCAGGCTTAGGGTTCTCTCCTTTTTGTACCCATTGTCTTTCTCTTTGGAAGTTGGCATACAGAACTCAGGACTCATTGCCTGTCACAATCCGCGGCAGAAACGATTTCTTTTCGTATCTGCACAGAAGGGAAGCAGCGATGGAGAGCAGTTGACCTTTCTGAGTGTCTGACAGGGCATGTGGAATCCAAGCTCCAAATTTCCATGCAAAGCCAAGATTCTTCAGATGGATTCACACTATCATATGAGACATTTCGAGCTTCTCTGCCAGTTGACGTGTCGTCTGCCTACTATCGGTGCGAAGAAGATGGACTAGTTCAGTGTTGTCCAGTTCAGTTGGCCTTCCTGACTTTGCATTGTCCTCGAGTGAATAATCTCCCTTTAAAAACTTTCCGAACCATTCATAATTGCGATGACTAGTAGATTCCAAGCCATATATATGGTTAATTTGGTCGGCTGCCTGACATGCTGTAGATCCTTTAATGAGTTCATGAAGAATGACGTGCCGAAAATGGTCATGAGGAGATCTGGCGTTGAGTCCGGAAGATTGGATACATACATTGGATACACGAAACACAAGAGGGGTCTTGACCTGTGTCCGCGTGCGACCGGTAGACAAGTGTGATAGGATTACGAAATCAGCTATCAATTTGGCTAGTGCGTTTACAAGGAGGACGGTAAAAATTTTTTCGATGTGTCAAGAGACTTTTTTCCAACCTAATACTTTCAATAGGGTCGAATCCTCGATCAATGGAGTAACTCACGTCGTTCTTCACAACGACCAAGAGGATCCTCGAGGCTACCGTCCCATATGCCTGCTGAGCGTGCTTTTCAAGATCTTCACGGATTAATCTTCATAGATATAAAGGGCAAACTGTGGAGCTCCACCCACAGAGCAATCTGTATTCCGTAAGGATCACATCAGACCGTCTCGAGGATCATTGAGGCTTGCCAGGGATACCGTCTGCCCCTAGTTCTCACCTTCGTCAGCTACGAGGAGGCATTCGACACGCTATTCTGGCTGCGCTCACCGACCAATGAGTGAACTCGTCCTACTTGGGAACTCCAGCCGACTGCTACGCTGGATGCAAGACAACAGTTCAGTTGTTCCACCTCCCCCTTACCATTCATTCCCACCGGGAATATGATGCAACAGGGTGACACCGCTTAGAGGACGCTTCTCGCCGCAGGGCTGCAGTGGATAATGGAGTCGGTCCACAAGTACGGAACAGATATATGTGTGTATGGCAGATTCCTCTCAAACCTTCGTTTTGCTGACGACGTTACACTCTTCTCGAGTTCGATCGCTGAAACTAAGACGATGCTTACTGAGCAAAATGAAGTAGAAAAATGATAGGACTGCGAATCGGCCGGAGGAAGACACAGTTCATGAAGAACATATATTGCAATGGAAGGGGAATTCTACTTCTACATGGGAGAACGTTTCATTTTCGAGACTCTGCGGTTCATAAGTGGGCGGTTAAGCGCCGATGGAGACCCTCATGTAATTCGTCGGACCACCGCTAGATTAGGTCGAAGCTCTAAAGATTGCAGCGCTTCTGACGATTGCAGGACCCAAAGCGATTGGATTCTTTCTGACTTCGCCGATTTCTCGCAGCTCTAACTGGATTATAATCCGCTATTAAGTGCTGCGCTGTAGAGGGCGGCGCTATGAAACCCGCACAAGAGGCTTACCTACAGTCGGTGCTAATGGTTCAGTGTTCACTAGAGCGCATCCGACACATAGCTGTTCATCCAAGGCCGTGAAATCGTTTTAATCACGCAACACTCAGCAAAGGTCATAGAAATGCCTCCGTCGGGCAGTGCCAACCTCTGCTCTAAATCACTGAGAGGATAGGCCTATCCCGAAGACGAAGCGAAGGATATCTGCTCAGCAAAACCATTTGGGGAACTTCCACCACTTTAAAATAACGTGTTGAAGTGCGGACTTGCAACTCTGTGGAGCGGCACGCAGGGTTCGAATTGCCTCACGAATGGACTACATAGCTCTCATATCGTGTTTCATGACAAACAATGAGTCGAACTCGACGAACCAACGCAAGCGAGAAAAGATCAATTCTATTATAGTGACACATACTGACGCAGCCAAAAGGAGCTCTGAGCCAGATGGTTCAACATTTTGAGCTCTGGTATCAGTGGCAGGAGTTGGCCTTTGCAAGAAGGAGAGAGCGAACCACAAGGAAGGAAGAGTCCCGTCATGTCACGTCCCTGACTAGATTCGAGCGTTAAATGCACAAGGCGCAACGATAGTTACGTTCCTCGTTGGCATCAAACTGCAACGAGCAATGTCGGCAACGAGGAAAACAAGTCACTTCCTCTGGAGTAGCTTGAAATGGAAAACTGTGGAACGGAATCTGCTCCACACACGGAATGCGTCCAACGAATCGGAAATGTCTTACCTGAACGTGCCTCGAGAAAGCCGACGGTGGAGCGGATTTGTCGGGCTGGACTGAAAATGGGATTTGTTATGCTCCACTTCTTTCAGCTCATTGTAAGCACATTTTTACACGGCCGTTGCAGAGCTTTCACACCTGACGCTTTCCTTTTTTTTCCATTTCCTGACGCTCTTCATCGATGGCTAAACTCGGCCGCCCGATGGTTCTTGCACGCTCACGTTTCTAAGCCCTAGAACGCTGGCGAGCGAAAGCTTCCGAAGCTTGCCTCTGTCTTAATGTGCGGTGATCGAGTCAAAAAGAAGGTTTCGCGCCTTCTTGGAAAGAGCTCGGGAAGCTTGTAAGAACGTCTGAGCAATCAAACTGATATATTAATTTACTCATTAAATAACGCCTATATCGCAATGATAGATAAGAAATAAAATAAAAATGATAAATAAAGATAAAACCACGTAATTTTCATGCGAGGAATTTAGAGCTTTTTAAGACATTAAAATATTATTAAAACAAAGTGATTCAGTTTCCCATGGCAAGTTTGTCCTCATCCCTTCAAGCTCTGCGGTTTCTCCTGACCCACTGATTCTCTATCATCTCTCTATTCCCCTTTCTTGTATTTCTTTCTGATATCCTGTCAATTGAACTGCGTCCAAAGGACTAATTATTATGTATGAGAAAGTTGACTAAGCCATGTAAAGCAATCGAAGGGCTGCTAGGTCATCATGGCGCAATTTTTACTGAACAGGGAAGGGTCTCAGGCGTAGGTCTGAACGGAGGAAGTGGATAGTACTGCGAGAATGTCCACCCCTCATATAGTAGAAAAACATGTTTCGTTTTTGCTGAGTCCTTGAACCCAAAGAGCTACGGGCCCTCGAAATTGGGGTACAGTATTGCACCGTCACCCATACCTACCTTAACCTACCGTAATCGTTGAAATTTGAAAAACGAATGTCAGATTCGTGATCAGCACCCCAAATAACACCCCTGGGCCAGGTTTGGGCGAAAAAATTCGACCCCTCCTCGACTTCTGGAGTCGTGAAAGAACAATAGTGCCTTAATGGTAATTTTAATCAGCTTATTTCCTACACATCTTCCATACATTTATTTCACTCTAAATTGTCAAATAAGGGTTTATTGTAAGCTGTGGTTCGCTCACTTTTCCCAGTTTCTGAATTATACAATGTTTTGTGTTTTTCAGCGAATGTTAAAGTGACCTTTCGGCAGGTACGGGTTACAGCAGGTAAGAGTGACTAGAACTGTCGAGGTCATCATCACCGATTTCGCCCAATCTTCTCCCAGTGGGGTTATTTGGTGTTGATCACGAATCTGACATCCGTTTTTCCGTATTACGCTGAGGTACGTTAAGGTACAGTGGGAAGAGGTGATTAGTGGTAATGTCATGGTCACAGTTTTTACCCAAACATTGTGCTGAGCACGAATCCGACCCTTACTTGACAATTTAGAGTTAAATAAGTGTGCAGGAAGCAAATTGGTAAGGGAGGCGGCAGTAATGGAAAAAAAGGAAAAACATTGCATAACACTAAAGCCAAACACCTGACCTAGCACCTGTGAAGCAGCATCTCAACCTGCTGAACCACCGATCCGCTAGCCGCAGACCTTTCGCCGCTTCCTATACATCAGCGCGCGCACGTAGGTACGTGGGCACGCGCTGGCGGTGCAATACTGCACCCCCAACTTCGAAGGCGCGTAACTCTTTGGGTTCAAGGACTCAGCAAAAACGAAACACGTTTTTCTACTATATGAAGGCTGGAGATTCTCGCAGCGCTATCCATTTCCCCCGTTCAGACGTACGCCTGAGACGCCTCCCTGGTGAGCATTTCTGGTGGTTCTAAACCAAAAAAGAACGTCAAATGATTACCAGGTGCCAAGGCGCTTTCAATCTCCGAATCCAGATCGTCGTCGTCGCGCAAAAGGCTCTTGTGCATCTCGTGCTCCTGTAACCACCTTTTGCACTACCTCCAACGCCTCGACATGAAAGGTGATTCTTTCCGATATAAGGAACCGAAGGAACTCGTCACCTGCTCCGAATGCCCAGGACCGGGGACGGACATCTTGTACTTCTGCGTCTCTCCCAGAGATGGGTCGACCGTACTGGTTGGCTTCACCTGAAATTGCGCAAAAATTCTGAACTGAGCCAACCTTCCGCGATGTTAAGGCTACGGGTTGCTAAGGAAGGCATATCTTGAGTCCCTGCACCAAACGTAATGCCAAGGTTCTCCTTAACATGTGAACGAGTAATGTGCTGTTTGTCAATAAATATCACGAAAAAGTGATCTTAACTAACGATATGACGCTCTGAAACGGATTTTACAGCAGATTCCTGGGGTAATTCCTCATGCAGATCTTGCGTCCTCGGTTCCTTTTATACATGGTACCTTACCAGTAGATCGACTGGAAGAGAATGGTGTTCTGGTATCGACCAGCTGAGGACAATGATATTGCTTAGATTTTGGTTTACTTGGGACATGGAAAGGGTTTTTAAAATAAAGCGGTTCTACGTAGCAATAACCTTGACACTCTGAAAATTGCATTGGACAGCATGAACCGTCGTAATAGTGAGTGAGCGTTGCTCACCATTTCAATGATTGTCTCGCTGGTTTTACTGTATGATGTCATATAATAGACCATAATCTGCAAAATTCCTATAGGATCCATAGAAGTTCCCGAAAACTTCGCACAGCAAAAAGCTATTTCTGAACCTCTTGCGTAGCCTCGAACATAGCCGTAGCATTTTGATCGCGGCTGTCTTAACCGAACTGCAAAGCCGACGCTGATGCGGAGCGCCTATGTGATTATGAGAGTCAAAATTGCGACTCCTAAGGGGACTGCGCAGGCAGGAAAGCTTCCCCATCACCGAGCACACACAGTGGCATCGCATCCGAAAGGCGACATGGTCTCTGAACGGATCACTGAACGTCTTGACAAGGGGTGCTTCTCGTCAACTCACCATTTCAATGATCGTATCGTTGGTGTCGCTGGTCCTCATCGAGATGCGGTCGATGTCGAGTTGCGCAGGCAGCTCGGGAGCAGGAGGAAGGTCGCACTCGATCGACTCAGTGAACGAGCGCATCGCACGAAATGAGGCGACACGTTCTAAACAGCAGTTCTTATAGTGCAACCTTAGGCGCAGAGAAGGCTGTTTGATGAGAACGAGTGAAGTAGAAGAAAGTAGAAGAGGTAGGGATTTATGTGTGTAATGAATCTGAAGACCCGAAACATAGGAGCCGTCGTCAATTCTGAGGTCACTATCGGGCACCACAGCACGATAGGCCCATTGAAAGTTACTTTCATGGCAGCCCCTTGTCCGGCACATCCAGATCGCCGCTGTTGTTGCGTGACCAGAAACACTGAGGACCAGGGATGAGCGGGTAATGAAATTTTGAAACCCGGATAACGGATAACGGATAACTTTGCTCGAAAATGGCCGGATAACGGAAAAACGGACAACGAGCAAACAACAAAAATTGAAACTCGTTTTAAGCTGCTCTAATTTCAACGGCAAATCAGGAGTTGAAACACTATTAATTTATAAGCCGTTCCTAGACATTTTGATAGTGTTTTTTAAACGTAGTGCAGTCGCCAGATTAACGACACACTACGGGATTTTCTACGGGAACGACACACTACGGGATTTTCTGCCGATCAGAAGGAAAGCAAGCAAAGAGCAGCATTACTGTCTTTCGCCTTTCGAGAGGGTGGTTGTGTTGTTCAATTTATCAGCCGCCAGTTCTTTTTCCAATTAAAGCTGCTGAAAATTGAATGATCCTCATAAGAGCAATTCTCCCGATGTCTCTTGACTCCACGCTATGAAGAAGGCGAGAGACGTCCATCCGAATAAAGTCCATATAACAATCTTGATTCTACACCATTATAAGAGCCCTTATTGTTGTTGCTGCCCTATAGCAACCCAAGATCTAAGGTATTTGAACATGGAATTATCTGGGATAGAAACAATACTAACTTTCTATCTGGTAATAACAGCAAGCAATTGTGTAGGCTAATCACACATTTAAGGACTCATGATTTCCAGAGGGGCAGGATTATCCGACGCATTCCAAAAAGGGAGTGGTTCCTTGTGTAATAGAGAAATTTCACTGGAAAACTCACAAATATAACGAATCTGCATGTCTTGCAGCACCCGCGATTCTAAGTTTATTTAGAACAGCTTGTTGCAAAAATGTAATGTAATAAAATGTTTGATGGAGAATTCGTTCTCTCAATGTATCCGAATTGCACCTATTTCCCTTTCGCTCGTATTCACTGCTGTTACGATATTTGTTTGGTGGTTCACAACAGCATATGATAAAAGCATACCTCTACCGCATGCTAGCAAATCGAACACACTGAAGTCATGGAGCCACATATGACACGACGCAAATGTCGGTGGTAAAAATTCGGTTGAGCTAACCCTCCTGAGTTTGAACGACTTCCGTTGTTTTTAACGACCACTCTTACGGTCGTGAATGATCCTTTACATAGTCCACCCATCACCACGTTCAAACCTAGGAGTCATGCAATTTGTTGTTCGTTATCCGGCCCAAAATCGCCGGATAACGAACAACAAAACGGATAGGCCAAAACCCCCCGGAAACCGGATAACGGATAACGGTCAGTTCGCTCATCTCTGCTGAGGACCCTCTTTCCTTCTACTTCGTTTCACTGCAGCAACGACACGAAGGATGAACCCGTGTGTGCCCTCTAGCGCATCCGGAAATTACAAAATGTCATCTAAACGCCTAAAGTCGGAAGAAATCACTCTGGTCTGGAGCTGCCGAAAACTGTTGTGCAACCGTTGAACACTATAAAAGGATAAAGGACGGCATTACTCAATCCCTTCTGGGATGAGCCAGCGCATTCTACCTCTACGGGATGTCGTGGAGGCGACATGAATGCGTATTTGGCCATACAATGACTTGCGGTGGCCAGCCGATGAACAAGTCAGCGCTTTATCCTTCCCAGACGAGTCTGGTACCAATTCAACGACCCGGAGGGATGGAAGGCTTCTTTGGCCTGGGCGGGAAATCCGAACCAGGAACCTGGTATCGGGTGCACGCAACTGTCGACCCCCTCCGACTGCGCCACACGCGCCCTTTGAATGTACAAACTGAACCGTGGAGAAATAACAACAACAGAGACACAAGGCCACACTATAGTTTCGAAGCAGCCTCCTTTGAGCGAATACAAGGTCCAAACACTTAGTGAAGCTTCCGGTGATAGGCCGCAGGTCATCTGGAACACAGTCGGCTACACTCCCGGCGCAGAGATTCCTTCAGGGAGTCCAAGCTATGGTGACGCTTGGCAGACCCAGGCTTCCAGAACTGACGACACGCTGCAGTGCGTCGGATCCAGATTCAGGGAGTCTGTGGTCATTCCGCAGACGTGATGGAGTACGGAAAATTGACCTTGCATCACGCCTGCGTGCTTTTCGCCCTATGTGCAGGGCTGTGTTTTGTAGAAACGTCCACTGCATATTGACGGGCCCACGTAAGCATCATGGTCTCAACGATGTCCACTCGACATCTTCAATAATTTTTTACTTCTTCTTCTACAATATCTAGGGCGAACTTTTCGTTGGTGCAGACTTCTCTCCAAACCATGACCAGCTGGGAATTCTGAAGACGTTCGACGATGGCGAAAGTTGCTGGGACCTCTGCAGACCAGATCCTGTCGGTTGTGAGCCTGCTACACGGTGAACAGCCCGTCCTTGGCTAGCTTTGCGTTCCCATCCGCGCCCTGCGACCCATCGCCGAAAACTTCACCGAGCTCCCAACTTCTCTCTTCTTGAAACCTCGGCATTGTAAGTTGTCTAAGCTGTAACGCAAAATACATGGGGAAACGGGTACAGCTCTGGCGGTTTGCATAAAAGAACATTCAGCCAGGAAAAGACGTGGATTGCAATCCAGCCCACTTGGCAGACGCAGAATTGATGCGCGTGACGGGAACGACTACGAGGTGAAATGTACAATGTTGGCCATTGAGAGTGAAATCTCAGCACGAAAGACTTTGGAAGCGAGGAATCCAGTAATGAACAGCCGAAATGAGTGTCTAGTCGTAACAAGTGACTTCTTGCCGTTTGTGCCTTATTGTGAACTGTAGAATGATCAGAGAGCGATATCCGCAGTGTGGTTCATTCGCCTCTCTGGTCACAGGACGAACATACATATGCTCTCAACGGTGGACATTGGTGAGTTCATTATCTCATTTGGTCTCTTCGGGTGTTTGTAGAAGTAGGTCGAAAATGGTAGAGTGGTTAAGGCGCTTGGTGGGGTAGAGCGCAAATCTAACCTTCACACCATGTTTAGGCCTCTGAGGACGGCGGAACTTCGAAACATCAGGCCCTGCTGAATAAATCTGTCCACCTATGTAAGAACCTCGTGTCGCACAAATATACTAACAGTAACAACTTCACCAAGCGTTTGGACCTTTGTATTCGCGCCTACGGAGCTACGATTTTTTCGGTCAAATATAGTGCTGCATAGTGTTGCTAACATCTAATATTAGTTATTTATATTTGTTGTTATTGAATAGTTGTTCGTTAAGTTGTTACTTGTTTCATATATAGATATAATTATAAAACCTTTAATCACGCTATTTGGAACACCCCGAAATATCTGAGCAAAACATCAGTTATGAGCAAAAACGCACGGTCTCGACCACATACCCAAATACATATACATGAAGGACAGAAAATGCGTTTAGCTTTGTCCAGCACTGGTAATAATACACCTTCACTGCTGCTTAAACTACAGCGATATCGTCTCTTTGTAGCCTCGAAAATCAAAACAATATTTGGGAAGCTATGCACGTTCTCTCGCAAACACCTCTTCGTTTGCGAAGGAACAGTAGGCAAGCAGCAATCACGAAGAGCAACGTCGCAATGATGGAATGTGGCTTAAGAAGAAGAACACGCCCTTCCCGTAGATGCTCACCATCACTTATAAGAGCATTCTACGAAATGTTCTAACTAATCGCTAACTGTGCTCGTGCAGGAACTAGTTCAAGTCACAGCAGGATAAAGTAATGACAGAAATGGGCGAGAGGAGAAAGAGACAACCCACCAACAAACGTTGCGGAAAAGCTTAAGCGGATGGTGAACACCTGCTTCCCTTACGTCCCTTTCTCCTATTACCTTTGAAACTGCTGTGACTTGAACAATTGAAAAAACCAAAATATGCAGTTCTTGACAGTGCAACTTCTGAGGCCCCCCCCCTGCTTTTGCAGGCACTCAAGAAGGCAACGACGCTAAAACGTCAGCCGAATGGAAGACGATAAACTTGGTACAAGAGCTTCATCTCCGCTACCACCAGCTTCTCCATATGTGTTGCCTTATGCACGCCATACAACTCAAAATGTGGCGAACTCCGGCGAAACGTGAATGCGTCACCGTGGAGCTGAATCGGAAGCTGCCTCTCACATTGCAGTAATCGGTAAGCTATCACCCAAAGACACCTAGTTTTGAAGGCAGGCAATAAATGCAAGTACTTCCTAAAGTTAGACTTTCTGCTGCATACATACTTCTGACAAGAAAAAACATCGGTTTCGTCCACACAGTACCATAGGATCCAAGCTCAGAATGGAGTCATCGGAGTCAGATGAACGGTAGAGAGGTGCATATGGGAGGAGAGTCGATATCAAACAGAGCATGACTGACGCGAAGCCAATATGGCTGTTTCTAGCGATTTAGAATGAGATTTCGATGTCTTTGAATTTATCACTTAGAAGAGCCCTCACGCAGTAGGTAGACAAACCGTGCCCGGCGCGGCTTATCAAGCGATATGGTGAAACATTTCATTTCAGTATTTTCTCCGTTAAATTGCTGTAAGGCGTTGACGAATCAGGCCCCAGATCGGTGCTGTAAGCTGTGGTTTACCACTTGGAGTGAACGAGAGTAAAGTGCTAATCCATCACTTGAACAGAACTCTGACCGTACGGATTAAGTGGTAGTGTAAAATGTCACGACAAAGGTCGGCGTTAATCCGGGATGTGCCACGCCTTACACACTCTACCTTTATGAGATATCGCGGAGTCAATTTAAACGTGTTTGGTCCGTACACGGGGCCTTGCACACATACATACACCCGCGATGGCCATCCGAAAATCAGCCGTTTTACCCTTCCCAGACAAGCCTGTTAGCAATTTACCTTATGGATGGAATGCTTGGTTGAGAAATCCGAAACCCTTGATACGAACTGCACGCGATAGCCGGCGCCTCCTCCGACTGCGCTACCTTGCTCCCAAAAGCAAATATTAGTGCGCGGAAATTCTCTGACAGAACCCCATCCCTCCCCATCCCCTCCCCCAGAGATTGAAACACATAACAATGTGGTCTGTGATGCTCTCGCCGATAATAGTGGAGATATCGGCTGCTCCTGGTTTAGCTGGATGGTCATTGGCTCACCATCACCCCAGCAGCTGAGCGCACACACCCAAGAACCGAAATGTGAACGACCGGCTACGATTGTTCACTGCGTATAGCGGCTGTTGGTGTGTTGGCTACATAGACGTGAAAAGAGGAGTGCAAAAGAAGGCAGCCTCCAGACATGAAGGAGGCTCCAGTGTGAATAACCTCGTACAATCAGGAAACAAACAACAAACAAGTAGTTCATCTACAAAGGAGCTCCAAATGAACTACTTGTTTGTTTTCACACTTCGATATGGATACAGATTCAGAAGCTCGAGATGGCCGGAGATCTCTTTCGGCACAACCGTTCTCTTTAAAAGGAAGTTACAATACGCAGTGAGTTTCACCGACTTGTTATGCAGATATGCTTTCATTCAGGCAGCGAACAGTTGGTTAATGGCATAAGCCTAAAATTCGTGCATGAGTGCGGTGAAGACTCGCTCACTACGCAGGTCAGAGTGTTTGTTGTAAGGAGAGGCCACCATTCGGGGATTGCTAAGCAAGGATTCTCCTGAAATTTGAGGCTAGAGGAAATCTTCAGCGACACACGTCAGCTGTGCTGAAGAAAGACGTAGAAAGGAGACGTGACGTGAGACTCTAAGAAGGGCCCACAAAGCCGTAGGCAGAAGCGCAGCGGAGTTGGTCGATAAAAACTAGACGGCCGGGCAGGAGAGAATTCAATAGACTCCGTTTTGGAAGAGACCACTATCAGAGCTACTACTAGCGCATGGTGCCATCGGCTCCAGAAAGCGCGGGTAGATGATGGACTGCAGCTCTGCAGCAAACACTGATTCCCTGGCAATAACTTCAGAGAAAAAGGAAGGACTGAGAACTTCAAAGCGCTGCCTCTTGTGAAGCAGATGTGAAAGGAGTACGCCTTGAAGGACAGTATCAGCCAAAAGGGGCAAGGCTGCTTCCTAGTGAAGCGAGTGGTGTAGCACTGGCAGAGGCAGGCTTACGTGGTGTTCGGGAGGGCCGGAACAAAACACTCTTCCTTCCCACCTCACTCACTCTCGCAAAGACTCTCAGACACTTGCGAGGCTTAAACGCTTAGCGATCAATATTTTAGGACAGAAGGCAGGGAAACACCACGCTGTTCCTTGGATACCTGGCGATTCCAGCCGGCAAGGGCAGAACGCGAGTGGATTGCTCGAAGGAGAAGAAGCAGTGGGCGAGAGCGACTGCGAATGCAGCTCTAGAGGAGGCAGCGTATGTGGTTTAGACGGAAGCAAGAACGGGTGGAGGCTTCGTTTGGAAACGAATTCAGGATGTCACCGGAGAGCGGAATCGAGGTGGAACTGAATACGCAGGAGCGGACCGAACTAACAGTGAAGGCAGATCACCTTGCTGCACAAGCGTTCTTACAATTCTTATCAGAACAATAGTCTCAACAGCAACAAAAAAGTGACAGTTTTAGAAGAGAGACTTTCCCGGGAGCTAAATGGTTCCACTCATAAAAATTTGCCACCCAAAATGTGCAGGCAGCGCTCGGACGTTTGCAAACTGAAGCATACATTAGGATGTCGGATTATAAAAGCTGTTTTCGCTCAAAAAGGAATTTTGCTACAAGAAAAGAACGACCAGACCTTAATACAAGAGGTATCTCCATTATTATCAATGACATGACGCCAATGGATGCATTGCTTGCTATCTGCTCAATGTAGGCGGAGAAGAACACATCCATAAAATCGTCATCAATTTACTCAAAGATGCGGCTCCAAAGCTCTACCGTGTGGTTCCTATGAGTAGCCCTGTTGGCTTTACATATTGTCCAAATTCAAGTCGCCTAAGCTATGCTCATGCAGCTCAACTTGCAGTCATAATTCACACAGAAGAGGGGTTCAAACGGAGCACGTGGGGTTAGAGGCTCGAGATAAAGCAAGGAGCGAGGAAATCTCGCTGGCTAGTTGCTCGTACTGTGGAAGCACAAACTCGGGCGACGACAGCGCCTGAAGAACACCAAGTGAAGCCTTCTCTCTTGCAACAGCACAGTGGCCAGGTCATTAAAATTTCATGGCCCTCCATTGAGGACGCATTCGGCGCGGCGCTTCCAGAAGGCACAGCACGCGACACTTGAACCCACCAGAAGTAGACTGCAGAGCGTCGTCATTGCGAAAAGCGTTTCGGCCTCCATGCGGATCGAATTCTCGAGGCGACTGATCACGCCAGGACATTGGACATCTGAAAACGACCGAATAACGACGCCAGTGCCTTGGCCGAAACACGTCGCGAACTGCAAGAGATTGCCAGAGCAGAAAAAGTAGAAAGTGATGAATGCTATGAAGGAAGAAGAATGGGATTAGGCAGCGTACAGCATACTGTAGCGTCTACATGTACGCTTGTGAACACCTAAGTTTTACATATTTATTTATTTAAAGGTGACATTGTGAGTTTATTTCCGAAGAGAAAGGTGCTTGTGAGATCTCAGACTTTATTTCGTGTGGTCTAAAAAATCTAATTCGTTTGAGTCTACGTAATCCATTTTACAGTCGAAACGAAACATGTTTAATGTTGTTGTTAGCTGTCGTTGTTCAGCATGTTATTGTCCTTTGTCCACGATTGTTGTGCCGTTGTATTCAATGTTGTTGAGGAACTACGAGAATAATATTTTTGAATATTTTCAATGTGAATGAATAATATAATAATAATTTAAATAATTTTACACATAATTTCCCACGTAATTCAATTTTATACATCCGTGAAGACCCCGATAAGTTGTAACGGAGGAACGCAGAGGGCTATCAGGAGTATTCTCGCAGAACTGTGATGAGATGACTTCTTCTAACAAGTATATGCAGCGGCCTCTGTGACTTGTGCGTATCTAAATACCCTGCAGGTGAGGAAGACATTTACATACATGGATCCATACAACACATTACATGCATCAAATGTAGAGCGAAATGTTCTACGTTCTATGTTTCTCACAGTGCTCAACAGTACTCAGAGAATTTGTTCCTCTGTGTCATACAAAGTAGGCAACCATGCATCAGGAACTAGACTCACAGAGAAGGACAACATGTGTGCTAAACGGTTTCAGACGAACGTTGACGTTTTAGATTCTTTGTAGAAGGTGTGCAGCAGCGCCTGTTGCTAGATGCCACTGATTAAAACGTTGACGACCGTGTGGCCTGATGTCAGGCCATACATACCCTTTCGGCCGCGTGGGACCGCGTGACATGATGTCAGGTTCAGCCTTATGATTTATTTTTCTAGTTTTATTCAGATCTTTCCAAGGAACTTTTTTGTGTTATGTACACTTCATCTTCAGACATTGCTGTAAAAAGCGTAGTCCCCAAAAACAATTTTCGCTTACTGAATTATTGAGCTTCTCGTTAAGTAATGGCTTCAATTAACAATTTGTGATTGAAAAATAATCGATAGTAATCGGTCAGCCTAACGAAGTCGAACACATCATCATGAAAGCCGGACTCCGTCGCAAAGTTCCACCAAGTAAGGTGTTTCAAAATCGCTCTTCCAAACTTCCTCAACCCCATTTTCTGCTTCGGATTCCATTACTTCACTTTCTGAGCCATCATCATCGTCAGCTGGTAGTGCAAGGGTATCGGCCTCAGCAACAACGTCGTCCTGAACCACCTCATCATCCTCATGATCGCTTTCCACCAAGAGACGAATTTTGCGGTCGCGTTAGACCCCGCGACATGATGTCATGCCACGCTGTCGGCGTTGCAAAACGTCGATTGGTCCCACGCGCCAAGCACGCGAAAAAGGCGCGATCGTCAACGTGTTAAAAATCCGACCCTCCCCTCTAGGTGAAGGTGTTGACGGCTTAATTTTCTCCATGTTGTTTGTAGCAATCAACATGGTCCTCCTCGTATGCGGCTATAACTTGCCGCAGAACAGATGCCGGATTAATCAATTTCGAGGTGAGGGCAGATGAATCCTAATGGTTATGCAGAGATGGCGACAAAGATTGCAGAGTATCCACTAAAGTTGTGAGCGAACGAATATTCGTATTCGGACGATAAAAACGCGATTTTCGAATGTATTCGAAAACGGATGCAGGAAAACGCAATTTTCGAATGTATTCGAATTTGAGCATTCGAATTGTGTGTGTCATCCAAGCTGCTCGTGTGGATTCGAATTCGAATGCTCGAAACATTCGCATTCGAATGTTCGATTGCTACGAAATCTGTTATCCAACAAAATAATCTATCTTTCCTGCTTCAAGTATTCCGCGAGCAAATAATTTACGCTACAATCAGAAACAAGCGCGCCCTCGTCGGGCAGTCAGGGGCAGTATGTTCTTCATGCGCAAAACCAGGCCAGGGAAAGGACTCCAGGGTGTGTGCCATCAGAGCTGCTCTTGTGGAAACTGTCCTCGTCGCTCATGGGGAGGCCACAGCTGGGATCTGGGACTCCAAAACGCATACAGATGGAAAATACGCAGAAAACGCGAGCGAATTATGTACACGTCGAAACCCCTCAAATCTCAACCACTCGGCCGAAGTTCAGTAATCCCGCTACGCAGGAGAATCGGACCTCCGACCTCCCTCGCATGAAGTAACGCCACCAGGGATGAGCGGACAACGAAATTTTGAAACCCGGAGAACGGATAATTTTGCACGAAAATGGCCGGACAACGGCAAAACGGATAACGAACGAACAACAAAATTTAAAATTCGTTGTGAATTGCTCTATGTTCAACGGTAAATCAGGAGCTGAGGTATTGTTATTTTATAAGCCATTTCCGGACATCTTAACAGTGTTTTTTCAAACGTAGTGCAGTTGCCACATTAACGCCGCTCTATGTATAGGATTTTCTGCCCATCAGAAAGAATGCAAACAAACAGCTTCTCGTCCGTTTTCAGAAGGTTGCCTGTAATGCTTTATTCATCAGCCGCCTAGTTTTTTTAATATATATTAGTGTTGCTGTAAAATAGAATGGTCCTCGGAAGAGAAATGCCTCGGATGCCTATTGACCCTAAAAGGAGTGGTTTCCTATGTAATAGAGAAGTTTCACTGGAAAACTCACAAACTAGAACACATCTTAATGTCATGTAGCACCCACTATGATAAGCTTAATTTTTGTAGTTTCTTGCACCGCTAAAGTTTTGAATGCCGAAGTCGCTCTCTCTATGTATCTGGATTAAACCAATTTCTCTTTGGCTCGTACTCATTTCTGTACTACGTATTTCTTTGAAGACTCACAACAGCATATGGCTAAAGGGATATCTTTACTGCATACAATCAAATCGAAGACACTGCAGTCATGGAGCCACAAATGGCACGACGCAGAGGTCGGCTGTAAAAATCTTTCTATTAAGTTGATCGAAAAGTCTTGCAACAGTAGCACAACAGTATTCAAATTCGCCCCTATTTATTTATTTATTTATTTATTTGAAACTAATCCAATCAGATCTTAGAAAAAACATAGGGAACAGAATCAACAACAACAGAGATTGGACGTGATGAGCTGAGAAATTTAAGAGATGGCTCAAATTGCTGAAAGTGCTGAAAAGGCCAGGAATCCTTCTTGATAATGAATGAGAAGAAAAAAAATAGCAGGAGTGGATAAGTAACAAATAGGTAGTGGGTAGAGGAGGCATCTGCCGGGAAGGGACGGCAACGGCGATCGGGCGATTTCTTGTTACTTGAAAATCCAATCAAGAGCATCTAAAAAACATAGAGAACAGAATCGACAATGAATGAGAATGAATTGAACTGAAATAAGGGAATGAAGGAGAACTCAAGGTGTTGAAAAGTTCAGGATTTCTCCTTGATCACGAGTGAAATGAAAGAGAAAGCTAGCAGGAATGGACCAGTGAAAAGGAAGCAGTGGGTAGAAGAGGCATCCAGGAATATATAATCACAGTGAGGCTGGCCAAGATACTACTGCGAACGGGAGCCAAGGAGGCCCTGCATAGGTATATGTATATGGGCCCTTTAAAATGACGATAGGAAACCCTTGGCACTATTTGCTAAAACAAAAACTCAAGCCACGATATATTCCCCATTCCCCTCATCCAAGTCTGAGATCCTGCCCCATCTTTCAGGCAGCCGTTCAATCCCTTTCCGCCAGAATTCCGAGCGCTGTGAGGAAAAGAGTTCAGAAATCTCATTTCCAGTTGACGTCGATCATCGAGCACTCTACCTCGGAGATGCTGCTTCAGAGCGCTGAACAGGTGGTAGTCAGAAGGAGCGCGAGGTCTGGAGAGTACGGTGGATGTGGCAGAACTTCTCAGCCTAACTCCTGGATCCTGCGACTCACTTTTGCGACATGAGGAGGCGCGTTGTCGCACAGCAGGTAGACATTTCCCGTTCTGGAGGTTTTTGGCGCATGGTTTCGGCCAAGCTCTGGAGCTGGGTAGCGTAGACAGGTGCTGTGACTGTGATCTCACTGTCCAACAACTTCAGTAAACCATGCATTCTGAGTCCAACAGAGGGGCGTCCGGAACGAGGTCGACCTTCGAGAGAGATATCTCCAGCCTTGAAGCCCTGATACCAACGGGCCACCGTGGAACAGTGAATGACTTCTTCTTTGAGAATTTTTGATCAACCCAATAGGTTGATTCAGGTCCTACACTTCTAACGGTCGCTAATAGCAGTTTGTGTGCCTTCTTGGTGTGGACATAATTTGAGATGAATGAACAATGTAATGCTTAGAGGGGTTTAGAGATGTATGGCACATGTTCAGGACTCTGGAAGGATAGAAGTGAGGTATCTTTAAAAAAAGTAACCAGCTCCCACGTGAAGAAATGCCTCGACTGACCCTTTCTAGGCTTCCCTTCGAGAGAAGAAGTTTACCCAGATGTGCTACTGGAGAATCGAAAACATCGCCGAGTGCAAAGAGGATTCTGCGAATACTTCTCCAAAGCACCACCCACTCGCGTCACCCATGCACAACCAATCAGGTCTGAAATGCAAGGTTTCAGACGGGGCATGGCGCAATCTTCACTAAATCTCGTTACCTTGTGTTTTCATATGAGTCTCAAACAGCTCCAAAAGCTTCATTAGAAGCAATGTTGGAACCTTTCAGTTAGTACCTGCATTCTTCGCAAGCCATAGTGTGTTTTCAAGTTTTAAACATTAAAAGAAGCACAAATCAAACAACACGGTTCCTTTAAGGTGAAATTACAACAAGCATTCAAGTGGAACACAGTCGATCGAGAAAAGAGAAAAAGCAAGCATCAAACGAGACGAAAGGGCGCAATTCATACCGCTCATACGTCAGAAAATTTCTATTTTCCTAAGCTTCCATATATGCTCTTAACTTCTTCAGTGTCTTTACTGTGAGCAAAGTTATCAAATTCAAACAGCTATATATTGTTTGATACACACTTCCCTTCCAAAACGCTAGTTGTGCTCGAATGAATATTTCAACATTCGAATCCGAATGCTTGAAAAAACGCGATTTTCGAATGTATTCGATTTTCGCATATTCGAAAATCGTCGCTGTTCGAATATATTCGATTATTCGAATTTTTGAGAGAACACAATACATACAGTATTAACCACCAAGCAGTATACCCGCGAATATATGGGTAACGTATCTGAGAAATGCCACATCATGGGTATGTTTGTCCCTTCTATCCCGTATGCCTCAGGATTTAATCGTTAATGAATCCGGCGGCAGCGCACATGAACAAAAGAGAAAACTGCGAGTTGATGCCAACGCAGAGCTAAAGGAGAGCTCCAAAATCACTTCCAGATAGTTGGCAATTCGTCGCTGTTGCTAATAGATGTTACTGCATGTTATTGGTATTACCACCTAGAACTATAGTCCTCTGTACAGGCAGCACGATGGTGCATGTTATACACTGGACGATCGGATAGTTGGATGATTCGGACTACACTAATTTCGCGAGCCCCGGATTTTTGGATAACTCGGATGGGGACATCCGAATCGGATGCCCGAAAAATGATTCATTCGGGTCAAATGTGTAACGTGCATTGTATACGGCAGAATCCTTATAGATCTATAATAAAAATATAATAAATATATGTTTATAGGCGAACGAAGTGCTTTTGCACGCTAACGTAGGAAACGACTCTCAAAGTACATACAAACAAATATGTTAACGGTGCTCAAGGAAACAATTGGCAGGCATTGGCTTCGACACTTGCCAAACTATTTGTACCTACTCTGCGATTTGTTATGATTTTGGGTTTTCACATCTATACATTACCACACATTTTAGCTGTTCAGTGAGCGATGAAAAGGTTCCATCACCAGAATCCTATGCCACGTGCGGTACATTCACAGTACATCATTAAACGCTTGTCATCAACATTAATCAAAACAAACTGTTTAGAACCACAAAACTGAGAAACGCACGCGCTGAGCCCTAGTTGTCATTTATTGGGGTGTCCCACAATTTTCTGGGCTATTTGAACGATGAGTGTTTGCCGCGTTACAACTTCTTTAAACAAGGTCCAAAAGCGATGTTATCTCATCAAAACAAGAGGATTCGAATATACATTGCGATAGGATGTAGATTCACTTTATCGGCCTATTGCCTGCACTTCGGCAGTTTCTTGAAGACGAAGCAGAAATCGACGTATCGCGACTTGCTTCTTCATCACTTTCGTTCTGGACTGTCTGGATACGCTGCTCACAAAGCTATAGCTGATTTGTTAGGTCCCGATGCCTGCAGCAAGTCAACATGAAACTTGGTTCAGTCGTTTCCGGAAGGAAATTTACAGCATTACTGACAAGAAGCATACTGGAAGACCGATCGGATCGAAAAAACGGCGAATGCTTGCAGCAGTCAGGAGGCAACCTGCCAGAAGCGTAAGGACGATCTCAAAGGCTACCAGTACTCCACTGTTCATCTTACCTGAAACGAAGCGGAAGAAGGGCAGTGTTGCCAGGATGCGTCCCGCATGCACTGACTCCCTCTCAGAAGCGACAGCGAGTGGTCATCCGTCAGAATAATCTCAACCGTTCAAGAGCGACTGCGTGGTTAAGCACGATTGTGGCACAGGACGAAAAGTGGTGCATGTACGATAACACCTGACGGGTGATCCACTGGCTTCCGAAGCAGGCAAAACCAGAACGAATTCCGAAGCCGTCCCCACATGGGAAGAAGATTTTGTATTCATTTTGGTTCACGAGTCGGGGAGTCGTGCACTACTCGCTTTTACCGGATGGATTGACAATCACAGCAGACTTGTTCATTGAAGATATGCTGGAAATGAAGCGCAAGGTGCTTGAGAAGTACCCGAGATTCGTACCATCCGTGTGTTGATGGATAATGCACAACCGCCTCAAGCGAAACGAACGCAGGAGACGATGAGGAAGGAGTCAATCGAAATTGTGGCACATCGTATTTACCAGATATCAGTCCCTGTGACTCAGAAGTCTGTCTCACTTTTTCAGGAACAGACGATGCTCGCAACGTCAAGAAGTTCAGAGCGAAATCGACGAGTGGATCGGCAGCAGGCCAGATTCTTTCTGGGAGAATGCAATCAACTCCCTGCTCAACCGTTGGAGAAAAGTTGTGGCCCAGATGGAGAGTACATCGATTGCCTACCCTTTGTCATTATTTTATTGTAATAAATTTTAGTAAAAATGGTATGATAGCCCAGAAAATTATGGGACACCCTAATATATGCGAAGAACTCTCGAAAATTACGTAACAACAGAGCGAGGAATGTGCTTAATCGTTTCGCGATAAACACAGCAATGGATGGCCCTCAAGTAGTCAATCCTTACGACTGAAAAGCCCAGATACCCTCAACATAGTCGCCTAAATTATTCCAGAGGAGCATCGCACTCGATGAGTTTCCGGAAGCCTTCCAGACAATCGACGAAAAAAGTGTTCTGGAACAGCTGAGCGTGTTCCGCATTCCGAACCTATGTCTGAAAACCACAGCGGAAGCATTCGCCTGTCCTTCAGAAGCGGTTGTACATCCTCGTGCACAAAGCACGAAGGCAAGAAGAGCATTACATCAAAGCTCGCAACTGCAAATGAGGTCAGTCAGAAAGCCTTGAGCCAATTTTTTTTGAAGTTTCAGAGCTTTTTGTTCTTGATCGGTAGCCATGACCAGCCACGTTAAGATGTGGTAGTTGCAGCTAATTCTCGAAACTTCCGTGGTACGTTTCTATAGTCAAGTTGTTTTCCTTAACCTCAGTCACGATGTCATTTCCACAAGATCACCGACAAGCCGTCGTCTTCTATGAATGGCGACAAGGAAGAGAAACGATGACAACCCTTCGAACACCCAACAGTGCATTGAGGAAGGACACCACTGCCATTAGCAATGGTCAAGCGCCGGTTCGCTCGCTTCACAGGAGGAGACACGGACTCGAGGAAATCTCGGAAGTTCTCGACGTTGTCAAAGAGGATCAGGAGATTAGCATCGTAGTCTTGCGGCGAGATCCACGTGTACCAACCCAACAGTCCTCAGTCGCTTTCAGTCCGTCCGCCACCGAAAAGCGCTGACTCGATGGAGCCCTCATGTCATTACCCATACCACCCCGTTTACCCAAGTGTCCATTTACCAGTTTCTCCTCCTCTGCCCGCACCGGAGGAGTTTCTGTAAAACCTGTGTGGCTACCTTAAGGAGAAGTGTCTCCTCTGCTGCTTCTGGTTCGCGAGTAATGTTTTATTATGAGCTGTTTCCGCAAGAGCACACCCTCAACACTGACACTCAGCCTCAGAAACTGGCGGCGGACGGTGTTAAAGAAGAGCCACCGATGACAGCTTCTATTTATCTACATACCCCACGACGCCCCATATTACTAAGGAGATGGGTGAAAATTGTAGTAGCTGGGCTGGAACATGGTTTCTCATCCTTCCAATTCCTTTACTATTGCTTCCTCTAACTATCACTTGCTTCGCTTTCTTAAAGCATTCCTATTGGAGAAACAATTAATCACAGTTGAAGATGTTGAAGCGGCGCTCAGCGAATTCTTTGATTTCCAGTCTCCCCTGATCTTGGAGTAGGGAATCGCTGAGCTGCCCATCAAGTTGAAGACTACAGTGACCAACGGTGGTGACTATATTGTTGAGCAAATTTCATTGTATGCTGGATGAACAATGAAGAAGAAAAATGCTGAACGACTCAAGACTTTCTGACCAACCTAGAGTGAGGAAATGGCAAATGGACGACCGAAAGGCTGTATTTTAGAATTCCCTGACTGTAAAACTCGATCGTCAACACCAAACGTTTCGCTATTCTCGATGAGGACTCGGATCGAGTAGCATCGTCGAGGGAGAAGTCTCCTTTTGCAAATCAATCGAACCAACGGTACACCTTAGCAGTGGTAGGGGACTCGGGACCCATCAGCGACACAACGTACCGATGGGCCTCGGTTGGGTTGAAGCCGGAACGGAGGCATCGAAGCAAAATGATGCGGGAGTCAGTTGCGATAGGCATGATCAGATTGACGGATTTTCGTAATCTAATGGACAAGGCAACTGTATTGAACCGGGTTTAGATCAAAAGGCTATGGCCAATAAGTAAGTTAGTAAGTAGGTTAGCAGAACCGTAAGTAAGTAAGTTAGTTAGTTAGTAAGCTAATAGGACCTGCGAGGAGATGTGTCGTTTGGATGCATCAAAAATTCTCAAAACTTTCCGGACATCCTGATAGAATAAAGTGCAATGTCAGTACTCTACGAAAGGCCATAAATCGTGCAGGGCACATGTAACCCAACACAGGTGACGTACATAGGGGTTCTCATATGTCGAGGAGTCATTGCGATCTAGCGCTTCACTCGATGGGAATTCAAATTCATTAAAGGGTACTTCCAGTCCACTACGACATCGCTCTTCACAGTTCGTGATCCTGAAACCAGAAACCCGTGTCACCAGAAAGTGTAGAAGGCGGCTTTTCCTATCTCATGGACAACGTGCTTAATGCAAGGCCTCTCCATTGCGCACAGAGCGAAGATCGACTCTCGTGCTGTGCCGTTATTGGGTTGTCCAGAAACTAAGGCCGGATTTCCGTTGGCTGCATTACTTCTCATTTTCGTTAGCACCTCTAACCATATCTCACATCGGTGCAAAGCCCATTTCACTTGCCAGCAATGATTCCATATCAAAATCATGTTTTTGAATTCTTTCAAAGTTGGAAACGAGGATATCAAATCATCAGTTTGGTCAATTTGCTTCTTTTGTACGAATTCAACCGAAGTGGCAGTGTGGCAAAAACAGTACAGCGGGAAAGGAATGAAGCTCTCTATTAAACACGTAGCTGAACTTCAAAGCCAAGCTGCGGTTGAGAGAAACCAGGTCTAAAGAAGTTTAACATGAACAATGATGAGAGGTGGAAATTTGACGATGCCGAAGGAGAGTTGAAGAATTGAGAGAAAACGGATAAACGTAATGTTGAAGAAGAACCAGTAAAGAAATAGAAAAACATGTTAGCTGCTTCAGACCCTCTAAAGTCTGTGAGCGTAATATGAACGAGACCCGCTGAGAACCGTTTTAGAATAGTAGAAATTTGAACTTCGAAATCAACCTAAATCTGACGCTCAAACCTTGAATCTGAAATCGGTGTCTTGGATAGAGATGAGAACTGCACTTTACTTCGTCAGACATAGCTCTTTATGCTTGCACGCGGCGTACTTTTGAAAAGTATCTGGGATGGAATCCTTGCACCTCTTGAGTTCTTCCCGTGGCCCTGTCAGCTGTTCGATGCATTTCTATCTTACCCTTTTTGCTTCACCCTCCTCTCTTTCCC
The DNA here is from genome assembly GCA_947396885.1 of Heligmosomoides polygyrus polygyrus. Classification (NCBI taxonomy): domain Eukaryota; kingdom Metazoa; phylum Nematoda; class Chromadorea; order Rhabditida; family Heligmosomidae; genus Heligmosomoides; species Heligmosomoides polygyrus. The sequence continues at coordinate 44,784,321 of OX377204.1, forward strand.
CATCAAACCAAAAGTACCCCTAAGCCCTCAAAGGGCGGAAAGATTGAAGAATTTCGCACTGCCGTTGAGAGCTACAGCTACTTCTGTAGGTCATACTCCAGCACACCTGGCTCAGCGGCAAGGACAGTGGGCGCCACCCAAAACTGACCACACGTCGCCTCCCTTATGGAGAGAACTTTAATTTGGCGGATGTAACAGCGAAAGCACAGAAAATTTGCCGGCTGCTTATGAACAGCGAATACAGCAATCGGTGGCACTCTGCAAAACAATGAGGGTCTGCTGAGCAAGAAGCGGACATTGCTGCCAAAACGTTGTGAGAGCAAAATCGCTATGGCAAACAACAGTCGAAGCATGTAAACTTGTCTTCTCCAACAACATAACAGTTGGACGTACTCCAGCTGGTCGATCAAGATTATTTACAACATCATCTCCAATAACTTCGATCCAAACCCCTCATAAATGGATCATTCAACCACTTTGTAGTTATAGAAGCAACAAAGGCGATCACTGAAAGAAGCAATGCCTCGCCTATGTTCGAAAGGCTACTTCCTTACGCTTAGGTGTGACCTACCACGAATGTTGCTTGAGAGTGGTGCGAAATTAAATAATTTTTTTACAAACCACACAATAACTCGGCTTGTTTTTGCAAAACCGATCCATTTAATACAACACTTCTATGAACTATTGAACAATTCACTGTCAGGCTTATCTCGAGAATGCGGAGCGCTTTGCTCACTGGCGGACATTGATACTACTCTAGCCACATCCGAAGCACCTTAAAGCTCATTTGGGGCACTACACAAAGGTAGAATGAACGGAGTCAATACGAGAAATCGTTTCGTTGAAGAATTTCTTGAACAGTAAGGATGTCCATGAGTTTGGTATCATAACTCGTTTGACTTCAGAAGCGATTAAACTCAATCGTCTTCTATGTACTTCCTTCTATTCTTGAACTCAATCTGAAGCTTAAGCCCTGTTTCAGAAAAATTCAACGAGCTTCGGCAGGCGCTGCCCAGACGTTTTTGTTCACAGGTGTGCTGTTAAGGCGGCCATATAACCGTTACCAGCAGGCCGTGCTCCCGAACTCTGGCGGAATCTTAGCTCACCTTGTCCTCTACAGAAGCACAATGATGGCTGTCGTAGTCAGAGTTTGGATGAAATTCCCGTTCACAACGGAGCATGTAGCCTCATAAAGATCTCAAGTGGTAGTGCAGTTGTTATGTCACTGAATGAAGCACACGCCCGCCCAGTCTCTGCACCACTCATTCCTCCTAATGTCCTCTTTTCCTTGACAAAGTTCACGCTTTCTGGCCTCCATAATGTGCGCCGAAGGGATGGTATAAATAAATCGGCTCCAATTAATTTCAAATTATTCCCTCATGGGAAAAAGGAGCAGGGACAGAATCTCCTATGTGACCGGGAGAAGGCTCAGAACAACTTCAATACGAAACGTGAAGACTCCTCACGAGAGACTGAGCGACCGGCACGTGCGTGGCAAAGCACAGTTGTAGTCCAACTGCAGGCTTCCCAAGTGCGTCGAAAGAGTGATACATGACGCAACTTGCGTAAGAAATAATGTGCTCAAAGACGTCGACAGAGCTCGTCGACCAATCTAATCTGGGATTATTTTTGAGCTAGAATTACCAAGCAACGAACTCGTGAAGGAAATTAGACGTCGACTTCACTTAGATAAAACGCTGCAGCAATTCTCCAACTGCAGTACCCGATGTTCCGAAAAAGGTAGCTAATGAGAAACCGACGTGAAGAATTGTCGGCGCCTACATGAACTGCCTACGCTGCAAAGCATCCAGGCGGCTGCGGGCAAAGAAACGATCGAGTTGTACCTCTTCTGACATTAGAGAATGCTGGCTAATGGGATTAGCGACAATGAATATGGAATTGACGGCTTCGGCTACACAATTAGCGCTGGAGCATGTTTTCGGCAAGTCGCAGTGGAAGCGGTGAAGCCACCACAGACGGGAGATCGATACAGGAGGAGGCTGGACGGACGCAGGGTCGATACGGGAGACGGCAAAGCGCCTGAAAGCAAGTACAAATCGAGGAGCTCTCGGCAGCCAGCTGGAGCCGCGAAGGCGCCCTGGCCGGACGGGTCGGCCCTCGCGCGGACGGCAATCAGTGCCTTGACGGCGCCCTGGGCAGCTGAGAGCTGCGAACGGCGGCGACGGCAATCCAGTTCGAGAGTCCGATTGGCGCGGAGCCACGCATTCAGGGAGATTGGATTCGAGAGAGACGAGCGACCGGGGCGGCGACTTCTCGTCATCGCCGCTCTGCAGAAGTCGTCCGCCCTGGGATCAAGGGCTGCGCTCTGCAGGCGGAGGGGTCAGCCCTCCTTCTTATCAGCTCACTCCTTCGACTGGATCCGGGTCTGCGTCTCTCTGCTTGCATGAAAAAAAACGTTTGCAACCGCTGGAGGAGAGGAATTGGTTCGAGGGCTAAGTAGTTCCACATGCGAGAGAATTGTTGCCTCTCGATCACGGTATCCTTTTGGATCCTCAGCGTCTCTCCTAGTCATCCTACGGCTGATCATCCCAGCAAGTACAATTGCAGGCCTGTTCCCTCGCCCATCACGCACCAATTCTGCGATTCGTTTGCGCTCAGCCCAGCACAAGCTTCCCAATCCTATGTGGCGACGAACTGTCGCCAGACCTGTCTGCTTAGAATGACATATTATTTTTCCCTTTAGGATGACTCAAATGTTCTTGCGATTTTGCAGCTTGAGTTTCCTGGTTGAGAAGTGTTGACAATTTTGCAATAGGCAATTCGAATGGCTCATGGCAATGCAACTTAACAGCAATCTTCCAGCCGCTTATCTCAAGAAATATGGAATCTTCAAGACTCCATCTCTGTCACTGTCTTCTTTACGAGTTCCAGCTGCGTGTTTTCGGTCAGGATGGTCCCTGTGCACGCACCTGTGATAAATGGATGAGTCGCTTTAAATTGGGAGATTTTTAATTGCCTGAACAACCCAAGTCTGGACGCGAGTCGATGGTCGACAGCGACTCCCTACTGGCTGCCATCAAAGCAGACCCGTTCCAATCCACTTCTGGCTTGACGACGACCATCTCCTCTAGCTAACCCACTGTCGTTCGTAAATTACGAGAGCTTGGTTTCGTCTGGAAAATACTTCAATAGATTCCGCATGATTTGTCACCAGACCAGTACTCCACACGAGGTGATGCATGCCATTCCAACTTATCCCGCTCCCGCCGTTTTGACTGGTTGGACTCGCGCATTGCAGGAGATGAGAAGTGGGTACGTGCCACATACAGCAAGGCATGCTTGGACTCCAGCCGAGGAGAAGCTGCCAGCAGTTCCAAAGGTGATCTGCTCCCAAGGAAGAAGATGTTGACTACCACTGTTCCGATCGCTAGCTCACTTTCCGGAAGGAAAACGATGCGGTGATCGAGCGGCACCCGGATCCGACCTTCGCCACTTCTTCGAATCGAAACCCGCGGACTTCTATCGCCACGGCATCTATCCCCTGCCGGAACGATGGAGGACAGTCATCGACGAAAATGGGCGATATTTCGATGAGTAAGGTTAGATTGATCAAAATATATAAGAATCTGAAAAATATTAGAACAATCGCAAGAACATATTAATCACCCTAATAGCATCAGATAGTCAAGTATAAAAAGTGTAACCTCCGCGTTGCACTCACAAGGAGAGCCTCCAAACTAGCGGTGAGCTTTTGGGAGGAAATTTTTACAGGATGAAGGGTCCCGTGTGGGGAGTCCAAAACCATGGTTACTTTTTTCGGAGTGCTCTTCTGTGATCGAGAAAAAGAGTGTGGACGCGTGAGCGCAAAGTTCATGACGCTGTGCTGCCACCCAGCCCAATGTGGTCGGTGGGCGGAGTGGTAGAGTTGTAGCTTCGCAGAGCGTGGTCGAGGGTTCGATGCCCCTTGTATTTGTGTTTTTCCATTTTGCGAGTTATGGTCAGTGGGGCCCTTTATCCTCATTTCCAACACATTTCTGATCCAAAGCACGGCAACAAATCTCGTTTACTTCTATCGAGCTCCTTGAAAGTGGAAAGGTGAGAACTGTTGACTTCGAGGTTAAGCAAGTAAAAAACTGATGCCAAATTCGTGATCAGCACCCCAAATAACCCCACGCACAAAGTTTGGGCGAAATTGTTGCATCCGACTCACCCCTCACCACGACCTTTTTGTTTAAAAATGTGTTGAAAATGGTGGTAAAGGGTCCCACTGACAATAAATCGCAAAATGCAAAAACACAAGTACAAGGGGTATCGAACCCACGAGAACGCTCTGCGAAACTACAACACTACCACTCCGCCAACCCACCACATTGATCTGGGTGGCAGTAGGGCGCCATGAACTTCGCGTTCATGCGTCCACACGCTTTTTTCGACCACAGAAGAGCATTCCGAAAAAAGTAACTATAGTTTTGGACTCCCACACGGGACCCTATATCCTGTAAAAATTGCATAAAGCTCACCGCCAGTTTGGAGGCTCTCCTTATCAGAGCTCAGAATCGAGACATTATACAATGAAAGTCAAGTGAACAATAGCATCACTACCTGCGAAAAGAAAGCGAGAGGAAAATTTCCTTATGAATCCGAAACCGGCGTTGTGGTTAAACCTGCAATAGTTATAAAGACTCGTCAATCCCTTTCCTAAAATTGAGGACTGAACGTTTGCGTGTTAGAGAGTTCAGTTCGTTAAGTCGTTCCTGCTCCACTCTTGCCCTTGACATCTCAAATTGCAAAAAACATCTTGAGTGTTAGCAACAGCTTACTACGATGAGCAATAAATAAAATTGCTGTAGAACGTAGGCCTGCCGCCTCCCCCCCTGCATCGGTACTTCTCTGCCATGTTCTGTGGCTCAACATCAATTCAGATCAGAACCCTTTTGAGATTCGTGGCCGGAGATGCCTCTTTCGAAGGATCAGCAATAGCGTCTGACGGCGGTCTGATGGTTGAAGTGAACTCACGCTTGCGTGCAGCTTGGTCCAAGTGGCGTTCGCTGACTGGCGTGCTCTGCGATAGGAAGATACCAGAGCAACTGAAGTCGAAGATCTACAGAGCAGCCGTCCGGCCGGTAGCGATGTACGGCGCTGAGTGTTGGCCTGCCACTAAGGAAGTTGAAACGCGCCTCAGCGTCATGGAGACGAAGATGCTGCGCTGGACGGCTGGAGTCACGCGCATGGACCGCATCCGAAACGATGTCATTCGGCAGAAGTTCGGTGTCGCGCCGATAGCGGAGAAGATGCGCAAAGCTAGCTTGCGATGGTACGGCCACGTTGTGCGTGGGAAAGAAGACAGCGTCCGCAAGGTAGGCCTTGAGTTGGAAGAGTCAGGAAAGCGGCCTAGAGGACGTCCGAAGCAGCGTTGGTCCGATACGTTACACATGGACATGAAAGTAACTGGCGTCCACCCTGATGAAGCACAGGAAAGGAAAGGTGACGTCACGACACCAGAAGAGCGGACCCCGCTACGAAGATTGACAAACGCTGAAGAAGAAGAAGAAGAAGAAGAAGAAGAAGTCTCTTTCGAAGATCGGCGTCACTGTGGACACTGTTGAAAAACACAACAACTCGCGACGGGAAGCCCTCAATTTAAAGCTCAGTTCATTCGCCGCTCATACGTTGGCGACGACACTTGGATGTACTCAACGCGCTGTTCAGAAACCTCTAGAACTTCTTGGTAACCGCAAAGCATTGTCGTTTTATGTACCAGCGGGACTCGAGCAAGGCATTTCAACCTGGTACTTTTTATTTATGTATTTTATGTATCCCCTTCATGTGCCACCTCATCGCGGTGAAGGGGTGATGGCTAACGGCACAAACGGTCACGCAGTATACGACGCTTTGTCGTGTATGGGCGGCTCTCCTGTATCACTGGCCAGGAACATATGAGTAACCAGACCACCGCTATGGCTCAAACAACTAAACCCGTGCCCCAGTCCTCCACGCGCCGGAGGTGGACTTCTACGACGTCGGTTGCATCCACCTCCGGCGAGGAGCCATCTAATCTCGGAGTTAAACTATCAGGACGTCATTGGAATTGGACTACCGGAAACTCCCTCTCTCCACGACACGGAAACTGCTTATTCGTCTGCACTTATAACTGTCGTTCGATCGCATCTGAGCAGGATCTTCGGACACTGCTTCACAGAAGCCGCAACATCAAATACGACGTTATCGCTCTGCAGGAAACGAAAGGCAGAACGGAAACCATAAGAAGGACCGAACACAACGAGCTTATCATTATCGGAGCAAAGGTGGAAAGAAAGAATATTGGCGGAGTTGGATTTCTAGTCAACTCGACAGTACACCACCTAGTAGACTCTTACAAGATCATCAGTCCGCGAGTAGCTGTTCTTCGTCTGGAAACCAAAGATCAAGGAACCATCTCCATCATAAATGGATATGCTCCAACATCTGCGGCCACAGATGAAGAAAATGAGGAATTCTACAAGCTGTTCGAAAGGACTGTCAACGACGAGAAGAGCTACTACAAAGTTGTCGTTGGTGACTTTAACGCTATCGTCGGTACGAATGATCACGACGAATGGAGGCTAGAACCACATGGAACTTCCTCAAGGAATGAAAACGGAGAGCGCCTGATTGACTTCCTATCCGCGTGCCGTCTCTACCATGGAAATTCCATGTTTAAGAAGCCTTCAAACCGACGATGGACCTGGAAAGCTCAAATGGAGAAACACGTTCGGAGATCGACCATGTTCTGACAAACAGACGCTGGAGTTTGTTCGACGTCTCCGTGCTGCCTTAATTTGACACCAGCTCGGATCTTGTCCGTGCGAAGCTGACCCTCAAAAAGAGGATGTTCAAGCGTGACACTCATAAGCCGACACCGGTGAGGATCCCCACTTCAAGTCTGAGGAGTTGGAATATGCAATAAAGTTGTATGATTGAATTCTTATTAAAGATCCATCGGAAGACTACGACCTTCTCTCCAAAGGACTGTTGAAATGTGCTAGCAGCTCTTGCGGAGCCACATCACCGTCTGCTTCAAGACTCAACGCACATGCGATTAAACTCTTGGAGCAAAGAAGAGCTGTTAAACTGGATCCTAATGTTTCCCATCTAGAAAAAGTCACCATCTCAAAAAATTGCAATTGCAGTGAAGGAGTCCATTCAAGACTACAGAAGATTGAAGCTGTTAAAAGCCGCAGGGAAAGGTTTAAGCATAAAGCGCTGCAAACGAGAACTCTGCGATCAGAAGGCAATAATGTCAGCCCTTGTGGATAAGGATGGAACAACGCAAACACCTCGAAGAGCGATGGAGGCCATCGTTCAAGAATTCTACACAGATCTGTTCCGTTCTTCCATCACTGTCCTGAAATGCTCGATGCCACCAGCTGAGGAAGTACCTCCCATTCTGGAATCAGAAGTTGCTCATGCCATCAGAAGGATGAAGCCGGGCACTGCTCTCGGACCGGACGGCAATTCTGCTGATCTCCTTCGTGTGGGTGGCAGTACCCTATGCTCACTTCTTGCTAAGCACTTCAACCACTACCTTCGGCTTGGTAGGATTCCGGACTCATGGAAAGAGTCGAAAACATTTTTAACCTTTTAAAAAGGTCAGCAGGAGGATATCAACAACTATCGACCCATCAGTCTTCTCTCGGTTGTGTACAGGATCTTCACTAGATACTGCTTAACCGCATGGAGCGTTGCTTGGATGAATACCAGCCAGTGGAGCAAGCAGGGTTTCGCAAGGATTTCTCCTGCATGGACCATATTCAGACTGTCTCACGGCTCATCGAGAGGAGCCGCGAATACCACCTCCCACCTGTCCTTTCTTCGTGGATCACCGGAAAGCGTTCGACTCTGTGGAAATCAGCGCCGTTTTGAACGCACTTGTGCACGCTGGTATACCATCCTCCTACATCCGACTTCTCGACGAATGCTTCTCGAACACATCGACTACCATCCAGCTGTTCGATCGAAAGCTCAAAATTCCTATCGGAAAAGGAGTACGGCAGGGAGACACGATTTCTCCCAAGCTGTTCACAGCGGCACTCCAGGATGCCATGAAAGACTTGAACTGGGACGATAAAAGCTACCTTGTCGACGGTAAACGAATCAGCAACCTTCGCTTCGCCGACGATATTGTTCTCATCTCTACCAGCACGGCAGAAGTCGAGGAAATGCTGAACGAGCTCAATGTGGCAGGTGTGAAGATTGGATTGGACATAAATATGTCCAAAACACAATTTATGGTCAACCAGTGGTGTGACACGGGACTCGTAAGGTTAAATGGAGTCGCTCTAGAACAGGTCGACTCCTACGTCTATCTGGGAAGAGAGCTGAACATGGATAACGACCTCGCTCCTGAAATCGCCCGCAGGAGATGCGCAGCATGGGCAGCCTTCAGTTCGGTTCGCGAAGTTACCGATCAGGTCAAGGATGCCGGCCTCAAGGCCTCGATATTCAACGCCTCTATACTGCCTGCGATGTGTTACGCGACGGAAACCTGGCCCGACAACAAGACAATCGCCAGAGCGATGCAAACTACGCATCGTGCACTGGAGAGATGTCTTCTAAGGACAAGCCTTCGTCAGCAATGGCAAGAAGGCCTACGAAGCTCGGAGCTACGGGAAAAGTCGCAATTAGCAGACCCGCTGCAGTACATGAAGAAGTCCAAATATCACTGAGCCGGACACCTGCTTCGACGAAAGGACGATAGTTGGAGTCTCCACATCACAGAATGGCCCCGAGAGACCATAAGAGACCACTGGGACGACCGCCAACGCGATGGGCAGACTCATTCTCAAGATCTTTCAGAGAGCGGAGTCTGCCTCACTGGATGCAAGCAGCCAGAGATCGAACGGTTTGGAAGAGTTGTGGTCCCTGCTGAGAAGATCTCCAGCCGACAAAAGGACCATCAAAGTATCAAAGTAAGTAGTATTCTATGTATTTACCATGCGTTCAGCGGCCTAACTTCTGTCAAACAATTGGTTGGAAAACAAGTGGCTTCGCCGTAAAACCCTAATAACATACCCCTTGGCCGCGACAGCGCGACAGGAGGTACACCAGCCCTCTGCTGGAGGCGTGGCGTCAGGAGGTACAGCCGCTGTTCTGCGGACCGGAAACTTTTGTTTTGCTAGCCAAAGGCTTTGTAGGGCAGCCGTTAGACTCTCCGTGAAGCCTAGGGGGTTGGGATGAGTGAGCAAGGGGAATGAGAGGAAGATTGCACGCCCCCCAGCAGGGGCGGGTGTACCTCCTGACCGTCCCCCTTGGCCTCACCTTCCCCCTTTTTCTCTATTCCGTCCTACCTTTACTAAGTAAAAAAGTGGTCTGAAACAATATCCTACTATATAAGCGAGAACGGTAGTTTGTCTGTGGGTGAGTGCATGTGTTTGCTTGTTTGTAAGCACACGCACTCACCGGAGGAGAAGCGAAGCGGAGGAAGAGTGGGTTGGAGGTAAGTGTGGGGAGGGGGGGGGGGCGGGGTTGTAGCTGTGTGTTGTCACCTACGCCGTGTTGAGAGGGATCAGAAGACCTGTCGCCAAGGTCACACAAATTGCGTCCAAGTTCCGAACATGTGTCATCGACGTCGTGAAAGCGAGCGTCTAAGTTCGAAATAGGTGTCATCGACGTCGTTCAACAGGCGTCTGGGTTTAGAAGGCATGTCACCAATGTCGCATAATGGACGTCTATGTTTAAGAGGACGTGTAACTGATGTCACGCAAAGTACGTCCGGATTGAGAACACATATCACCGACGTCCTTCATCAGGTGCCTGAGTTCAGAAGAACTGTCACTGATGTCGCGAGAGGCCTGTCCGGATTCAGACGACGTGTTACCAGCGAAGGTGGAACCAGTAATGGGGGAGCGGTGAAGGATGGTGGTTCAGTAAGGAGGGACCTTTAAAAGACTGACCAATAAAAGGGGACCAGTGAAGAGGGGACCAGTAAAGGGGGTACCAGTAAAGGTGGAATCAGTAATGGGAACCGGTGAAGAGGGGGGGGGGGAGATCCAGTGAAGGGGGGACCGGAAAAGGGCGACAATGAAGGAGGGACCGCTGAAGAGGGACCAATAAAAGAAGAGAGACCAGTGAGGGTGGGACCTGTGAATGCGGGTGGGGGGAGGGGACTTTTAAAGGATTCATCTATAAAAGGGAACAAGTGAAGGTGGAACCAGTAATGGGGAGCGGTGACGGGGGTTGGGGTCCAGTGAAGGGGACCAATAAAATGGAGTACCAGTGAAGGACCAGCAGGGTCAAGCGTGGGGTTCGATTTTTGCAGAAAATTTACGACCCCTCCCCCCCTCCCAGAGTGGATCTGGTACGACACGACCCCCCCCCCTCCTTGTGTAGACCACCGTTTTATTTCCTATCCGCATTGAATTTTTAAAAATTTTCATGCGACTTTGTACCCTTTAATAGGTCCTTCTTTCCAGGTGCGGCTTCCACTGTGTCAGATTAGATCAAGAAAGAGTGTTACTAAGTAACTGTTTAATTTAATAATTTGTTAGAAAAGACGCTGATAAAGGTTTTATGTATGCAATCTTTTGATAATAATGTTTTGTTTGTTTACAGTTGAAAATAAAGCATTTTTGAGAGCAGTTTCGAATTAATCACAAGGAGTTCAACTTTTCAAGCTTTTCGAGCATCTCGTGGACACGGTGGATTTTTGAACGTGAAGGAGCAGCATCTGCATTTGAAATTGTACTCTATACAATGCCGAGTGTTAATTTCTAAAGCTGACTTGAGTGCTCTGTCAACAAAATTTTTTTAGACACTCTCGGAAGCGATGACGGAACGGCAACTGGAGGATGGACTTGTCACGGAACTATTTTTCTCTCTTCTGCTGGAAACAGCATCAGAAAGTGGAGTTGTACGTAATAAAGTTTTAATCCACAGTTTGACACACGGTAATAAAACCTGCTTTTCTGAAACGATCCACTGTATGAACAGACGCTCCGATTTGTATGATTTGCCGAAAATTTTCGACACCGGTAATTACATGGAGGCCGCTATTTTTACAGCCTGCTTTTTAAAGCGTAGAACCCACACTTCTTATTGTTTTAAAAGCTCTGTGAATTTTTTAGGGATGTCGCACAAACTCCGAAAAACGGTAGGTTACGTGGAGCCATTGCGTTCTCCGATATCACCGATAGCCACTGAAGGATGGACTTCTCGCGGCAAAAAATTTCTACCTTCTGGAGGAAGAGCATCAGAAGATGAAAATTGTGCAATCTTAGAATTCAAAATGTGATTAATATACAATCATAAAATAAGCTTCTTCGCAGCGATTTTCGATATGATCAGGGAGGATCGATTTGCAAATTCTCATGTTTCATGAAAAATAATTTTTTTACCTGAAGCAGATCACGCACACAGTTGAAATCTTGTCACAAAAATTTACAGGACTTGTTCAATGCACAGTGCAAAAATCATGGTTTTCTGAAACGAATAGATTGGATCGACCAGTGGTCGATCCAATCTATTCGTTTCAGAAAACCATGATTTTCGCACTGTGCATTGAACAAGTCTTGTAAATTTTTGTGGCAAGATATCAACTGTGTGCGTGATCTGCTTCAGGTAAAAAAATTTATTTTTCATGAAACATGAGAATTTGCAAATCGATCCTCCCTGATCATATCGAAGATCGCCGCGAAGAAGCTTAGTTTTTGATTGTATATTAATCACATCTTAAACTCTAAGATAGCACAATTTTCATCTTCTGATGCTCTTCCTCCAGAAGGTAGAAATTTTTTGCCGCGAGAAGTCCATCCTTCAGTGGCGATCGGTGATATCGGAGAACGCAATGGCTCCATGTAACCTACCATATTTCGCAGTTTGTGCGACATCTCTGAAAAATTCACAGAGCTTTTAAAACAATAAGAAGTGTGGGTTCTACGCTTTAACAAGTAGGCTGTAAAAATTCATGTAATTAACGTGTATTTGTAATTAACTCCATGTAATTAACGGTGTCGATAATTTTTGGCAAATCATACAAATCGGAACGTCTGTTCATACAGTGGATCGTTTCAGAAAAACAGGTTTTATTACCGTGTGTCAAACTGTGGATTAAAACTTTATTGCGTACAACTCCACTTTCTGATGCTGTTTCCAGAGGAAGGGTGAAAATTACTTCCGTGACAAGTCCATCCTCCGGTTGCCATTCGGTCTTCGCTTCGAAGAGTGCTTTCAAAAATCTTGTAGCAAAAGCACTTAATTTTCCTTAGCAATTGAAAATTCAAATTTTATAGACAGCAATTTAGGACGTAGATGTCGCTCCTTCTGGCAGAAAACGAGCGACATCTACGTCCTAAATTGCTATCATTATTTGAAACATTTTTATATTAATTTTTACAACTTCGCGGGACGAAGGAGAGACTCCACACCTTCGTAAGCATTCCTGGAAAAACTACTTATTAAGAATTAAAAACATCACCTAAAAACCTGAAGAATAAGAGAGAATCCTCTGCCAAAACCGGAAGAGCACAACCCCTTCATTCCAGACGAGACCACAGTACGACCCCCCTTCAATTCCGGAACCCATAGTTTGAACCTGAGAAACAGTCGAAGGGAGACGAGTAAGGGAGCCAATAAAGGGAACACCAGTTAAAAGGGTTCAGTAAAGAATCCAGTAATAGAACCATTAAAGGGGGACCATAATCAATAAATAGAACAGTACTTCAGAGAATGAATCGCGTACGTGCAATAGAGGGTGAGGCACCATAGAAGTAGTTTTGAAGATTTTGTCCTACCGTATTCTTCTATACCATTCAATATAGCAAAATCAGTTTTTTTACTGTAATAAACGAGAGAAGGCCTAAAGAGGACAAGAAGACGTTCGGGGTGTTCTATACTCCGGCTTTGGGGCGAAACCCCCAACCAGATGTTTGGCGGCCGTTGAACGTCTGGTAATATAGAATTGCATATATACATAGCAGGATGTGTTGGGTACAGCATTCAAAAAGATCATGCGAAGCCTGTCCACTGCCCTCGCATGCAGGCTATTTATACAACAAAGTGTGACCCAATCTCTACGTGGCGACATGCATTCCAACAAACGCTGCTGTGAAGCCCACCATCAACCGCCATAATCACCATGCTCCTTGCTCGATCGGCTAAATCTGAGAGGAAACCGGTCAGGAAGTCGATAATATCGACCGATATATGGCCTCCTAACCTCTGCAACACTTCTTCTGAACCCCAACGCACGTTGGAGGCATCTGGATCATTTTTTGCTAATTTCCATTTTCATGCAGCAATTTCTGACGCCGATCAATAGCTTCTAGCGCGTTTTGATACAATATGGCTGTGGCAATAGTTTGACTATTGCTTACATAACGACACGAACGATTTGTCGCCAAGACTAAAAACGCATCTAAAAACGTTAACGCGCAGCTAGCTAGACGCTGATGACACAAAAACATATTTATTTATTTATTTATTACTGCATTTAAAGTGCGCCATGGAAATCAGACATAAAAAGGAAAAACATAGCGATGATCAAACACAATAAAGAAACAAAACCAACGAAATCGCGAGCCACCTTAGATAACACTGTGAGCTGCAAAAGAATGGGACGTATGTCTTTGCATGTTATTCAGAACACTCAGCGCAAAGGACTAAAAAAATATTTCCCAAAAAAACGAAAACATAGTGGAGCATATTATTATGTCGGATTGTTTTAAAGGAGGTTGATTAAAATTAATGAAAATTTGCATCAGCATTAAACTACAGGCGTTGGCATTCGGTATAACTATGGTGTGACTTCCTGTGAGTGGAGAAGTCACTTTCGAGCATCCTTGACAAAGAGGAATAGGGCAGGAGTCCGGCCCTATATCCGGTTGTACCAAGGCAAGTAATAGCTGCATTAAGTTACCTCACAGCGATGCTTCCATGGGAACGAAGATTACCAACCGCACTTGAAGTAATATAACCAAAAAAAGATAGAGATGAAGTACATACATTAATTATCAAAAACATTTTAGAAAAATGCTCAACGAGGTAGATGCATAGGGAAGTAGTCGGCATAAAAATAAAGCAATAAATCTTTTGCTCAAAGGTTCTGAGTACTGCCAAAGGAAAGAGATGAAAGCAGCATAGTGATCCCAACATTAGTGAGAAAAGAAACGAGAACACCATATGAAAAAAAAACAACTCAGAGCTGCTTATAAGACTGCTAATGCCTATGAGACTCTTACTAATCCGTCTAGCGTAACAGTGAAAGAATGATTTTTAAAGAACGCTACAGAAAGAAACCATTGTTTCACTGGACACTGTAGGCAGAACAGAAGAGTAGCAGCACTCAATCAGTTGTTCACGATCCATGACAGAAAAAACCATCGGTTCACTAGAAAACGGTATGTTAAAAACCATTCTCATTGAAATTGAGATCTCCTAAAGGACAAGGTTCACAAACCTGCGTCTGAACACTGAGCCCGATTGGGCTTGGAAGATGTCAATGGGTAAGAGATGGAACCATCTAGAGCACCGGTAAAACACTATACTGAATAGCTTATTTCTGCTAGCGCGCTGGATTCTTCGGTAAAAGATGCAGAATCTATTTCGCCTTGAACTAACGGGTCGAAAGACCCAGTATTTGCTCGCTGAGAGATTCAGCTCCTTTTTGATAATGCGAAAGCAAAAGACTAGGTCAGATATTATCCTACCGACTTGAAGTGGCAGAAGCTTAAAAAGCTTCAGACGATTTTCATAGCTAGAAAACTGTTTGTATGACCGCCTATGCACAAAACCATCATGTGTTGTTTGCCCTTTTGGAAAGGCTGGTGACTGTCTAACGTCTGGTGTGGTGTACCTGATCATATGTACGGAGTGCAGAGAAGAGTATATGGGGGAAACAGTTAGACACTTGTGCGGTAGGATCGAAGAGCACTTTCACAGGTTGCGCAGGTCCCAAGTCGCGAACACAGGGTGCGGCGGCACGCGAGTTTTAGGGTGGACAGATCCTTGCGCGTGAAGATGAGATTTCGGCGCGCCAAACTCTCGAGGCGCTGTACATTGCGGCGACGCCCCACTGTAGGAAGGACGAGAGTGGCTGTTACTCAAGAGCTGGCGCCGTACGTCGCGCTCTGCGGGTTTTGACCTTTGGGTCATGATCCGTTAGTCCCCTAGGGCAGGTGGTCCCAAGGGCTCAAAGCTCATTCACTCATCTTTCGTTCAGCCAGGGTGACGGTGGACGCCTTTTGTCCACATCTAAGGTTAGCCATGTTTTCGACTTCTTACTGTGGATGGGTTCCTGGAGAATGAAATGGCATTTGGGAAGGTAGTTTCTCAGATGACTTCGACTTTTCCAGGCTCTGAAGAAGGCGACGACGCCGAAACGTAAGCCGCAATAAATAGATGTACCAATCTTGGCTACGCTGAGCAAACTGCTCGTCTATAGCAACATCAAAGAGCCAAGGTTCATCGAGAGTCGAACATGGAAGGTACCATAAAAGACTTGTAAAATACTTCTGTATTTTCTCGATTTCCAGCGCATAGTTTCTTGTTCGTATGGAGTGTGTAACGGTAATAGTCGGTCGAAATTTCGCCAGGCTTTGTCTAATGCTATCATAGTCTGCGGTTCACCATGGCTGCTTCCGGTTAATATCCGGGAGTCCTCTCAGTTCTACATCTCGACAAAAAAGCTAATGTTGAGTATGGGTATCATATGTTATTTATTTGGAAATGTAACGGAAGTGCGAGCTCTGGGAATTTGTATTGAACGTCGCCTAGACTTCAGGTCCCACTTTGGTGAGTCAACTAAAAAGTTTTTTTTTTCGACTCTCTATTCATTTCTTAGCAATGACGTGTCCATTGCGATAAACCTATGTAAATGCTTATGTTGTGCCAATATTATATATATATATATATATATATATATATATATATATATATGCCAGGGGACAAAATTTGAAGGCCACCCTCCTTGGGAAAATGCAAGGAAAACGGAAAGCGTTCAGTCGATCTTTACCGAATTCGTAAAGTCGAGATGCATACATATACATAGTTGAACAATGGAAGTCTAACTAGGAAAAGGTTGAACTAATTCATGCTAGACAATATGCTTTGCATGTGCACTTTCAGTGGCAGCTTAGCTTTTCCTTCAAGGCTCTCAAAGAAAAGTTAAGACGAAAAGTCTTGAGGTATCAGACCTACAAGTTCGTGTAGTGGACATTTGGGTAGGTCTTCGTTGATACTTTTCGCAACTAGCAGGAATCGTCACCCACAGCTTAAATTCTTAAGCCCCAGTTTATACTTGCGCCGCGGGGCGGAGCGGCACGATGGCCGGAATAGATATCGACCGGGTGGCGCGAAAAATCGATATCTATTATAGTCGTGGTGCCGCGCCGTGTGGCGGCGCAAGTATAAACTAGGGCTAACGCCCGGGCTTCATTTTGGGTACGTTGTAGCATCGCTCATAAATTATTCATCACTTAGGTTGCTGATGTACCTAGGAATATTTTCAAGGACGGCAAAATCCTGGGTTCTTCAACCCGTACTACTAGGCTGTCGCAAAACTACAATACCCCTCCTTCCTTTTCGTTTTTGGGAGGAATACACGGAAAAAACCGCCGTTTCCGCCGATTTTCCATAACTCCCTTCAAAGTTCTTTGATCAGAAAATAATTGCGACCATTCGATTCTACTCTGGATGATCTATCCAGCGATGTAGGTAGCACAGAGTGGTTCTTAAAAAAGCTGATTTAGTGACCTATATAGTATCGACAGTGGCGACCTCGCTTCGTCGCTCGAGATAATTGCTCCCACAGGGAACATCTCCCGGGCTGGTCAGAATAAGCAGCTTTCTAACCAGAGAAGGGTCTCAGGCGTAGGTCTGAATGAAGGAAATGGATAGTACTACAAGAATCTCCACCTTCGTATAGTAGAAAAACATGTTTCGTTTTTGCTGAGTCCTTGAACCAAAAGAGCTACAGGCCCTCGTATACGGGTACAGTAGCGCACCGTCAGCACGTGCCCCGTGCATGCGTGCGCGCGCTGTTGTATGGGACGCTGCGAAAGGCACTGCGGCAAGCGAGCCGGTGGCTAGGTTGCGGGGCTGCTTCAAAGATGCTAGACCAGGTGCTCGACTCCCAAACTATGCGCTATTTCTGCCGTGAACTGACGTTCACGATGATTCATGGAGGAATGCCAGGGATTCTCCCGAGGCAAGCATAAAAGAGGGATGCGGCGGAGGATGGCGAGCTTAGATCTGACGGATAAACGCCGCCGACACGTCACGGTTGCTCCAACGTCCGGACGGTCTCATCCTCCTCGTTGGACAGACACTGATCGCCACGGTTGGCTGGAAGGACGAGATGGACACCTTTGGAGCCCGACGACGAAAATTTATTGGACCGTGATGCAGTCCAGATATGGTGCATCGGCCGGGAATCGAACGCGGGCCGCCTGCGTGGCAGGCGAGCATTCTACCACTGAACCACCGATGCAAATGAAGTCAAACAAAGACGAAATCGAGGTATGCGGTAACGATTACTGCATGAACATCAGACATCCAGAGAGGAACTTCACAATACAGTTCCCAGCTGAAGTTATCTTGCATAGTTACCATGTTACCGTAAAATCATTAAACGGAAATGTAACAACAGCGGAAAAATGGGCATGTCCTGCTAGTCCATTCTGCGGACAAACTACGTGTAACTTCTGCGCGGAAATGATCTCGAATCCGGATTGTTGGCCACATATAGCCATTGCAATCACTGCAGTATTTTTGTACATTGCTCTGCTAACAGTCATATTCGCAATTCTTCTCGCTAAGAAATGTCTTCGAATATGCCAGGGTATTAGCAGAAAATTGCGAATCCTTCGAGCGCTGTGGTCCTATGTATGGCGATGCTGCATCCAACGATCATTGGACGATGAAATACCGATTGATAAGGTGGTTCAGCGGATTTATTGACGAAGACGAAAAAGCGTCTTATAATTTCTCTAAGGCTCTTATATAGGGAACATAGGCATGCAAACACGCCGCATAAAATGCACAACATGGGCGCATCTATGAACGCATCTGCAAACATATGTCTAGGCATCAATCAATCGACTCTGAGAAGGTTGCGAGATGCCGCAACACTGCGGCGCAGCCGAACTAGGAAAACAAAACACTGCGAAACACTACAAACAGTCTACGAGCTGCCGACGTCTTCCTACGCGATCCATTGAACGACCAAGATCAAAGCGTCTCAGACAGACGAGCGGCGATCGGGCGACGAGCACACGGAGGTTGAGGCACCAGAGCGACGATGGCAGAAGCGTAATGGTGTTTGTGGCATCAGATCAGTCCATCGTGGCGATCACAGCGGACGACGAGAATATAGTCGAAATCAGAGTAGAGACGAAAGGGGACGAAGACGGAGGGTAGAAGTGTGATGATGTTTGTGGCATCATAACACTTCTTGGCGTCTGGTAGAGCTGATGATAGGAAGAAAGGACGGTGTGGGAGGGGGATGCTGACGAAGGAAGAGGTGCACTGACAGTAGGATCAGAGCACACTCCGGCGGCGGGCAGAGCTGACGATATGAATAGAAGGTCGGGCGAATAGAGATGGCGTCGAGATTATGATGGCGGACGGACAGGAATCATAGCTTCCTTCTTTTGAACGATGTCGAAGCGTTGGAGAAGTGACTATTGTCTGAACGAACGTCGGAATAGATATTATTTCATTGATCAAGACAAATGCTGAAAGAACTGCCAGTCCGTGAAACTCGAACCTGGATGCAAACCATTTTTTGCAGGCTCGCCAACTAGGACCGTCCAAGTAAAAGGCTTGCGCCACAGGCTAGAAAATATCGTAGTCAAAATGAAGCAGCCTATTCGCCATGTTACCAAGGCCAGCAGCGGTTGAGGTGGGAAGTGCTGACAGAGATGCCCATGAACTGAGACGTCCAGAATTCTCCGTATAGCAATTCAGTATCCCCTGCATCGGCTTGGCAATGACACGGAGGGTATATGCTGCGATAAGGGCAGAAGCCGACCAGTTTGATTGGAATACTTCGACAACTCGTTTAGCTATTGAGCTCCTCACTTCATCACTAAGTGATTGATAGATGTGCTTGCAGATGTCCGACACAGTCTCAATCTAAGCAGCTTCTCTCCATCTTACGGATGAAATCTGAGAAAGCAGACCGGATACCTGTTTCCAAAAAGTATTGCCAGCAAATAGTCGCTTTTCGTACTTGAACCGATCTGACCCTCCTGCCAAAATCCATTCCGACTGCAATAGCTCTTTTCTCGGAAACAGCTTGCCCTCGACGGGGTCTGTTGCAAGGGATATTACGATCATTAAGTACATCCACCAGGTCTGGGCCGAATCAGTGGGCATTAAACTCCTTTCGCCAGTTGCGATCAGAATGGTAGCAGCAGTTGCATACCATCTGTTCTTTACTGCTTTCTCCTCGTCAACAGGTGCATCATTGGGCTGGGCGAGGAGGAGATCGTTCCACACAACTACAAGTGCATCATCAGACTCCGGGAGGGTTATACGGTTTGGAGCAAGCGGAGCCGGGGCTGGATCTGATAGAGCTTCAAATGCATGGGAGTATGTCACCGAGTGCATAATGTCGAAGAAATAACGGTGTGGTTTTAGGAGTCGAGCCGATGAAATAGTGAACCATTCAGCGTTTCTGATTTGACCCTTCAGAGGGCGGAGCTGAAGATTGGGACCGCTGATAGCCTCGACGAAGTTCGATAACCCGGATCTCGCTTCTTCCACCGAACGATACAATCCCATTTTTGGCACACCACTCGTATTGATAGCTTGAGAATCAGACATTGTCTAGAATAGACACTTGAAACACTTGTGGGTGGTGGTTCAGTGGTAGAATGCTCGCCTGCCACGCGGGCGGTCCGGGTTCGTTTCCCGGCCGATGCTCCAAAACACTGATCAGGTGGTTCAGCGGATTTATTGACGAAGACGAAGAAAGCGTCTTATAATTTCTCTACGGCTCTTTTATAGGGAACATAGGCATCTAAACACGCCGCATAAAATGTACAACACGGGCACATCTATGAACGCATCTGCAAACATATGTCTAGGCATCAATCGATCGACTCTGAGAAGGTTGCGAGATGCCGCAACACCGATGGTGGAAATTAGGAGACCACGCAATATCACATGGAACTCCTCGACCCTTATAAAAATATTCAATATCGCTATCACCTGTCACACAATGGCCTTAGCATGCCAGCAGACGATACTAATACCATCGTCTATCACCCAGTGCGTAACCACGGAGGATAGAGCATGCCGTAACACATCTACGATTCTTGCAAAAATGAACCCCATGCAACCAACCACGTGCTTGCAGTTAGAAAATGGACAACGACAGCACCTCGTTATAAAATTAACTATCCATGAACTCATATTACGATGTCGCCGCCAGACCTTATACTACACCCGTAATACGGAAACACGCGTGCAGTACAGCAAGCGTTGCCCACACATGGGCTGTGCACGGGTTTAAAATGCGCAAAAGTTAACCCCGAAACTTTAGTGAAAGAACTGGACATTGCAGGAAATTACACTGGCATCACGTACTGCTCGAAATCTTGCGGCGGGCTCTGATGCTCCCGCGGCTACCCATCTTCAGGACAGGGTCAACCTTGAGGTTCGGGAATCGAAGGGGGGGGGGGTCGTACTGTAGCCTCGAATGGAGGGGGGGGGTCGTACTCTCTCGGTTTTGGAGAGGACTCTCTCCAAATTCAGGTTTTTAGACGACGTTTGCATCTATTAATAAGTTGTTTTTTCGAGGTGTGACCACGACAATGCGGAGATTTACAAGCACTTGCGTTTCCTGGAGTTAAAAAAATAGGATTGAATATCAAAAAATTTTTTAATGCCGATCACTGTGCAGTGAAAAATAAAGATTTCCTGTCTGCAGAATTATAGTCAAAGAGAGATTTTCATTTTTTCAGATTTTCCCAGGACGTCATGGACACGGTAGTTTTCTGCCTGATGAGCGACATATACTTCCAGAATTGCACTCTATAGAATTTCAAGTGTTAATTACTGATGACGACCTAAGTGCTTTCCCTACAAGATCTTTGAAGCGCTCTTCGAGTCGATGACGGAATGGCAACCGAAGGACGGACTTGCTTGAACAGTAATTTCTCTCCTGCAGGAAACAGCATCAGAAAATGAAATCGCACCCTATAAAATTTTAAGCTCGTTTGACACACAGTGATAAAACTATATTTCTTTGAAACGATATTCTTTATGATCAGACGCCTCGATTTACCGAAAAGATATCGACACACTAATCACATGGAACATGTTACTTTTAGAAACTGCCTTTTAAAGCATAGAAAACACATCTACTAAAACTTTATGAATTTTCCAGGAGCCCCAAAAAATCTCCGTGTTACGGCAGATTACGTGCGGCTACTGCGTTCTCTGACGTGATCAATCGCAATTGAAATATGGATGGACTCCTCGCTGGAAAATTTTTTTCTGCCTTCTGAAGGACAGGACGACAGAGGGTGGATTTGTATCATATAAAATTTTAAGTCGTGCTTAACATACAATAAAAACTGTGCTTCTCCGCTGCGATGAAGATATGACGAGGATGGATCGCATACAAAATTCTCATTTTTCATGAAAATATTATTTTTTAGCCGAAGCAGATCACCCATACGGATAAAATTCAGCCACAAAAACCTAGAAGTTTTGATCAATTCACTGTGGAAAAATTGTGATTTTCTGTATAGAACAGGTTGAATCGACCTCTGGTCGACTTTGCAGTAAAGTCATCGGAGCATAAAATTGAACGTTCACAAAAAGGTTCATAACTCGGTAAGTTTTTCGAATTTTGAAAATTCTATTAGATTTTCATAAAGTAGATAAAACGCCCTTTCTCATGGTGTAAAAGTCGTTTTCCATAAAAGGAATCGTCACGCTTGGCTGCTGGTTCGATTTTTGAGCGAAAAAAATTGAGGTGGCTTCACAAAAATATTCATAGCTTGACCAATTCGTCGAAGTTTCAAAATCCCGCTAGCATTTCAGAAACTAGAGAAAGAGCCCTTTCTTGCTATATGAGAATTAATGTCTAAAAATTCGGTCTTCATGCGCGGCAGGGGAGGTTCAATTTCGGCTCCATGTCGCTAAAATACGTACCGGAAATCGAACCCCCCCCCCCGCAACGCATGAAGATCCCTTTCTTGGAAAACGGTTCTTATATGGTTAGAAAGCATATTTGCTCTATTTTTTGACGAGCGAGCGGGATTTTTGATTTTTGAAAAAATAGCCGAGATATGATCAATTTTTGCAAGTCGTAAACTGAATCTCGGATCGACTCTTCGCCGTCGTCATCGGAGTGATCTCACAAAAATATTCATAACTCGGTTATTTTTTAGAAATTCAAAAATCCCGCTAGTTTTTTAAAAATAAACAGCGCTTCTTTACGGTTACAAACTCGTTTAGCAAAAAAAGGGATCTTCATGCGGGGCGGGGGTTCGATTTCTGGTCGATTTTTGCCGAAAATGCGTTGCGGGGGGTTCGATTTCCGGTACGTATTTTCGCGACAGGAGCCGAAATTGAACCTCCCCTGCCGCGCATGAAGACCGAATTTTTGAACACTATTTCTCATATAGCAAGAAAGAGCTCTTTCTCTAGTTTCTGAAAAGCTAGCGGGATTTTGAAACTTCGAAGAATTGGTCAAGCTATGAATATTTTTGTGGAGCCACTTCAATTTTTTTCGCTCAAAAATCGAACCAGCAGCCACGCGTGACAACTCCTTTTTTGGAAAAGATTTTTACACTGTGAGAAAGAGCGTTTTATCTTCTTCTTGACAGGCTAGGAAAATTTTCAAAAAACGAAAAACTTACCGAGTTATGAACCTTTTTGTGAACGTTTAGTTTCATGCTCCGATGACATTGGTGCAAAGTCGACCTGAGGTCGATTCATCCTGTTCGATCCAGAAAATCATGATTTTTTTCACTGTGCATTGATCATGACTTGGAAGTTTTTGTGGCGAAATTTTATTCGTATGGGTGGTCTGCTTCGGCTAAAAAATATTTCTTTTTCATGAAAAACGAGAAATTTGCTTACGATCCATCCTAAACATATCGTGTTTTTTTTTTGCTGTATCGTGTACAGAGCTGGGGTTTTTTAGCTCCATTTTCGTTTTTTATGACGTTTTCTTAGGATGAGAGAACATTATTTCCGAGAGAAGTCCATCGTCCATCCTTCCTTTTTCCGCTCCATAATCGATTCAAGGAACGCTTCAAAAAATTTATAAGGAAATCACTTAAGTCGTCGTCAGAAAGTAATACTCAAATTTTTATATAACACAATTTCGGAGCACAATTTCAGATGCAAACGTCGCTACTTCAGGTAGAAGAATGTTCCGTGTCCATGGTGTCCTGAAAAAAAAACTCAATAAATTGAACAGTGATGACTGGAAACTGCTACCAGAAGATCTTTATTTTGAAGTGTCAAAAATAGCGTTCAAAATTTTAAAGAATTTTATTGTGTTTTGAAAAAAAAATTGATCAGGGAACTCGTTTCATTGTCCTCTTCAGTACCGAAGCCGCACCTGAAAAGAAGAATCTATTAAAGAGTTCAAACTGCACAAGAAACCTTGAAAAAATCAAGAAATACAAGAAATAGAACAGTGGAAGAGATAGGGAGGGGGTCGTCCAAATTCCGCTTCAGAGGTGGGAGGGGGTCGTAAATTTCCAGCAAAAATCGAACCCCACGCTTGACCCTGCTTCAGGATGTCTCTTCTATAGGATTTATCACGTTCCTAGAGATTCCACAATATATGAAATTTTTGATTGTCCTTTCTGGTTTGAAACGGTGAAAACTAACAACGGTGAAATGGAGTTGTTTCAGGGACACCGTGAGTCTTCCTCTTATGACATTGAAATTCACCCTTATACAGTGAAAAAATTACATAACACATCGCTGGAAGTAACCGCTTTTACTTTCTCGCCAATACCAGCTCTCAATAAGCGCTATATCACTAACGGCGAAACAACCGCGTATCTTTTAGACAACAGCGCTTTCAGCTATGCGTGTAATGGAAACCCGAAGCACACGAATGAAAATGCGTGAGCAATTAAAGATACCTGCAACTGTAACTCCGCAGAAGACTATGTAACCTGCTATTGCACCTCAAATAACATAACAGACACAATGAAACTGAAAAATACGCTTCCGCGACCCATCACCTGCGGTGAAATTTCAACTGAGAGCAGAAGTAAGGTTTGCTGCTCGTACTAGTTCGGTTTCGATCGAAATGGCTATTCATATCGATTCACAGGCACTAAGAGTTTCTCAAGACATTATTGATTTTAGCTGTAATGTGAGGTGTCGTCCAATTCTAGGCTGCTAAAACTGCGCAAAAGGCGCTACCGCACTTATATGGTGTAAGTCGAACCTGGGCGATGTAATAACTCCGGTTACATGTGAAACACAACAGTTTAGTCTAGCATGTAACACTCGTGGCAAAATCAACAAAATTAAGCTCTTCTTCAACACAGCCCGAGTGAAAGAGCTATGTCAAGCACATTGTAATCGAAAAACTACTATATTTGAAATTAATGGAACACTAAACTATGTAAATGGAATAAAACTCCTTAAGAAATAGGTCCATCTGTAGACAAATTCCACAGCTGAGGAGGAAGACTTTCCCTTTGACACTCTGGATCGTCGCCCGCCTAATATGGCGGGGCCTTCGCACTATTTGGCAATCGGTTCTGACCCTGCTTAGCTTTTGATCTTGCATAGTCTTCATTCAAGTTCTTCTCAACACGTTCGCATCTAAAGTTCTTACTCTTTCCATTATGTATATAAAACTGAGAGCCTTCATAAAAAAAATTTATTAGGTACGGTTCGTGACGATTTCTGACGATGACGGCCTATTTGAAATGAAAATTTCAGAAAATCAATGTCTGCCGAAGACAACGCAAACGCGGCCCCGCCCGGTCCTGAAATGGAAGAAGAAATGAAAGACGCCGAAGACGTCGAAGCGGAGCACGGCGAGGAAAGGAAAGAGGACAAGGGCGAGCAGAGCGGCGAGCAACCTGCGCACTCGCCAACTCGACGACGTGACCGACATGCTAAGACCTAAGCGGAATCTGGAACCAGCTGTATTCAAGAATCGTGTAAGTTCCCTTGTAATTGTAAAAAAAAGAAATATTTTAAAATACATGTAGAGTAAGTATATTTTTTTAAGAAAAGGAAACAAATCCAAAATGTCCAAAATGCATCTGTACATTCATCCCGGCCTAAAAATGCAATTTCCATGAAGGTAAAAAATAAAAATAAGTGTGAAAACAGTTGTAATGTTTATAAAATAAATTTATTTAGAAAGCGATCGAAAGTCTGGAAGCAAAGATGGACGCCGAAATGAAGGACCTGAGAAGGTACTTCGAAGAAGGGATACGGCACTTGGAATGGCAGGCGAACGGAATATGGAAGAAAACGGAAGAAAGTCTGGAGGCGCTACAGCGAAAAGACAACGAATTGAAACGTCGTCCGTCCACACCTCCACCGGGTCCCAGCAGACCAGTCCCGGTCCTTAAGGTACACACATGCATTTTTTGCAATAAGACGGGCCACTGGGCCTCCGACTGTGTAACCTTTCCCACCTTGCTCAGTCGCCGCACGCAGTGCATTCTACTACATCGCTGCGAAAGGTGCCTGCGCAAAGCGACCCACATGGTTACATCTTGTAACACGCCATCGCTCTTATTGTAGGATGGCAGGGCGTGAGGGTGAGGCAATGCGTCACCACTCCGCCTTCTGCCCCCACAGTTTCCCTATGGAATTCAATGAAATTTAAATTTGGTTCTAGTTTAATTGCATAATTTTGTAATGCAATGTTTTGCAATGCAATGTTTTGCAATGCAATGTTCCAGTACTGGTATTGTAATTCTGTTCTGTCATTCCAAATGTAAACTATATACCTTGTAAAACTTGTTTGTAAAATTGTACTTGTATTTGCTTTGTATTTCTATCATCCTAGATGTAAACTATGTAGTTGTGAAACATGTTTGTAAAATTGTAGTTGTACCTTCACTTGAAATATTTTTATTGTAGTGTAATGTACAATGGAATGGTATTGTATTTGGTTATTGTATGTGATATTGTAATGTAATATATTCATGTCGTGTTTTTGTAAAAAAGTGCCTTTGTAAAATTTGTGTGGTATATTTTGATCTAAAAATAAAACGGAATACTGTATATGTTTTCTTCCATTTCAATACGCATACAGGAATCAGCAGTACAAGCATATATCGCCGGGATAGAAGAAATCGGTCGAGTCGAGCTCTGTGGTTTATTGTATTGTTGAGAGAAAGAAAAGAATTATTGTGTGTTGTATAAATTGTAAGAATAGCATGAGAAATAGAAGGAACGTGGTCGGCTGAAAAAAATTAAAAATAAAACCAAAAAAATTTTTTTACGTATCATAATTTTATATACTGTACAGCTACCGTATGCAAGTCGTAATATCACCTTTGGCCCTCGGGAGTGTCGTGAACTGATGTTCACAATGATTCATGGAGGAATGCCAGGGATTCTCCCGAGGCAAGTATAAAAGAGGGATGCGGCGGAGGATGGCGAGATTAGATCTGACGGATAAACGCCGCCGACACGTCACGGTTGCTCCAACGTCCGAACGGTCTCATCCTGCTCTTTGGACAGACACTGATCGCCACGGTTGGCTGGAAGGACGAGATGGACACCTTTGGAGCCCGACGACGACGACGAAGTAGTAAGTCAGAAAGCCGGACGCCGATCCTGGCTTAGAACGTAATGGAAGTGTAAATGATGTAACGACAATATAAATTTAATTATTTTATTATAAAGTAAAAGGAATAATTTAGTAAGGAATATAGCCGACGTACCTTTCATCTATTCGCTTACGAATATCACGTAAAACTAGAAATTTGAGATGGAAATAAAACTTAAATAAAACTGTGTTCTGTAGTGTAGCAAAACCATCAAAAAATTATTGGACCGTGATGCAGTCCAGATAATTTCTGCATTTTTTTCATAACCGCTGCATCCTTCACCAATTTGCTTCCTATGTACACATCAATCCCCTTCATGTGCCACCTCACCGCGGTGAAGGGGTGAACATCACTTTGTGATGGCTAACGGCACAAACGGTCACGCAGTACGCGACGCTTGTCGTGTATGGGCGGCTCTCCTGTATCCCTGGCCAGGAACATGTGAGTAACCAGACCACCGGTACGGCTCAAACAACTAAACCCGCGCCCCAGTCCTCCGCGCGCCGGAGGTGGACTTCTACGACGTCGGTTGCATCCACCTCCGGCGAGGGGCCATCTAATCTCGGAGTTAAACTATCAGGACGTCATTGGAATCGGACTGCCGGAAACTCCCTCCCACCACGACACGGAAACTGTCTATTCGTCTGCACTTATAACTGTCGTTCGATCGCATCTGAGCAGGATCTTCGGACACTGCTTTATAGAAGCCGAAACATCAAATACGACGTTATCGCCCTGCAGGAAACGAAAGGCAGAACGGAAACCATAAGAAGGACCGACCACAACGAGCTTCTCATTATCGGAGCAAAGGTGGACAGAAAGAATATTGGCGGAGTTGGATTTCTCGTCAATTCGACAGTGCACCACCTAGTAGACTCTTAAAAGATCATCAGTCCGCGAGTAGCTGTTCTTCGTCTGGAAACCAAAGATCAAGGAACCATCTCCATCATAAATGGATATGCTCCAACATCTGCGGCCACAGATGAAGAAAAGGAGGAATTCTACAAGCTGTTCGAAAGGACTGTCAACGACGAGAAGAGCTACTACAAAGTTGTCGTTGGTGATTTCAACGCTATCGTCGGTACGAATGATCATTACGAATGGAGGCTAGGACCACATGGAACTTCCTCAGGGAACGAAAACGGAGAGCGCCTGATAGACTTCCTATCCGCGTGCCGTCTCTACCATGGAAATTCTATGTTTAAGAAGCCTTCAAACCGACGATGGACCTGGGAAAGCCCAAATGGAGAAACACGTTCGGAGATCGACCATGTTCTTACGAACAGACGCTGGAGTCTGTTCGACGTCTCCGTGCTGCCTTCATTTGACACCGGCTCGGATCACCGTCTTGTCCGTGCGAAGCTGACTCTCAAAAAGAGGATGTTCAAGCGTGACACCCATAAACCGGTACCGGTGAGGATCCCCACATTCAAGTCTGAGGAGTTGGAATATGCGATAAAGTCGTATGATTGGAATCTTCTTGAAGATCCATCGGAAGACTACGATCTTCTCTCCAAAGGACTGTTGAAATGTGCTAGCAGCTCTTGCGAAGCCACATCGCCGTCTGCTTCAAGACTCAACGCACATGCGATTAAACTCTTGGAGCAAAGAAGAGCTGTTAAACTAGATCCTAATGCTTCCCATCTGGAAAAAGTCACCATCTCGAAGGCCTGTCGAATTGCAGTGAAGGAGTCCATTCAAGCCTACAGAAGATTGAAGCTGTTAGAAGCGGCTGGGAAAGGTTCAAGCATAAAGCGCTGCAAACGAGATCTCTGCGATCAGAAGGCAATAATGTCAGCCCTTGTGGATAAGGATGGAACAACGCAAACGTCTCGAAGAGCGATGGAGGCCATCGTTCAGGAATTCTACACAGATCTGTTCCGTTCTTCCATCACTGTCCCGAAATGCTTGATGCCACCAGCTGAGGAAGTACCTCCCATTCTGGAATCAGAAGTTGCTCATGCCATCAGAAGGATGAAGCAGGGCACTGCTCCCGGACCGGACGGCATTTCTGCTGATCTCCTCCGTGCGGGTGGCAGTGCCATCTGCTCACTTCTTGCCAAGCACTTCAACCACTACCTTCGACTTGGTAGGATTCCGGACTCATGGAAGGAATCGAAAACAGTTTTAATCTTCAAAAAAGGTCAGCAGGAGGATATCAACAACTATCGACCCATCAGTCTTCTCTCGGTTGTCTACAAGATCTTTACCAAGATACTGCTTAACCGCATGGAGCGTTGCTTGGATGAATATCAGCCAGTGGAGCAAGCAGGGTTTCGCAAGGATTTCTCCTGCATGGACCATATTCAGACTGTCTCACAGCTCATCGAAAGGAGCCGCGAATACCACCTCCCACTTGTTCTTGTCTTCGTGGATTATCGGAAAGCGTTCGACTCTGTGGAAATCAACGCCATTCTGAACGCCCTTGTGAACGCTGGTATACCATCGCCCTACATCCGACTTCTCGACGAATGCTTCTCGAACACATCGACTACCATCCAGCTGTTCGATCGAAAGCTTAAAATTCCTATCGGGAAAGGAGTACGGCAGGGAGACACGATCTCTCCCAAGCTATTCACAGCGGCACTTCAGGATGCCATGAAAGACTTGAACTGGAACGATAAAGGCTACCTTGTCGACGGTAAACGGATCAACAACCTTCGCTTCGCCGACGATATTGTTCTGATCTCTACCAGCACGGCAGAAGCCGAGGAAATGCTGAACGAGCTCAATGTGGCAGGTATGAAGATTGGATTGGACATGAATATGTCCAAAACGCAATTTATGGTCAACCAGTGGTGTGACACGGGACTCGTAAGGTTAAATGGAGTCGCTCTGCAACAGGTCGACTCCTACGTCTATCTGGGAAGAGAGCTGAACATGGATAACGACCTCGCTCCTGAAATCGCCCGCAGGAGACGCGCAGCATGGGCAGCCTTCAGTTCGATTCGCGAAGTCACCGATCAGGTCAAGGATCCCGGCCTCAGGGCCTCGATATTCAACGCCTCTGTACTGCCTGCGATGTGTTACGCGACGGAAACCTGGCCCGACAACAAGACAATCGCCAGAGCGATGCAAACTACGCATCGTGCACTGGAGAGATGTCTTCTAAGGACAAGCCTTCGTCAGCAATGGCAAGAAGGCCTACGAAGCTCGGAGCTACGGGAGAAGTCGCAATTAGCAGACCCGCTGCAGTACATGAAGAAGTCCAAATATCGCTGGGCCGGACACCTGCTTCGACGAAAGGACGACAGATGGAGTCTCCGTGTCACAGAATGGCTCCCGAGAGACCATAAGAGACCACTGGGACGACCGCCAACGCGATGGGCAGACTCATTCTCAAGATCTTTCAGAGAGCGGAGTCTGCCTCACTGGATGCAAGTAGCCAGAGATCTAGCGGTCTGGAAGAGTTGTGGTCCCCGCTGAGAAGACCTCCAGCCGACAAAGGACCATCAAAGTATCAAAGTAAGTAAGTACACATCAATCAGCCGAAATTTCAAAAACCAATGTCAGATTCGTGATCAGTGTCCAAAAACCCCCTGGAGAAGCTCGTCTGACTGTAGAGTCCGAGCCACGATTAGGGCGACCGCCGTGATGTCTGTGCCAGATCGACCATAGGTCGTTCCATCCTTTTCGTTTCAGAAAACCATGATTTTTCTCTGGGCATTGGTCAATACGAAACCTTTTATGGCAGAATTTTTACTGTATATGTGGTCTGCTTAAGGTAGAAAATAATTTTTCATAGTTAAATTGAAAGACGAGAGAAGGGTCACTTTTCGCGATTCTACATAAGCAGCCCAGAGACTCTGCACCAACGCATCGCTATTATATACATACGTCATGGAGAGGAGGCAGCGTAATTCAAGAAGGGAAGTCCTAGAATGGCCATCTGCTGATACATTTATGCTTCCGTTGCCGGCCTCTGGACAAATACAGTCATGAACAACATCCATGTCAAATACGACAGCTTCGTGACCACTTCCAGACATAGCTAATGGAGTCGAGAGCTTGAAGACTGCCGAGAGGTGTCTGTCTCCGTAAACTCTCGTGCTAGTACTCCAGGGGAAGCAGGGCGAGCATCAGCAATTACTACTTGGAGCCAGATTCAACGACTTAGGTCTTTGTTATACCATTGCTCATTCTGAGCGACGCCTGGTGATATGCTCCCATATCGATCAGGGATGGGCGGAAATTTTGAAAATTTTCCCAGAAAACAGAAAACAGAAAATCGCTTTCGTCAGAAAACAGAAATCAGAAAACAGAAAAGCCAAAAATGCCAGAAAATCAGAAAACAGAAATCAGAAAACAGAAAATTTGGAAATTATCACACGATCTAATTATTTTACCCAAAGATTCATTTTCCAGTAGCAAATGCTTTTGTACGACTAGAAATGTAGTCGTAGACCAGCGTTTTATTTTGTAAGCGTTTATAAAAATTTCTACTACATTCCAGTCTACTGCAATCAGCAAGTTGTAAATCTGGACTGATAGATCCTAGGAATCTCGACACGTGAAGTACACAACATTACTCATCAGCCCCGTTTCACCGCGAACGCCTCAATCAGATAATGGTCCCACTAGTAAGAAACTTTTAGAGTACCGAACACGATGAATCAGTGATCACTGTTTCCATATTTCAACTCAATTGCTTGAGTTTGTAGACCCACTCTCGCAACATAGTCTAAAGCTGTGCAGAGATTCGTTGAGTATTACTGGCTCCGCTAGAATCTGTATTCCTAGTTCCTTTCGTTCTTGGTCATACCTTTCCTTGTAGTAGTCTAGTTTCCGCGTAACTGAAAGTTCTCAGGCCAACTTACCAATGCTCTTTACAGCACCTAGTTACTGCTTAGCCGACTAAAGATGATGTGCACTGGCTTGGTGCCTTACAGTACAGTACGAGATTTTGACTGAAGGGGCTGTCAGCACAACAGATCTTAGGTGAAGGGGTTTTTTGAATGCGTAGACACCATATAATGAAGACCGAGCATATACCCTCTTTATCACATTATTATTTTATCTCATATCTATATATCATATTACATCTCAGTGGAAGACCAGCAGAACCGCCTTGCTGTACAGAGGAGTGCACGACATTAGCAACAATCGCCTGGTCTGCCTGATGTACGTAGTCTATAAGCTGTTAACTCGAGTCCTCCTGAATAGGATCGGCAGAACGCTAGATGAAGTACAGTCATGCGAACAAGCAGGATTTCAGAGAGGATTCAGTACGATCGACCACATACACATCATTACGAAGCTTATCGAAGTGTCGCGAGAGTACAAGCTGCCGCTGCACGTTCACCTGAAGAAGGCATTCGACTCTGTCGAAACTGAAGCGGTCGTCGAAGTCCTGCTCGTTCAGGGCGTTCCTACTGTGTACATCAGAGTCCTTCGAGAGCTGCAGAGTGGATTCACGACAAAGATCTCGCCATTCTACAACAACGTCGTTGCCAAAGTGAACAGAGAGGTTTGATGAGAGGGTACTATATCCCCGGTTCTCTTCTGCGCCACCCTTCAAAACGTCATTCGACAACTACAGTACCGGACGCGTCTTTTGAATAGACGCCGAAAAAACCGCACTTTTGCGGTTTTTGCGTCTTTTTGTTATAACTCGCCAAAATGGCACCCATTTGAAAAAGCAAGAGTATACTTGAGCTCAGGAGAACGAGCTCTATCGTTCGGTATATTGATTTCATATGAAAGATCAAAACCGGCCAAAATTGAAAACTTGCGCTCCATTGAGAAGGGCGGCAGCGGACGAGTTGTCGGCCGCAAGGCGTCGAAAACCGTTGCAGGCTCACAATTCCTCTATTTTGAGGTTTTTTGGGAAACTGTTGGTACCGTTCGATTCGCCTCCTCGAGATCTACACAACCGTGTATAAAGCTTCGCCAAACTACACCATTTTCGCAGTGGGTGGTCAAAAATGTCTGGAGCTGACTTTTTGCTGTTGGAGAAGCTTGTAATCCAGGACTTGCATGTTCTCGGAGCATCTCAAGCATGGCATCAAGTGTTTTGTCGTGCCAGCAATCCCCTCAGTGTGCGCCGTGAGCAATGCATATAGGATCGAACCTATCAATCGAGGGGGTGGGGACAGTTTGTAGAGTGAGCATTTAGGGAGTTTTATGGGAAATTCTTAGCCGCCCTACTCAGGAAATGCTGCACTTTGTCCCGGCAAGACTTTGGAGTGCGCTGTGCACAATGTATATAGGATCGAACCTATCAATCGACTCGGCGCGACAGTTCGCAAATAGCACCGCGGGCGTGTTCGGAGCGCGATAACTCTGTCAGCTTCCAGTCTTTCTGGCTGCATCGTGAGCATTCCGTAGGCAGTAATATGCTCTAGTGAATCGCCAAAGCACAGCAAATTATCTTACGAATTGGCAAGGTTACGGCGGTGCGAAAATGCAGGTTGGTCATGTGTGACACGATTTTTTCAGAATTCGGTCGACCGCTACGGGTACACTAGGCGAGCTAACGGCGTGCAAACTCGCGGACGAGTAAAGCACCAAAGGCACTTCACGATGATCTGCTCCTAACTCTGCAACTGCCTAAACTGCCTTAGCCCCATCTGCCATTTTAGAGCGGCGGACGGCAGTGGTGAAGCTTCTTCCGCCCTAACTCGCCCATATTCGAGATTTCGAGCCCCAGCCAGGGTACCATTTTGTTCACCTCGAAAAGCCCCATCGAACGGTATCAATCTCGCCCAATTTTGAAAACATCGATTTTTTGACAGTTTCCCATCGAAGACGGCTTCGTGGCCGCGCCAGACGGACGATGACGTCATCGAAAACCGATGTTTCCAAAATTGGCCGAATTTGGTACCATTTCATAGAGCTTTTCGTGCTGAATTGAATGGTGTCGCTGCTAGCGGCAAGAACTGTAATCTGGGCGATTAAAAGCGCGGAGAACATCGACCGTTGTTGTGCTAAATTAGACGCACAGGCGTGTTCTGAGCACGATAATTCTGTCACTTTTGAATCTTTCGGGCAGCAACTTGTGGATTTTGTAAGCAGTAATATGCTCTAGTAAAGAGCCAAAGCATAGCAAATTATCTTACGAATTGGCAAGGTTACGGCGGTGTGAATATGCAGGTTGGGCATGTGTGACACGATTTTTTCAGAATTCGATCGACTGCTGCGGGTACACGAGGCGAGCTAACGGCATGCAAACTTGAGGACGAGTAAAGCACCGAAGGCATTTTACGATGTCGTGCTCGTAGCTCTCTAGATGCCTAAACTGCTTTAGCACAATCTGCCATTTTGGAGCGGCGGAGGGCGAAGGCGAAGTTCCTTCCGCCCTTACTTGCCCACATTCGAGTTCTAGACGCTCTCAATGGTACCGCTCTGTTCAGCTCGGAAAGCTCTATCGAACGGTACCAATCCCGTCCAATTGCGGGAAAATTGATTTTTTCTCGCTCTTCGCAGTGCCCGCCCGGACGATGACGTCATCGAAAGTCAATGATTTCGAAAAATGCCAAATGCTCTTGTCCAAACCTCATTCAAATTCATCTAGGGGGTTATTTGGTGCGCTAATTACGAATCCGATGTCCGTTTTTGAAAATTGCGCCGATATTGGCATGCTACAGCCATTTGAGGTTGGTAGGGTCAGGATCGCTGACCATCCTCAGTTATCGGTATGGGTGGTCTCCTGCAATAATCGATCAAATGGACTTCGGCATCGTATTCGGCACCTTGAATAACCCCTGTCATTAGAGGAAGTTTGAGCAAAATCGGTGTTCCTGTCCCGACCACCCTCAGTTATCCAGAAGGAAACCAAAACCTATCGAAGTCAGCGGAATTTTCAAAAACGAACATCGGATTCGTAATTAGCGCACCAAATAACCCCTTAGATGAATTTGAACGAAGTTTGGACAAGAACATTTGGCAATTTTCGAAATCGTCGACTTTCGATGACGTCATCGTCCGGGCGGGCTCGGCGAAGAGCGAGCGCCCTCGTCCTCACGAGGAATTGTCAAAAAAACACTTTTCCAGCAATTGGACGAGATTGGTACCGTTCGATAGAGCTTTCCGAGCTGAACAGAACGGTACTATCTCTTGTGTCAAAAACTCAAACCTGGGCGAGTAAGGGCGGAAGAATCTTCACCGCTGCCCTCCGCAGCTCTAAAATGGCAGCTGGGACTAAGGCAGGTTAGGCAGCTGAAGAGCTATGGGCACTTCATCGTGAAGTACCTTAGCTGATTTGATAGCCTACGCATTCGTAGGCCGCTAGCTGAGAAAGTTACGGCGGTGCGAGTATGCTGGTAAACCTTGTGTGACACGATTTCTGTAGGAACTACATCTACAATTCACGAGCTACATCGCTGTGTTTCAGCGCACCTATTGAGCCTTCTACTGCTTACAAAATCCACAAGTTGCTGCCCGAAAGATTCAAAAGTGACAGAATTATCGTGCTCAGAACACGCCTGTGCGTCTAATTTAGCACAACAACGGTCGATGTTCTCCGCGCTTTTAATCGCCCAGATTACAGTTCTTGCCGCTAGCAGCGACACCATTCAATTCAGCACGA
This sequence comes from Heligmosomoides polygyrus polygyrus, assembly GCA_947396885.1. Lineage (NCBI taxonomy): Eukaryota > Metazoa > Nematoda > Chromadorea > Rhabditida > Heligmosomidae > Heligmosomoides > Heligmosomoides polygyrus. The sequence goes on from OX377204.1 coordinate 44,819,574, forward strand.
AAAGCTCTATGAAATGGTACCAAATTCGGCCAATTTTGGAAACATCGGTTTTCGATGACGTCATCGTCCGTCTGGCGCGGCCACGAAGCCGTCTTCGATGGGAAACTGTCAAAAAATCGATGTTTTCAAAATTGGGCGAGATTGATACCGTTCGATGGGGCTTTTCGAGGTGAACAAAATGGTACCCTGGCTGGGGCTCGAAATCTCGAATATGGGCGAGTTAGGGCGGAAGAAGCTTCACCACTGCCGTCCGCCGCTCTAAAATGGCAGATGGGGCTAAGGCAGTTTAGGCAGTTGCAGAGTTAGGAGCAGATCATCGTGAAGTGCCTTTGGTGCTTTACTCGTCCGCGAGTTTGCACGCCGTTAGCTCGCCTAGTGTACCCGTAGCGGTCGACCGAATTCTGAAAAAATCGTGTCACACATGACCAACCTGCATTTTCGCACCGCCGTAACCTTGCCAATTCGTAAGATAATTTGCTGTGCTTTGGCGATTCACTAGAGCATATTACTGCCTACGGAATGCTCACGATGCAGCCAGAAAGACTGGAAGCTGACAGAGTTATCGCGCTCCGAACACGCCCGCGGTGCTATTTGCGAACTGTCGCGCCGAGTCGATTGATAGGTTCGATCCTATATACATTGTGCACAGCGCACTCCAAAGTCTTGCCGGGACAAAGTGCAGCATTTCCTGAGTAGGGCGGCTAAGAATTTCCCATAAAACTCCCTAAATGCTCACTCTACAAACTGTCCCCACCCCCTCGATTGATAGGTTCGATCCTATATGCATTGCTCACGGCGCACACTGAGGGGATTGCTGGCACGACAAAACACTTGATGCCATGCTTGAGATGCTCCGAGAACATGCAAGTCCTGGATTACAAGCTTCTCCAACAGCAAAAAGTCAGCTCCAGACATTTTTGACCACCCACTGCGAAAATGGTGTAGTTTGGCGAAGCTTTATACACGGTTGTGTAGATCTCGAGGAGGCGAATCGAACGGTACCAACAGTTTCCCAAAAAACCTCAAAATAGAGGAATTGTGAGCCTGCAACGGTTTTCGACGCCTTGCGGCCGACAACTCGTCCGCTGCCGCCCTTCTCAATGGAGCGCAAGTTTTCAATTTTGGCCGTTTTTGATCTTTCATATGAAATTTATATACCGAACGATAGAGCTTGTTCTCCTGAGCTCAAATATACTCTTGCTTTTTCAAATGGGTGCCATTTTGGCGAGTTATAACAAAAAGACGCAAAAACCGCAAAAGTGCGGTTTTTTCGGCGTCTATTCAAAAGACGCGTCCGGTACTGTAGAATGGGAAGACATGAGAGTGAAAGACGACGGACGGCACCTACACCATCTAACACCGAGCGCTAGCCAGGCAGAGCAAATGCTTGCTGGCTTCGATCGTGTATGTGGAACATTGGACTGCAGCTGCATCTTACGAAGACGATGTTCATGAGGAACGGACAAGTTTCTGACGCCCCACTCTCACTCAATGGAACGAACGTCTTCGAATGCTCCAGATACGTGTATCTGGGTCGTGAAGTCAACATGACCAACTAACTAGCGCCGGAGCTGGGAAGGAGGATACGAGCGGCTTGAGAAGCTGTCAAGAGAGTCGTGGAGAAGACGCAGAACGTCGGGTTCCGTACCCACCTTTTCGACTTCACTGTTCTTCCCGCCCTAAAAGACGCATCAGAGACCTGGGCTCTACGAAAGCATGATGAACAAGCGATCAGTGTCGCGTAGCGGGAAATCGAGAGGACAATGCTCGGAGTGATACGACTCACGCAAGTGAGAGAAGGTCTCGAGACTTCCGAGCTTCGCCGACGTTCGAAGACCAGGGACGCTGTCGCATAGGCCAAGTCGTCGAAAATTTGGCGGGCCACGTAATGCGCTTCGCAGACACCGAGTGGACGAGAGCCATCACCGACTAAACGCCACGGGATGTCAAGAGAACACCAGGATGCCCACCTACGCGTTGGTCGGACTTCGTCAAAGCCCTAAATAAACAATATGAGCTCTACGTGTCCCTCGTGCGAAAAGGATTCTTTAGATACCCTGGCACGTGGCATGGACGTGTTGAAACGCTGCTGGTGCCCGCTTGAACAACTCGATGATCAATGGGACGACAGATGATATAAGTGATGAATGAGAAATTTCGTGTATCAGTACTGTATCATTACAGCAGCGAAATCGAAGGTAACTAAAACTTTTCTGTCTCTTACTAATTTGTGACACCAAGGAAGAATCTTCATAGTTAGAAAAGCAGCTTCGACGAAGGCTCCGCAGAAACCGATACTGGGGATGACCGACTAACAGTGATCAATTTTTAAACCGGAGGTGGAGAATAACCCTACCCACAGTAACTCTAGGACAAGTGGTTAGTTAGTACATAATTTAATGCCCTCAGAATACTAGTTTTAAAGTTTTAATATAAAATTTTAGTGATAGTTCATGAGTATGCGGCGCAATTACTACACGAGCACATCCAAAAACGCCACATGCTTTCCATTTAAGATGCTCTAGAAATACTATTGTGGAATGAAACTCACTATTCTATAATACTTTTTGGATTCCTTTCATTAGATTTCTGTGATAACATTTTGTTCGTAACTCTATTTTCTGTTTTCTGGCCAGTTTTTGGCCATTTTCCCAGAAAACAGAAAACAGAAAAAATTTGCCAAAAATGGCCAGAAAATCAGAAAACAGAAAACAGAAAACAGAAATTCCGCCCATCCCTGATATCGATCCCACCGCACCACGCGATCGATATGGGATATCATGGACTTACAGCAATCTAACGGCGAAAATACTGTCGAAATCCCTGATAGCACGGCTTACCAACAAGCGATATGGTGAAACACTGAAGCATTTCAACGTTGATGAATCTGGCCCCTAATGTCCGCGCCTGTGAAGCTATGCGGAACGCGATAAGGGAGGATTTTATGGAGAGCAGAGCGGAGGCGATGAGTGATGATGATACTGGCGGGAATGAGCGAATCACCAGCCTTTCAGCAGATGGATGCTTGGTGCCCTCTCTCGTTCCTTCCGAGAAAGGCATCTCATCTGTGAAGAATCTCGTACAGCTCCTGATCCTGACAGGATCAGACCTGAACACCTGGACAACCTCGCGTCAGTCCTCATTAGCACACTGGCGCCGGTGTTCTCATTCTACCTGTCAGCAGGCATAAGGTTCCATCTCAGTGGAAGACCAGCAGACCTGTTGTACAAGACACGGACAACTCTATTAGCATCTGTTCGCTGTCCGTGATCTATCGATCAAAAAACTCATAGATGTATCGCGAGAGTAGAAGCGGCCGTTGTGGTTTACGTTCATCGAGCTTGAGAGAACTTTTGCCCCTGTAGAATTGGAGGCGGTTATCAAAACTCTGGTTACACTTCTTCCCTGCTCGTTTCTTCTGCTCATTACTTTAAAGCACTTCAAGTGCTTCACGGTGGAATCACGACCAAGACTTACCGTTCTACAACGACGTCAAACAGAAGTTTGGCGTTCGACAAGAGGATAACCAGCAGTCGTTAAATCTTGGCACGGTTGTGCTGATAACTAGGAATTTCCATCTGTCAAACAAGGATTATTATCTACACTTTATTCGCCTGACATTCAAGAATAACAACCCTTCAGCTTACTACTTATACTCACCAGGGAAGGGTCTCAGGCGTAGGTCTGAACGGGGAAATGGATAGTATTACGAGAATCTCCACCCTTCATATAGTACAAAAACATGTTTCGCTTTTGCTGAATCCTTGAACCAAAAGAACTACGGGCTCTCGAAGGCGCGGTACAGTAGCACACTGACAGCACGTCCCCCGTGCATGCGTGCTCGCGCTGTTGTATGGGACGCGGCGAAGGGCACTGGCTCAGCAGGTTGCGGGGCTGCTTCAAAGGTGCTAGACCAGGTGCTCGACTCCCAAGCTATGCACTAATTTTGCATTTTTCATACCCGCTGCCTCGTTCACCAATTTGCTTCCTACACATCTCCTACATATTTATTTCACTTTAAATGTCAAAGGTGTCAGATTCATGATCAAGACTCCATGACCTCGACAGCCCTAGTCATCCGTACCTGCGGTAACCTACCGTAATCAGCCAAAATTTCAACAACGAATGCCAGATTCGTGATCAGCACCCAAATAATCCTCTGGGAGAAGTTTGGGCGAAAATTTTTTTCGACCTCTCCTCGGCCTCTGGAGTCGTGAAAATACAATAGTGCCTTGATGGCGATTTGAAGCTTTTTCTTTTTTCAGCTTACTTCCTACACATCTCCTACACATTAATTTCACTCTAAATTATCAAATAAGGGTTTATTTTAAGCTGTGCTTCACTCACTTCTCTCACTTTTGCAATTATACAACGTTTTGTGTTTTTTAGCGAATGTTAAACATTGACCTCACAGCAGGTATGGGTTACAGCAGTTATGGTTGACTAGGGCTGTCGAGGTCATAATCATCGGTTTTACCCAAACTTCTCCCAGGGAGGTTATTTAGGGTGTTGATCACGAATCTGACCCTTTTGACAACTTAGAGTGAAAAAAATATGTAGGAGATGTGTAGGAAGCAAATTGGTGAAGGAGGCAGCGGTTATGAAAAAATGCAACAATAGTGCATAGCATGGGAATGGAACGTCTGTTCTAGCACCTTTGAAGCAGCCCCGCAACCTGTTGAGCCACCGACTCGCTTGCCGCAGCGCCTTTCGCCGCGTCCATACAACAGCGCGCGCACGCGCTGACGGTGGAATACTGCACCCCCAACTTCGAGGGTGCGTAGTTCTTTGAGTTCAAGAACTCAACAACACGAAACATCTTTTTCTACTATATGAGGGGTGGAAATTCTCGCAGTACTATCCATTTCCCCCGTTCAGACCTACGCCTGAGACCCTTCCCTGGTTAGTCGTGTTTCACTTTATGATTAATCCCTTAATGTATTTTTTTGCTCTTTTCTTTTACATTGCTGGTCATAGATGATGGATCTTTTCTTTATGGATGGTTGGTCCCCCCATTGAGATGCACCGATCAGTGTGCGAAGTTAATCAACAAATAAACAAATTGTATGTGATTGATCCTTGTTAAAGACCGGTTCTTGTCAGAAGCTGTTTCATTTCGCTGAAACATTCGCTGCATTAGAGCGTTTTGATCTCTGAATAAAAGCATTCCCACAACTATTCCTGACATTTATCTGCATATAAATCCCCCTTTAGCATGGACCTCGATAAACCGGAAGGGCACAGATGTAGTTCGAGATGGCAAAAGGAGCCGCCGTATTCCACACTCCTGTTAGGAGGTCCATCCATGCTACACCGGCCACCACGGTCACTGGCTCTGCAAAAAACGAACAAGTGGGGCAGCCTCATCCATTCTTTGATCCTTAATGACAGTACTGAAAAAGAAAAACTAACCACCCATTGCCCAGTTTGTGTACTTCGAAATCGTACCGTCACTCCAGCTGAATCCATTCGCCATAAGATTGGAGAAGCCAAGAATCAGTTTTCCACCTCCGGCATTTTTTCCAAGAATTTCTGAAATATCGGCGAACTTTCTATTCTATGAATATTTCGTATCGCACAAGAGCACAGGTCAGAAAAGTGTATGCCTATACATGAGCAGAAGATGCATGTCATGATTCGAGTTCTTGGCGCCAACTGGCACCTTTTGTGTTTACCTTTTAACGATACAGTGAAGTTCTCACAAAGACTAAAGTGCAAGGCTTCGTGCTGGTCACTCCCTTTTGAGATGCGCAATTACTCCACTCCCCTAGAATATCGTGAACAGAACTGCATTCACTTATAGAGTGACCGGTGATCCGGTGATTGATAAGCCAAAGTCCAGTCTTCCTTGAGAAATCTGGTACCAATTCATCTAATTTGGAAGAATGGCATGATTGGCTGGCTGGGCGGAGCCTCCTCACTGAATCGATGTGGCTTACACTTTTTCCGACACACCATTCACTTCACTACATCTTGCACTAGAACAATTCCTGAAAGTTCAAGTCCGCCCAGTTTTGGTGGGGTACATTTCACTCACTGTACGCTGCGTCTTGCACCTGGGCGTTCTGGTACGCATTCGAAATGGACGGCAGATGTCCACCAATCTTTCTGCACTGTTCCTCGGCATCACTGTAGGAAATCATCACAGCAGAGCTCCCAAAATAGTACCTGCGAAATTCTTCTTTTCAATACTCTACATGCAGATTCTACATCAATGATTTTCCGAAATTTCTTTGAGGCAGACAGCTTTGCACCAACCACAATACCGACCATGTCTTTTGGTCGCTTGCTGACCTACATTCTGCTCGGCGTGGGTGATTCGCTCTCGCGGGAGATAATTATACCCGAAGGGTACTCTATCCTGGGTGGTCTGCAACCATACAATTCGGTTCAGTTTTAGCCTTATGCATTAGATTCAGCTAGAGCGACGGTGACTACCTCGCAGGAAATGCCACATAAAACTTCGTATTCTTCTGACGATCGCAGTGGTAACAATTTTAGGAAGATTTATCAATTTCAGCTCCATCATTATTAGGAAATCCTTCGATGACTCTAAATGTGAAATGCTGAGTTTATGGACAGTTTCCCGTGTTCGTTCTTTCGAACACGCTTTCGAACAACAGCGTTTCAAATGGAGAAGCTTCATGGTGGTAGACTTCATTAATTACAGGGTGCCGAAGTTGCTTCCATAACACTTCTTGGCAGTAACAACTCGCTTTTTCCCTGCTATTTAGATGGCTGCAGCATAGTTTCCTTCAAGATGGAAACATTGGGACTTGGAGGTCTATGACATCTCCCGGCCGCCTCATACATTTTTAATATCTAATCGTGTACAAAGATTTGGCGGCGATGTCCGTTCCTCCAGGTGGTGCCACTGGAAACTGCCCGCTCTGCGAGCTAAGCCGAAAACGGACATTCGATTGCAGGCGACAGGCCCTTGTGACAGGCCGGCCTACGAACACCCATGTCACATCACATGGTTCATGGCATTGCAAGTTTTTCGAGATAGTGCTACGGCGTCCGCGGGAGCCGACGCGCACTCGCGAAGCCCGGCGAGTGTGAAAAGTATGCGAGGGTCCCTTATGCGAGGACGGCATCGGGGGGCAACTGAGTTAGTCTGAAAGCCCCGTAACGTAAGCAGGACCCACTGAATGTGGGTACGTTGACGGGCCGCTCGTGCGAGTTGGTTGAAGCACTGGAGCGTAGAAGAGTTTATTTCTGTGCGGTGCAGGAGATGAGGTGGTCCTGCCGCAAGTTAAGGGACATAGGACGAGGCTTCAGGGCCGTTCTATGTGGAAGTCCCAAGACCACCAGTGGCGTCGGAATAATCGTCTCCGAACGATTTCATGACTCGATTGTAAGCGTCGAGCGCTTTGACGATCGATTGATGAAGATCGTTGTCGCCGCTAAGGAGCGATTCTATGATTTCTTCTCTGCGTATGCTCCGCAGACTGGCTGCTCTGATCAAGCCAAGGATGAGTTTTGGTACCTGCTTGATGAGAAGACAGCAGAGCTACCGTCGAAAGATGTCATCATAGTCGCTGGTGACCTTAATAGACACGTAGGTGCTACGAAAGACGGGTACAGCTGTCATGGTGGTTTTGGATACGGGTCTCGTAACGCCAATGGTGAACGTATTCTTGATTATGCGGAATCGCATAATCTCACCATTGTGACCACCGTATTTCGCAAACGCGATTCCCACCTCATCTCGTTCTATAGTGGGAACAACCAGGACTCAGATAGAGTTTGTCCTTGTGAGAGATCGCGACCGGGGTCTTGTCACAGACGCGAAGATCGTGCCGTATGAGACGGTCGCCCCACAGCACCGACCGCTGATCTGCACTTTGAAGATCGCCCCTCCGAGGCTAAAGCAGGTCGAGCGATGCGGTGCAGCAAGAATCAAGTGGTGGCGAATGAGAGAGAAGGAAGCAGCTGTGATTTCTCGCGTGCGGTTACCGACAGTCACGACTGCCGACGAAACTTGGAATAAGGCGACCGACGCGATTCGTCAAGCTGCACAGTCGGAACTCGGCATTACGAAGCCTGGGCGACGGAAGGTCGACAACAGACCTGGCTGTGGACAGATGACGTGAAAGCAAAAGTGCGAGAGAAAAAGTCGCTCTATTACGTGTTTCTCGGCGAAAAGACAGCCGATAAATGGCGGAAGTACCAGGAAGCGAAGAAAGCTGCAAAGAAGGCCGTGGCTGCTGCAAAAGCCACTCATTATGGAGATGTCAACGAGAACTTCGAGTCACGCGATGGTGAGCGGTATCTGTACCGACTTGGAAAGTTTCGCCATCGGCAGACCGAGGACATTGAAATGTTTTACGGCATCAATGATGAGAATGGCCGTCTTCTTATGGATCGAAGAAGGCATTGGAGCGATGGCGCGACTACTTTGAGGAAATCTCTACGGTAGAATTTCCTCATCCAGCCATCCCTTCTACGGCTGCAACCCACGGCCCCGTACAAATGATCGCCGTGGAGGAGATTGAAGCGGCTTTGAAGAAGATGAGGCCAGGCAAAACGACTGGGTCCGATGACGTGACAGCTGATTTATGGAAGTCCAAGTACTGCTACCCTGCTGAGTGGTTGGCGAAGTTCTTTAATCAGGTTGTGGCGGAGAAGAAAGTCCCTGATTGATGGCGCCAAAGCACGACCATTCCGATTTGGAAAAAGAAGGGCAGTCCTGCTGACTGCCCCAATTATCGTCCGATTCGCTTGCTTTCGCACAGCATGAAGATCTTTGAGCGAATTGTCGATGGACGAATTCGGGACATCGTCCAGCTTTCCAGCAATAAGTGCGGCTTCGCGGCTGGCTGTGGCACCGTTGATGTCATTCACGCCGGCCGCCTCCTGATAGAGAAGCATATCGAGAAACAGAGACCAGTGCATATCGCCTTTCTCGACTTGGAGAAGGCCTTTGGCCGCGTACCGCGTGAAGTGATATGGTGCGCCCTGCGTCGACATGGAGTTCGTGAAGAGCTCATAGAGTGGGTGCGAATTCTCTACTCTTGTCCAAAGAGTCGAGTTCAAGCTGCAGCTGGAACCTCGATGGAGTTTCCCATCTCTGTCGGGGTACACCAGGGTTCTGCGTTTTCTCCACTCCTCTTTGTTGTCGTCACGGATGCCATCACACGAGATCTTCAGAAGCCCGTCTCCTGGACGTTGCTTTATGCCGACGACGTCGAGCTTCCACGCACTGCGGTCTTTAAGTACCTGGGATCAACAGTCACGTCTGACGGCAAACTGGTGGTTGAAGTGAATTCGCGCTTGAGTGCAGCTTGGTCCATGTGGCGCTCGTTGATTGGCGTGCTCTGCGATAGGAAGATACCAGAGCAGCTGAAGTCGAAGATCTACAGGGCAGTCGTCCGGCCGGTAGCAATGTACGGCGCTGAGTGTTGGCCAGCGACCAAGGAAGCTGAAACGCGCCTCAGCGTCATAGAGACGAGGATGCTGCGCTGGACGGCTGGAGTCACGCCCGTGGACCGCATCCGAAATGATGCCATTCGGCAGAAGTTTGGTGGCGCCGATAGCGGACAAGATGCGCGAAGCTCGCTTACGATGGTACGGCCACGTTCTGCGTGGAAGGGAAGACAGCGTCCGGAAGATAGGCCTTGAGTTGGAAGTGTCAGGAAAGCGGCCTAGAGGGCGCCCGAAGCAGAGATGGGCTGATACGTTACATATGGACTTGAAAGTAGCTGGTGTATACCCTGATCTAGCGCTGGATCGGGAAAGGCGGCGTCATGAACCAGAATAGCGGACCCCGCCGCAAAGCGGGACAAACGCAGAAGAAGAAAAAGAATCGTGTACAAAGATTTCAGCTGTTCTGATAAGCACCAAGGTCTGTTCAGAACCCGGCAGGGATTGTTTAAAGAAATAATCACCAAAATAGTCCGTGTGTACCAGTCAAATCTCACAAGGGAAGGATACTAGGTGAACTTGGGGCTCGGAGATGGGACGTAAACGCAAGTGTGAAGACAGAATATAGGTTACTACGGTGTCCTCTGAAGATACGAAGGGTCATAGGCATGCATGTGGACTGACTAAGCGGAAGGGATCGACGTCCCGATCCGTACCGTTGGAAGATCGAAAAAGCGGTATAAATAGCTGAAAAATTGGCACTGATCTACCGCTCAAGTGACAAGGAAAGGATACTAGGTAACCATGGGACTTTGAGATGAGACATATATTGCTGGATTTGGGTTCGAACGCTGATTCCAAATATATGTTCCGTTTCTGCAGTGCGCATCTGTTAACGGAGTTATGGACCCTTTTCATAGCAGGCTCCTCTATGTTCGCCAGTGAGAGCCAATCACAAGAGAGTGAACTCAAGTAGCCTGGAAACTGCGCTGTCGGCCGAACAGTGGTGGCGCAGGGGGTAGAGGAGCGGTGTGGTGAGACGAGATGGTTTATGGTTCGACTCTCCTGTGGTGCAGGATTACTGCGCTTTCTAAGAAAGACCTGCTGCGATCAATCAAAGCTCTCTATGTCAAATGTTGCGCGTTGGCGTGCCTTTTGGAGGCGTTCGGTCCTTCCAATTCTCCATGCGTTCCTACAATTCCTACATTCCTATGAAAACTCAATTCTTTGAATTGTAATTTAATTGTAATTTACACTCAATTTTCTGCCCCAAGATTCAGAATTTTCTCACGTGTTCATGGTACGATGGGTGCGTGTAGCGCAGTCGGAGGAGGCGCGACTGTCGCGTGCACCCGATACCAGGTTCCTGGTTCGGATTTCCCACCCAGGCCAATCAAGCCCTCCATCCCTCCGGGGTCGGTGAATTGGTACCAGACTTGTCTGGGAAGGATAAAGCGCTGAATTGTTCATCGGCTGGCCACCGCAAGTCATTGTATGGCCAAATACGCATTCATTTCGCATCCACGACATCCCGTAGAAGTAGAATGCGCTGGCGCATCCCCGAAAGGATTGAGTAACGCCGTCCTTTATCCTTATCCTTATTCATGGTACGCTGCAGGATACCTGCACAGTCCCACTGGGACGTTTTATACACCAATTCAGTATTGTTTCCCTACTGACATCGTAGAGCACTGCTCTCACAGCGGCTGCCCTGATGTACATTGTATCCGGCCATTGCCAACAGCAGTTATGTTTTGAACATTTCGTAGTGTTATTTCACAGCTGCTAGTAAATTGTATCGTAGTGCCAGTATGAAGCTGTGAGTATGGAGATGAGTCCTTTATGGCGACGTTTCCCGTTTCAATTTGACATAGAGAGACTTGGTTGATGGTGGCAGATCTTTTTCAGGAAGTGCAAAAGTCCTGCACCACAGGAGATTCGAACCATGAACCACCCCGTCTCGTCAAGCCTCTCCTCCTCCCCCCGCGCCACCACTGCTCGGCAGGCAGCACAGTCTCAACCCTACTTGAACTCGATCTCTTGTGATTGTTCGCTCTGAGTGGACCAGTGGGCAAAGGCGGGGGCAGACATAACTCCGACGCCGCGCGAACCCCCTTGGCGTCGCGCACGGTGCGCGACGAAATTGGACCAGTTGTCGCGGTACGATGCCTCCGACGGCTACAAACGCTTCCGACAGGGACACGCGGCACGCGTTTGCCTCATTTCAACGTTTCTTGGAGATGCTATATGAATGTGGTTTCAATAGGACGATCAGCGACAGTTTATACAGGAATCTTGGTCATGTGGTTGGTTTCCAGCGTCAGCATTTGCCATGTACAACTTCTTCGGTCAATTTTTACCCGTGATTATGGTTATGCTACGGGAAAAGGTCACTACCACCCATTCTCGGATCATTTGTCCTACTGCAGATAGTTGCCTACCACATTCTGTGGAATCTTAAGTTTCTTGCTAGAAATGTGGTCTGGGAGCTTGAACACTGAGAACATTTCGTGCTCCGCGGCTAACCATGCGTCACCGAGCGCACGTCCGCGTTTCAGCGCCGCGATGTCGCACGCGGACAGCGCGCGACGTCGCGTCGGAGTTAGGTCCTGGAGCCGGGCAAAGGAGCCTGCAACGAAAATGTCCGTAACTCCGTCCACAGATGCGCTCAACAGAAACGGAACACATATTTGGAATCAGTGTTTGAAGCCGAATCCAGCAATATAGTTTCATCTCAAAGTCCCATGGTCACCTAGTATCCTTCCCTTGTCAGTTGAACGGTAGCTCAGTGCCAATGTTTCATCTATTTATACCGCTTTTTCACTCTTAAGCGGTCCGGATCGGGACGTCGATCTCTTCTGCTTAGTCAGTCCACATGCCTGCATATGTGACCCTTCGTATCTTCAGAGGACATCGTAATAACCTGTATTCTTTCTTCACGCTTGCGCGCCGCGATCCTTTCGAATACAGCTGAAGTAGAGTGCGTTGCACACTTCAAGCAGGCCTTGATGAGCACCTACCTTCTATCTTCATTAAACACATACTTGCCGCTTCTAAAGCGTAAGAAAAACGATGAAAAATGGACGCTGAGCTACCGTTCAACTGACAAAGGAAGAATACTAGGTGACCATAGCACTTTGAGATGGGATGCATATCAGGGGATGCGCCTTCGAACATTGATTCCAATTATGTGTTCCGTTTCTGCTGTGCGCATCAGTGAACGGAGTTATGGACCATCTTCAGGCTCCCTTGCCCTTTAGGTCCACGCAGCACGGGCCAATCACAAAAGAGCGGGCTCAAGTAGGGTTGAAACTGCGCTGCCGGCCGAGCAGTGGTGGCGCAGGGGTAGAGAAGCAGCGTGGTGAGACAAGATGGTTTATGACTGGATTCCCTATGGTGGAGGATTTTTTCACTTTTCGAAAAAGATCTGTCACGATGCAACAAAAGCTCTCGATGTCAAATTGCAACGGAAAACGTCGCCATAAAGGACTCGTCTTCATACTGACAATTTCGTACTGGCAAGAAGACACAACTTGGCATATGGTACATATGCCAAGTTGTGTCTTCTACATACATGCATACATACATACATACATATTATACACATACATACATACACACTTGGTAAATGGCATTGAGCTGCCACTTCGGTATTCAAGTACTTGGGATCAGCAATCGCGTCCGATGGCAGTTTACTCGTTGAAGCCAACTCACGCGTGAGTGCAGCGTGGTCCAAATGGCGCTCTCTGACGGGAGTGCTCTGCAATAAGAAGATACCAGAGCACCTGAAATCGAAGATCTACAGAGCAGTCGTCCGGCCTGTAGCTATTTACGGAGCTGAGTGCTGGCCCGTTACCAAAGAAATTGAAAGGCGCCTCAGCGTAATGGAAACGAAGATGCTGCGGTGGACGGCCGGAGTTACGCGTTTGGGTCGAATACGCAACGAATCCATACGGCAGAGGTTCGGTGTCACCCCGATATTTAAGAAGATGCGCGAAGCTCGTCTGCGATGGTACGGCCACGTCCTTCGCGCAAAAGGTGACACTGTCCGAAAGACTGGTCTTAACCTTGATGTGCCCGGTAGGCGGCCACGAGGGCGACCAAAACAGCGGTGGCTTGATACGCTGCAGGACTTGAAGATGGCTGGGTTGCACCCTGATCAGGCATTTGATCGGGAGAAATGGCGCCAACATTCCAGGAAAGCGGACCCCGCAACTAAGCGGGACAAACGCTGAAGACGAAGAAGAAGAAGAAGACACAACTTTCCATGAATAGTTGCTCAAAAATGACGAAACAATCAACAAAACACACTTTACTTTCTCCATCCTCTACCTCGATGCTCCCGCACTGCGCGTCTCGGAAGATGGATGCGAAACTGCTCGCCATCTTGTTCGTTTCCCTTGTAGAAACGGGTGAAGTACCGGATGAACCGCACTCCTCCAAAAGGCACGCCAACACAACAGCTGGTGAGAAACTAGTTTGGAAGATAAGTCGGCAGTATTGTCCTTACCGACCCCGTGCGTCCGAAAAATTCGCCCATGGGGTTACTCAAGGCACTGATCACCCACTTGTAAGCATGGGTGGTGGGATCATGATAATCGATTTCGGCCAAACTTAGCCATTTGACATGGAACACAGCTTTGGTTGATCGCGGCAGATTTTTCTAGGAGCGTTCTACCCCCTCGTCCCCTGGCCCGCCCACTCCAAACCCCTGGACTTGCTCGAGAGTCCAGTGGCTGCCTTACGAGATAGTGGAGACGCAGACATTTGCCACGCCTCACCCACTTGTAAGCATGGGTGGTGGGATCATGATAATCGATTTCGGCCAAACTTAGCCATTTGACATGGAACACAGCTTTGGTTGATCGCGGCAGATTTTTCTAGGAAGTGCAAAAACACATCACAGGTGAGTCGGGTCATAAACCTCCTGTCTCACCATGCCGCTCCTCTGCCCCCTGCGCCACAACTGCCCGGCCGACAGCGCAGTTTCCGGGCTACTTGAACTCGGAGCCTTGCTGAAAATGGTCCATAACTTCGTCCATACATATGCACAACAAATGTGAGACCTACATCACGTGAAAGAGCTCGAGACGCTGATCACAAATATGTGGACCAAATTTGCTAAATGGATCTCCCGAGCGAGTCGTGGCCGGCGGAATCCGAGATGTCTTCCGTATGTTAGGCGCGTTCAATCAGCGTCGGGTGCAGTATTGAGTAATCAGCGGTCAGGTTGTCAGTGCTGAGAGCAGCAGCTGCGACGCAGTGGTAGAGTGCTCGCTCCGCGGGATTGGGTTGATTGTTTCGGCTCCCGTATCCGACGGCTCTTTTGCATTTTGTGACCTATGTTCGACGAGGACCTATAGTCTCATTTTTAGCACATTTTTGGGCGCTATGGCAGTTGGGGGAGGTCACCATAGCATTACTCCACCCCATCCCCGTACCGGTTCCCGCATGCCTGTCCCGCCTCCACTGGTCTCCTCCCCTCTTTACTGTACCCCTTCACGGGGGTCGAGCGTTCTACCCCCTCATGCCCCTGGCCCGCCCACTCCAAACCCCTGGACTTGCTCGAGAGTCCAGTGGCTGCCTTACGAGATAGTGGAGACGCAGACATTTGCCACGCCTCTGCTTAAAGGGCGGGGGGTAGAACGCCACTCCGCCACCCCTTCACTGGCCTTCCTTTGCTGGAGCCCCCTCCCCCTTATCTGGTCGGCCATTACTGCTCCCACCTTTACAGGTCTTCTCTTCACCGGTCCCGCCGTACTGATTCCCTTTCACTGACCACCTCCCCCTCCACCCTCTTTTCTGGCCCCTCATCACTGGTCCTTTACTTTACCGTTCTCCCTTCACTGCCCCCCCCCCTTTACCGCCCCATTACTGGTCCGCACTTCACTGATCACCCATCGGTGACACCGCTTCTGAACCCAGACACCCATTGCGCAATATCGGTGGCAGTCTTCTGAACTCGACGCCCGTTACTCGACGTCTATGAAAGGCCAGATGGACCGTGGACGGAGAGACGGACGGACAGACACAACCGCTTACTCTTTTATATATTGTAGGATAGGATCTTCTTCTTATTATTCTTCAGCGTTTGTCCCGCATCGTCGCGGGGTCCGCTCTTCTGGTGTTACGACGCCACCTTTCCCGATCCTGCGCTTGATCAGGGTGGATACCAGCTACTTTCATGTCGTGTGTAACGTATCGGACCAACGCTGCTTCGGACGTCCTCTAGGGCGCTTTCCAGATACTTCCAACTCAAGGCCTATCTTGCGGACGCTGTCTTCTTTCCCACGCAGAACGTGGCCGTGCCATCGCAAGCGAGCTTCGCGCATCTTGTCCGCTATCGGCGCGACACCGAAATTCTGCCGAATGGCATCATTTCTGATGAGGTCCATGCGCGTGACTCCAGCCGTCCAGCGCAGCATCTTCGTCTCCATGACGCTGAGGCGTGTTTCAACTTCCTTAGTCGCAGGCCAACACTCAGCGCTGTACATCGCTACCGGGCGCACGACGGCTCTGTAAATCTTCGACTGCTCTGGTATATTCCTATCGCAGAGCACGCCAGTCAGCGAACGCCACTTGGAGCAAGCTGCACTCACGCGTGAGTTCACTTCAACCATCAGACCGCCGTCAGACGCTATTGCTGATCCCAGGTATTTAAACACCGTAGTGCGTGCAAGTTCAGTACCGTTAATCTTAATGGAGCCGGACTCTTTCACGTCAGTCGTTAGGTACTCGGTCTTCTTGACGTTCAATTTGAGTCCGAACCTCGCCAGACGGTCGCACCAAGCTTGCACCTGCCGCTCGAGATCGTCTCTCTCTTCGCAAGTGAGCATCACGTCATCAGCATAAAGCAGCGTCCATGGAACAGGCTGCTGAAGATCTCGCGTAATGGAATCTATGACGACAACAAAAAGGAGTGGAGAAAGCGCAGAACCCTGGTGCACCCCAACAGAGATGGGAAACTCCATTGAGGTTCCAGCTGCAGCTTGCACTCTACTCTTTGGGCAAGAATAGAGCATCCGCACCCACTCTATAAGTTTCTCAGGTACGTTGTGTCGTCGCAAGGCGTATCATATAACCTCACGCGGTACGCGGTCGAAAACCTTCTCCAAGTCGAGAAAGGCGATATGCACCGGCTTCTGTCTCTCGCGATGCTTCTCCACCAGGAGGCGGGCGGCGTGTATAGCATCAATGGTCCCACAACCGACACAAAGCCGCACTGGTTGTCGGGGAGCTTGACGATTTCATGGTGTATGATAAGTCATATAGTAGGATAGGATATCCGCGCTTTTTATGCTTCCGAATTGGGCAAGGGAGGGAACTCCAGGATGTAGGCAATTTTAGCACGGGAGCGTCACTTGAGCCACACCCTGGAATCCCTTACCCCGCCTAAATCTGTGCTCTCTTCCGAGAAAGCGGAGGAAAACACAGATTTAGACGGGGAAAGGGACTCTAGAGCCAGGCTCAAGCGTGGGGTGCGATTTCCGCCAAAAATTTACGACCCCCCTCATCAGAAGGGTTTTGGTACAACCTTCCCCCCCCCCCCCCCTTCGAGAGAATAGATGAACTTAAATGTTAAGTTGTCCCTTAGCCTTCAATTTGCAGCAGAAAAAAAAATCAGGCCTCTTCTAAGCAACCTTTCATCCGATCATGTAGATTGATTTTCCTGAATTTTTCTCTTATTTTTTCAAAAAGAAAATATTTCCTAAGCAAGGCTACCACTAGAGCTAAAACAGGAGTTCATCACAGCACAGATTCTGTTTAGCACTTGCTCAAAAAAATCAAGTCTTACCTATGCGGTCTTCCTTGCCATCAGGTGAGGTCATGCTCAATTTTTTTCCAAAATAAAGAATGTCTACTTAAACAAAACGATTTCTAGAGCAGCCGTGTTATTTAGGAAGACGATAATTTTTATTTCATAACTATTCCAGGATCGGCCTTTTCCTAAGCGATTTTCCTTTCGATCAGGTGAGGTAATGCCTAATTTTTTTTTCCAAAATAAAGATTTTCTACCTGAACGGAACGATCTCTAGAGCTGAAATATAGCTTCGCAAAGCTCAATCTTTGATTGATACATAATAAAAAAATGCAGCCTATCTGGAGCGAGTTTTCGCCGCGCGCGAGGCGAACTCAAAATAACCATCTCCTCGAATTATATGCACCGGAGGTGGGCTCTCAAATACCTGAGCAGAGCTATCCAAAGCAGTTTATGCAGTTACAGAAGCGTTATGCAGTTACAGCCGCGGCTGCCGCGCGCTTTTGTATGTTCAGCTTGCTTCCCCTGCGCCCAACGCTGATTGAACGCGCCTAACACACGGAAGACATCGCGGCTTCCGCTGGCCACAACTCGCTCGGGAGATCCATTCGGCAAATTTGGTCTACATATCGAGCTATTTCACGTGGTATAGGTTTCAATCCGAAGTTCCGTGCGAAGCTGACGACATTCCCTGGTTAGTATCTTCCCTTGTTGACTATTTTGTGATTATGAATTTTTTTTTTGAAACGACCCCAGCTGGGTTCTGAACATACCTTGGTGCTTATCAGAGCAGCTGAAATCTCTTGAACACGATTAGATACTAATAATGTTTGAGGCTGCAAGGAGTTGTCATAGACCTGTAAGTCTCAATGTTTCCATCTTGAAGGAAACTATGCTGCAGCCATCTAAATAGCAGGTAAAAAGGGAGTTGTTACTGCCAAGAAGTGTTATGGAAGCAATTTCGGCACCGTGTAAGTAATGAAGGCTACCACATGAAGCTTCTCCATTTGAAACGCTGTTCCCTGCAGCGTGTTCGAACGAACGAACACGGGAAACTGTCCATAAACTCAGCATTTCACATTTAGGTCCTCGAAGGATTTCCTAATAATAATGGAGCTGAAACTAGTAAATCCTCATAAAATTGTTACCACTGCAATCGTCACAAGCCGGAGAATACGAAGTTTTATGTGGCATTTCCTGCGAGGTAGGCAATGAGGCTAAAACCGAATTAAATCGAATTCTATGGTTTTCAGATTAGCTAGGAATACAGTATCCTTCGGGTATAATTATTTGAGCGGGTACGCCACTCCGAGCAGAATATAGGTCAGCAAAGCTAACTTTTCTAACATTTACTAGGCGTTTTCATTTCATCTGATAGATCGTTCGATTCTGATCCCGAATATGAAGTTTGCTTGTAAAAGCACGCAATTTGAAGAGCGCAACTAAAAAGTGGCGGAAAATGTGTTTTTTGCGTTTTTCCTGCCCATGGACCAAAGAACACAGCCGGTATTATGGCAATGGGAAAAAGAGAGTATTGCTGCTTAATTTTACTTTTTTGCCGTGCTACGAAAGGAAATGTTTATGAACATGAGGAAGTATGTGTGCAGGATACCCGAAAAGTAGAACAGCTACGAAAGAATTGACGGCTGCAACACACAGACTTGTGCTTTTCGGCGCAGTCACATAAAAACGAAGGTTTACCAGGTAGTGGTGATTTGTGATGTTGACGCGCAAATTTTGAAGGACAGATCCATGTGTTTCCACAGACCAGTAAGCGGAATGCAAATCAGGCTGTCTCGCGAAAGCGTGTTCCTCTTCTTGGGAAGCATTACTCACACTGTGGCACAGTACATAGGCGAGCGCATTCTTTTCGATCTGCTCGATTGTTGAGCCTTTTCATGTCCTAAACTATGAAAGGACTAACACCGCTGTGACGTCATTGTAACTGGGGGCTCCAGGCAGTTCTCTCCTGACCAACTGATCGCTCTGAGTGTAGGGACAGGCGGGTACCTGAGAATGAAAATTTTGGAGCGCATAGCCGACAGGGCCTCCTGCAAGCTCATGTCTTTCTTTATAGAAGAATACCTGACACGCAAACGGTTGGGGTTTTAAGAGATACGTCGTTGACAGGATGTCCCACTGAGCAAAACTCCCAGCAGAGAGGATCATGGATGCCACGTCGTCCGGGTCAGTAGTGACCTGACCTAAAAGGAACTACTTGTACGGGAAATCTATAAATTAATTAGTGGAAAACAATGGCCAAAGGCGAAACTATGTACCACAGGTTATTCATTCGTTTACGTAACTCTGGCGATTGTTTTAACAGACGTACTGAGTTGAGCGCGGCTCTATTATTGCTTGAAATCCTCTGTAAATCTGTTAGTGCCCACTAGGTGTGTGCGAAAATATGTAGTGAAAAACCGCCACTGACTCGAGCAAAATGTAGAACCATTCGAAAATTTACAGAATTTTAAGAAGGTCCCTCTCTTACGTAGAATGTACCCATCAGGTTCAAGCTTGAGGTTCGCGAATCGAAGAGGGGGGGGGGTGTATTCTCCCTTCACTTTGGAAAAGGAATGTCGCATATTTTTGAGTTTTTAGGTGGTGTTTGAATCCCTTTAAAAGTAGGTCTCTGTTCATGTCTGGCCTAGACAGTGAAGAAAATCGCGCGAAGCTTCGCTCGCTGGAGAAAACAAGTTATGAGCGCAAAACTGAATGCTTTCGGTTTTGAATGGTGATTGTTCTACAGTCAAAAACAGAGATTTTCAGCTAATAGTCTTCAAATCAATTGGGACCAGTTCGATTTCTACAGATTTTTCGAGCACGTCGTGGGCAAGACACATTTTTCTACCCGAAGTAGCGACGTCTGCGTCTGAAGTTGTGCTTTATAACATTTTGAGTGAAAATTAAGTTAATTCTTACTTAAGAGTTCTTCCAACAAAAATCTTTTGAAGCGCTTCTCGAATCGATGGCAGAGTTATCAGCGAAGGGTGGAATTGTCACGGAAAGATTTTCTCCCATCTGAAGGAAAGAACATGACAGAGTGAAATTGCACCCCATAAAATTTCTAGCCGGGATTATCACACAGAAAAAAGGCAAGCCTCTATGCTGCGCTGTTCGATATGATGAGGAGGAGGTCTTATTCAAAGTTCTCGTTTTCATGAGAACAAAATTATTTTCTACTTGAAGCAGACCACCTAGACAGTTAAAAATTTGTTTCGAAAAAACAAGTCGTGTAAAATGCACTATGTAAAACAATGATTTTCTGATACAATCTTCTATATGATCAGGAGGAGGGAGTCCTGCTCTTGCCTCATTTGCCGAAAAAAGTCCCAAAGATTGAACCCCTAATCACATAAAATCGAACCCCATAACCACGTAGAAGCTCCCATTTTTAGAATTTGCTTTTCAAAATACAGAATCCACATTTCTTCCAGTTGTCAACGCTCCATGAATTTTCCACAGCCTCCAAAACTCTCTAATTATTGCAATTTAAGTCCAAGACTTGAGTTTTTGTTGGTTACAGTTTTGATTTCTGAGCTTGTTTCCTTCAGATAAGAGAAAATTGGCCGCGCGAGAAGTCCATCTTCCGCGTGCAATCAACGAATTCAAAGCTTGCGGTAGTCAGCACTTAAACTGTCATGACGCGGAGTGTTTTTAGGAACTCTAAAAAACTAAATGTGCGTTCAGAACTAGGGGAAATGATGTCTAAGCTCTGAAAAACTGCTTGTAAAAATGGCATGTGATTCCATGTGATTTGGAGTGTTCCGTTTTTGCGAAATTTTTTCGCCAAATGATGCAAAATCGAGGCGCCTGGTCATACAGAAGATCGCTTCAAAAAATCATGATTTTTTATATTACCCATTGTACAAGACTTGCTGTTTTTTGTGGCGAAATTTTAACTGTATAGGTGGTGCGCTTCAGGACGAAGACAATTTTATTTCATGAAAAACGAGGATTTTGAGAGAACCTTCCCGTAATCGTATCGAAGACCACGGCTGATAAGCTTGATTTTTTACTGTATAAAAATCAGGGCATGAATTTTTATGGTATATTTTTACTCTGACGTCCTTTCCTTGAGAACGGAAAAAATTATTTCCGTCACAAGTCCATCCGTTGGTTTCGCCCCAGTCGCTTCAAAAAAAAAAAAAACGTTATCGGGGAAGCACCTAAGTCAGCGTTAGAAATGAACACTTGAAATTTTACGCAATACAATTTCAGAGTAAAATACACAGACGTCGCTCCTTCAGGTAGATATATATGCCTTGTCTATGACATCCTACCATATATAATCGGCTAATGTCACGTGTCCGTCACTGGAGGGGACCGGAGCAAGGAATGCCTGCGACAGTGCGGCGTATGCCAGCCGGGCTTAAAGATGGGCGATTGCTGGCGAAGTATATCGTTGGCGGCGGATCGCCCAAGTTTACGAGATATTCAGCGGGCAACGCGTCAGGATATGAGTGGGAATCAAGGTGGCGAAGACGTCCAACTTGTGTAGGGATTTCGAGTAAAGGGAACCACTAAGTAGAAGGGTGACCAGTGAAGAACTGATCAGCAAAGGGAGACTACTACAGGGGGGGGGAGACAAGGGGACCAGTATTTTCCCATAATATCGACCAATAGGCGTCGGATTTTTGAAGATGGGCCACAGAAGTTGTGGCACGTATGTCGGGGTGCAGAAGGAGTGTCATAGACGCCGCGGCAACATGGTGGCACGTGAATCGGGACTCAGTGTCACGTGTGAGGCTTGACTCTCACTCTGTTTCTTTGCAAGCACATAGTTAGCACATAGGGAAGTATGAGCGGGTGGGGGAGAGAGGTAGAGGGAGGGAGTGATTACTAGATTCGGAGGAGTATTATTGCCGCCTGACCGTAAACGGTGTCGATCGGTCGACCAATACTGACTAATTTTAATTATGTTTCTGCAGATTAAGCACTTCGTCATGTCAGGATTGTCATGATATGTTTCTCGCCACGTAAAGAAAGGCCCTTCGGGCAACAAATCGCGTACATGAGATAGAGGGTGGATGGGCTTCATAGGAGCAGTGAAGAATCTGCCCTACTATATCCCGCTGTACTAATCTATACAGTAAAACCGGTTCTTTACTTAATAAAAGTAAGAAGGTCTAAACGAGAATGGGAGAAGATTGGGGTTGTTCTTCTCTCGAGATTTGGGGGCTTCGCCCCAACCAGACGTTTGGCGACTGCTAGGCCGCTGAACGTCTCGTGCTCGAAAAATCTGTAAAAATCTAACCTGTCATGATTAATTTGAAGGTTGCTACTACAAAAACCTTTTTTTACCTGTGTTAAAAACTTTAAAGAATTCAATTCTGTGCTCATAAGATGTCCTCTTCAGTGAGCGAAACTACGCGCGACTCTCTGCTATGACGAAGTCACACGTGGGAAAACATCCTGATAAAAATCAAGATAGATACGAAATAAAACAGTGATGAAGAAGAGGGGTTCGTATCCAATGCGCTCAGGAAGAGCGTTCGTAAATTTTCAGCAAAATCGAACCACACGCTTGTCCCTGGTACTATGCTGTTTTCTTACACGAGTTAAAGATTGGCTTGGCCAAGACTAAAGAAAGTAGACGAAGCCCACATCACATTTGTGCATCGTTACGTTAAAGTTCAGTCGAGATTTGGATGCAGTAAAAAAATAGTCTAGCGAAGAAAAAATGCAACTCTGGGGAGAAATGAAATAAAAACTCTACATAGAAGTACTGACATGAAATGCTGTGAACGAGGCATTCAAAACGGCGAAATCCTTGTTCAGAATAGGCGACCGAGCAAGGGGTCAGATTAACGCAACGCCAAAAGTGACGTTCCCCTAGGTTCTACAATGCAGAAAAAGTTTCAAAAATATCGCACGTCTGGTCTCTCAGCTATCGCAAAGTTCTAGTTCACTTTCAAAGCATCACTGTGATTGCTGGTGGTCTTCTTTCGGTGGTTTTCATGGAAGAATCCAGTAGACAAGCCAGTACATAAAAATTTGATGGGAATATGAGGACAAACTATAATACTTCTTCTTCAGCGTCTGTCGCGCTTCAGAACGGGTCCCACTATTCTGGTGTCATGGCGCCACCTTTTCCGATCCAGCGGTAGATCAGGGTGGACACAAGCAACCTTTAAGTCCATGTGGAACGTATCAGACCAGCGCTGCTTCGGGCGCCCTCTAAGCCGCTTTCCAGACACTTCCAACTTAAGATCTTGCGGATGCTGCCTTCTTTTCCACGCAAAATGTGGCCGTACCATTGTAAGCAAAATTCGAACATGTTGTCAGCTATCAGCAACGGCACCAAACTTCTGCCGAATCGCATCATTTCGGATGCGGTCCACGGGCGTGACTCCAGCCGTCCAGCGCAGCATCTTCGTCTCCATGACGCTGAGGCGCGTTTCAGCTTCCTTAGTCGCAGGCCAACACTCAGTGTCGTACATTGCTACTGGTCGCACGACTGCTCTGTAGATCTTCGATTTCAGGTGCTCTGGTATCTTCTTATTGCAGAGCACGCCAGCCAACAAGCGCCACTTGGACCAAGCTGCACTCACGCGTGAACTCGACTCTTTAGACAAGAGTACAATTCTCACCCACTCTATGGGCCCTGCAGGAACTCCATGATGTCGCAGGGCGTAGCATATCACTTCACGCGGTACGCGGTTAAAGACCTTATCAAGGTCGGGGAAGCCGATATGCACAGGCTTCTGTTTCTCGCGGTGTTTCTTGCTTTCCTCAAGCGAATCTGAAAGTAACTGGAACAGTCTGCAGGACTGCCCTTCTTCTTCCAAATCGGAATCGTGGCGCTTTGCGCCAACCCTTTTTCCCGCTACAACCTGACTGAAGAACACCGCCAACCACTCAGCGGAACACCAAAACTTTGAATTTAATACATCAGCCGCCATGTCGTCGGACACAGTTGCTTTGCCTGGCCTCATCTTCTTCAGAGCCGCTTCTGTCTCCTCCACGGTGATCTTCTGGAGATTAGAGCCGTTGAGAGGATAGCTGGATGAGGGAATTCTACTGTAGAGAGTTTCTCAAAGTAATTGCGCTATCGCTCCAGCGCCTTCTTGCGGTCCATAAGAAGATCGCCGTCCTCATCATTGATGCCGAAAAACTTCTCAATATCCTCGGCCTCCGACGATGATGATATTCTTGGTAGGTCGGTACAGATACCGCTCACTATCGCGTGACTCCAGTTTCTCGTTGACATCTCCAAAATGAGTGACTTTTGCAACAGCCACCGCCTTTTTTGCAGCATTCCTCGCTTCTTGGTACTTCTGCCAGTTATCGGCTGTCTTTTTGCCCAGAAACGCGTGATAGAGCGACTTCTTCTCTCGCACTTTTGCGTTCACGTCGTCTGTCCACAGCGATGCCTGCTTGTCGAACTGGCTTCGTCCAGGCTTCGTAATGCAGAGCTCCGACTGTGCAGCATGACGTATCGCGTCGGTTGCCTTTTTCCAAGTTTCGTCGACAGTCGTGACTGTCGGTAACCGCACGCGAGAAATCACAGCTGCTTCCTTCTCTCTCATTCGCCACCACTTGATTCTTGGTGCACCGCATTGCTCGACCTGCTTCAGCCTTGGAGGGGTGATCTCCAAAGTGCAGATCACCGGTCGATGCCGGGGGGGGGGGGGGGTGGGACCGTTTTATACCGCGTGACCCTTCGGGGGGGGGCAGTCGTTCGGTACACCGTGCTGCCCGCCGCCCACTTCCCGCCCTGCCAGCGCCGCCCTATTTGGACAAGTTTGCTGCGCGCGAAACCGTTGTTAATTGGCGTGAAGCTGTCCAAAAGCCTAGCAGCTGGTAGGAGACTATTAGGAAGCGCTCGGGGAGCTCTGAAGTTATTTTACAGTCGGTTCGGTTATGTAGGCAGTTGAGGGAAGAAGAACGTCGCTCTTCTCTCTAGATTCTTTCAATTTTCATCTAGAGACTATGGTTGATTCCGGTCAGGAGTCTTACATTGAAGGCTTATTATAATTGTGCGCAAAACCGGCTCACCACCCTCTTTTTCCAAGAATCAGACAATTCCTCTTGTATTGAAGAACTTTCTAGTGGATGTCGAGTTTTTGTCATGACATATCTCGCTGGGATGTTGCTGTATTTGTCGGAAATTGCGGACGGACGACGCCTTAGTACTGAGCAATATGGCGGGACCTGAAGAAAGCCTTGGCGCTGCAGCTGAAAGCTCTTTTCCTCCAAATATGGTGAAAAGATTCTGACTTCTGTCTCAAGAACGAAATCAGTTCAGGATAGAGCTACAGGGCCAAGGGAAGTGATTAGAAATGCGATGCCTCCATGGTATGGCAGGGACCCGGACATCATGTCCTCGGTGCGCCCCTCGCCCCGCCCCTCTCTGAGGGCGGTGTACCCAACGACTCTCCGCCGTGACCTTCGCGTTTGTGACAATACTTCGGTCATGATCCACCACAAGGACAAAGTCTATCTGATTTCCGGTATTCCCGCTGTAGAACGAGATGAGGTGGGAGTCACGTTTACGAAACACGTTGTTCACTATCTCAGACAATCCATCGGGTGAACCGCAGACCGAACCGCCCCCAATCAACCTTGCCGTCCAAACGGCGGACGTCCGGCGGGGGCGTGGCATGGGCGTAACACCTTGCGTTTGCCTCGAAACAAACACGGAGTGATCGCCGTTTGCACAGACAGATAGATAAGGAGCGCTTTGATTCGCGATTCACAAGCCAGCTTTAGGTGAGATCATTATCATCGGCGTATCGACGGCGATAGGTCGTGAGTCCACAGCTACATCATTTATTTTGTCCTTCTCTGTCAACAATATTTGGTATTAAGTGGCTCCGGAGGAGCGAGTCAACATGTAAGTCACCCGAATACGGCATGTTGTGTTGCATGAAGATGAAAGTTTTATGCAGCATAGACGTGTTCTACCCTTGTGCTGTACTGATGATAAACCACTACGAAACCACTACTTATGAATATGGAAGTTTTCCTTCTTACGAAGGGGTATGATCACTTAGTGCTGCAACCCTAGTAGGTGGTGACGCTCTTAAAAGATCACATAAGAACTGTACGGGTTCTGTACTGAAATATGTGAACTCACTCCTTCCGTTGAAAACAACTGCACTAACGAAAGCAAAATAAATAACATAAAAAATGGAAATATATAACATTTGAGAGCTACTTCGGGACGTTTTCAAATGATTGTTCCTACTTACTGGGACCTAAACTTAGATTGGCTAGTCTGTGCGTAAAAGGTTGACTGAATGCGTCTTAGCCGTTTTCTATTTTACTGGTGTTGTATGCTCTGTTCCTGAAAGAAGATCCGTTCTCGATACAGTTGAAGTGCGGAAGTCACTCTTACTAAATTAGCATCAAGAACGTTTTTTAAAGTTCCCCCTCCGCACTAGGAACTCGGAAACTGAGTCTATCCGGGAAACGAGGTTGGCGGAGTTGGCGCATTTCTATTAGGTTGGTGCATAAGTTCTCGGACATTTGATCTCTCCTGAATTGAAAGCGCATTTCCCCGCCAAATTTCTTACGTTATCAACGCGTAAATGATCAATCGATAGAAAAAGGAAAGGGCTACAAAACTGTTCCTAACATTTACTTCTTCGTTGTTAACGTCAGCTATTATGGCTAAGCAATTCATCCCAACTGAGACGCATATTCGGCACGTCATGTTATTCCTGCATCAATCTGGCCTCAATGCCAACGAATCGTATCGTCGCCTGAAGGATGTTTACAACGAGAGTGCTCCTGCTCGAAGTACAGTGTACCAGTGGCTCTCGAAATTTGCAGTTGGTGAATTCTCCGTTGAAGGTAATGAACGAGAAGGGCGCCCGATGACACTGGATTTGGATGGCCTCCGAAGTAGAGTGGAGGCGGACCCATACCAAACCACTCGCGAACTATCAAGCACTCTTGGTGTTAGTCACTTAACAGTCGTTCGAGGATTCAAGTCGATTGGCAAGGTGCAAAAATTGGGTCGCTGGGTACCTCACGACTTGACACAACATGACATGGATCGCAGAGCCGATGTCGCTCTGTCTCTCCTTACTCTCAGACGTACCCACGGATGGCTGGACAACCTTGTCACCTTTGATGAGAAGTGGATACTCTACTCTAATTATAACCGGCGTGCACAGTGGGTTAACGCAACTGGAGAGGCAGAGAACGTTCCGAAACCCGACCTTTACGTGAAAAAGGTGATGCTATGCATTTGGTGGAGCGTTCTTGGCGTAGAATACTGGGAGCTGCCTGACGAAGGGATAACAGTGACGGCAGAGGTTTACGTCAACCAACTGAAGAAGTTGAGGGCCCACCTTCAAACCAACTAATATTCCTACCACAATCTTAGTAAGATGTGTTTAGGTACAACATCGGAACAGACGTTTTATGATCCTGTCTTGTCTCTTAGTTTTGGGAATAAGGCAGATGCAGATCCTCTTTCATGCCCCGCCATCATCCAATCTGAATTTGCATGTGGGTCCTCACATCGTGAAGCGTCTAGAGAGCTTCTTTGCCAAATATAAGCACGCTGATGTTGCGATTAAGAACCTCTGGCTCCGTCCAAGCTATGACTGAACCGTTTTGTCTTCTGTTAGGTTAGTTATTAGTTGCTACATTTCGTTGATTTATGCGTTGTGTTTGCTGTTTCTTATATTTATTTTCGTGTTTCGTTTGTCAAATAATACAGTACGTTTTGTGAAGATAGATGTTCTGTAAAGGACACGTTCGACCGAACTTTGAGTTGCCATAGTGGTTTGCAGTTCATTCCCGCATTTCGGTTCAGCTCCTCAGCTAGCGTCCACTATGCGTTTAGCGGTGGTAGCACATTCCACAGAATGGGTTACCACCTCCAAAAGGCAGCATATGGTCAGCTTAGATGCGGGAATCGTATGAACAGCACGCCATGATAGCAAGCTGTGTCGCGGTTATGAACCGCCGGTCCTATCGACATTAGAGGTTGTGAACCGCCAGTCATATCTATATTGGTGGTTATGAACCGCAGACCATCAGTGGTTGTGGACCGCAGGCGTTAAGGTTGTCAAACGCCGGTGGAACGGCGGATATCTCGGGGCAAACGGCAGACGTTTCGGGTCAGTACCGCTCACTTCGTCTTGTCGACCGCTTGCGGTCGAGATTGTGACCGGCAGTTGGCTTGCGGTCCACCCGCCACAGTGTCTGAGATGGTGAGGTTATGCGATTCCACATACTCAATGATACGCTGAACATCTACGTTACGCGACAAAGCCACGGACCAGGACCGAAAGCCACATGGTGAAATCCATCATGTCAGCTGTATCCGTCTTTCGTCGCGCATACGTGCTCATTAAGGTTGCCAGCGACTACAGTGACATCCTTCGACGATACCTCTGCTTTCTTATCTTCGAGCATGCTCCAAAACTTGGCTTGCTCTGAGCAGCTGAGCACCGGGTCTGTGGTGCATACGCAGAGAAGAAGTGATAGAGGCGTTCCTTAGCGGCGACAACAATCTTCATCAATCGATCGTCAAAGCGCTCGACGCTTGCAATCGAATCACGAAACCGTTCGGAGACGATTATTCCGACACCACTTGTGTTCCAGGGACTTCCACATAGAACGGCATTGAAGCCTTGATCTTACCCCTTGACTTGTGGCAGGACCACCTCGTCAACATCACCGTAGAGAAACCAACTCCTCTTCGCTCCAGTGCTTCTACCAACTAGCATGAGCTGCCCATCAACGTACGCATATTTAGCGTATCTACGCGGGTCCTGCTTATGTTACGGGCTTTCGGACCAGTTTAGTTCCCCCCCCCCCTCCCGATACCATCCTCACACCAGGGACCCTCGCATAGCTGTCACACTCTCTGCGAGTGCGCGTCGGTGCCCCCTGACGCCGCAGCACTATCTCGAAAAACTTAAGGCCCCGAACTTCTGCGGCAACGCCTCAAATCTTTAACCGTAGGACAGAGACACAGAGCTCGCCACCAGTGGCGAGCGGCGGCGATGAGCTCAGCGGCACCGCTGGCGCAGCCGGCGATGCCGGTGAGCTCACCGCCGCCGGCGATAATGATGTGAATCATGATTGCCGTCGCCGCTCCAGCGGCGCGGGCAGAGACTGCCTTCGATGAGTAAAGGCCCCCGCAGACTTCTGCGGCGTTGCCGCTGCCCTATGCTTAACCATAGGGCAGGGACGCAGAGCTCGCCGCCAGCGGCGTCGTCCAGCGGCACCGGCGGCGTCGCCCAGCGGCACCGGCGGCGTAGCTGGCGGAAATGACTTGAATCATCCCACCCGGCGGTGCCGCTCCAGCGTCTGTCTCTCTGCGCTCTGCGCTCTGCCCTTTCGCGGCGGGATCCAGAGCGGAGACGGTCGATGCGGGCGCGCGATCGTCATCGGGGCGCGTTATTGTTAAGCACCAGTCGATCCCGACTATAAACAGTACAGTACCTCGCCGTCACCGCTCCCACTGATGATGAGTCGAGCCGCTGAGCGGCGCCGCTCGGCAGCGCCGCTCAGCGGCTGGGGCCTTAATGCCGCTGAGCTGCGCCCGCGGCTTCCGCTGAGCGGCATGACTCATCGTTATCGCCGTCCTCCGACCGCCGCTCGTCGCAAAGTGAGCGGAGGCCTTTATACTGTCATATACCATATGGTGCTTAGAGACTGTCGCCTGCAATCGAGTGTCCGTGTTCGGCTTAAGGCCCCCACAGAGTTCTGCGGCAACGCCGCTCGCCGCAATGGTCAAGGATAGGGCAGGTACGCCGCCGGCGGCGAGCTCTGCGTCTCTGCCCTATGGCTAAGCAAAGGGCCGCGGCACTGCCGCAGAACTCTGTGGGGGCCTTTAGCTCGCACAGTCAGCAGTTTTCAGTGGCACCACGTGGAGGAACGGACATCGCCCCCAGGAGGACAAACTGTAACAGCCTGTTCAGTGCGTGCTTCATGGGTAAATAAAGAGCTGTGTATCGGACGGCAACTCCAGACAACACATCGCCAAACAAACTCGTCCGAACAAAAACTGCAGAATTTCTAAACTGTCCAAAGGAGTGCATGGTTCTGCGTAATTTTCAACAGGTCCCTTATACAGTGTTACTTGTTCGGATTTTTGAGAAAGATTCCAAAGGAGGAATCTCACCATGTAGAAGAAGAGCCCAAAAATATATTCCGACAGTTTATGAAGCCTTGGTCGTCGCCACTGCTCATAACTAAGAACTGTTCGTTACAGTAGTTGTCAGAGATAGCTTTATCTTATCATTAGTTGATAATAATGAAAAGAGTTATGATCACTTGCAAATACCAGTCGACATTGTCGGAAGCTTTCGGCCCGACCGCACGGCAACGTTAGCTAGGGACAAATTGAAACCCATTGTGTTAGCCTGATCCAAACTCCTGCACCACGTCTGACACTTTTCAAGCATGCTAATCTTCATTTTAAATAGGTATCAATCAACAAAGCGATCACCATCATGACTCAGCCAAGTGCTGCACACTTGCACATGCAGCGCAATTCGAACCAACCTAAAACCTAGAGTCTTTGGCAGATGGTCATCAGCTATACTCAAAGCGAAGCACGTTCTGCAGCGCTTGGCTCACAACAGTTATAAGCTTGATATCGGCTACGTTTCCGCTCTCCAACTTCAGTATCTAGCAGTGTCTATGCAATGAGGCCATCTGCTTTAGATTTGACCTTTCATCCAAAGAAAAAGTGCGAACCTTTGAAATTTGAGTAGGCGAATTTTCTGTTGTCGGCCCATTTCCACGTGCCGCCACCAACATAGGCTCCGATGTAGAGCTTTGAGATAGAGGGTGCTGTAAGCATCTGCGAATAAGGCCAGCTGTCCAATGTGAGTACAGTAGGGTCTACCTCGAAGAACTCTGGCGGCGTAGTCGTTCTCGACGTCAGACTGAATAGACAATAAGTGACCACCTAGGTACTGACACACTGACTCGGCAGACTCCCACGTGGTTTCGATACTGAAATTAATCTTGTGGAGATCATTCCAGGTTTGGAGTTACATGCAACATGTATGCAGATGATCTACAAATGTTCAAAGTTATCACAAAGGACCAAGACTAACCATGTTCAAGCCACGATTGGCTAGATTTATTTGTTTCATTTATTTATTTAAGGCATAGACAAGAGTCTAGCATCGTAACAACACAATCCTATTATATAATATGGTATAACACAGCATTCTGAACGAGACATTATCAGCATTAAAAACCTTGTTATGAAATCTAACAACCAAAGAGTAAAAGACTTAAATCGTCGCAAAGACCCACAACCTTGCGCAGATAACCTCGCAAGATCTTTTCAAGTAGCACGATGAACTCCTTCACAAACCTGTCGGCTAGAAATTCGCACTTCTATTTGGCAACCGATAGCCGGAGTTTGAACTTTCCTCTTGTGGATCCTATCAGTACCCCGTCGTAGAAATCATACGGATTGATATAAAGTTTACTAGCTAGAATTCCGTACCTTCCTTCTACTTTCCAGCGAAGAAAGGGACAGATTTAGCGCTCTTTGAGGCCCTTGTGGTATAGTACTATAATCCATCGAAAAACACCTCATCATAAGCATCCTTGCATCCCAAACTGTTGGGTCACTTTCCAAACGGCCTCTTCTCTCAGTTGGATTAAACACGGTTGTAGATGTTCGGATTAGTGAAGTAATCTGAACGCAGTAATCTAAATTTTGACGTCCATTATAAATCTTTGGTAAAATTGGCAAATTTTTGCACCTACAACCTTCCCAAACCTTGAAAGAGTAATAATACTGATTTCAATTTGCGTGCTTACAAGAGTAAGTGCGACCCAAGCATAAGTTGTGAACAGCTGAGTTCAGCTCTCTAAGGAGGTAACACGGAAATAGACCAGAATATTCTCACTCGCAAAGTGCGGAATATGAAAGAGTGGGAAGGACTAACTAGGAGATCTGCACTAAATCCTTTGCTTGATTAAAGCCAAATCTAGCTAAATTAGGGTAATCCCTCGTGCATACTTCCCGTCGCCGCGATGAGTTCTGCAGAGCGACGCGAGAGGACTTGAATCTCTCGTGGCATCGCTCATCGCTCTGCAAAGGAGCGTGACTGCGATCCGCCCAGGACCAACTCTAAACACCGCGCGCGGCGTATGCCATGACCGCGATGAGCGCGGGAAGACATCGCGCGTACCGGCCGCCTCCGTTGCGGCAGCCGCGGCGAAGTTTCCTTTGACTAATCGGCCGCGCGCGGCGGATCGGCCATGAGCTGAGCGCTGCGATGTCATCGCGGCGATGGAAGTCCTCGGCCTAAGGCCCCGTGCATACTTCCCGTCGCCGCGATTCCATCGCGGCGATGAGTTTTGCAGAGCGACGCGAAAGAATTTGAATTTCTCTGTGCTCGACGCATCGCCCATCGCTCTGCAATGGGGCGCGACGGCGATCCGCCCAGGACCAAACGCTAAACACCGCGCGCGGCGCGAAAAAGTATGCTATGCCCGCGATGGGCGCGGGAAGCCATCGCGCATGCCGACCGTTACTGTTGCGGCGGCCGCGGCGAGGTTTCCTTTGACTATTCGACCGCGTGCGGCGGAATGGTCATGAACTGAGCGCCGCGATGGCATCGCGGCGATGGAAGTATGCCCCCGGCCTAAAGCGGTAGCAGTACGCTAACTGCGGAAGCAGCATAGTAGTGAGATTGACCGTCGTGGGCGGGGGCATACTTCCATCGCCGCGATGCTATCGCAGTGCTCAGTTCATGACCATTCCACCGCGCACGGCCGAATAGTCAAGGGAAACTTCGCCGCGGCCGCCGCAACAGTAGCGGACGGCATGCGCGATAGCTTCCCGCGCCCATCGCGGCCATGGCATACTTTTTGGCGCCGCGCGCGGTGTTTAGCTCTGGCCCTGGGTGACTCGCCGTCGCGCTCCCTTGCAGAGCGATGATCGATGCGACGAGCGCTGAGGACTCCACATCATCTCCCGTCGCTCTGCAAAACTCATCGCCGCGATTCCATCGCGGCGACGGGAAGTATGCACGAGGCCTTATTCAGGGCGGCCCACAAGTGCTGCAACAAAAGCCTTGTCGTGTAAAGACGGCCAGAATTGGCCATATTTAGTACAATACAAAACGCCATTTGCGCATGCATTACTGATTCACGTCGGATAAGGACCCAAACTACCATTCATAACGGCTCACTCCTAGCTAAATGAGAGCCCTCAAATATTGAGAGTAGCTAGATTTGCATGTCGCGTCACAGCACCTCTGCTGGAATTTTGTTCCACATTTCTTCCAAAGACGGTATCAGACTTTCCCTTTCTCTATGCTCTGCACAACATGACAACGCCTATGAGTACTCAGCTTTTCCTTCGAACTTAAAAAGAAACTCAACAAGTCAATTTTCATCTGACAATGAGTGAAGTGTCGCAGACTTTATACACCAAATAATATCTCTTCTATGCCAATTATGATCTCTACATGGCTATCCAGTTCCTCCCTGATCTGACGTTTGGGCACTTGGCAGTCGTCACAAACAGTGAAAGACGTTTTACTCACTCCGTTATCATCAACGGTTTCTGGACTCGCATTTTTTCACTGGCCCTGCATTGGACGACAAAACGTGTGAGCAACTTTGCATAGAATGAGAAAACAAGAGCAAGCCAAACAGCAGAAATGAGGGCATGTTGGTAGCAGGGCAAAAGGAGGCCGCTGCTATGAGAACTCACTTCGAAACTGTATAGCATTGTGTCGAGTTGAAAGCTTTCACGGCACTATAAGGACAGGCCGCTTCGGATGATCGGAACAGCGCTACAAGTAGAAGAAAGAGCGGAGCTACCATTTGAGCCGATCACTAGTGTACCAGAGTTGTAAAGCTTATCACCGTTCGGAGTGAAATCATTTCCTGAGCCGTAATCAGTTTCCGCAGCTCTCGCTCGCGAAAAATGTGCCGCCATAAATGAAAAGCGTAGTAGAGTTTTAAAAGGAAGTAACCACTAGACGTTGCGATTAAAATAGCGCTCATCAATTTCTTAGTTCTTTCTTTAGCTGGACATGAAAAGCCACTGACTTCAACTTATTTAATTTTTTAGTATGTGCGCGACTAACCAGCAACAAAATCCACGGAAGTGTGAATACTGTACATAGGCGATATACGACATCTGGAGTGCCGCGGGAGGTCGCAAGGGCAGCGAGCGGCCCGCTGCCGTGTCCGCTCTCGGGCCGAAGCGCAGCCCCAAACTTGCTTCGGCGGCCGAAGAGGTGAAAATAGTTTTCAGTTTGAATACGGACAATATTACATCCTTGGCAAGCTCGCAACGAGCTGAAAAATGCTGTTCAGTTGATTTTTCGAATAAATTCATCCATAAAGAGGTAAGCGACTGAAACAAAATTTTCTGTTGTTTTCGTCAAACTTTGGCCGCATAGAAATCTACTTTTAACGGCCAAAATCTTTTCGTTCTTTTTAGATTCGAATGTTTTTGTGGTCTACTGTAGACCACAAATAACACAGCTTTCATACTTATCCTGTACAGGAGCAACCGAAGTTCAAAGGTAGGGAAGATCCTACGCCGCATGTTGAGATTGGACCAATCCCTTGTTGGAAAAAAGAAAATCTAGTAATTTCTGTCCATTTCTCAAAGCCATTTTACACGTTTTATAAAGATCATCGTTTCCACAATGGAATAGCAG
Source organism: Heligmosomoides polygyrus polygyrus (assembly GCA_947396885.1). NCBI lineage: Eukaryota > Metazoa > Nematoda > Chromadorea > Rhabditida > Heligmosomidae > Heligmosomoides > Heligmosomoides polygyrus. Next base: position 44,854,326 of record OX377204.1, read on the forward strand.
AATACAGCCTTCTGTAGCAGGCTACTAGTCTGGTAATTCCTAACCGAATCTTAGGTTTCCGCGCGTTTGCGCTTATCTGAAATCGGGCCTATGTTATTCAAACTTGACACTATTTAGTACCACAATGACACTTGATGCGTAACAAATACAGATCTGCTGAAACAATAGAGGATTTCTGAATTTCGATAAACCTCGTCAACGAAAAGTCTTTAGGACATGCCACTGGGGATCTCGGAGGGGTCGTAAATCAATTAACGGAGCCGAGGAAGCAAAAGCTTCATAACTAGGTAGCTGTGCAATCGTTTTAGATGATGTTTAGATCGCTGGATAGAAAACGAGACGGGGCTTCTAATGGTTTTAACAATTTTTTAAACAAATAACTTTGAAAAGAGTTATGGCAATGCGACGCTTTGTGACGGAATAATCCGTCGCAAAGCGTCTTTTTTGCAAAGAATTTGAGCGGTATTGTACATCTGCCTCCAGAAACTCTCGAGCTGATACGCCAACATGAAGCAGCGCGAGCGTCAGGCAACTACCAATTGACGTCCGAGCTTGCGAAGCTATGCAGTGCTGCGATAAAGTAAGACCTTAAAGAGAGGACGGAAGTGAAGCTGCAGAGGCAGGATTGAGCATATGCAATGCCCGCCGAAACATCGCTATCTTCTAGACCAAGACGACCGCTCTCCGAAGCCCTGATGAAAGCGTCACCTCTTCAAGAAGGACAATGGAGAAGGTCACCCACGGCTTGTACTCCGATCCCTTCGATAGCCAGGTCCACCTGCTGCATGCCATCTTCTGCAGGACGGATGCGTCGTCCCCTCTATTCTCCCTTCGGAGAGCCCACACGCCATCTCGTCGGTGAAGGAATCCCAACAGGATCAGACCCGAACGGCTCAAGAACCTCCCGCCATCGATCATCAGCACCCTGGCGCAACTTTTCACGCTACCTGCCGATGTGCAAGGTTCCATCTCAGTGGAAGACCAGCAGGACAGTCTCGCTGTACAAGAAGGGAGCGTGCACGACATTGGCAACTATCGCCCGATCTCCGTAGTCTACAAGCTTTTCACTTGAGTCATTCTGAATATCAATACAACGCTGGACGAAGGACAGTCATGCAAACAAGCAGGATTCAGAACGATCAACCACATATTCACCGTTAAGAAGCTCACCGAAGTATCGCGAGAGTTCAAGCTGCTGTTGTATCTTACGTTTATTGACCTGAAGAAGGCATTCGACTTCGTCGACATTGAAGCGGTCCTCGAAGCCCTGCTCACTCAGGGCGTTCTTACTCAGTACATCAGAGTCCTTCTGGAGGTGTACTGTGGATTCGCGACCAATATCTCATCATTCTACAACGACGTCGTCATCGACGTAAAGAGATGGATTCAGCAGGGGGTTCCATATCCCCGATGCGTTTCAGTGCCACCCTCGAAAACGTCATGCGCGAACTAGAATGGAAGGATGTGGGAGTGAAAATCGACGGCCGGCAACTGCACCATCTTCGCTTCGGTGACGACATCGTGCTCATAACACCGAGCATCAGTCAGGCGGAGCGAATGCTGGCCGACTTCGATCGTGTATGTGGGAACGTTGGAGTGCAGCTGAATCTTACGAAGACGTTCATGAGGATCGGACAAGTTCCTGGTGCACCATTCTCGCTCAACGGAACGAACACCTCCGAATGCTCCAGCTACGTGTATCTGGGTCGCGAAGTCAACATGGCCAACGGCCTAGCGTCAGAGCTGGGCAGGAGGAAACGAGCCTCTTGGGAAGCTTTCAAGATTTCACCATTCTACAGCAATGTCGTTGTCAACGTGAAGAGAGGAGTTCGGTAAGGGGATACCATATCTCCAAAGTTCTTCAGCTCTACCTTCGATAACTACATGAGACTGATCGACGGCCGTCAGCTGCACCATCTTCGCCTCGCTGACAGCATCGTGCTCATACACCGAGCATTAGTCAGACGGAGCGAATGCTGGCCGACTTCGATCGTGTTCGCGGGAACGTTGGACTGCAGCATTGGATTACAGCTGAATCTTACAAAGACGGTGTTCATGAGAAACGGACGAGTTTCTGACACCCCATCCTAGCTTAACCGAACGAGCATCTTCGAGTGCTGCATATGAGTACATCTGGGTCGCGAAGTCAACATGGCCATCGACCTAGCGCCAGAGCTGGGCAGGAGAAAACGAGCGGCTTGAGGAGCCTTCAAAAGCGTCGAAGAAGTCGTGAAGAAGACGAAGAACGGCCGACTCTGTGCCACCTATTGGACTTCTTCCTGCCCTAACGTACGCCTCAGAAACCTGGGCTATACAAAAGCGGGAGTCCGTGCCCACCTGTTCGACTCCACTGTTCTTGCTGCCCTAACCTACGCCTCCGAGTCTGTGAACAGTCTGTTTCACATCATATGGTTGGTGACGTTTCAGAGCTCTCGAGATAATGCTACGGCGTCTGCAGAAGCCGACGCGCACTCGCTAAGCCCGGCGAGTGTGGAAAGTACGCGAGGATCCTTGGTGCGAGGACGGCATCGGAGGGCAACTGAGCTAGTCCGAAAATCCCAACGTAGGCAAGACCCGCAACGGTGAATGTGGATACGTTGACGGGCCGCTCGTGCGAGTTGGTGGAAGCACTGGAGCGAAGAAAGATTCTGTGCGGTGCAGGAGACGAGGTGGTCCAACTGCAAGCGAGAGACATTGGCCGTGGCTATAAGGCCGTTCTGTGCGGCAGTCCCAGCACCACCATTGGTGTCGGTATGATCGTCTCCGAACGTTTCCGTGACGCGATTGCAAGCGTAGAACGTTCCGATGACCGCTTGGTGAAGATTGTTGTCGCCGTAAAAGAGCGACGATGTCATTACTTTTCCGCGCATGCTCCACAGGTTGCTCCGAGCAAACCAAGGACGAGTTCTGGTCCCTGCTTGCTGAGAAGATAGCGGAAGTGCCGTCCTAGGATATGTTTGTTGTTGCAGACGGTTTCAGTTGTCATGGTGGACTCGGTTACGGGTCGCGTAACGCATATGGTGAGCGAGTTCTTGAGTATGAGACTTACACGACCTCACCATCGTGAATACCAAATTTCGAAAGCGTGACTCCCACCTCATCTCGTTTTATAGTGGGAACACCAAAACGCAGATTGGCTGTGTCCTTGTTAGGCGTCGTGATGAAGGAGTTGTCACAGACGCTAAGACCGTGTCGTACGCCGTACGAGACGCTTGCCACACAACATCATCCACTAATCTGCTCACTAAGGATCACACCTCCGAGGTGTAACCATGTCGAGCGGTGCGGGACGGCTAGAATCAAATGGTGGCGACTAAAAGAGAAGGAAGCAGCTGTTATTTCTCGCATTCGGCTGTCGACGGCAACAACTGTCAACAAACCTAGAAGGGTGCTACCAAAGCAATAACTCGGGCTGATCGCCTCAAACTCGGAACAACGAAGCCTGAACGGCGTTGGGTCAACAAGCAGGTTTGGCTGTGGACTGACGATGTCAGAGAAAAGGGGAAAGAAAGCTGTATCGCATATTTATTGGTGACAAAACAGCCTGTAATTGGCAGAATTATCGAGAAGCCGAGGCAAGCAGCAAAGAAGGCAGTGGCTGTTGCTAAACGCCTAAGTTCATGTTCATATCAGCGAACATGCGTCTTGATTCCATGGACTTACGAATGGCGTCTTTCCTTGCCTCTGGTTGAAGGATCAAATTGTCTACGTAGAAGTTTTCCCTTATTTCTTCTCCGAAAACTTTGTCCTCAACCTCGTTCTGTAAGTAATAATGAAGCACCGAGTAGGAAAGGGGATATGTTAACCCGAACTTAACTCTAGTAAAGCGGTAAGTGATCGGATTATTCCCATCTGGCTGCTTGTTGAAATCGCGTACCCAGAAGAATCGCGTTCAATCCCTATACACTTCATTTAGCCGTATTTGGAGAAAGGCTCTTTCGAGGTCAGTTGTTACCACAAAGCGCAAGAATCGAAAGCCTAACAACATTTCGTAAAGCTCTGGGAGGATACGTGGGCCTTGGTGTAAAACACCATTCAGCGAGGGGCATTCCATGAAGTGTTACGAGGCATTAAATACTATGCGCAGTTTAATGGTTTGCTTTTACGGCGTAATTACGGCTCGATGAGGGATATGGTGAATTGATCGCCCTTCTCGTGACTTGGTGCGGGAGCTCTTTTTTGGTGGCTCACCACGGCTATATCTATAGCAACTTGTAATAAGTGATTTATTACGATATCACTTCAAGAGCACGACAAATGTAACAGAACTTCTTCTTCTTCTTCTTCAGCATTTGTCCTGCATCGTGGCGGGGTGCGCTATTCTGGTGTCGTGACGCTACCTTCCCCGATCCAGCGCTAGATCGGGGTGGACACCAGTTACTTTCAAGTCCGTATGTAACGTATCAGCCCAGCGCTGCTTCGGGCGCCCTCTAGGCCGCTTTCCTATTACCTCGAAGTTAAGGCCTATCTTGCGGACGCTGTATTCCTTTCCACGTAGAACGTGGCCGTGCCATCGCAAGCGAGCTTCGCGCATCTTGTCAGCTATCGGCGCGATACCGAACTTCTGCCGAATGACATCGTTTCGGATGCGGTCCAAGCGCGTGACTCCAGCCGTCCAGCGCAGCATCTTCGTCTCTATGGCGCTGAGGCGCGTTTCAACTTCCTTGGTCGCTGGCCAACACTCAGTGCCGTAATGGCTACTGGCCGGACGACTGCTCTGTAGATCTTCGACTTAAGCGCACTGGTATGTTCTTGTCGCAGAGCACGCCAGTCAACGAGCGCCACTTGAACCAAGCTGCACTTACGCGTGAATTCACTTCCACCATCAATTTGCCATCAGACGCGACTGCCGATCCCAGGAACTTAAAAACCGAAGTGCGTGGGAGCTCGATGCCGTCAACCTTGATCGAGCTGGACTCGGTAACGTCCGTCGTTAAATACTCGGTCTTCTTCACGTTCAATCTGAGTCCAAACCGCTCCAAGCGATCACACCAAGCTTGCAACTCTCGCTTGAGTTCTCATTTGCCTTCGCTAGCGAGCATCACGTCATCGGCATAAAGCAACGTCCAAGGGACGGGCTTTTGAAGATCTCGTGTGATGGACGACAACAAATAGGAGTGGGGAAAACGCAGAACCCTGGTGTACTCCGACAGAGATGGGAAACTCCATCGAGGTTCCAGCTGCAGCTTGAACTCGACTCTATGGACAAGAGTAGAGAATTCGCACCCACTCTATGAGCTCTTCAGGAACTCCATGTTGACGTAGGGCGTACCATATCACTTCACACGGTACACGGTCAAAGCCCTTCTCCAAGTCGAGAAAGGCTATATGCACTGGCTTCTGTTTCTCGCGATGCTTTTCTATCAGGAGGCGGACGGCGTGTATGGCATCAATGGTGCCACAGCCAGCCACGAAGCCACACTGATTGCTGGAAAGCTGGACGATGTCCCGAATTCGTCCGTCGACAACTCGCTCAAAGATCTTCATGCTGTGCGAAAGCAAGCGAATCGGACCGTAATTGGAGCAGTCCGCAGGACTGCCCTTCTTCTTCCAAATTGGAATCGTCGTACTTTGGCGCCATCAATCAGGGACTTTCTTCTCCGCCACAACCTGATTAAAGAACTTCGCCAAACACTCAGCAGGGTACCAGTACTTGGACTTCCATAAATCAGCGGTCACGTCATCGGGCCCAGTCTCTTTGCAGGCCTCATCTTCTTCAAAGCCGCTTCAATCTCCTCCACGGCGATCATTTGTACGGGGCCATGGGTTGGAGCCGTAGAAGGCTTGATGAGGAAATTCTACCGTAGACATTTCCTCAAAGTAGTCGCGCCATCGCTTCAATGCCTTCTTGCGGTTCATAAGAAGACGGCCATTCTCATCATTGATGCCAAAAACTTTTCAATGTCCTCGGTCTGCCGATAGCGAAACTTTGCAAGCCGGTACAGATACCGCTCGCCATCGCGTGACTCGAGCTTTTCCTTGACATCTCCATAATGAGTGGCTTTTGCAACAGCCACGGCCTTCTTTGCAGCTTTCCTCGCTTCTTGGTACTTCCGCCAGTTATCGGCCGTCTTTTCGCCGAGAAACACGTGGTAGAGCGACTTTTTCTACCGCACTTTTTCTTTCACGTCATCTTTCCACAGCCATGCCTGCTTGCCGACCTTCCGTCGCCCAGGCTTCGTAATGCCGGGTTCCGACTGTGCAGCTTGACGAATCGCGTCGGTCGTTTTCTTCCAAGTTTCGTCGACAGTCGTGACTGTCGGTAACCGCACGCGAGAAATCACAGCTCCTTCCTTCTCTCTCATTCGCCACCACTTGACTCTTGCAGCACCGCATCGCTCGACCTGCTTCAGCCTCGGAGGGACAAACTTCAGAGTGCAGATCAGTGGTCGGTGCTGTGGGGCGACCGTCTAATACGGCACGATCTTCGCGTCTATGACAAGACTCCGGTCGCGATCTCTCACAAGGACAAAGTCTATCTGAGACTTGCAGCTCCCACTGTAGTATGAGATAAGGTGCGAGTCGCGTTTTCGGAAGACGGTGTTCACAATGATGAGGCTATGCGATTCCGCATGCTCAAGAATGCCCGTCTTTCGTAGCACCTACGTGCCCATTAAGGTCACCAGCGACTATGATTACATCTTTCGACGGTGCCTCCGCTGCCTTCTCATCCAGCAGGTTCCAGAACTCATCCTTGGCTTGATCGGAGCAGCCAGTCTGCGGAGCATACGCAGAGAAGAAATCATAGAATCGCTCCTTAGCGGCGACAACGATCTTCATCAATCGATCGTCAAAGCGCTCGACGCTTACAATCGAGTCATGAAATCGTTCGGAGACGATTATTCCGACACCACTGGTGGTCCTGGGACTTCCACATGAACGGCCTTGAAGCCACGTCCTATGTCCCTTGAGTTGCGGCAGGACCGCCTCGTCTCCTGCACCGCACAGAAATCAACTCTTCTACGCTCCAGTGTTTCAACCAACTCGCACGAGCGGCTCGTCAACGTACCCACATTCAGCGTTGCCACGCGGGTCCTGCTTACGTTACGGGACTTTCGGACTAGCTCAGTTGCCCCCCGATGCCGTCCGCGCATCAGGGACCCTCGCATATTTTGCACACTCGCCGGGCACTGCGAGTGCGTGTCGGCTCCCGCTGACGCCGTAGCACTATCACGAAAAACTTTCAATGTCATGAACCATGTGATGTGACACGGGTGTTTGTAAGCCGGCCTGTCACAAGGGCCTGTCGCCTGCAATCGAATGTCCGTGTTCGGCTTAGCTCGCAGAGCGGGCAGTTTCCAGTGGCACCACGTGGAGGAACGGATATCGCCACCACAAATGTAACAGAACATGGCGGTATATATGCAGAACTTCTCTTGGCAGAGCCTATAAACGGGGTACATATTTGCCAATGGGTCAGAAACCTTAAAAAGATATGCCGCACCTAGAGTGGATTGCTTATGCGCAACCTCGATTACCTATTTACTATACCGATAGGTAATGCTTGTGGAGTTGCTCAATGGTACCTACCTCTTAGTGCTGGCCTAGAGGTCTTAGCATCAATTATTCAAATTCTAGTTGCCCTACATGACATTACATTTATTCATTCAAGCAAATAGCAATATACTAACATACATAAAAACACACATATATACATCTTAGCAGATGATTTACAATTTATGATACATGACTGATCTAGGACACGATGCAGTGCGTATTCTCCTGCCTAGCACATAATTCGGATGAATAATTTGCGGCCGCCTTTTGCGAGCGGCCGCCTTTTGATAGCGTCCCATCATTTTCTCTATTTTTCTTGGTTTTCTCTCTTGCATTCTGATTGAGTGGATTTGTTTCCTGGGTTTTCGCTCTCTTATTCAGTCGCCTTTATCAGATTTCTAACATCGATTTTTGCAGGTTTTTCTTTCTTTGAACTTTTCCGTTGCCCACAACACTCGAATCAATTCTTTCGATCGCCATTTGGTCATAGATCGCCATGCCGCCGAAAGTGCAACGAACTCGCAAACTCGCGTCGATTTCTTCTCAGCCCTTGCCTAACGCTGACGGAGGGATTGCTGAGAGCTCTGTGGGGTTGAATCAGCTCGAAAATATGTCGGCAATGGATATTTTGAAAAAAGCTATTTCAATCAACAAAGATCCTGCTGTCGAGCAATTGCTTGTCGCTCTTGAGCAGAAAATTCCTCGTGAATTTTCTGAAGTCATCGAGAGGGACAAGCGAACTCGCAGCCTTGTAATCAGCGGCATTGATGAAGCGGAGGCTCAGTGTCGTCCGTCTGAACGGCAACGGGACCTGGAAGAGGTTTGCGAGGTCCTAGACTTCTCAACGTGGAATGTCGGCCTTGTGAGGTGTATCGTAGGGGCAAACCAACTCCCCAGCGTCCCAGACTCGTTAAAGTAGTGCTCCCTTCAACTACCCACTGGCGCAGTGCCCTTGCCAACAGCCGCCTGCTACGTGATGCCGGTTTCTCTAATATCTTTATTCGTAAAAGCATGACGGCAGAGGAGCGACAGCGGGACTTCGAGCTGCGTCAGGCAGCTCGAGAGCCCAACAAGGGCAAGCAAGTCAAAGAGTGGGTTGTGTATAGGGGCCAACTAGTTCGGGTCGCCGAGCTTCAGCCACGTACGCCGGTAAACCCGTAGGCTTGCAAGGAAATTCGTTTTTGAACTGCGTTCTTTTAAATGCCCGAAGTTTAGCGAACAAAATTGATTACCTGCACTCGTTCATTCATTTCAATAATCCCGACCTACTCTTTATTACTAAATCCTGGTTGAGTGAGAAAATTCGGAACTCTGAAATTGTGGGCAGTTTACCTTTTTTATTGTTTCGACTTGATCGAAGAGGACGGAAAGGTGGTGTGGTGTGTTGCTTAGCTAGATGTAATCTTAATGTTGAAATGGTTCATCATTCTAGGCCTATGTTTTATGACGTTTTATGTCTCGATTTCTTTTCTGAGTTAAAATTGCCCCAAACTCGTGTAGTTATCGTTTATCGTCCGCCCAATTCGTCCAGATTTGATGAAGACACTTTTATAGAGCTACTACGAAATTTATCTGCTACACGTCCTGATACGGTAGTTGTTGAAGATTTCAATTTAAATATTGATTGGGTAGGAGGTCATCCGCTTGATCCAGCTTCTGCTAATTTTTTAGACCTATTCAACCAATGTGGTTTCAACCAACTTGTCAAAGACCCTACACGAGGCGTAAACACACTGGATATCATCTTGTCTACTCTTCCCAATGTCTCCAACGTCTCTGTATTATCCCCTCTTGGTAACTCCGATTATGCGATAGTGAGATTCAGCTTACAGGCAAATCATTGCCACTCCCAAACCCTACCAACTCCAGATTTTATCAACGCAGATTTTGGTGGGCTTGATAAGTATCTGTCGAACATTGACTGGTTCACGGTGTTTGATAATTTCGCTTCAGTTTCGGATCTTTACATGCGATTCTGCCGAATAATATATCATGGTCTTTCTATGTATGTACCCTTTAAGCAGTACCATCCTACCCACTTCTCCTCTCATACCCCAAACATATTCTAAACCTATTCAATCAAAAGAGACGGCTCTTTGAAAATCTCCGCAATCCAATGTCTAGTAGCCTGTACAAGAAAGTTTGTAGTGATCTTGGCCGTCATTTGAAGAAATTTGCTGGCAATAGAGAACGAAGGTTCGGTTCTTCATCCTCTTGTAGCCGTCTGTTCTAAAATATTAGGCATAAAATGAGGCCCAAAAATACTCTACCAACCATTATTGACCAAAATGAAAACCAGTGCTCCGGCAATAGTGATAAAGCCAATGTTCTCGGAAAGTACTTTCAGAGCGTTTTCACACAACAAAGTCTTTCCATGCTCTCTGATGGCGAAGTTGTTCATATGAACGGGATAACCTTTCCAAGCGAACTTTGCGATTTCTATTTTCATCCGAACAAAATTTCTCCGATTCTGAAGAAACTAAAACCATTGATTACTGAACCCTAGGACGACATCCCTAAATGCGTTTACAGGAAATGCCACAATTCCTTATGTAAGCCACTTGCACACCTATTTAATCTCTCCTTTTATCTGAGTGAGGTTCCCAACCTGTGGAAGCATGCTATGATTACAGCTATTCCGAAAGCACTGGAAAACGCTCTTGTGAGTAATTTTAGACCTTAGCCTTACACCGACCCCAGTTAAAGTAATGGAAAAAATTATTCACCGAAAAATGTTTCAAGGCCTTAAGAAGTGTTGTTTGATTTTACCTGAGCAACATGGTTTTTTGCCAGGTGCTTCTACTGCCACTAATCTTATTGATACCTTCCATGATTGGTATTTGGCCCTCAATCAAGGTCAATCAGTGGATGTTATTTATTTCGATCTCTCCAAAGCATTCGACAAAGTGAATCATTCTAAGATGGTTGCAAAGTTAAGGTCTTTTGGAATCTCCGGCAAATTACTAGGATGGCTTAAGTCATATTTGTATGACAGATATATGACAGTTAAGGTTAAACAGAGCTATTCCATGCAATTTGCTTGTCCTAGTGGGGTACCTCAGGGAGGTGTACTATCGCCCCTGTTGTTTTTGTTATACACCGCTGAACTAGCTCTCCTTCTTAAGACAACTACTGATGTTCATGTGAAGATGTTTGCTGACGATATAAAAATCTATGGTATATATGGTGAATATAATGCTTTGGATGTTAAGTCAGCTCTCCAAAGATCGATTCTCAAATTAGCGGAATGGGCTTCCCAATGGGACATTCCTGTCAATCCGTCGAAGTGCAAAGTTCTGCACCTTGGTAAACCTGATGGCTGTAACTATGTGATTGATGGTATTCGAATTCCTAGATATGAATCTATGAAGGACCTCGGGGTGTCCTTCGATTCGAAGCTCAATTTCTCAGCTCACATTGAACAGGCAGTTAGTAAAGCATTTGTTTCCCTGTTTATAATTTTTCGAAATATTAAGAGCACCGATACGGCAATACTTATACGCCTGTACAAAGTGTATGTACTGCCGCATCTCGAGTACTGCTCCCAATTATGGAGCCCCATGACAATTAGAGACATTAGCCGGATAGAAAGAGTTCAAAAAGTGTTTACCCGTATGCTGTGGCACAGAGGGCTCGGGAGTTCTGGATATATTTCTATGCCTAGCTACGAAACTCGCCTTCAAAAGTTTGAATTGCTTTCATTGAAGTGCAGGCGAATAATCTCTGATTTGGTTTTCTGCTTTCGTGTCTTGCGAGGTGAACTTAGGTTGTCAGCTAGTAAGTATTGGAGATTTAGGCCAGCTAGCACAAGATTAGGTAGGTTTGATGTTCAGCTCAATAACATTAGAAGATAGAGGCACGCGGGTATCCGTAATGCCGAATTTCATCGATGTGCTCGATGGTTCGGCGTTCTTCCCGTAAACCTCTTTGAGGCTAAAACCATTTCAGCTTTTAGAACGAAATTACTATCCCTTAATTTGGATGAGTTGCTTCGATGTTTGTGCACTCTGGTGGATCGAGCAGCATCCGCTTCAAACCTGTGTTCTCGGCCACATGTTCACTAGTCAGATTGTGGGATCTTATGCTGAATCATAGGCTCTCTGGCTATTAAGTGGACTAGGGCTTCATATTACTCATCGCAAAAGAGTTTGTGTCGCTCGCATTAGTAGGTTTTCTGTTCAGGAGATATTACTTACTCTCCTAATTCATCCTCTCAATCGGGGTGGTGTCTGTTTCTGACCAATGGTTAATGAGCCACATTCTGTACAACTTAAATTTAAAATTTTACCTTCCTATAATTTGTTTTATCGATTATTTCTTTTCTTTTGCTGTAGTTTTTCTTCCTATTAGAAGCACCAGTTCCACTTTTCGTAGTTCAAATTACTTTCAACCAGCATTGTTGTCGACCGGCCGGATTTTCATGCACTGATTGCACGCTTCCCGGGCCATCATCGAGGTGCGTACTAGTATAATGAGGTTCCTGAAAGATGGAACCCGCCTGCCTGGTGATGCGTGCCCAGGGAGTTACGGATTGGACCGCTTAAAACCAGGTTGTTCGGTCGTGTTATATTTGCTGGGTCTCGCTTCAATCATCAGATATCTTGCATTTTGGTTAGTGGATATAACTAACTTTTTGTCGTATTTACTAGCCCTCTTTTAAAAATGGTTATTCTTTGATATTTCTTCTTTAAATCATTCTTGATCATTCGATCTTTGAAACTTACCCACCTCTAGTGTTTTGTTACTTTTTTGGGAGAGTGGGTGCCTGCTGAAAAAGAAATCTTGCCTCTTGGCCAGTCGATTGTGATTAATTCTTATTTTCTGTCAGTTACAAGTTGATTTGATCTATTGTCCGATTTTGTTTTATTTTCATTTTCTATTTCCTATTGCAGTTGTCTCCAATTCTGGTTTCTGGCTGTTCCTGTTTTGGTTTGGTAGTTTATAGTTTTGGTTTGGTTTGGCGCGTCATTAGCGACGTAGTAAATAAATAAATAAATTTCAATATTATCCAAAACGTTGAAACGACAACTGAGACTGCGGCAATAAAAGCGATCGTTGACGTCATCCAGTGTTCCATCACTACTTCACGATAATATCCTACATCAGGATAATTGAACATGTCGATGTAGTTTGAGGCTCGTGCTGAGTGCTGTTGAAGTGGCTTTCTCCACAGAGGGGTAATGCGAGCGCACCACAGCGTGATATTTTGCGGCTTTCCACATTTTACCAAGCAAGTTTCCTTGTATTTTGGTACTGTCGCATAGATTGTTACCGTTATTTGTGCTGCGGATTGGTTACGTATGACGGCAAACATTCTTTCTTCACAGTGTATTTCCTCCATGATGGATCGCATAGCGTAACAGCTATAGGAGACGTCTGCTCCAGATAGGCAGTTGTAGCAGCCTTTTACCGGTGAAGCCTTTATGTCACAGGCCTCATTATCTACAGTTAAAGCTGTGTGGAATCCTCCAATTGTAGTGATGGTAATTTCTATCACTGCATCGTGAATGACTCCATAGACTCTTCCATCTGATCTCTGGGTATCTCCAAGGTGCAGGACTGAGGATGATAAAGAAAGGCGATCTTCTACAGAATTCATTTTTGTGAACAGATGAACATCCTGACATTCGCAGTTGGCATCGATTTCGGTCGGTGAGCAGACGCAGTTATCCTGTACGCTGCAGTTCGTTAGTTCGTTATATTTGCAGCACTTGACTATGTAGGACATCGTAATGCGAAGAAGTCATCTTTTCCAACCATTGCCACTTCAGAATGGTGGTCATTGAATGCTTCTGCAAATGTTGAGCTCGGCAGTGTAATAGCTGGCATAGCAACGAACTCCAGGGTTACGTTAGTAGTACTTAATTCTTGGGTGCTTTTGTAACTGTCGTTATGATCTGCGAAGTTTTGTTTCCTTTGGCGTCAGTATAGGTGTATTTGATTAGAGCTAAATCCATCCATGTTGGACAGTGGAAAACTCTGAAGGTCTTCTTATTCTTTGGCTTAGCAAAGGTGCGGGAAAATAGGCAACCTGGCATGGGTAGCAGGCAACCGATTCCTCCACATGACGTCGTGTATCGAGAAACTTTAGGAAAGTTGTAGTGTCTTTTAGTTTGGGAATTTCCAAATTTGAGAGTTTCAAGAACCTGCTAAATCGCACCGCTTTGCTAAATCTGTGTTGATCTCTACGTCCTTTTTATAGAACAATACAACAGGATTGCAAGTAACCACTGCTTGTTGGAGCTGCGCTTCCATTGTTCCTACAGTAAAATTTCCGCTTCGAATACGGATGCAGGCTTGTGCTCTCCTCTCACTCAGAGTTATCGTGCTTTCTAGAACTTCTCGGCATTCGGTTAGGCGATTTGAACGCGTGCAAACAGTGTTGATTACCGTGATTGTGTGTGTATATTGGCATGCGCTCGACGTTGCAATAATGCATACAAGTACAGCGTTGAAAGCTACCATCTTTGAGCTAAGAAGTTGTGGTAGTAAATTTGTGAACGCGATATTGCTTCCTCCTGGATGTTCCGTTGTTTGCTGTTTTCCTCCTTTTTGCCGTAGTTGGCAGAATAATTTTGGTACTCCACATTGTGCAGCCAAATAGCAGGCCATGACGAGAAGAGCAAGAATAAGTGAGAGGGTCACTGCTAGTACTGCAATTGCTAGCTGAGGACTGCAACGAGTGTTAGCGAGCAACTCTATACAGCACGAGCAGTCAATGCTTGCACAAATTTCTCGAGCTGGACAAATTATGGGCTCGAAATGTTGCCTTGTATCCGCGATTGTGCGCAAAACTACTGTATGACGACTTATGCGGTATTGGAATGGCAAAGCGATTTCTTTCGCGTGGTCCTTAGGTGCGACAACGATGCATTCCTTGTAGTTAACACAAATGTCGACATTGATAGGGTGATATTCGTTGATTGTTATTCCTTTGCTTGAGCAGGATACTCCAGCAGCAGAAACTGCGCTAGATCATAGTAATGCTTTGGCGCACAGCGCCATGAAGAGATGATTCGACGAGCTCGTTCTTGGTCTTTAACTCCTCGCGTTCGAGATGTTCCCTTTCCCGTATGATTGCCGTATGACACAGTGTTTTTTCACAGCTCGTGGTGGTTGTCGCCTAACTATGTTTTCAACAGGTTCTACCATTCTTGTAGGTTCTCCAGAGACAATATCGATATCGTCGCGATTATGTGAATCAACGAGTGGTTGATCCGGCTCTGCAATGGTGGATTGAATTTCCAGCGGAATCAGACGATTTATCGGTCTATGAATGATAATTCCTGATGCGGTTTGCAGCATTGCACTTCGAATTTCTTCGCCTCTGCTGGTGAAAGGTCCAATATGACAGCCAATGGCTATTGTCCTCTTGGCTGTTGAAATTCCTCGTCGAGAAGCAACGTTTCCCGTCCGCGTAATCTGAACGGCTGACTTAGGGTTTTTCCCACTAATTTGTGCCTATCTCTCAGCTCCAGCAGATATTCATTCCCCCAGATAGTTCAGAACTTCATCACTTGGCTTTTCCGGCTCTGATATATATACCCTGTTTCGCTGATTTTTGAGAAAATGGGATAGGGAGCGGCTAGAATTCGGGGTCCTCACTGTTGTCGTCAACAGTCAGTTGAGTTGTCCTGTGGCGAACGTCCTTGTAGATGAAGTCTATTGGGCGAAGCGCGTCACAGGGTGAATTTTGGTCACCTATCACAGTTATCGGTCTCAAGTTGACAATGCATTCTATCTCACATAGTGTTGTGTGAAGAAGCTCATCGGTGAGTTTGCGTAGACCGATTGCCTTCTGCAGTGCTCTTTTGAATGTGCCAACCATTCATTCCCAAACACCACCCATCCATGGCGATGAAGGTGGGATGAAGCTCCAGATAATGCGATGCTCAGAGAGGAACAACGATAAGTGAGGATCTTCTTCAGTTACTCGAATGCTGCGTAAGAGGCTTTTTGTGAGGTGGAAGTTCGATTCGTTATATATTAGTATTTCAGTATTTTCTGCTCTTCTCCTCTTCTTTCAATGAAAAGCTTCAATGTAAAGACAAAGCTTTTAGCCGACAAATCCATCGCTGCTTTCAAATATGTGAACCTTGTCACTAGACAGGTAAATAAAGCGACATATCGCTTGTATCGCTTGCAGTCTTCTTCTGAAGCAGATTTACGGTAATCGGTTCCATAAAATCTACTCCTGTATTTGCAAATGGGGCGATTCGTTAACCCCTTCGGACGGTAGTGGTACCATATTGGGGTACTTGTACGGTACTCCGTTAAATCTTCTGTACACGGTACAATGCTTGAGTATACGCTTGCAAATTGTCTGATGGTATTCAAAACCTTCGTCTGACATTGTAAAGCAGTTGATGTATTCCCCAGTGCGCAAAGATTTGCGATTAATAGCTCTAGCTTGCTGTTCTTAGGTATATGAATTGGATTAAATGTAGAGAAGTCGAGATCGGCATTCTGTAGCCTTCCAAACCTTCTGTGTAATGTAAGTGAAGTGTGCTTGAGCGTTCTATGACTCAGAGCGTTCCGATCAGCTGTTGTTATTTCAGACGGCGGAGGCGCGGCGGGGCGGCGCGAAGAGAGAGGCGACGACGACGACGACGGACGGCGGCGACGACGGAGTCCTACGCTGGCCACGGAAGGACCCCACGACGACCGCATTCGACTACGACCCAGGACGACCGACCCTCCAGCCACGGACCACCCCCGACCTCCATCGACTTACCGACCTGAGTCCGCTGTCACATTCGCTGCTAATAAATATTCGCGACTATATTGGGTCCACTCACTTACTGGTAGCAGCGAGTGGCGTGGACCAATTCCCTGGAGGATCTCTCGAACTGGGTGAGTTGCTTTAGTCGGTTTTCGTCTTCGCATTTTCTCTTGTACCAGTAGTTGCGCCGGTCGCTTAGTGTAGGTTTTCTTTTCTTTTTCCACGAATGCTGACAACCCCGGGGTGGCTTGTTAAGCCAGCAGAGCAGCATCGGCTCGAGCAGTTGTGACAAATAGGATGGAATGGGTCTCCCACGAGGTAGAATTCTGACTTACGCGCGGTAAGACTTAACGTTAAGGTGTTGCATGCATGTTGCAAACGGCATATGCAGACGAGTAGGAAGAAGCCGAAGCACTGGCAGTAGTTTAGAACAGGATCCTAGTACAGCGGGTTCAGATTTTCAGTGACAGTTGGGTGTTCACCAGTTGCAGACGACGTACAGGTTTGGGTTATGCTCCACACGGGAGTTGGTTGACTAGCGCTAGTCAGTGTAGAGCGATCAGGCTTATAAGGTAGTTGTCAGATCGCTGTATCCACGTGGTTTCCTTCACGAGTTGATTCTTCTTTTACTCCTATTTCTTTCCAGTGGTTTTTCTCTTTTCTTTTCTGTTGTCCGGTGGCTTGATAAGCCAGCAAACAAGCAGTCTGCTTAAAAACAGATGGCCATGACTTGAAGGGTACGTGAGCGGATACGTGAGTAAAAGCCGAAGTACAGGCATCACTCCAATTATTGTCTGTCTGTTTTCGCATTCGTAATGATGACGGTTCGCCAGCTTGGCGTGATATCGTTCACCATGGTCTTCCTACGAGTCAGCCTTCTTTTATTTTTCGCCTTGTTTCTTTCTAGTCTTGTCCTCTTTTCCACTTTTTGCTTCTAGTATTACTCTGACTGGATCCTCTGATACAGTGAGGCGTTGGGATATGGGTATTGCCGTAGGGCAAGCACATATGGAATTTACAAGTTTACGGATTCTTGACCTTCTCTAGCGCGGCGGCTTTAGATGCAAGCCGCGATAACGCCTCGCGCGGCGATGTTTTTGTTCCGCCGCGCGGCTCCTGCGTTATCGACACCAACGATCTTGGGAACGGTCCCCGAGCACTGTCAACACTAGCTCGGCTTGGCATGTCACGGGAATTGCGGGGGTCGGCACAAACGTTTACATTCTTGGGAAGGAGGGGGGAGTCTCCACCCTTCGGCAGATCCCTACTTAAGAGCCGGGGATCTCCCATTGTCATCTTCTGTCTACGTGACGGCTTCCACTTTCAACTCAGCGTTCATATTCTGCCTGACTAGTCATGGGACCCCCCACTACCAGGTCCCAAACTAAGAAAGGTGAGAAGTGGGTCGAAGCAACCCAGCAAACCAACCTTTTGGAGGATGAGGGTCTATCAGAGACCTCTGAATCGAAGTTCGGCGCTTCCGACTTGGCGGTGATCCCGCTCCCGCAGGTATTGCACGAGCTAGACGACACCGCTGTGGTGTTAGGACGTGACGCTAAGCGCCTTCGTGACTCCACGGTCGACGCTATTTCGGATGTACGCGTAGAGGCTCAATCCACGTCGGTTCGTCTGGCACAGGAGGTACGCGAAGGCAATTCCTCCTTGCTGGAAGGGCTGAATGCGTCGTTCAAGGCAGTCGACGATCGGATGCGGATGGTCCCAACAGTAGCAACCTTGGCGCCGGACGGGTCAGCTCCCAGGATCCCATTTTTCTCCGGGACAACAGACGGATTGCAATTGTCGGCTTGGCTTCGCCGCTTCGACGATATCGCGCGGACGAGGGTGGTTCCGCTCAATTCGGAGCAAAAGGCTAACTTACTCATCGCCTACTTGGAAGGGGTGGCTCGAGAGAAAATCGAAGAACTGTCGGAAGAGGACCGCAGGTCGTTCGACGCTGTGGTCAATCACCTGCGATCCTTTTTCGAGGGTCCGCACCATCGCTATATGGCTCGACAGATGCTCTCTTCTTGTAGGCAGGAGACCACTGAGCCTTCAGTGATTTTTGCGAACCGCTTATGGGCCTCGTTAGAGCGGCCACGGCAGGGCAAGATCCCGCAGTCCAGAAGGAGCGGGTACTAGAAGAATTCGTGGCTCGTCTCCGGCCCGATATTCGATACTTTGTCAAATTGGACAACCCCGCATCATTCGAACGAGATCCACACCGACGGATATGGCCCAGCGAACCGTAACGTTACGGCCATCCAGGACTTCCCGACACCGACGTCAACGAAACAGGTAAAAGGTTTTGTTGGAATGGCCAATTTCTTTCGGCGGTTTATCCCTAACTTTGCGCTCATAGCCGCACCCCTCTACGAACTCCTGAAAGACAAGGCCAAGTTTATGTGGGGACCTAGGCAAGATGAGGCGTTTGCTGAACTTAAGCGGTTACTGTCCTCGCACCCTTGTCTGGCATTTCCCCAAGATAAAGATTTCATCCTCCATACCGACGGTAGCAATCAAGGAGTGGGCGCGGCTCTATTTCAAGAGGTACCAGCAGGCGGTAAGAAGTTAGCCGTCATAGGCTATTTCAGCAAAACATTATCGGCAACTCAGCAGAAATGGGGCACCGTCCACACAGAGCTTTTCGCCATGGTGAGCGCGTTACGTTTCTTTCGACCTATTATATATGGCAACAGAACCCACATTTATTCCGATCACCAGCCGATCGCAGTCAGCATCCTCGACAGAACGGCTTCAGATAAGCTAAATCATATCTGAAGTAAGAGCGAGCTATATTCGTTTATTCTGCTAATTTTTCCTAAAGTTTCATTCGCATTAATTACTACACCTTTTTGAAAAGGGGGTAAGGTGATAAGAATCTGGGTCAGATTCTTTTAGTGAAAAAGGGGAGGTGTAAGTGAAGTGTGCTTGAGCGTTCTATGACTCAGAGCGTTCCGATCAGCTGTTGTTATTTCAGACGGCGGAGGCGCGGCGGGGCGGCGCGAAGAGAGAGGCGACGACGACGACGACGGACGGCGGCGACGACGGAGTCCTACGCTGGCCACGGAAGGACCCCACGACGACCGCATTCGACTACGACCCAGGACGACCGACCCTCCAGCCACGGACCACCCCCGACCTCCATCGACTTACCGACCTGAGTCCGCTGTCACATTCGCTGCTAATAAATATTCGCGACTATATTGGGTCCACTCACTTACTGTAATCCGTTTATGTCAGTTTAGCTGCTCGTTTCGCATTAGTAGCTGAGACTTGAAAATGGCTTGCTGTTCGCGTATGTACGAGGATTTCGGCATCCATAACCTCTCTGGTTGAGGGTGTAATAGTTTGCAGCTATTCTCCATTCAAAAGAAGGTATTTGTCCTTGCTCGTTTTTCGAATGAAACGTGTCACAATCCGGAGGAGCTTCAAATACTTGCTCATATTGTCAGTAGGCCAGATTGGGTTAGCTCCAACATCAGCAGTATTTGAAGCGTAGGATTCAATTTCCTAGACTTCTGAATCAATATTCTGCTCGCATAAAATACTTGCGTTCTTGACCGGCCAATTTTCGCATGGGATATTTGGCCAAATCAGGCCGCTCCACCATCGATGGTTGATGAAGTCGTTTTTTCCGACCCTTGTTTCACAATCGGCCACGTTTTCCTGCGTGGGCACATGGAAAAATGTGACATCGATGAATTCTCGAAGTCTCTTTGTGATAAGGGAGATCTTATGTACAAGCGTAGAAACAATGGGTGGTAGACACCCGTTTCCTTATATCCAGCACAGAGCAATGTGGAGTCGCTGAATATGCTGATTTCCTCGAACTTCACGTTTATCTTCTGAACAGTTGACTCAACAAGACATGATCCTATAAAAAGAGATAGCAGCTCGAGACGAAGTATCGTTTGCTCCTTGTTTATGGGTGCTATCTAGGATTTTGCAGTGAACAAGCGCGATTCCTTAACACCATGGCATGATGTGGTTGTTACGTATATGCTACATGCATACGCTTGTTTGGAGCTGTCGACAAACAATGATAGTGTATGAGATCTGGAACTGTTGTTTTCCACTACATTACTCGGCAGCGCAACCTGAAAGCCGATTATTTTCGACTTTGTGGCTTTCCATAACAATTCGTCTTCTTCAGAGAGAACAAAATCCCATCCATACCTCTTTTAGTGAAGAACGTGAAGAAAGATTTTTGCAGGCGTCATAAGCGGCGTCACTAGTCCAAGAGGATGGAGACAACAGCCACTTATTTCACTTAGTATCGTCCTTTCGGAGATTTTGTTCTCTGGTTTTTCGCCTTATTTCAGAGATATAGTGCCCTTCATAGAATTCCACAGAATTCCAATCACTTTGGTCTCCGTCGAGCTGGCTCTATCCGGTTCCGGTATCTCTATGTTTACTAGAGTCGAATTCGAGAGGTAGTCTCTGAGATTCATTCCTATAGAGGAGAATAGTCTTTTGGACTCGGTGTACTTGTGCAAAACATCACCGGGACTTTTTCCTTTCAAGAACACGTTATCTACGTAAAGTGAGTTAGATATTTCTCGGGAAATTTCGGATTGTGACAGTTCTATATATTTCAGTATGAACTGGTTTAAGGTTGCAGAACTGGCGTTGATACCAAAAGGTAACCTACAGAACCAAAAGTGCTTTAGGCTGCTTCCTGTTGCTGGTTTTGAGGCGTTGTTCACCCATGGAAACCTTGGCATCACGGTGGCTGTCCGGCAATCTGATTTGCATAAAGGCTTTCTGTGTATCAGCTACCATTGTGTAGACATGTGTTCGGAACTGCAGCAATACATCATGTATGAGAGGCATTAGTGAGCATCCTTCATAAATCACATCATTGTGACTGAGTTCGTCTTTTGCGTGCGATGAAGCATCGAAAACTAGTAGAGTAGAACTTGGTGGTGTCCACGCATGCCTATGAGGTAAGTAGAATATCGCTACTCTGTTCGAATTGTCCTTCGCTTCTTGTATTATTCCTTCACGTAGATAGCTGTGGAATGTCTGATTGTACATACTGTACTTCTCTTTATCTCCATGCAGATTGCGCAGAAGGCTCTGAAGTCTGCGAAAAGCTACGTTAAAGTTGTCCTTTAGACCAGTAGTTTCATCGGTGAATGGAAATCCGGCGACAATGTTTCCATTTTCGATAGAAATCGATTTTCTGTATTCATCCATGAAGCTGATAACATCTGCTTCGTCCGTTTCATTGTTGGTTTGATACCGAGTGATTCCAATTCGTAGAGGTGCTTTACTTCCTCCTTGTAGTCGTCTCTGTATGACGTGAACGGTGTTGCGACGATAAGTGAGCAGCACTGAGGATTTTTGCCGTTCGTTCCTGAGGCATAGGTTTCACTAGTACCGGAAACGGTGTGGCCGAAATTGGTAGAAGTGAGTATCAATCTAGACGGCAGCTTAATAATTGGTACGTCGTGTTCGATCACTTGATTCAGAAGACCTTGTCCAATAAGTAGGTCAAGAGATACCTCTGAAGATGACAAGTTGGCTTGAGCAACTGTTATTCGCCTCGCTTTAATGAACTCCCGATCTGCTTCCGATAGTTATACGTTCTCGTTGAAGACGTTAGCTTATCCTATGTGAAGAGGGAGAGGTGTTGCAGTTTCTTAGCACCATGTCGACTTTTCAGTGTCACACAAACTTCGTTGGAGTTGAAGGTTTCGTGTAGCTCTCTCATTCCTATTGTAGTGAAGGAAGTTGAACTCATGACTAACAGCTTCAACGCCGCTCCAATTTGTGATTTGATGAAGCTTCTCCTCTAAGCTCCTGAATCGAGAAGGATTGTAATAGGCTGGTAATCTATTGAGCTTAGCTGAAGATCAGTGCTGAAGCCGTTAGTGGCACACACTGTCCTTGGAGCGGTCGACCAGACGTCGTCGTGTCACCTAACAGAGTAGAATTCTGGAGTGTTTGCACATGATTGTTGTCGCGTGGTGGTCGTCAAGGTGGTGGTCGACCACTTCCTTTTTGTGGTGTATATCTGCTGGCATTCCGTGGTTGCGAAGTGCGTGTCGACTGGTTACCCGAATGGTGCAGTGCGTTTTGTCTCCTTGAATGATTGGCATGTTCAGTTTCTTTGCAAGACTGAATGCAGAGTGAGGGTGGTGATCCTCACCACTCTTCGGACATTTTCTGACTTTGTTACAGTATTTTGAACAGTGCGAATCGTCAAAACATCTCCAGTACGCACGCTGTCGCTTTGCCTCCATCCGTCGAGTCTGAGGTGAGTGAAGCTTGTGCAGTGTTGCGCGCGATGGAAATCTCCACATAAACATATATTCGAAATTTCTTGAGTGATGGAAGCTTAAGTTTGTGCTTGCCCATCGTTTGGCCTTCTGAAATTGCTTGCCCTTTGGTTCTCAGCTGGTCCTCTGAAGTTGCTTGTTCTTTGGGTTTCGCCTACAACAAAGTCTTCGTTGTGAGTTCCGTAGTTTCCTAGAGAGTGATGATCTCGTCTATGGCTTCAGTGATGTCCTTTGCTTCGAAGGATATAGCGGCAACACTTTTTTCCTTATAACAGTGTTACAGACGTGTTCTGTAAATTTTGAAAGGATCATGCGGCGCCATACTCGGTCCGCATTAAGTGACACACTGGTCTGTTCCAGCTGTATGATTCGTGAGGTTATGGCAGGGTGTCGCGACAACTTCTGGGTGTATCGGGGCACGGGGATTTTTTCGATCTCGCTCATGAGAATATTGGCTATACTTTCCGATCTGTCGTACTGTTTCTTGAGGATACCGACGGCTACGTAGCACTTGCCTCCAATTACAGGGACATAGCTTGTGGAAGCTGCTGATTTCCCTTTAAGAGCCTGTTTCAAAAACAGGAATTTCTCTTGGTCACTTAGATCTACGTCGTTATGTGTCAGCGACTCGAACACAGACCACAAGGTGTAGAAGCCTATGAAGCTCCCTGTGAATGTTGGGCCCTCAAGAAGCGGACGTCTGAGCGTGACTTTGCGTTCCTATGAAGGTGTGGTTCCATTTGTCGATGTGCAATTGCTGCCGCTATTGCCAGTGACAGTATTGCCAGTGTTACCGTTGCTACTCTCCTGACAGCCGGCAATTAAAACTGTTTGCGGAGACAGTTCATCCTCGTTTGACTCTGCTTGCAACTGGTCATTTAATCTGTCATGAGCTTTTCACGTTTTTTCTCATCAGAACATGAATTAATAATTTCGATGGCTTCCTTTAAACAGTTGTCATGGTACTGCTTGTTGCTCCGTCCTCATCAGGTGGTTCAGCTGTGCTGTCTTCTCCTGCTGTGTAAACGCGAACGCTTGGTCGAGACGGTGGACTTCTGGCTCGCTTTGCTTGATCAGTACGCAAGCATTCGTCGTCTTTGCCTTGTAGACCTATATTTCTGCAATCTTATTGATTTTGCAAGGTTTCAAAATTTCACCTTAGAATTCACTTCGTTTGGTTTGAATTGGAGCTCTTTTCCTGCCACGCGGGTCTTTCCTTAACTCTTCCAGCTCTCTCAGATAAGAGTTCGTACAGTGGGGGAGCTTTTTAAGCGATTTCTATTGGCCCCTCTGTTGAGGCTTAACCAGAAAGAACGGCGCTCGATAACGACCAGGGAAAGCAGTTGATCGATTACATCAAGACAACACACGAGGTCATTGACCGCGCGAAAATGCTGACCATTCAGATGGAACTTAGGCGCGCTAATGCCAGGGAAGTAGTGAGAAGCCCTCCACCTACACAAACAACAACCGCGCGATACTTGAATGATAATCAAGTCAGTTCCGAAGTTACCTCCCACACAATCCTCACTTTTGACAGGAGGATTTGGGAGTATGGAAATTTTTAAACGCTTTTCCAAGCGAATGTTCATAATCTTCCTACACTGACGAAACTTTAAAAATTACTATTACTTACTTACTATTATTACTACTTACTAATTACTTATTAAGGCCGCTAAGAGGAGAGGATATCATAGAAAGGTCCCTCACCAGGTCACTAGAAGGGCGATCAATTCACTATATCCCACATCGAGCCGTAATTACGCCGCAAAAGCAAACCAATAAACTGCGCATAGTATTTGCTGCTTCGTAACACTTCAAGGAATGCCCTTCACTGAATGGTGTTTTGTACCAGGGCCCACATATCCTCCCAGACTTTTACGAAATGTTGTTACGCTTTCAATTCTCGCGCTTTGTGGTAACAACTAACCTCGAAAGGGCCTTTCTCCAAATACGGCTAAATGAAGTGTATAGGGATTGAACGCGATTCTTCTGCGTACGCGATTTCAACAAGCAGCCAGATGGGAATAATCTGATCACTTACCGCTTTACTAGAGTTACGTTCGGATTAACGTATCCCCTTTCCTACTCGGTGCTACGATTCATTATTACTTACACAACGAGGTTGAGGACAAAGTTTTCGGAAAAGAAATAAGGGGAACTTCTGCGTAGACAATTTTCTCCTTCAACCAGAGGCAAGTGAAAACGCCATTCATAAGTCCATGGAATCAAGACGCGTTTTCGGTGATATGAACATGAACTTATGCGTTTAGCAGCGGCCACTGCCTTCTTTGCTGCTTTCCTCGCTTCTCGATAATTCTGCCAATTACAGGCTGTTTTGTCACCGATAAATACGCGATACAGCTTTCTATTCCCCTGACGCAGTTTAGAAATCCAATACTGGTCCCGTACCGTTGCAATTGTCTGCTCTATTCACCAAGGAATCGAGCTAGATGGCCTTAAGGCCATTCGCCCTGTTGACTTTTTCAACGCGACTTGATTATAACTTTTTCACAAGTACTTTTGCAAAAGTACACCGAAAGTAAGAACCACTCTCGCAACAAAGAGGGTTGCAGAAGACGCGCTCAAATCATCGTGTGAAATTAGTGATCGCTTCTGGAAGATTTGGCAGCATAACTATCTGACTAGCCTACGTTAAAGGCATAAGAAGTTTATCACCTCTAATCGATGTCACCAACTATTCCCAACAGTCTCGCTCTTCTTTATGATCCTGTGCGACCACGGAACGAATGGAAACTGCCTAGGATTACAGAAACTCACCCAGGCAATGAAGGACGAATACGCAAGATCGAGTTATTCATATCCACAAGAAGAAAAATTAAGTGCCCCTTCAATCTCATGGTACTGCTGGAACTCGATGATGATCAGGAAACACCGCCTTACGTGGACAACTTGCCGTCTGCCCCTCAAACGCGGAACGACGCCGTGAGTATTCCTTACAATTTTACAGTATTTGCGACCACGCATACGTAAAAATTACTCGGAGAGCGCATTTAACGTTAGCGTTACGCATACGGATATGCCTTGGTCACGCAAGTGGTTCCTGTTTTATATTATGATCCTTTCCATAGTAACTGGATCAGCAGTAACGGCAACCACGGAAACGAAGGAAACATACGCAGAAAAAGGTGTGCTTACAAACACCAATGCCAAGGATGTGATTGCATTTTGAGCTGACAATCATGCGTGAGATTAAAAAAACACCTTTGAACGAATACCTAGTGCGGTCTCTACCAAAGGTAACTTGGCACTTCAAACTAGTTACCATGAAATGGCACATTCGAAGCCACCTGTCTACGTTGGAGGCTGTGTGCCCTGGGAAACGTTTTTGCGAAAATATTGACTGCAGCATATGCACTTCGGTTTTATTCAACCCAGAATGTTGGCCTATGGGCACTATTTTTCTAGTCGTCCTACTTCTATGCGGCATTATTGCACTGATCTCACCTTGATCTTATCTTCTTCTTTACGTTCCAATGACCATTGGGAAACCAGTCTTAACAATGTTTCAGGGTGCGTTACTCTTCATAAGGCTAACTGTGATATTACTCCGCTCTTGCCTTAGATGCATTGCACACCGCTTTGCGTGCAAAACCCAATAAAAAAGCGTTTAGCAGAAGCTCTGGCTATCATGGCGTTATATTCCTTGACGCTTCCAACCACTCACGCAAATCAACATGTTAACATTTTGCAACATCAATAGGCGATATACAAGGTTAACAACGGCAAAGAAAATTGTAACCTCTCCGTCACAGAAGTCCTGAAGATCTATACCTTCCAGGAGGAGGCATGCCTATGTTTGACGGGAAGCTCAACGCTAGTAGCAAATGTAAAAGTGCATAGCAAAGGATATTGCCTCGAGTGTGACCGGGAAACGCTATTCTTCACACGCTCCTCAACGCTGCAGGCAATAGACAGCAAACGGTGCCTCCATATCGGCTCATGTGGTGGGAATAAACGCGCGAACGTTACCTCAGATGCGCTTTTCCTCGAAATACAGCTCGGGAGCAACTTCACTGGTCGTATGGGCTGTCTGCAGTCATGCAGGGGTCCCGGTTGTGACTTTATTAAAGTTCTAGTTGTTTATTTTGTCGTGTATACGCAGTACAAACAAGCGATAAAATATACGAAAATTTCCGATGCGCCTGCTGGAAAGAAGGCGTGAAGCTCGATATTATGTACTATAGATAGACTCCAAGAAAGGAAATGCTATGTTGCAATCGCTATGTTCCTAATGTGTTGCTACAAGTAAAATCGCTTGAGATCACAATGACATCGATTACATTGCCGCCTTGATGCAACTACTGCACGCTGCGAGGTGATTGTACCTGCACTACTGTAGAAACAAAAGTCTCTTGTCATTGTTCTCCTAAAATCTTCGACAAAGAATTTAGCAATATCGATTCAAAGCTTTCCGTAAAAACCGCTGCGGTAGAATACCGCAGACAAACCGATAGTACAACAGTTGCAAATGTATCCCATATGGTTTCAACAGAATTCATTTTACTTTTACTTTTTTTTGCTGAAAACATAATTTTTGACGCTACTGACCTTATGGTTAACGAGGAATTGTGCTCCATTGAAAATAGTACAAAGATGCTATCACTGAGCAAAGGGAACTCACGCTAAGGTAAAATGCGAATGACGTTCGGAAATACTAGGCGAAATTATCTGTGACCATTACCCATTTGTGGTACTATGAGGCCCAAGTGCTCCGACTTCGTTAATACGCTTTCAGTTTGATAACTCGAGACAAATGATGAATTTCTCAGTTAAATGTGGATGATCACCAAATTTCTTCCTATTAACAGGAACTCTTAAATATACCAGTGGGTTACGGTTCTCTTACAGAAACGCAATAGAGGGCATAGCATGCTATACAATGAGGTAGCATGGCCTGATGTGACGCATATTATAGATGTCATCTTTGCTGGTATAACGCACTCATTGTTATGTTGTCTGGAGTCCCATTAGCACTACTTCTTCTCTACATGTCCCTACAAACCACTGGAATACGCGTAACCAAATATATTTTTACATTATAGACACGACAAAAGCCTTACCAATTGACGCCTCAACTTTCCTGTTGAAAAACCTAACCTACAAATGCACGCGAGAATTTATGATTCCTGTAACGCAATCGCATGACAATACATCTCAATGTCGTTATCTACGATAGCCATCAATAACGCAAAAAACAAAAAACAATATTATTTGCATTCAATCATCTATTTTTCAGACCATGTTTCCGCACGAAGACATTCAACACAAATACGCACGCATACGCAACGCCATACCACCACTCCCTTCACCCATGGACACCTATGAGAAGATCGTATCAACGTGTCGATACCTAAATGTCACAACTCGATATACATATGTCTACCTTGTATGATCGTTTTAAGTCACTTCGTCTTTCAAATGAGGAGTGGAAAGAGCGCATGGGAGATTTGGAAATCCAAGAGATCTCCTGGGAGAAAACGATTAGCTTTAACTCGCGCTGAGCTACGTACCCTGTTTGCCGTTCCGCCGCTTCTCTTCGCGACCGACGCAATCTCTAAGGAATGCTAGCATTCAATGTGGGAGAGGGTCCCAACAATAGGCGACACCGAGAGTCTAACGGCTGCCTTACGAAACCTTTGAGACGCAAAACAAAATTTCCCGGTCCGCAGAACAGCGGCTGTACCTCCTCGTCACGCCAAGCAGGAGGCGGGTGTACATCCAGACAAATTCACAAGACGACCGAACATAGGATCGATGCAATTGAAGAGGAGTTCCACAGACTGAGCCTCGAGAAAATCAAACTCACTACACGGAACGACTTCGTAGAAATAATGCAGAAGAACAGCCAGCTGGACGAATCGCGGCGCATGCCCGATGACGCATCCGACAGCGCAACGCACAATGGCACTTGGAGCTCGACTACCCGACGCGCCGGGTGAGGGCAAACGCATTCCGCATGCGGATGCCGCAAGTTTCGAGATCGTCCAAGAGCAGCCGCCTCTACTCGCAGACGACAATGACGACGGAGATGTCGATGACGAATTTGAGATCATTTGAGACAATATCGATTTCATCGAAGGTATCGAGGAAGGGGACGGCATCGAGCCTATGGATGACGATGAAAAGGAACTACGCAATGCTGCTGAGAGATCAATGAGGCGTCGGCTGATCGAGGAGGAAATCCGCCAGACAACGAGCAAGGCATTGAGGATCTCGAGGACTTCGTATATACGCTAGACCTGGAGAAAACCTGTGAGCCGCGTAATTTCGAGAGAGGAGTGATCAAAAGGGGAGACGAACGCACAATGTGATCTGTATACTGTGGACGCATCGACGACCATTACAGATTCCTGTGTCGTCTTCCAAAATTCTGTTGACCGACGCCGCATCTCGAGAGAAGGAAATCGCTGCGACAAATGCTTGTACTTCAATTCTGCTCGTCACGAATGTCGCCGGACTTACTCTCCTTGATACCACTGCAAGACTCGAGCCCAGCATTCTTCTATCTGCAACCTACCCGAAAGGAGTGAGGATATTCAGAACAGGATTCGCAACGCGCTGGAGGCAAGGAAGCTAGCGAAGAAAAGTATACGTGATCCGCAGGATGAGATGGAGCAACTTCGGCGTCCGTAGACTTGTTGTTCTTCAAAGGTACCAGATTTTTGGGTGTTTTCGGCTTCTTGGCCCGGGAGCAATCGCGACTTTCTCGCGATCATAGGTCGATTCCTGGGGTTTTGTAAAAGAAGCTCGCTTTGAGCTTTATCAGAGCTTTATCTGTTGCGCTATGCAAACAAAAAACTCTTTAACAAAGAGTCATGTGGGAAATTTACACGGCGCTCTTCTCATTGTTGCTTTATTTATTCTCGATATTAGCTTTTTGTAGGATGAATTTTAAGGTGCCGTCGTAGGTAATGTATTCATGATCACGCAGTTTTGGTTTAATTACCCAAGCTTGAGGTAGACGGTGATGTAAGACTCGACGTGTATCGAGAAAAACGGACATAAACTGAACCGCCGACTCTTGCTTATGTATAAAATGTTTTGCGCTGTACGAAGTTAGAAGTTTTATGCAGCACTGGCGTATTCTTCCCCTATGTCAACTGATGGTGAGCAAGGTCATTTCTGATGTAACTGGACATACATATGCCTTCCTGCCAAGGCAAATTCTTCTGAGCACACGGTGACCTTCCCCCCGAGCCTATTTGTGCCTGGGCTTCTTATCATTATCTCAGCTCCTCTCTTATCGCTTATCGAATGATCCATGCGCTCGCCTTTGCTTCAATGATTCATCTAGTGTTGACTGGACTGGTGTGTTTGTTAAGCCTGCTGGTGGGGTATTCCATCAAGGAAAGCAAGAAATCATGTGCGAAGCACCAGAAGGTTAGCTGATTGCATTGTTGTTATTTCTGAGGACAGAGCGGTGCTGAGCGGCTCAGCGTGGGGTCTATTGTCCCACTTCGGGTTGTACGAAATTGAAACTTTGTGCAGTCCATGGGCTTCGACCTCCTTCAGCGTAGAAGTCGGATATGGTGACATGGAATTATCCATTGTACACGAACTGTCGCGTACGCACCTGCAATGCAAGTTTCAATGAGAGCCCTAGGTCAACCGGTATGTCCGCGCGAACCAAAAAGGTAAAAACTCGCCCCACACGTGGGAGAAGCAATGAAACGTCGTACTTTTTTGAGTACTGAAGGGCTGCCCATTCAACGCGCATGCGCCCACTTTTGAAGTCACGTTGGACACTTTTCACGTCAAATTGGACCCTCTCCTAGGCTAGCCTAAGACTTTTGAAATCACTTAGAATAATTGGCGATATGGTAGTTAGGAGAGTCACCTTATAAAAAGTGTCACTAACACAAAGAATTAAACGATTAGACACTGGTTGTAAAGAAAGCAAGCAAACAATGCTATAGCTCTTTTCTGTGCCTGAGCACAGATTTGGGCAGGCTAAGGGTGTGGCTTGAGTGATGCACCTGTGCTAAAATTGCTCACATCCTTGGGCCGGATTCATCAACGACTTACGTAACTTTAACGGAGAATTTTATGCTTATCAAGCGATATGGTGAGCGATAAACTGCGTTAGAAGCTCATAACGCGGTTTATCGCTCACCATATCGCTTGATGAGCTTACAATTCTCCGTTAAAGTTACGTAAGTCGTTGATGAATTCGGCCCCCGGAGTTCCCTCCCTTGCCGAATACGGAAGAAAATAAAACGCGGATCTGTAATCGAAAAGGGGGGATAAGACTGCATTTACATTCGCTGTATGTAGCTACAGTACCGGACGCTTCTGTTGAATAGACGCCACAAAAACCGCGATTTTGCCTCACCTGCCTGAAAAACCAAGTGCATATTTGAGTTCAGAAGCTCGAGCTCTATCTTTCTATGTACATATTTCATATGAAGCCATGAAAATTTTTGAAACTGGAAACTTGAAGTTCATTGCCAAGAGCGGCCGTGAACGAGTTGTCCGTCGCAAACCGTCGCAAACCATTGCATGCTCACAATTCCGATTCCGAGAAAGGGTTGGCACTGTTCGTTTCGATTCTTTGAGATCTACCAAACGTGTAGTATACAACGTATTTACCAGACCACCGCATTTTACGATGGGTGGCCAAAAAAATTACTGGAGCAGGCTCTTTGCACTAGAGCAGCTTCTCTCTCAGGACACGCAAGTTTTCGGAGTACCTCAAGCATGAGATACGTTGCCAGGGCTCTGTTATGCCAGGAATAACCTGACAGTGGGCGTGTACAATGCATATGGAATCGAACCTATCAATCAAGTGGGCGAAAGCATGTCCACTGCGTTTCTATCTTCCCTTAACTAATCCCTTTAGATTTCTATCTTTAAGATAAGAGACATATATTTACGTTCGCAAGCTTGCGCCCTATTTAATGAGATACAAATCTCAGCAGAGGTGAATAATGCATGTAGGCCCGACAGAATCCATCGACTGGGCGCAATAAGTTCTAGAGTGAGATTAGCTCGACGAAAACAGCCCATCTACATGCACGAAAACTACAGCAAACCAATTGGCTTCTAGATGCCTAGCATGCGATTAGTTTTACTATTCCACCGACTGTGGGGGGGGGGTTCCACGAGCACTGCCATATTGAACGCGCCTTCGTGTTCTGAGCGCGATAACTCTATCAAGCGTGAACCTTTCCGGCCACAGCTTCTGCAGACAGAGAAAAATCTGTAGGACGCTGAAACACACCAATGTAGTTTATGACAGGACAACGTTAGAACGGTGCGAAAATGCAGGTTAGCCTTGTGGTACACGATTTTTTCCGATTTCAATCGACCTCTGCGAAGTAACAGCCTAAAAGTGCGTTGGCGAGCAGAACACTTCAAGTACTTTACGGTGTCGCGCTCATCGCAATCGTAGCTACCTAAATTGCCGTAGTCCCAGCTGCCATTTTAGGGCGGCAGACTTTTAGCGGTTAACGTTTCCTGCGCTATTACTCGCCCTTATTTGAGCATCCGACGTTCGCATTAGTACTGTTCTATTCAGCTCTAGCTCGAAAAGCTCCCTCGAACAGCATCAATATCGACCAATTCGGGAAATATCGATTTCTTGAGAATTTTCCATCGAGGACGAGGTCGCTCTAGGCCAGGCCTGCGCTACGATGACGTCTTCGAAAATCGATGTTTTCGAAACTGGCCACGTTTGGTACGATTCGATAACGCTTTTCATGTGGAAGAATGTTGTTACTGAGCAGCAAGAGCTGTAACCTGTCCCAGTAATAGCGCAAGAAACTTCAAACGCTAAAACCGCTGTCCTAAAATGTCAGCCGGATCTAAGGCAGTTTAGGTAGCTGCGGAGCAATGAGCACGCTGTCGTAAAGTACGTTAAGTGTTCTGCTCGCTTACGCACTTTTATGCCGTTGGCTCTCCGCGCCTTCTCGCAGGAGTCGGCTGAAATCAAAAAAAAAAATCGTGTCATACAAGTCTGAACTGCATTTTTGCACCGCTGTTACCTAAACCGTAAGTTAAATTGCTGCTTTCAGCGACCTACTAGAACTTATTACTGCCTACAAAATCCACAAGCTGCAGCCCGGAAAGTTCACACTTGACACGGTTGTCGCCTCAGAACACGCCCGCGCGTGCAATTTAGCACAACAATGGTCGATGTTCTCCGCGTTCATACTCGCCCAGATTACCGTTCTCGCTACTCACAGTAAAACCATTCAATTCAGCATGGAAAGCTCTATCGAATGGTGGCCAGTTTCGAAAACATCATTTTCGAAGACGTCATCGTCCGCGCAGGCTTGGCCTAGAGCGCCGGCGTCCTCGACGCAAAATTGTCAAAAAGTCGATATTTTCAAAATTGGTCACGATTGATACCGTTCGATAGAGCTCTTCGATCTGAACATAATGGTAGCATTGCGAGTGACGAGAGCGTAAACATAGGCGAATAAGGGCGGAAGAAACTTTACCGCTGCCCTTC
This sequence comes from Heligmosomoides polygyrus polygyrus, assembly GCA_947396885.1. Classification (NCBI taxonomy): domain Eukaryota; kingdom Metazoa; phylum Nematoda; class Chromadorea; order Rhabditida; family Heligmosomidae; genus Heligmosomoides; species Heligmosomoides polygyrus. The sequence continues at coordinate 44,887,306 of OX377204.1, forward strand.
GCCGCTATAAAATAGCGGATGGGGCTAAGGCTGTTTAGGCAGCTGGATAGCTCTGAGCACGACATCGCAAAGTGTTTTCAGTGCTCTGCTCACTCACGTCTTTTGAGGCCGTTAGCTCGCCGCGTCATCCCGCGGTGGTCCACCGAAATCGGAAAATGCGTCACACAAGCCTCACTTGTGTTTTCGCAGCGCTCTAACATAGCCCATTCATGAGCTAGACCGTAGTGATTTAAAGCATGCTAAGAAACTTGTGCTGCCTACAAAGTTCTTGAGCTGCAGCCGGAAAGATTCGAACTTGATGGAGTTATTGCGCTCCGAATACCTCCGCGCATGCAATTTCGAGCGTTCGCTCTAAACGATTGATAAGTTTGCTTCTATATGCATTGTTCACGGCGCACTCTAAAGTCTCGCTGGGACAGAATACGGCAAGTTCTGAGTAGGGCGGCCGGAAATTTCTGATAAAACGCGCCAAACGGCCCGAAACAGTCTTGAAGTCTTTACATTTTTCAGCAAGGAAGATAGAAGCGCAGTGGACATATCTTCGCCCCCTTGATTGATAGGTTTGATTTTGTGTTCTTTGCACACGGCACACTCTCGGAGCATTCCTGGTGCTACAGAACAATGACAACGTACGCCATGCTTGAGATACTCCGAAAACATGCGTGTCCTAGGAAATAAGCATCTCCAATCGCGGTGTCATTTTTTGGCCACCTACAGCGAAAATGCGGTGCTCTTGTAAATTGTATACATGCGTGTGTAGATTTCGAGAAGGCGAATCCCACGGCGCCAAAAAACCTAAAATTAAAGGAATTGTGAGCATGCAACGGTTTGCGACGGACAACTCATCCACGGCCGCTCTTGGCAGCGGAGCGCAAGTTTTCAATTTCGAAAATTTTCATGGCTTCATATGAACTGTCTATACCATACGATAGAGCTCAAGCTCCTGAGCTCGGTTATTCAAACGGGTGATTTTTAGGCGAGCTTTATCAGAAGGGTGCAAAAACCGCAAAATCGCGGTTTTTGCGGCGTCTATTCAGAAGACGCGTCCGGTACTGTACTAGCCACGACTGGCCGCCGCAGCATGCTAAGGTGACCCCCCAACTATCATAGCGCCGAATAATTTTTGTTCGAGGAAAATTTTGGTATAACTTTCTTCGAAGTTTTGATTGACTTCCCAATAAGAGAGCACATAGTCTGAAATGTTATAGACTTTTTATTTTTCGAGGAAAACAATGATTTAAGTGCTGTTTTAACACGTTGACGACCGCGCCTTTTTCGCGTGTCTGGCGCGTCAATCGATTTTTTGCAACGCCGACAGCGTGGCATGACATCATGCCACACGGTCTAACACGACCGCTAAATTCGTCTCTTGATGAAGGCGATGATGAGCATGACGAGGTGGTCCAGGACGACGTTGATGCTGAGACCGATATCCTTGCACTACCAGCTGACGACGATGATGGCTCAGAAAATAAAGAAATAAAATCCGAAGCAGAAAATGAGGATGAGAAAGTTTGGAAGAGCGAATTTTTTAGCACCTACTAGGTGGAACTTTGCAGCGGAGTCCGGCTTTCATGATGATGTGTTCGATTGCGTTAGTCCGATCGATTATTATCGATTATTTTTCAATGACGAGTTGTTAATTGAAGCCATTACTTGACGAGAAGCTCAATAAGTCAGTATCCGAAAATTGTTTTTGGGAACTACGCTTTTTACAGCAATGTCTGAAGATGAAGTGCAATCAACACAAAAAAGTTCCTTGGAAAGATCTGAATGAAACTAGAAAAATAAATTATAAGGCTGTGGCCTGACATCAGGCCACACGGTCGTCAACGTGTTAAGGAACAGGAAGGCGGCCATTTTTTTAGTGCTAAAACAGAGACTGCGCCATGCTCTCGACTGAAACGTCGCGATTTTTATTCGATTGACAGTGAAATTTCTGTTCGCATGGAGTTTTACACCTGCAAACGGTGCAACACAAACAAACTATAAAAGCACATATCCTCACGTTGATGCTGATTGTAAGTAGTATTTACACCATCAATCAAATAAACGTTGCGGTGAACTTTTCGAGTGTCTGGCGCGATCCAGTCTTTTAGTGCACTACTTGATTGTTGCGTTGTTGTGCTTCAAAACAAAATTTAATTTATCATTTTTCTTAAAAAATAAAACTTTTATGAAATTATTACACATATTGAAGCAGGAGATCCAAAAAATTTCAAAGAAAGTTATCCTATAATAGATCTAACTATCATAGTGGGTCTGTAGTTTAACCTGCCTAGCTTTTTTGTAAAAAAGGACTAGGCTACGTATTTCTTTGGTAGCAATCTTCAACGAATATAAATTTCTTGGATTGGGTTGGGTGGGATAAACAAAAAATAGCCATAACCGCTATTCCCTTTTCATTAATATTTGTCCCGTTGGCTACAAGGTCAGCAAAAAAGAAAATGCAGCATCGACATGAAGCAAACGTTTTTCAGGTTAGGGAAAGTATGAATGGCAAATCGAAAACCTGCTAGCTGTACTGCTATCACTGCATTTATCGGCATTGTTATCATTATATTAATGGCATAAAAAGCTGCTCTCGATTCTTGTTCTAATGAAGAAAAGGTGTTTTAGTAATTTTGCTAGATTTGGGAGACTGCAGCACATCTTTCAATCAAAATTGGTATTGCATAGCATGGCAGGATCAAGAGGACCGAGGTCAATAATGACCAACTTCATCACCACTTTAGGGATTTGCTCGAGAATTGCTAAGGCAACTGAAGCAAAGTCGGTTTTATCACGAGCATCTTGGATGGACCACACCCCGGAGTCCTTTCCCTAGCCGAAAAGTAGTACCCATCTGCGCACTTCCAGGCGAAGCAGTTTTAATACGCTCAGAATCATCACATGGAGATATGCGTGCCTCAGTGTTAAGCGCTCACGCGAGGGAAACCATGCTCTAATCCAAGTTTCGCGCTCCAAAATATAATTCGACTTCCATTGTGGCCATTGCTCTACTCGATAGGAGGGCGGACAACTCTAACGCCGCGTGAACACCATCTGGCGTCGGATTGGAAACTGGACGAATTGTCGCGATTATGCTGCTCCCGACAGATACGGCTAGTGACTCGCGATGGAGCGCGAGAGTGTGTGCTGGCGACTGTCGACCACATTTTTCGGGTAGAAGAAGGACAGTAGTTGGGTGAGACACGTCTGATGTCTCTTGGTAGGGAATTCTATGCCCGACTCCATGCGTACCTCGCTCGTCCTAGGGTATTGTTAATCGGTAGCAAATGAGAGTGCATAGAAACCTAACGAAGTGAGCTGTTATATCTACATACATGTCTACTGCACGCGAACTTACGAGTAAAATCCTTCTTGAAGATTCCTTCCTAATTCATGCATTTAGCACTCCGATTCCGAAAAAGGCCTCTTTCAATGACCCAAAACACCGGTCAATAAGTATAACGTCAATCTTCGCCAGAGCGTTTGAAAAGGTTGTAAAGAAGCACACTTAAACCCATATTGAAGACCATATATCATTTCAAAGGACCAATTCGGTTTTATGAAACGGCGTTCGGTATAAACCTTAGTTCTTAGCTCTTTAAACGACTGGCCAACCGCTATAGATAGAAGCGGACGTATGTAATTTTTTCAACTTTTCCAAAGCGTTCGAGACAGTGTCGATCAATAAGTTGCTATACAAGATGGAAAGAATTGGTATTCATCCAATGATACTGTATTGGACTAAATGTTTTCTTTCCGAAAAAACATACCAAGTTAGGTTAGAGACAGTGTTCTCCGCAATTTTTTCTTCTCCTAGTGGTGTTTCACAGGGTAGTATCTTGTCACCTTTGCTATTTCTCCTGTATACCTACGAATTTCCTGAAGCTATCATCAGCCTAGGGGTCAGCTGCAAAATGTATGCTTCTTCTTCTTCTTCTTCTTCTTTTTCTTCAGCGTCTGTCCCGCTTTGTAGCGGGGTCCACTATTTTGGTGTCATGACGCCACCTCTCCCGATCCAGCGCTAGGTCAGGATGAACACCAGCAACCTTTAAGTCCATATGTAACGTGTCAGACCAGCGCTGCTTCGGACGCCCTCTAGGCCGCTTTCCTATTACCTCGAAGTTGAGGCCTATCTTGCGGCCGCTGTTTTCCTTTCCACGCAGAACGTGGCCGTTCCATCGTACGCGAGCTTCGCGCATCTTGTCGGCTATCGGCGGAAGAGCTCGGGCTCGCGAACGAGGGGTAGGGGGTTTGGATCCCTAGAATGCGTTTGTTTTGCATTTTTGCAAAGTACATGATTATCATATAGGTAATCCACCTAGGGGTATTATAGTATGTTATAGAGCATGTTTACATATAACATATGCTTCAAACTTTAGCTAAAATGTTGACTTCTGTATGTCACTTATTTTAAGCCTATTTTGTGTGAAGCTATAGCTATGTAACGATAGATATTTTGCGGCACTAGTTAAAAGTTCCGACTCCACCGACAAGACTTCGGTCAAAAATTTTTCGCTGAAACTTTGTCTAGGGGGATTATTTAGGGTGCTGATCACGAACCTGACATCCGTTCTTCACGATTCGGCTGGATAATATAGATACAGAAAAGCACAGGATTACATTCTTAAAGTTTCAGACGGTGACGGCAGGTAGAGACAGAATCGTAAAAACGGATGTCAGATTCGTGATCAGTACCCCAAATAACCCCCCCCCCCCAGATGAAGTTTCAGCGAAATCGGTGATCCTGCCTGGATCACCCTTGTTAACGGTATGGGTAGATTCCGACCGAATCGTGAAGAACGGATGTCAGGTTCGTGATCAACACCCTAAATAACCCCCCTAGACAAAGTTTCAGCGAAAAAATTTTGAACGAAGTCTTGTCGGTGGAGTCGGAAGTTTTAACTAGTGCCACAAAATATCCATCGTTACATAGCTATAGATTCACACAAAATAGGCATAAAATAAGTGACACACAGAAGTGAATATTTCAGCTAAAGTTTGAAGCATATGTTATATGTAAACATGCTCTATAACATACTATAATACCCCAGGTGGATTACCTATGTGATAAACATGGACATTGCAAAAATGCAAAACAAAAGCAGTCTGGGGGATCCAAACCGCCGACCCCTCGTTCACGAGCCCGAGCTCTTCCCTACTATGCAACCTGTGCACTGCCTGACTCGCGATGCGAACCCTCATCCCGCGCGCGCCCGTCAGCTGTGGAGCACGTGAATCAACAGGGCGCCAACACGCGATTTCCGTCGCCCCTAACTCTGCGCAGAGTGGTATTGGGGTCGAGATACCTCCAGTTTGTTACTACTGGAGAGAGGCGGTTCTGCCCATATACAACATTTGACCCGTTCCGACCTACCGTTGAGATAGTATCCTGGTGAGTCCAAACCGCTCCAAGCGATCACACCAAGTTGCACCTCTCGCTCGAGTTCATCTTTTTCTTCGCTATCGAGCATTACGTCATCAGCATGAAGCAAGGTTCAGGGGACTGGCTCCTGAAGATCCCGTGTAATGGCGTCCATCACGACAACAAAGAGGAGTGGGGAAGCGCAGAACCCTGGTGCACCCCGACAGAGATGGGAAACTCCATCGAGGTTCTAGCTGACTCTTTGGACAAGAGTAGAGAATTCGCACCCACTCTATGAGCTCTTCAGGAACTCCACGTCGTCGCAGGGCGTGCCATATCACTTCACGCGGTACGCGGTCAAAGCCCTTCTCCAAGTTGAGAAATGCGATATGCACTGGCCTCTGTTTCTCGCGATGCTTCTCTATCAGGAGGCGGGTGGCGTGAATGGCATCAACGGTGCCACAGCCAGCCACGAAGCCGCACTGATGGCTGGAAAGCTAGACGATGTTCCGAATCCGTCCATCGACAATTCGCTTAAAGATCTTCATGCTGTGCGAAAGCAAGCGAATCGGACGGTAATTGGAGCAGTCTTCTTCTTCCAAATCGGAATCGTTGTACTTTGGTTCCAACAGTCAGGCACTTTCTTCTCTGCTACAACCTGATTAAAGAACTTCGCGTGTCACTCAGCCGGGTACCAAAACTTTGACTTCCACAGATCAGCCGCCACGTCGTCGGGCCCAGTCGCTTTGCCTGGCCTCATCTTCTTCAGAGCCGTTTCTGTCTCCTCCACGGTGATCTCCTGGACGGGGCCGTGGGTTGGAGCCGTTGAAGGGATGGTTGGATGAGGAAATTCTACTGTAGAGATTTCCTCGAAGTAATCGCGCCATCGCTTCAATGCTTTCTTGCGGTCCATAAGAAGACGGCCATTCTCATCATTGATGCCAAAAACTTTTCAATGTCCTCGGTCTGCCGATAGCGAAACTTTGCAAGCCGGTACAGATACCGCTCGCCATCGCGTGACTCGAGCTTCTCGTTGACATCTCCATAATGAGTGGCTTTCGCAACAGCCACGGCCTTCTTTGCAGCTTTCTTCGCTTCTTGGTACTTCCGCCACTTATCGGCTGTCTTTTCGCCGAGAAACACGTGATAGAGCGTCTTCTTCTCTCGAACTTTGACTTTCACGTCATCTGTCCACAGCCATGCCTGCTTGTCGACCTTCCGTCGATCAGGCTTCGTAATGCCAAGCTCCGACTGTGCAGCTTGACGTATCGCGTCGGTCGCCTTCTTCCAAGTTTCGTCGACAGTCGTGACTGTCAGTAACCGCACGCGAGAAATCAGAGCTGCTTCCTTCTTTCTCATTCGCCACCATTTGATTCTTGGTGCACCGCATCGCTCGACCTGCTTCAGCCTCGGAGGGGCGATCTTCAAAGTGCAGATCAGTGGTCGATGCTGTGGGGCGACGGTCTCATACGGCACGACGTTCGCGTCTGTGACGAGACTTCAGTCACGATCCTTCACAAGGACAAAGTCTCTGAGTTTTGGTGCCCCCACTATAGTACGAGATGAGGTGGAAGTCGCGTTTTCGGAAGATGGTGTTCACTATGGTGAGGTTATGCGATTCCGCATAATCAAGAACACGCTCACCATCGGCGTTACGTGACCCGTACCCGAAACCACCGTGACAGCTGCACCTGTCCTTCGTAGCACCTACGTGCCCATTAAGGTCACCAGCGACTATAATTACATCTTTCGACGGTGCCTCTGCTGTCTTCTCATCAAGCAGGCTCCAAAACTCATTCTTGGCTTGCTCTGAGCAGCCGGTCTGCGGAGCATAGGCAGAGCAGAAGTGATAGAGTCGCTCCTTAGCGGCGACAACGATCTTCATCAACCGATCGTCAAAGCGTTCAACGCTTACAATCGAGTCACGAAATCGTTCGGAGAAGATTATTCCGACACCACGTGGTCCTGGGACTTCCACATAGAACGGCCTTGAAGCCACGTCCTATGTCCCATGACCTGCGGCAGGACCACCTCGTCTCTTGCACCGCACAGAAATCGACTCTTCTTCGCTCCAGTGCTTCAACCAACTCGCACGAGCGGCCCGTCAACGTACCCACATTCAGCGTAGCCACGCGGGTCGTGCTTACGTTACGGGACTTTCGGACCAGCTCAGTTGCCCCCGATGTCGTACTTGCATCAGGGACCCTCGCATACTTCTCACACTCGCCGGGCTCTGCGAGTGCGCGTCGGCTCCCGCGGACGCCGTACTATCTCGAAATACTTGAACTGTCATACACCATGTGATGTGACGTGGGTCTTCATAGGCCGGCCTGTCACAAGGGCAGTCGCCTTCAATCGAGTGTCCGTGTTCGGCTCGGCTCGCCAAAGCGGGCAGTTTCCAGTGGCACACGGAGGAACGGACATCGCCACCGCAAAATATATGCTGACGATGTGAAAGTTTATACTGAAGTGGACGAACAATAACCTTCTCATGAAATTCAAGCCGCAATTAATTTTATTGAGAAATGGGCTGCAACTTGGGATTGCCATTGGCCGCAGAAAAATCGCGTTGTCTTGTCATACAGACAAAACATCAGCGCAATTCACCAACTTACAAGCTCAAGGACACGAATTTAAAGCACGTAGCAAACGCCCGTGATTAGGGTTTCCATATACCTACGTTTTGATTTCCATTATAAGGCAATTGTTAAAAAGGCGAATTATTTGTATTTACAACTTGTTCAAACAGCTCAAAACCAGTTATTCTCTTGCACTTCTTCGTGCATATAAAACGCATGTTAGGCGTGTTTTAGAGAGTGGTATTTCAGTGCTCAATCCTTTCAAAAAGAAAGACATTGCTCTTCTTGAAAGCGTCCAAAACAACTTCACCCGGAAAATATTTTTAAGATGTTTTGGAACTAACTATGACAACATACCTAAAGGTCCAGACAGGGCCAAACAGCTTAAGTTACCTTGCCTCCGCAATGGAAGGAAGATGGTCGACATGACCATGATGTTTAAGAATCTTACAAATAGAATTTCACTAGATCCAACGACATTTTTTGGTGCACCTCTGACTACCAATAGGAGAGGGAACCTAAGGCTTTACCTTCCTGCTCCAAAATCGCAGACAATATCGAAGTTCCTTATTTACAGAAATCTTAAGGACTTGCACTTATCATTAGGTGAGGATGACAATATAATAAACATGTCTGTGAGTTTGTTCAAGTCCTTAATGGTACGTGAAAAGTTATGATAATTGTGCTGTGTTAAATTTTATGTTTGTTGTAGTTTGTGTGACCTAGAGTCTGTTTATCAGTCACCAGACGTTCAGCGGCCAAACGTCTGGTTGGGGGCTTCGGCCCCAAACCCCGAGAATATAACAACCCCAATCTTCCTCCTTTCTTCTTTAGGCCTTCTTACAGTAAAAAAAACTGTTTTTACTATATAGATTAGTGCAGTGGTATATGGTAGGGCAGAATTTTCACTGCGCATATCAAGCCCATCCACCCTCCATCACATGCACGCGATTTATTCTCCGAAACGCTCGTTCTCTACGTGTCGAGAAATAGGTAAAGAGAGTCCCAATCCGGTGCTTAATCAGCAAAATCATAATTAAAATTAATCGGTATTGGTCGACAACGCTTACTGTCCGACGGCAATAATACTCCTCCGAATCCCGTGGTCACTCTCTCTACCCCTCCCCTCTCTCGAAATACTTCCTTTCCTATGTGCTGGCAAATAAAAGAAGTGAGAGTCAAGCACGCACATGTGACACTGAGTACCGGTTCACGTGTCAGTACATTGCCACGACGTCGATGACACCCCTTCTGCACTCTGACACAAGTGCCACGACTTCTGTAAGATCTTCAGAAATCCGACACCCACTGAAGGATGTTGAGGGAAAATGCTGGTCCCTCCCCCTTATTCACGCTCTCCCTCGAATGGTCCCCCTTTGTTGGTCCTCTCCTATTGGTCGCCCTTACTCGGAATCCCTACGCACGTTGGACGACGTCTAGCACAGGTCTTTTGAATCTTGACTCACGTTAGACGACATCATCAGCACGTATTTTGAATCCCTACGCAAGTTGGACGACGTCTTCAGCACATCTTCTGAATCCCTACGCACGTTGGACGACGACTTCAGCACGTCTTCTCAATCCAGACGCACCTGAATGACGTCTAGAGCACGCCCTCTGAATCCCTACGCTCTGCACTTGATCCCTATTGATACCCTGACACGTTTCCAGCTGAATATATGGTAAGCTTGAGTGGTCAGCCGCAAAGGTTATCAATTCGCCAGCAATCGCCCATGGTTAAGTTCAAAGAAAGCCCGGCTGGCATACACCGCACTGAAGTATGCATCTTTTCGCTTCAGCCCGTCCTCCCTGTGACGGACACGTGACATTAGCCGTTTATATATGGTAGGATTACTTATGTAATGCATGGCTATGTTCATGTCTGATAAATAAATAATAAATAAGTGGCAGTGTTTGTTAACAAAGTGCGGGTGGAATGAGGCTCAATATATTTCAATTGATTGAAAGAAAACGGCCAAGGACCTGGTGAGGAAAATCCGAAACAAAAACTGGGTCGGAATTATTAAGTAAAAGTTTCGGAAGCTTGTAAGTTCCCGAAATTTTTAATATTTTGCTTTGAGCAGTTGGCCTTGTTATCAAGCGTTTGAAGTTTTCAGAGACTGCTAAGACGTGAGATAGTTTTTCCCTTAACTCTAACTCGTTCTACACTTGACCGTCACCTTTCTCCAACTCACATGCCATAGTTCAGGTGTAATGACACTGACAAGCTCCCGTCTTAGCAAACACTAAGAACCGTTGTATTTCTCCATTCTACAAGCAGAAGTAGCGGCATTTTACTGCTTCCTTTTTCTTACCTCCACCGAGGGAGTTCGTCTCTTTCATTTGGGCACTCTCCCTGTGGTGGCACTAGGGGGGGGGGGGGGGGTGATTGACCATGCAAGGCTAATCAAGGTGTCTGATGGAGAAGGCACTAGCAAAATTTCGTGCTCCGCGGCTAACCACGCGTCAACGAGCACACGCTCGCGTTTCAGCGCAGGGACGTCGTACGCGGCTAGCGCGCGACGTCGCGTTGGAGTTACGTCCTAGAGCCCTACTCGATATGCTCTAAAATAATAGCAATCCCATTCAATAATGGTTTTCGGGGGACGAGCGTTCTACCCCCTCGTCCCCCTGGCCCGCTCACCCCAACCCCTGGGCTTGCTCGAGAGCCCAGTGGCTGCCTTACGAGATATTGGAGACGCAGATATTTGCCCCGCCTCTGTTTAAAGGGCGGGGGGTAGAAAGCCACCCCGTCATGATTTTCACCTCCCTCGTTCGAGCTTCTAAGAGAGCTCAGTCGCTGTCCCATTATTCGAGGGCTTTTATTCAAATTCAGGGGATCTGATTGTGTGGCATAGGATGCCGTACGCAAACGACGCTTTCCGGTTGCACCTCCTGGCTAAAGCAGATCCTTAAAGAAATTGAAAAAATAACAATTTAGAGACAATATTTCATAAAGTGCATGTGGTGTTACCGTTCTGGCTGTTACATTTAGTAGCACCCTTTTCTTGCGCTTTGAAGAACAGTGAGTGAATGGATTTCTTAATCACTACAAGGGGTATTCTCGGATTTAGTCTCACGATTTCAAGAAAATATGGTTAAACATGTAATATTACTATACCATTTATCGAGAAGTAATAACATCTAAAATCTAACCTCGATGCAGGCAGCTGTTAATAAGTTGTAGGAGCGGTGCAGCACATGGAGTCTACCTTTGGCGTCAAAAAAGAACGGTGTTTACGAGAATAGGGTTTTCATCAGATTCCTTAGCTTACAAGAATGGTGCAGCCCATCCCCTCTCTAGAGTTGGAGCGATGCATGACCCACCAGGAGACTACCCCAAAGGTAGGTTGGAACGGCCCAAATGTCGTATATGGGCAGAATCGCCTCTCTCTGTGAAACAACAAAATGCAAATATCTCAACTCTGCACAACTTTGCGCAGAGTTAGGACGACGGATTTTGGGCCATTGGAAGCGATAGCCCCACTGGGAGGGCGGGCTCAAGTTGGCTGGAAACAGCGATGATGGGCGAGCAGTGAATAGAGGAGTGGCGTGGTGAGATAGAGAGGTTTGTGGTTCGACTCCTTTGTGTTTTTGCACTACCTAACATATATTCGCCACAATTAACCAAAGCACTCTGTATGGAAGAAAAAAGTAGCCAGAAGGGAAACCTGGCTCTTCTTCTTCTTCAGCGTTTGTGCCGCTTAGTGGCGGAGTCCGCTCTTCTGGTAGTCCGCTCTTCTGGTGTTGCTACTTCGCACGATCAAACTCTTGATCGGGATGGATACCAGCTTCCTTTAAGTTCATGTGCAACGTATCAAGCCAGTGTTGCCTAGACCTTTAGGCCGTTTTCCGAGCATATTTATGTTGAGGCGAATCTTCCGAACGGTGTCGCCATTCGCAAGGGACATGGCCATACTACCGTAAGCGAGCTACACGTAGCTTATCGGCAATTGCAGAGGCACCAAACCTTTGGTGTATGCAGACATTGCGAACATGATCCAAATGCGTGACACCAGCCTTCTAATGCAGCATTTCGCCTCCATTACGCATGATCTTTGATTTATGGTGTTCTGGTATCTTCCTGTCGCATAGAACGCCTGCCATTGAGCGCCATTTGGACCACGCTGCGAGTACACTTCGAACGTCAGACTACCATCAGACGCAATTGCAGGTACAAGGTAATTGAAATGTGCCATTGATCTCAATGGACCCAGCCTCGTTTACGCCTGTCGTCAAATACTTAGATTTTTGACGTTCAGCTTGAACCCGAACGCCGCCAAGCGGTCACGCCAAGCCTCCACTTGTCGCTCAAGTTCGGTCGTTGTCTTCACGCAAGCATTAGGTCATCTGTATATAGCAGCGCCCAAGGAGTAGGCTTCTGAAGGTCTGGCGAAATGGCATCCACTACGACAATGAAAAGGAGTGGGGAAAGCGCGGAACCTTGGTGAACACCGACGGAGATTGGAAACACCACCGTGTGCCCTCGCACTTGACTCTTTGGACAAGAGTAAAGAATGCGCACCCATTCGATCAGTTCTTCGGGAACACCGTGTTGTCGTAAGGCGTACCATACGACCTCACGCGGTACACGATCGAATGCTTTCCCAGGTCGAGAAAAGAAAGATGCAGCGGTTTTTGTTTCTCACGATGTCTTTTTACAAGAAGAGGAACAGCATCGCTCGAATATTTTCTAGTGTGCACGAGCAATCGGATTGGACGGTAACTCATGTTAGCTGGACTACCCTTCTTCCTCCAGATCGGGACTTTGCAGCCAATTACCAGAAACTTCTCCTCAGCAACCTGGTCGAAAAACTTCGTTAGCCACTCAACAGGATTTCAGCACTTCGACTTCCATAAGTCGGCCGCTATGTCGTCAGGTCCCGTTGCTTTGCCTTGCTTCATCTTTTTCAAAGCCGCTTCTGTCTCCTACACAAAGATTTTTTGCACAGTACCGTGCGTAGGAGGAACGCAAGGGGTAGGCGGATGAGCAAACTCTACTGTTGAAATTCTCTCAAAGTAGTCATGCCATCGTTCCATAGCCCTTTTGCAACTTCTGGATATCCTCGCTCTGGCGACGGCGTGCTTTAGCAAGCCGATAAAGTTGTCGTTCACCATCGTCTCGAGTTTCTCGTTAACCTCTTCATAATGAGAAGCTTTTGCAACTGCAACTAGCGTTCTTAGCCGCCCTCTTCGCTTCTTGATATATACGCCAATTGTCGGATGACTTGTCGCTAAGGAAAGCGTGGTGTACTCTTTTCTTCTCCTCGCCTTTTCCTTGACGTCGTCAGTCCACAGCCAAATCAGCTTTTCGATCTTACGCCGTCGAGGCCCAGTTCGGAACCTGCAGCTTGAATCAGTTGCACATTTCTGTTTCTCCTCAACAGTGGTAACCGTCGGCAACCGAATACAAGCAACAACAGCTGCGTCCTTCTCTTTCATCCGCCACCATTTGATCCTTGCTAGACCCCATCGCTCGTCCTGCCTCAGCCTCGGAGGGGCGATTTTAAATGTGCAGATCAGCGGACGGTGCTGCGTGGCGACAGTCTCGTGTGGCACAACCTTCGCATCTGTGGCTAGCCTTCGGTCGCGATGCTTGACAAGATTAAGTCAATCTGTGTCTTGGTATTCCCGCTATATAAAGACGTTCAGAGACGATCACACCAACACCGCTGGTGATCCTAAGACTGCCGCAAAGAATGGCATTAAAGCCTCGGTCTATGTCCCCCGACTTACAACTGCACCATCTCGTCTCCTGTACCACACATAAGTCGATTCGTCTTCGCTCCAGTGCTTCTACCAACTAGCACGAGCGGCCCGTCAATGTGTTCACATTCATCGTGCAACGCGGGTCCTGCTTACGTTACGGGACTTTTGGACTAGCTCATTTGCCCCGATTCTCGCACTCCCCTTTCTTTGCGAGTGTGCGTCGGCTCTCGCGGACGCCGTAGCATTATCTCGACAAACAAATAACGCCATCAATCATGTGATGTGACATGGGATCTACATAGGCCGGACTGTCACAAGGTCCTGTTGCCTGCAATCGAGTGTCCGTGACTGCGTTCAAAGAAGATAGGGTCACCCTTGATTTTCTTGTTTCTGCACATAGTTCGATTGCAGTGGATTCCAAAACTGTATCAGTGAATTGAGCATAGCAAAGAATATAAGACCAAAAAATTTGAGCGAAATCTGCAATGACTGCAAGAAATGAGGAAGGATTGCATGAAAGCATTCAACTCGAGGTTGTTCAAAAAAGATAGGTTCACCAGGAAACAGCTGCTTCATTGAAAAGACATAAAACAATCAGTGATCACTAGTAATCAATTGGTCCTCCGCAATTCATTGCTACATCAATGATTCATGTTGGCATCGAGGCAACATGATTTTCCAGAGTTCGAATGGGGAGGTCGTTCCAGGCTCGAGGAATCGCCATCCTAAGTCTTTCGACAGACGAGTACGTTCTGTTCTCCTCGTATACATATTCTTGGTACCAGGTGCCCCAAATGTTCTCCATCGGATTGAGGTCCGGAGAACATGCCGGCCAGTCGAGAAGTTCAATTGAATGGGCCCTGAGGAAATCCTTTGTAGACCTGCTAGCATGCACAGAGGCGTTGTCTTGCTGGAAGATCCAACTCTGGTCGGCATTTTCCTGAAGGAATGGAAGCAAGTGATTTTGCAGCAGTTGTTGGTATTCTTGGGAGTCCATCCTTGCCGACGTAAATGCAATAGCGACTTTCCCTCCTGCGTGAAATGCTGCCCACACCATCACTGTACCGCCTCCAAAATTCCTCCTTGGAAAAAACACCTCTTTGCGCAAATCGTGCCAATAGTACCGCCTTCCATCGGGCCCATCGAGATTGAAGCGCTTTTCGTCGGAAAAACACCGCCGAATTTCTGAATGATAAAAAATCGGAACAGTTAACGTAACATCTAATGAGGAGAAAAATTTGGCTTACCAGGAAACTATCTCAACGGTAGGTCAGAACGGCCCATGTGTTGTATATGTGCAGAATCGCCTCTCTCTGGGAAACAAGAAAATGCAAATATCTCGACCCCAATACAACTCTGCATAGAGTAAGGGACGACGGAAGTTGGGCCGTTGGCTGCGTTAGTCCTATGCCTGGAGGCGGAGAGCGGGCTCAACTTGGCTGGAAACAGCGATGACGAGCGAGTGATGGTGGCAAAGTGTGTAGAGGGGCGGAGTAATCCCCGTGATCACTGTTTCCAGCCAACTTGAGCTCTCCCTCCGCGTGCAGGCATAGGGCTAACGCCTCCAACGGCCCAACTTCTGTCGTCCCTAACTCTGCGCAGAGTTGTATTGGGGTCGAGATATTTACATTTTCTTGTTTCCCAAAGAGAGGCGATTCTGCCCATATACAACACATTGGCCGTTCTGGCCTACCGTTGAGATAGTTTCCTGGTTAGTCCAAAGACGGCTTTTGTTGTTGGAGACGAATTCCTCTTGTGCGATGCAGTCAAACGGGGGGGGGGGAATTAAGTTGAGTGTGTGGAATGTTGCCGTTTCGTATTAGGCAATCTCGGACAGTTCCTCTCGCGACTTTCTTAGTAAGGCTCTTGCGCACCCGCTCCAGGCTGACCGATGCATTGGACATCATATGCACGATTTGTCTCTCATCTCGGGAGGAAAGGATCCTTGGACTTCCTGGAGGCTTCTTTATCCAATATTGATCAGGACTCCTTAAGAATTTGCTGATCACATTCTGCGATCGCTTCATCTTGGCGAAATTCGGCGGTGGCTTAGTCCTGCTTCACTGAGTGCCTTGATTTGAGCTTGTTCTTCAGTTGATAGCATCGAACTGCGGCCCATTTTACTGTAAACACTTTGCTAGGAGGAGTATTGACTAAAAAAGTAATTGCAACTGACCTGCCTTTCTAGCCGTGTCTTCTTAGACGGTGAACCTATCTTTTTTGAACAACCTCAATTTGAGTGCTTTTACGCAATCCTTTCTCATTTCTTGCAGTCACTGCAAATTCTCTCAAGTCTTTTACTCCTACGTTTTTTGCTAGGTCACTCACCCGTGCTCACCAATGCCTGCAATAGCTAACCGTGACCACTTGAAATTTCGAAAACAGGCCTTACATAAGCAATCAGCGCCTCTCTCGGTCATGTTTATTTATTTATTTCCAAAGGCTCCCCCAGCCTATCGGCATGCCTCGCACCCACGCTTCGCGCTATGTTTGCAGCATCACTAAGCTAATGTCACTCACATCAAGTTAGCTGCTCCAATTATGCAGCTTTCTTCCCTCCACAGCATAACAAAAGGCAATATTTGAGAATCTTGCTATGTTCCGCCTTCCTTAAGATCAGGTGAGTAGTTTTGCGGTATGAAGCAATCCAGCCCCCCCCCCCTACCACTACGCTCAACATCGGCATCATCTCCAGACGGTTCAATGACGTCGTTGTCTGGGCTAATCAGTGCCTTCGTTTCATAGATTATTCGACTACCATTCTGGTGCTCCAAACATCGGTCTTCCACTTCATTCTATAGTTATGCCCTTGGAATTTTTCGAATTCTCTCAAATTTCGAATGTTCATAAATATCAAGTATTCGAAATTGCAGCATTAAACATTCGGATTCGTATACATTCGAAAAATGCGATGTTTTAAATATTCGAATTCGAATACTCAAATCCGAATGAAAGTCACGAATACCTATTCGAATAGGTCCCTCGAGCACAACCATACTTCACTCTAATGCAAAATCGACTGCAAGCACCTTCACTATCTATTCTCATGCGACCAAGCTCATGCAAAAATCAGCATTCTGGATAGGTACTGATCGACTTTGATAATATAATGAAAAATAGCTTTGTTAGAACGTAGGAATCCCACCGCTTCTAAGTATATGTTGAACAGAAAACTTTTCACGCTGGACCGCTACATCTGTGACGCACTGTCTAACAGTCATCGATAGACAAGGAAACAAAGAAACTTCACTGTCAAGCTAAAACCAAAACATCTTTGACGCATCTTCTAATTGACATCCTCGGCACGTCTTCTGAATCTCGACACACGTTGCTTTCATGCCGAAAGCGTTATCCAAAGTCTTCGGAATCCCCGCAGGCTGGATGACGTCTCTCCCTACTGGTCTCGCTTTAATGGACCCCCTTAAACCCCCCCCCCCAGACTTCTGCGGCGTTGCCGCTGCCCTATCCCTCATCATAGGACAGGGACGTAGAGCTCGCCGCAAGCGGCGAGCCCACCGGAGCCGCTGGAGCGGCACCGCCGGAAATGATTTGAATCATGCGAGACGGCGCCACTCCAGCGGCGCCGGGAGAGTCTGCTCAGAAAATTTTGAACAAGTTACTTGCGCCTTATGAGCTTCAAAACAGGTTACTTGCGCCTTTAGACTTTGACAACAAGTTACTTGCGACTTATCCCTCGCGATTAACTAACTTGCAAGGTTGCATCCAGGAATTTTAAACTTGCACACAACTAGCTGCAATGCAAACTTCCAAGAAACTTTCGTGCAAGCCAATGTTTCGCGCCTAGTTGGTTTGAAACATTACGCACGCGTTTTCACACGCGGCGAATGAGGAACTCTGCCGACGCTGCTCTGGCGAGCCAGCCACTGGCCTGTCCTTGCTTCTGTCACCTTACTTATTTCTTCTGTGTGTATGTGTGTGTTTTCGTTCGTCTCTCCGTCCGTCCGTCACAACTGGGGTCGGGCACGCACTGCGTGCTGGCCATACTCAACGGTTGATGGTGCTCAACAGCGTCCCGAGACTTCAGCTCTGGGGTAATCGAGCCCACTGAACGCGAATCTGAGGTTCGCTTTTGAAATATTGATCGCCATCAATCGATATTGATCAAATTATCGATTTTCTGTGGGTGCCGTTCAAGCGGTCCGAAACTTCAGTCATGGGAGTAATCGAGGTCGCTGAACACGAATCTGGAGTACGTTTTCAAAGTATCGATATTGGTCAAATAGTCTATTTTTGTGGATGTCGTTTATTTTTCTATTTCTTTATAACTTACTCCGATCGACGCAGTTAAGGTGTTCTTCTTGAGGAAACCATGACATAAGTGGCAGCTACAATTAATGATGAGAAGCTATTACTACGACGAAGCCGTTTAGAAGTTGTCAGTGCGGTCGAGAGGCTCCTCTGACGGCTGGTACGAAATAAATAACTAGAAATGAAAGTATGCATTCTATTGGTTTGCCAGTTTCTAATTTTGTCATCGAAACCCTCTCTCAGTGTTGTAGTCATTCCAATGCGAATGAAGGGTTTAAGCAAGTCTAGAGAGGGTTGCATACTTACGTTCTTTTATAACATCCAGGGAACCCAAAACATGCTGACCTTCGCCTACCCTATTTATGCACTTGTGTTTCTTAAAATATATATATATAAACAAATGAAAACATAGCTATAGCGACGTATTATTAGGTTAAGTACGATTTTGAATAGAAAGGAAATATTTCTGAGACAGGAGAAGAGGGTGCTAGTTTGGAAAGGTAGCTAGTGCCGTGTTTATTCCCACGGTTTGGAGTGGAACGAACAAGGTGAAAGACTGTCTGAGTTCATCAAGTCGACCAAACCCATCCATGGAAACTCACAGTTTCAGAAGCCTCCCTCCCTACGATGGACCTGGAAATCCCCCGGTGGCTAGCTTCACGACGAGATCGACCATATCATCTTCAACCGCAAGTATTGCCTGACCGACTGTCACTTTCCACAAGTTCTAGGGATCGGACCACCGCCTCCTTCTCGCGAGGTTCCTTTTCGCGTCAAGGAGAGAAGGTCGCAAAGTTCAAGAAGAGGAGCCAAGAACGACCATCAACTGGGACATGTACACCTCTTTTGCCGGCCTTTGGGAAGGTACCATCATGGACAACATCAACGAGGAATACGGCCGCTTCGTGCACCATTTCCGCGATAGTGTTAATGGAGCCGAGAGCTTGAAGACCACCAAGAGACGTCTGCCTCTGGAAAATCTCGAGCTGATCCACCAGCGTGGAGCAGCACGAGCGTCAGGCAACTACCAACCGACGTCCGAGCTTGCGAAGCTAAGCAGAGAGGCGATAAAGGAAGATCTTAATGAAAGAAGGGTGGAAGTGTTGGCTGAAGCTGCAGAAACAGGTTTGAGCACCCGCAATGCCCGGCGGAACTTCGCCAACTTCAAGACTAAGATGACCGCTCTCCGACGTCCTGGCGGAACCGTCATCTCTTCCAGAAGGACCATGGAGACGGTCATCTACGACTTATACTCCGATCTCTTCAATAGCCACGTCCACCTGCCCCCATGCCATGGAACCATCGTGCTCATAACACCGAGCATCAGTCAGGCGGAACGAATGCTGGCCGACTTCGATCGTGTATGTCGAAGCGTTGGACTGCAGCTGAATCTTACGAAGACGATGTTCATGAGAAACGGACAAGTTTCTGATGCACCATTCTTGCTCAACGGAACGAGCACCTACGAATGCGCCAGCTACGTGTATCTGGGTCGCGAAGCCAACATGGCCAACGACCAAGCGCCAGAGCTAGGAAGGGGAGACGAGCGGCTTGGGAAGCTTTCAAGAGCGTCGAAGAAGTCGCGAAGAAGACGAAGAACGTCCACTCCGCGCCCACCTATTCGACTCCACCGTTCTTCCTGCCCTAACATACGCCTCAGAGACCTGGCTATACGAAAGCTGGATGAACATGCGATCAACGTCGAGCAGCGCGGAATCGAGAGGACGATGCTCGAAGAAACCCGATTCACGCAAGTGAGAGGAGAGAAGGCCTCCGGAGTTTCGAGCTTCGCCGACGTTCAAAGATCAGAGACGCTGTCGCGTGGGCCAAGTTGTCGAAACATGAATGGGGCGGCCACGTAATGCGCTTCGCAGACACCCGCTGGACGAGAGCCGTTACGGACTGGATTCCGCGGGATGTCAAGAGAACACGAGGACGCTCACCAACGCGTTGGTCGGACTTCTTCATGGAACACGCGACAGGAACGAATGGAGACGCTACTGGCGCCCGCTCGAGCAAGTCGGTGATCAATGGGACGACAGGTCAAACAGGTGATACAGTATCCCACTCTTCCTTCTTTATAACATAATAGGGCTATTTTCATGAGTTCCTTGGATTAGAATGTTGCTATTAAAAACAAACGTTTAAAAATGGAAATAAAGATTAATGGTAGAGAGGTTAATGGTTAGTGAAAACCTGATGTGTGACAGACTTGTACTGTAAGAAGGAGAAAGGCATTACTATAAGGCAGTGCAAGTCGGAAAAGTTGCCATTTCAGGATAAGGAGAGAATGTTAGCCTGGTCAGACATACCCTCGCTTTCACTCTAGACTTGCACCACGCAGTGTTATTCAGTAAAAAGCAAAGGTCGAGTTTTATTTTTAGCCAAATTTGGCCGTTGGAAATCGTTATGCTATCGTTTATTACATTTTCACAAAAGGTAAAGGACCAAGGTCCATGTGAACGAATATATTTATAGTCCGTTAGTTTAGATCTAAACTAGATTTATACTAGTGGAGGTTGCCTATGATTTACAGGGGTCTTCGTGCAACTTACATGCGAAATCTTCTGCTTGCTTGTAGCTGATTACGAATAACTAGCAGGAGTATCCGTGCAACTTACATGCGAAATCTTCTGCTTGCTTGCAGCTGCTTACGAGTGACTAGCAGGAGTCTTCGTGTAGCTTACATGCGGCATTTGTGCTAGCTTGCAGCAGCTTGCGAATGACAAGCAGGGTTCTTCGTGTAACTTACTTGCGACATTTCTGCTAGCTTGCAGCAACTTACAAATTAGTAGTTTGAGGCAATCTATGGCCCCCGGATCGTCTTGTATTAAGATTAACAGAAAAACCTATAAAAATTCAGTTATACTGCGTTATACGTCAGGTAACTTACGGGTTACGATTTACAATGGTTTTTCTTAACCCATTGACGACCGCGCCTACCGATTTCGGCCCGCAGTTTTTCGGTCGCGTGGGACCGCGCCCGCAGTTATAAACTGTCCACTACGGCCAATTTCTCGCTTCTTTCATAGCTTGCGATCCTAGCGTCCTTATGTTGGACTCTAGCAATACTACGGCACTGTGGTCCGGTAGTCATTTACTTCTAAGCGGTGATAAAAATAGATAATCAACACTACCCACTATTCAAACTGCACAAATATCGGCATTATTCACTAACTGCTTATCACATCTTGTAAGAATGGTCATGCAGACAAATAACTACTTACATTTCTTGTAAAATTTTTGAAAACAATCAAGACAAAAATATGTCAAACTCCTGTTACATCATGTGGTCACCTTATTTTGCACGACTCGTGGCAAACGTGTGGCCTTTTTCTTCGCAGACCTTCTAACAGCAGCAAATACATCTTTTATGTTTTGCATCAAACCTGCTCCGGCCTTCTTTATAAGAGAGAGCTTTTGGAGGGAGATCTCCACTTGGAATATCGAGTAGTTTTTCACGAGATTCCAGCGTTCGTACGGTTCCAATGCGCACTCCCACGCGGCAGACATGCTATTTGCCGCGCGGTCGACAATGGGTTAATTAAGATTGACAATTTTTCCAATTTCATTTACGCACACCCCTGCTCCCAACGCATGTTAAATGACGCTTTCAGACGTCTTCTGAATCCCCAGACAGGTGAAACGAAGTCTCTTCTCCTTCTCCACTTGTCTCCCTTTACTCGTCCTCTGCTGATCTTTTATTTGAGCTCTTTTACATATAGGTGGTGATAGTGACAAGCAGATCTCAAGATGCCTTTCAAGATCCTCGCCCACAAAGTGACATGAACCTATGCACATTTTCACGGCACCATCTGTCTAGATAAAGGGAAGGTAAGCTTCGGCTATGGGTGGCGGTTGTAAAGATCACAGTCAGGTAAACATTCTTGAATTACAGGAGCCTAAGACGGTTCAGCTAACTTCCGGCACAAAACAAGAACCTCTTAGGATGTCTATACATTCGTTCGCCAAATTGTAATTTGCTGGTGTAAATGTTGTGGCTGTTTCTTTCTGAATTAAATAATTAATTAATTAATTAAATAAAAATAAATAAATAAATTACTGATGCCCTCCACGTTCACAACCTATGTGCTATTAATGTATGTATTGCTATTTTAATTCCTCATTTGTTATCTGTTTGGCTACCGCCATGCTATCCCCTTCTGACGTACTGCTCGGTTCTCGGTACGGTTCGAGCCCCTGTAGACTGCCAGGCGAAGGCGATCACAGCAAGAACCACGGAAGAGTATGGACTACGTCAGAAAACGCCCCTGACAGTAGCAGTTAGTGGAGTCCGACAAGATCACAGAACCTCGGCTGCGTGAGAGGAAGCATCAGAAAGAGAAGAAAACATTTGCACCAGTTCAGTTCCATCGTTTTCTCTCAGAGACTGTGCCCGATCAGCATTTCCTAAAATGTTATTCTTCTTCGCTTTCAAAGTGATGATGCTTAAACCATAAGACTAACAGCTGCCATTAATTGATATGTTTTGTTAGTCTGTACGAATCTACACAGTAACAAACTGACAGTGATACAACAGCATTGGTGCATTACCTAACGGCGATCTAACCAAAGACATTGAAAAAACTTTACTAAGCGCCACGTAAACGCAGACATTCGCATGAAACTGCCTATGTGTTCACACATCCAATGCGACTATCGAGTCCCCCTCTTCTTGGCGGCCGCAAGCATCTCGTCCTGAAGGACCTCCATCATCTCGCAGCGCTTCCGGGTACGGCCGTCTAAGTCGAAGCTGAAACATTCTGGGTTCAACCAACGTAAGTTCATTCTCTTTCGCATCGCTTAGGGGGAAAACTGACGCGACGGTGCCCTTTTTCCAATAGTCGTCCCTAGAACGTTCCCAGTCCCATGGAGCCTTCATTCCTTGACCTGAAAGCGCGAAGAATGAGCGACTCTCCTTTTCTTTGCCAACGGTTGTTAAGACTTACGCCTATCCAGCCAGACTTCGATTTTTGTGAAGCTGTAGTACGCCGTGGAGACCAGAATGGTTATCAAAGCCGTAGCAAGACCAATGAGTGGGTAGACTTCATACGCATGGCCAAGGCGGCGTAACATAAAACTGGAATTGAGGAAACAGGCTGCGAACATTCGAGAACAGAATACTGGCAGAACACAGATAAAATGGCTTTGAAAAGGCTTCGTAATGAAAAGGGGAAGCAGAACTGCAGAAGTGGACTCATCACTATAAATCTCACCAACAGTCCTCCTACAAAAACGTGGCAAACGCTCTCAAATGCACATGGCCCGGCTATCCTTTTCCTCTACATGAAACTCCTGTCCAATTTTCTATCCGTAAAACCTCAATGAATCAGTACCATTGCAACGTTTTGTGCATGCAAGCATCCTCATTGAATACTGCGGACCTAGAAGAGTGCTCGTCATGGAAACCTATAGAATGTGAGTGCCGCTTGTCGACATCAGTAAAGCTCATAACATAGAGAAACTGGGTGTCGTCCGTTGCCTGTACCTCGACAATCTGTTTTGGAAAACCTCTGAATGTCCAGGTCGCATTATGCAAGCCCACAGATCTTCCTCTCTAGAGGCTCTACGGACTGCCTTTTTAGGGAGGGATCATGGGCCTCCCTGAGCCACCTGGCGAGATGGCTCATACCTCCTGTGTGGGCGTGGCATGTTCGTGCACAGAGTGCGTGGTTTGTTGGCATCTGCCCAGATTGTATGCTGCACACGTTTTTAAGGGCCAGTAGGTCCGCCGCTGATGCGTCAAACGGCCATTGGCGAATGATCCGACGGAGCAGCTCCAGGGCAGTTCGAAGAATCTGGGGAAGATCTGCATAGCCACAACAGATCTGTGGACAAATGCCCTGCTGAGTAGCTGCGTCACAATGAACTGGAGCTGAGTCACCCAGCTGCGATTCCTGTTGTACACAAAAAGAACGCCATTCCCTTTTGTGAAGCGAACCGTGATTCTTATGGCAGTGTTGCAAAAATTCCACTATGTCTGTCAGCCTTTTCTAAGAACCGGAGAACAACGCGTTCTGGATGCGGTGATGTTCGCTAGATTATTTGTTCGTGATGCGAACCAAGTGACGGATCTTTTGAATCAGTGCTTGCCGCCTACATGACTGCTACTGATGCAATGACGTGAAGGCGTGATAATACCATTCGCGTCGCATGGTAAAAAAGCGCGTTGCGACGGACGAGTTGTCCGTCGCAAACTGTCGCATGCTCACAATTCCTCAAATTTTAGGTTTTTTCAAGAAACAGTTGGCACGGTTCGATTCGTCTCCTCGAGATCTATACAGATGTATATACAACTTCACCAGACCACGCATATTCACAGTGGATGGCCAAAAAATGGCTGGAGCAGGCCCTTGCGATTGGAGCAGCTTATCTCTCAGGACATGCATGTCTTCAGAGTATCTCAAGTATCTGGCGTACGCTGCCAGTGCTTTGCCATTTCAGGGATGGTCCGAGAGCGCGCTGTGCACAACGCCTATAGGGTTGAACCCATCGATCGAGAGGGCGAAAACATGTGTACTCCGCTTCTATCTTCGCTTGCTGGAAAATGTAAAGCCTTCAAGACTACTTCGAACCGGTTGGAGAATTTTTCAGAAATTCCCAACCGCTCCACTTAGCAATTGCTCTAAAGCTGTTCTGCTACCCTTTAGAGTACGCCGTGCACAATACATATAGGGTCAAACCTATCAATCGACTAGCTGGAGGCGTGTCGACTGTGTTTCTACCTTGCGTTTTCCTTTCATGGGCAAAAGCACTAGGATTTCAGTGGCAAGAAACCTGTCTATGTGTTGAAAAACCTCGGAAGCCTGTATATGACTGGAAAATGTTTACTATTTCCACTTGAAGTTCACGTGAGTGCGACAGTTTTCGCGCAAGTGTCTTCCATTCGCCCTTACTCTAACGGGTTTAAGTCTTTCCGGCTGAACGTTGCCCATTTTGGAGAAAGGTCGCTGTTCTAATAGGTAGCCTAGGTTTATAGTTTTAAATTGAAGATTTAAGAGATTATTATCTATCGAAGCTTCGCCCCCTTATTTGTTGCGTGTAAGAGCGTTGTGTCCTACTTTATGGAACTAACTGTCATTATGGCGCGCTCTGAGAATAATGTATACAGGGCCGGCAGAATCAATCAAGTGTGCACGACAACTTGTAGAGTGAGCTTAGATTGATGAAAACAGCTTATCTAAATGCGCTAAAGTTTTAGGTAACAATTAGCTTCTGTTTGTCTAGCATACAATGAGGTTTACAATTTCACCGACTATGGCGGATTTTCCACGAGTTCTGCCAAATTGGACGCGCGGACGTGTACGGAGCGCTATAACTATGTCACGTTTGAATCCTTCCGGTTGCAGCTTGTGGATTTTATATGCAGTTAAAAGATATAGTAGTGCGTTAACCCTTTCACGACATTGTCCGACGATGCTGTCGGAATTTTCGCCGCGTGGGACATAGTCCGACGAGGTCGTCGGACACCCTCATAAAAACAGTTCATGGAATGTTATCAAACTTAAATAAATAGTACAATATTAATCACTGAGTTCACTAATATATCTGACCAAGATGGTCCATGGAAACGTTCATTGGTTAGTGTTTTATTCATATCTAACAAATAATGCAAGGAACGACGCCATAGAACACCATTATAAAAATACTTCATAAGCAGTTTTTGATTACTTAATAGGTATAATGATACAAACACAGTTAACTGGTATGTACATCTACTCGGCGGGCGGGCAAAATACGCGCTGTCCCACGCGCCAGTCACGTCAAAATCGCGTGTCTTGAAAGCGTTAAAACATAGCAACGTAGCTTATGATTCGACAAGGTACACGGTGCGAAAATGCAAGTTAACCTTGTGTAGCACGATTTTTTCCGATTTCAGTCGACTCAGGGACGTAACCGTACCATCGCAAAAGCTCGTCCGCAATGCTACGGCCACGTCCTTCGCGCAAAAGTGACACCGTGTGGAAGATTGGCCCTAACCTTGGTGTGTCCGGAAAGCGGCCACGAGGGCGACCAAAGCAGTGGTGGCTTGATATGCTGTATCAGGACTTGAATATGTTTAGGTTGCACCCTGGTCACGCATTTGATCGGAAAATGTGGTGCCAGCATTCCATGAAAGTGGACCACGCGATTACGCGGAACAAACGCGGAATAATAAGAAGAAGCGGAATCGACCGGGAAGACGCGGAGAGCTAACGGCCTATAAATGTGTAGGCGAGCAAGCCGCTTAGGTTACTTTACCATGAAGTGCGCACAACATCCCAGCTGCCTAAACTGCCTTAGAGGCCCCCCAGACTTCTGCTGAGAGCGGCGGGCGGCGGACGTCGAAATCGATGAGTCACGCCGCCCAGCGGCTGCTGCCGGCCGGCCTGAGGCGCTGCTCAGCGGCGACGGCGAGGTACTGTAGTCTTTCTAGTCGGGACCAACTGGTGCGAAAGGGCAGAGCGCAGACAGACTCTCCCGGCGCCGCTGGCGTGGCGCCGTCTCGTATGATTCAAATCATACTCGGCGGTGCCGCTCCAGCGCCGCCGGCCGATCAGCGGCCCCGCTGGACGGCGCCGCTCGCGGCGAGCTCTGCGTCCCTGCCCTATGATGAAGGATAGGGCAGCGGCAACGCCGCAGAAGTCTGGGGGCCTTAAAGCCTCCGCATAATTTTGCGGCAGCGGCACTGTTCTCTTTCTAGACGGGGCCTACTGCTTCCAATCGCTTTTTCCCGCTTTCTGTCTGCGCTCCAGCCGATCCTGCTGCGGTCGGCTAGAGCGCAGACAGTCGGCTAGAACGCAGACAGAACGCTGCGGCGTGAATTAATATTGCCGCTGCCACACTTCAGGGGCCGCTGCTGCCGCTCAATATCTTCCAGCGGAAATGTGCAGCTAAGGCGCCGCTCGCCGCCGTTCGCCGTCGACGGCAAGCTCTGCGTCCCTGCCCCATTGTGAAGGATAGAAGTGTGCGAAGGCCTTTTGCCCCAGTTGTCATTTTAGAGAGGCTGACTCAGCGCTTGAAGATTCCTGCGCTGTTACTCGCCCATAATTGATTTTTCGACACTCCCAAAACCACGGTTCTGTTCAAAATCGATATTTTCGAAGTTGGCTAAATTTTTGTCCAAACACCGTGAAAACTCTTAGGGGTTGTTTGTGTTTGCTGATTATGCTGGTTTTCTACTAGATTGTTCGAAATTGGCACTATTCTATAGAGCTTTTCGTGCTGAGCGGTGTTATTGAGTGTTGAAAACTCAAACATGGGCGAGTAAGAATGCAGCAAACTTCAGGCGCTAAGTCCGCCGTCTAAAATAGTAGATGTAACAACTAAGGCAGTTCAGGGTGCCTTAAATGCTTTGCTCGCTTACGCGTTTATAGGCTGTTACTTCCCCGCGTCTCCCAGCAGCGGTCGACTGAAACCGGAAAAAAAACGTGTCACACGAGCCTAACCTGTATTTTCGCAGAGCTGTAACTTCGTCCACTCATAAGCAACATCGCTCTGCTTCTGCTAGAACTTCTTAATGCCTACAAAATTCACAAGCTGCAGCCGGAGGGATTCAAGCTTGGCAGATTTATTACGTTTCGAACACGCCCGCACATTCCATTTGGCAGCACTTGTGGAAAAAATCCGCCATAGTCGACGGAATTGCAAAACGCATTGTATGCTACATACAGAAGCTAATTGGTTTATATATGTCGCGCCCACTCGATTGATTCTTTCGGGCCTATACGGATTGTTCAACTCTACCGAGATTTTCGATGTTAAGAGATAGACGGTGGGTTGGTCAACTCAAATATATGTCACTTATTTTAAAATGTGGAATTCTAGAGGAGTTACTAAAAAAGCGGCGCTTGGCGGCGCAAAGAGAAGCCGCTCTTGCTTTTACGTGCCGCTCTAGTTTGACAGGCAGATAGACGTGTCCGGCATTGACTAGGGTGTCCCACACGGAATGTCGCATGCAATGTGACCTTCTTTTCACAGCTATTCACATCGGCTGTGAGCTCACTTATGGTTAGTTTTCCGCGGCGTTATATTTCACATTTTCTAGTCGGGAAGTCCACTACCACATGTAACTATGGGTCCTATCAAAAATCAGCAGAAAATACAAAGCGTCGCATATACAGGGTGCGGCAAAATTACCCGTGCACTGAAAATTCAATGGCGTTTTTAAATCAAACTTCGCAGATGGATTCTAACCATCAAAATTATCTACAATAAGCATGAAAACTCAAAGCATGCTAACAGCTTTCGAAATGATCGCCTTCAGTCTCCACACAGTCCTTCAGACGCTCGACAAAGGCTTCGCATCATCAATTTCGTCCCAGGATTTCAAAAGCGCTTCTTTAAGAGAGTCCAAATTTGGGTTGGCCCACACAGAATAATCCATCGGGTTAAGGTCCGAAGAACTGGAGGGCCATTCGTCGTGTGTGATGGAGTTAGGCAGCTGCACAGCACACCAGTCCTGAACCACCTTCATTTTGTGTGCTGAAGAAGAACCTTGTTGAAGGCACCAGTAGCCTTCTCCGAAGTGAGAATCGGCCCACTGCCTGAGAACTTTTTCCAGGATATCCTTGTGAACCACTGCGTTAATTTTCACGCCAGCTTTGACGAAAACAAGTGGAGTTGTTCCTGAAGATATGGCTCCTCCCCAAACCATAATAGATTGAGGCTCTTTCGCACTTTCCTGAAGTCGTCCTTTGGCGGTAGCATCAACAATCGAGTCCCCAATAATCCTCTCATTTTGGAAGTTGAAGGCTGGACTCAACGTGAAAATCTTTTCATCGCTAAAGAGGATGTTTCGAGTGCGTGCCACCATGAATCGTTGCAGCAACCTTTTGCATGTTTCCAATCTCCTCTTCTTCATAGTGTCCGTCAGGAGTTGGCATTTCTGTAGACGATAAGGGAATTTCTTAAACTTTCCTCTTACTATCCTCCTTATTGACCTTTCGCTTATTCCTACGTCTTTTGCCATCTGGCACATCGATCTCCTGGCGTTCCTCCGGATTTTTTCTCCCACGAGTTTTACATTTTTTCCGGTTGGTACCTGTAGTGGGACGCCCTCTTACTTTTCTACCCTCTTCGGTCTTCAATTCCTTGTAGCGTTTTACTGTATCCTGAACTGCTCTTCGGGCACGAAAAGGATCTTCACAATATTTCTCGTTTGCGTGCCGGCCTTATGAAGTTCGATAACAGCATTTCCTAGGTTGGAACGCCTAACCATTTTGTATTCAAGCACGTATAAGTTCCACAATGTTCAGTCAATATTTATTAGGCGAATGAAGCGGGAAATTTTCTAAGAAATTTTTAAAAATTTAAAATGTTTAGGTGCACGGGTAATTTTGCCGAACCCTGTAGACGGAGCAGCTGATGAAAATCTCTCACTGAACACGTACATCTCAGCCTATAGTGGAATGTATGCATAGGGAAAGTTGGGAAAGTGATTGATACCATACAAGGAATGAACACAAAAAATGCAAAATTACTTCGAGGTCAAGGAACCGAACATCGGACCCTGTACCTACAATGCGCCGGCACTGCCACTGAGCCGCCGAGCTGCTTGCCTCGACGACGGAGCCAGACGTATTTCACCATTTCTCTTATTTCCACGTGCAACACGCACGTACGTGTTAGATGCTCTCAGTGCAATACATTCCTGGGTGTTCAGGGACCCCTATTTCCTTGGGTTCAAGGATGTTGCAAAAATGGAACATCCCTTCCCACTAATTGATGGGTGGAGAATCTACTTGTGGTAATCGTTTTTGCCGACGAAACCTACGTTGCGAGTACAAGCGATCCCATAGCAAACTTTGAGGGTCCCTAGCTCCTTGGGTTCAAGGACTTTGCAGAAATGGAACATCCCTTCCTACTATTTGAAGGATGGAGAATCTAACAGTGGTATTCATTTTTCGCAGTTCAGACATACGCCTGAGAGACTTCCCTGGTAAGATCCTTCTCTAGATTTGCACATTGATCCCATATTTATCAACCGCTTACCGCCCTCAAACGGTGAAAATACCGCCAAACCTGATGCCAATGAATGTCATACCAGGGGTTTGGCGGTGTTTTCACCGTTAGAGGACGGTAAGCGGCTGATGAATCTGCCCCAGATTCCGTCTGCAGAATGTGCTTAAGGAATTTTCAGCGTGACCACTCACATGTTCTTAAGCGAGGACAAAGCGATAATTCAAAGTTCTTTCAACCTTTTAAGAGCCGCCTTTCATACGAACATAACAACGCGCCATGCAAAGTCGGGACAACTAACGTCTTTGGCGTATCTCCCTGCAATGGTTTCTTGTCCGCAGAGATCCCTGGATCACGAGAAACATTTCGGCTGTAACTGAAGTAGCCCTAAATTCTAGTAATGAATGCAA
The DNA here is from genome assembly GCA_947396885.1 of Heligmosomoides polygyrus polygyrus. NCBI lineage: Eukaryota > Metazoa > Nematoda > Chromadorea > Rhabditida > Heligmosomidae > Heligmosomoides > Heligmosomoides polygyrus. The sequence goes on from OX377204.1 coordinate 44,917,566, forward strand.
TCCGAGCAGAGCTAAAATAGCTTGTATGATCCATCTCCTTGAAATGTTCTTCAAACACAACCATCGCTTGCTGTTTAAAAATCATTTTTTGATCTGTTCTTTACATAGTTTGAAGCTTCGCTTTAACTGGGTGGGCATCAGCACATTGACAAAACTGAACATGGCTTCAATGCCATGAGCAATCATAGTTCAAGGAAGAATAGATAAAAAGGCACAGAAATGAATGTGCATCCTTCAAAAACGGAAATGAGCACATGTCTGAAGTGGAGACCCACTCTTCTCTTCCTTCTTAACTCACGAGATTTGGAAAAAGCGTTTTAGAACGAAAAGAATAAGTACGGCTGCGCATGCATTAGAACAGCACAGGGAACCTTGTGGATGCTGCCTTCCATTCCATGCAGAACGTGATCTTACCACATCAAGCGAGCTTCGCGCATATTGTGAGCCATCGACGCGACAATGAACTTCTGCCGAATGACATCGTTTCGGATGCGGTCCACGCGCGCGACTCCAGCCCTCCAGCGCAGCATCTTCGTCTCCATGAGCCTGAGGCGCGTTTCAATTTGCTTGGTCACAGGCCAACATCAGCGCCGTACATCGCTATCGACCGATAGCCATTAGAACTAACCACTTGCTCCGCTGGCAATATGCCAGCTCCTGCTGGAGTACCACGCAAACTTCCACATCAATCCGTACCGAGACTGCTTTCGTCGCTGAGGGTGACATCGGATATGGGTTGTGCGCTCTTCGAGCGCACAACTCGGCTAGGGAAGGAACTCCGGGGTGTGGGCCATCCAGGCGGCTCGTGCCAAGAATGCTTTCGTCGCTGAGGGGGACATCGGAGATGGGTTGTGCGCTCTTCGAGCGCACAACTCGGCTAGGGAAGGGACTCCGGGGTGTGGGCCATCCAGGCGGCTCGTGCCAAGAATGCTTTCGTCGCTGAGGGGGACATCGGAGATGGGTTGTGCGCTCTTCGAGCGCACAACTCGGCTAGGGAAGGGACTCCAGGGTGTAATGCGTCCAAGGTGCTCGTGCAGGAACTGCTCCCGCCTCCCAGTGCTCTCCTGTAGCGGCGGGAGAATCTGGTTAGATCTAAGTAAGACCTTATCGGCCGCACGACTCCTCTTTAAATCTCCAACTTCTTGTGCTCTGGTATCTTCCTATCGCAGAGCACACCAGTAAACGAGCGCCACTTTGACCAATCTGCAACGTGAATTCACTTCAAAAATGAGTTTGCCATAGAACGGTTTTGCTGATACCAGGCACTTGAAAACCGAAGTGAGTAGATGATCGGTGCCATTAACTTTATCGAGCTGATCGAGCTGGGATCGGTCACATCCGTCATTAGATACTAGGTCTTCTTGATGTTCAATTTTAGTCCAACGGCTCTAGGCGATCACACCAGGAATGCACTTCCCGCTCGCTTCACCTTTACATTCGCGAGCGAACTTTACGTCATCAGCATAAGCTTAAGTCCAATGGGTTGGTAATGGCACGAATGTCCACGAAATGTCCACGAGGGCAAAAAAGAGGAGCGTAGAACTCTGGTGTACCCCGACGGAAATGGGAAACTTCATCGAGGTGCCTGCTGCAGCTTGAACTCGACTCTTTGGGCAAAAGTAGAGAATTCGCACCCACTTTATGAGCTCTTCAGGAACTCCACATTGTCACGGGGCGTACCACATCACTTCACGCAGTACGCGGTAAAAGGCCTTCTCTAGGGGCGAGATTCATCAATGTTACAGCGGTAACATTTAACAGCGGATTCACAATACAACGATCTTACAGAGCTACCGTGTTTCATACGTCGTATCTTTATAGGGAATTTCACAGAGATTTCACCATAACGATGGCTGTTAAATCGCATTATGTGCGTTTTCGGCTGTAATTTCTCTGCTGAACTGCAGTGAATCGTCGATGAATCCGGCCCAAGTCGACGAACTCGACATGCGCGGCTTTTAATTCTGGCGATGCTTCTCTACGAGGAGGCGGGCGGCGTGCATCAACAATGCTACAGCCAGCTAATGAATCGAACGGTAATTGGCGCAGTCTGCAGGACTGCCTTTCTTCTTCCAAATAGTAGCAGTTGTGCTTTAGTGCCAACACTCAGGCACTTTCTTCTCTGCTACAACATGATTAAGGAATTTCGCCAACCACTGAGCAGAGTACAAGAAGCTTGACTACCACAGTCACATCGTCAGGCCCCGTCGTTTGGCCTAGCCTCATTTTCTTCAAAGCCGCTTTAACTTCCTCCACGCTGATCTCTTAGACGGAATCGTGGATTGGGGTAGCTGATGGGATGACTGGTTGAGGAGACCCCATAGTGGAAATTTCCTCGAAGTAATCGTACCATCGCTTCAGTACTTTCTTGCACTCCACAAGAAGATGGCCGTTCTCATCATTGATGCCCAAAAACTACCCGATATCCTCGGTCTGCCAATGGCGATTCTAGCAAGTCGGTACCGATACCGCTCACCATCGCATGGCTCGAGCTTCTCGTGGACGTCTATATAATGAGAGGCTTTTACAACAGCCACGACCTTCTTAGAAGCTCTCTTCGTTTGCTAGTACTTTCGCAGTTATCGACTCTGTTTTCGCCAGAAACATGTAATAGGGCCACTTCTTCTCTCGAACCGTTGCTTTCACATCGTCCATCCACAGCATGTCTGCTTGTCGATTTTGTGTCGTCCAGCCTCGTAGTGCCGAGCTCTTAACCCTGCAGCTTGGCGCATCGTATCGGTTCCTCTCTTCTAAGTTTCATCGACGTTCTGACTGTCGGTAACCGTACGCGAGAAATCACAGCTGCTTCCTTCTCTTTCATTCACCACCATTTGATTCTTGAAGCACCGCATCGCTCGACCTCCTTCAGCAACGGAGGGCGATACAGATCAGCGGTCGATGCTGTGGGCCGACCGTTTTATACGGCACGAGCTTCGCATCTGTGACAATACTTCGGCACGATCCTTCACATGGAAAAGTCTATCTGAGACTTGCATCTCCCACTATAATATGAGATGAGGTGAGAATCGCGTTGACGAAACTGTGTTCACTATGGTGAGGTTATGCGATTCCGCATACTCAACGTTATGCTCACCATCTGCGTTAGCCCCAGTTTCTACTTCTGCCGCTGTGCGGCGCGGCACCATGGTCGGGATAGATATCGACCGGACAGCGCGAAAAATCGATATCTATGGCGATCATGGTGCGGCGCCGCGTGACGGCGCAAGTATAAACTAAGGTTTTTGGCGACCCGTAGCCGAATCCACTATGACAGCTGTAACAGTCCTTCGTACCATCTACTTACTCATTAAGGTCACCAGCAACTACAATGACGCCTTTCGAAGGTACTTCTGCTGTCTTCTCATAAAGCAGGCTCCAAAAACTCTTCATTGGCTTGATCGGAGCACCCACTCTGTGGAGCATAGCGAAGAAGAAGTGATAGAGTCGCTCCTTAACGGCGGCAATGATCCTGATCAATCGATCGCTAAAACGCTCGACGTTTACAATCGAGTCTAGAAAACGTCCGGAGACGATTACTCCGACACCACTTTTGGTCCAGGAGCTTCAAATAGAACGGCCTCGCCCTATGTCTTTTGACTTGTGGTAGGACCACCTCGTCTCCTGCACCGCACACTGCAACTCTTCTTCGCTCCAGTGCTTCAACCTACTTACACAAGCGGCACGTCTATGTAACCACATTCAGCGCTGAAACGCAAATCCTGCTTACCTTACTGGAGTTTCGGACAAGGTGCGAGGACGGACGCTGTACGACTGAGGTGGATGCAAGCTTTGACGAAGAGTTTTTCTTTTTCTAGTACAATCCTAGTGCAGAAGTGGGCCTCCATTAGGAAAGCAAAGTATTACATCCTACAGCAAGCTGTATATTAAAAACATCCAAGCCTACAAGGTACTGCACCCACCACATAAGGATAGCGCCCGTTGACGTTTACTCAATTTTAGCCGCGCCTCAGGCGCGACGCCTCGTCCGCGATGGCACGTCGAAAAAGCCTATGGCATGTTAGCTCCGTGCGTTTGGGTTCTGTACCAATCAGCATGGATAACGATCAAATCCATAAGAAAAGGATGTCGGAACAAGAACGAGAGCAATATGATAAACTACTCGACAGAGAAACCTCCAAAGGTTGCATATAATTCGAGCAGAACCCACTGAGAAAGAAGTAGCTTGATTATAAAAAAGTACTTGGTAAAGTCGAAGAACTTAGAGGTTGCTGACGAGAGAGCAGAGAAGTACAAAAAAGAACTAGCACAGAATACGCGTTAGCAATTACCTGCCATTCAAAAGAAAAGTCCCATAATTGGGTGTGAAGCAGGGAAGAAGCCGTGTGGATAAATTCTGTCCGTACCACCGACGAATGGCTGGTGACGTCGCGCACGCACCTCTCCGCACGAATAAATGAGTAAAAGTGCCGCCTCCCCTTTCGGACTAGCTCAGTTAGCCCCGATGTCGTCCTCGCAGGAACCTGGCTTGATCCGTTTAACACGAAGTGAATTTTGAAGAATTTCCGACACGACCGCTAGAAGCATGGTACACGTTACTGGACGCAAACACCATTACGTCAGCTGTGCTGGACTGGTAATCCACGTCCTTCACACGTCTTTACACATAAACGTCAAGGGGTCAATAGCGCTGGTTCAAACCTAGTTGATGGTGGTCGCTCTTAAACGATCTCTCTACATACTAGACATGGGATCCGAATCATGCATTTTCGGATATCCGGCCGGATTTATCCGGTTTCGGATTATCCGAAATCCGGCTCGGTCGAAAATTGCCCTCATCTGAATCATCCGAAGATCCGGGGTTTCTAAAATTGTCCTCATCTGAATCATCCGAAGATCCGGGGTTTTCAAAATTGCTCTCATCTGAATCATCCGAAGATCCGGGGTTTTGAAAAACGCAACGATTCGGATAAAATCGGATAAAAATCGGATAATAGGAGGTTAGCGCGCCTTGCTGGCAAACTCTGCGCCATTGATGACCTGACTTTTTCGGGCAAATTTGCAATCATTTGGCGGCAATTCTCTCACAAGGGAAGGTCTGATAGCGTATATCTGAACGGGGAGAGGGAGTCATCCTATTAAATAGGAATAATCGCCACCCCTCAATTAGCATAAAATGTGTTTCATTTTTGCTAAGTCGTGAAACCCAAGGAGTGGGGGTTCTTGAAGTCACAATTGAACGGCGCATCACGAATTTGGGTTCTTGTACGACCGCGATGCCTCTGCCGGCAAGCAGCTCGGAGCGCAATGGGTAGTGAGGATGCTTCATGGGAGGAAGGTCGGAGGTTCGATCCTCATGCGCTGCTGCATTCCTGCTTTTTAATTGATTTTAATTGATTGTTTTTATTATTAATTTTAATTGAATTTTAAATGATTTTTAAATAATTGGTTGAGGTTTGAGGGATTCTGACGTCTATACCATTTTCAGATGTTTTCCGCGCACTTTCCAGCTGCATGCTGTGGTACTCAACAGGATGATGCATAAATATTCAACACCAGTGATACACAGGTACAACGTGCATAAAGCAGCACTGGACACAATGGGCAGGGTATAAATGCTGCAGCCTCCTCTCAGTCTGTTTCCATACATCGGCCAATGACCTCGGGTAAAACCATCCTGCTCGGATTTTCAAAGGAAACCATGACGTGACGTCACATGTGGTTAAAACGAGAAAGTCTGTGGATCCCGGAAATTGACCTAAACGGCATCAATACACTCGTTCTCTTATCTTTGCCTGTCATCTGGAAGTCAGAGGTGTGCTGGAGGTTCTCTAAAACCTAACGCCAACAAAGTCGCCGATGCTCGAGTGGTGATCCACTTGCTCATGCTGATATGTGGTCCACCTTTAGATAAGCAGCCTTCATGGGAATGACACCAACCTGACCGAACGGATGGCTAGCATACCCAAGGACTTCGAAGCACGTCATCTTGAAGTTAACGAAGACGAACGGCTGAAAGTGGTGGAAAACCAGGAGAAGGTTGGGATCCGCAAAATGAACTGATAGACGTGGAAAGGCTGGCAAGCAGTGGGCATATGATAACGTTTTCGGCTGGAACTCTTGTTTCAGAGGAAAGGGAACGTCTTCAATTGGATTTCGCCTATGGAGCCGATCTCATTTGTCCATATATGGAAGCAAACTGTGAGGAGCCAGCAGCCTTTATGCGCTGCTCGTATTGTGACCAGTGCTTGTGTTCCAGGAACTTTGTGTCTGTGTATCACTGATGTCAAACGTTCATACATCGTTATGTTGAACAGCTTTCCAATTGAGCTTTGGTTAAAAAACCGGTCAGTAATGAACAAGTGGCAACAAAGTTGCTCTCACGGCATACATCTGGAAACACTGCACAGCAAACATCTAAAATGGTGCAGATGTCAGAATACCTCAAATCAAACAATAAGTTGAAATGCAAAGATGCAGCAGCGCAGAAAACTCGAACGCTCTACCTCCCTCTCATGGAGCAACGTCGCTATCCACGAGCCGCTTCCCGCCTGCGGCATTGCGGGCGTACAAGACTCCCGAACTCGTGAGGCGCCGATTCCACTGTAACTTCAAGGATCCTCTACTCCTCGGGCTTATCGATTTGGCAAAAAAAACACATTTTTATACTAATTGAGGAGTGGCGATTATTCCTATATATATGGTGGGATGACTCGCTCTCTCCGTTCAGACATACGCTTCAGACCCTTCCCTTTTCAGAGAAATGTCTTGCGGGGCGTTTCGGAATCGTTTCATTATTGTCCTTTACAAGACATTACCAACTCACTATTGAGTTGGTATTGGCTCTCTGGGTTCTTAAAGCTGTTTTTTGTTTGTTCTGGAAGCGCAAAATAGCTCTGCGGAGGGCTCCCCTCGTAAGGCAACCAAATACGACATCTTTTACGTAGCGCTGGTGTGTTCCATTTCCATTGGTGAACTAAGCTAGGCCAGATATAATGTAACTGGGCATTCATGTGCCTTGCTACCAGGGGATATAGACATTTAATTCAAGATGAGGCGCTCCAAGCTGCTTTGCGCGCTAGTGACTTCAATTGGTCAAGGAAATAAACGCGGAGTTACTGATGTATTCCGTTTTTAAGAGGTTCCCTATTATATCACTTATCCGGTTGTATCCGAATCGGATATCCGAAATCCGGCTCGACTGAAAATGGCGTTATCTGAATCATCCGAAGATCCGGGGTTTCTAAAATTGCCCTCATCTGAATCATCCGAAGATCCGGGGTTTTCGAAATTGCCCTCATCTGAATCATCCGAAGATCCGGGGTTTGAAAAAATGGCCTATCCGAATCATCCGATTATCCGGAAAATCGGTGTCGGATCCAATGTCTACTACATACCGAAGCACAATAAATGGGCAACAACATGCAGAAACGATAAACTACGCCAACCTGGTTGCCCAGATAGACTCCGTTTCTGAGTTTCCAGTCGGGAATGAGGAACGCAAAGAGGTCATCTTTGGTGCAAATCTAGTCAGGGAGTATCCCTTTATTAGATCTGCACCGAGAACATCATTTTCAAACATCTAAAACAGAAAACACAGAAAACACCATTAAATCAAATAAAAATAGGCCAAGACACCATCAATCAACGTTTTGGACATAGACAAGACAATGTGCCTGACGTTCTAATCATTTGCAAACGTCGTGATCTAGCGCACAAATATTATACGTATATTCTTTGTTATTTATTTTGATTTCTTTAGTGCAGTTGTTTTCTAGGAAGTGGTAGGCTCAAGGTTTATTCAGGAAGAAATTAGAGCGAACCCTCCGGAGGAGTTTAGACTGAGATTAACATATAAAACTGATTCCGCCCTATACAACCTCTGTTTCCGTAGTTTATCCCCGAACCGACGCAAATAGGTTCGAAGGGGGATGATCCACCAGGTAGGACAGCCCTACACAAGGTTTTGAGTTAAACGAAACCAAAAGTTTAATCCAGCACTGGTGTGTTCTACCCCTAAGTTGAACTGAGGTAGGCCATTTCTGAAGTAATTATAGTAAATTTCCGTGGCACTCGTCAGCTCTCGTCAGTCACCGATGAGTTGCAATTTACGTGTAAAGGCGTGTGAAAGATGTGTATGCTTGCGTGCAATGACGTGTGAGACACGACGAGCATGAGTGACGGACAATTTCATAGAGTGGACTTGTTGGGTAAAGGGATTTAGCCCAGGAACCCTCGCATACTTCTCATACTCGCCGGGCTTTGCGACTGCTCGTCGCCGGTCGCGGCTCTTCTTCCTCCGAGCAGCCGTGTGCGGTCGCGTCACGTCATAGTAACGAGCTGTAGTCTTCTGCTGTCTGCGCCCTCCTGGCTTAGAGATCGCACGTCTGCGTTCACGTTGACATTCGATCGATCTCTTACCATCACTTGTGAGCCCGCAATGGCTCTACCGGCAAGCGGATTGTGGTGCAGTGGTCGATGGGACGCTTCATGCGAGGGAGGTCGGGGTTCGGTTCTCTTGCTTTGTGCCATATTTACATTTCAGGTGACTCCATGGAATTTGAGTGGCGTTAATGTGCACGCGACGTTGAGACGTTTTTTTGCACATTTTTCCAGCCGTGTGCGCTTCGCCTCTCGAAGAGCGCAGAACACAGCCGCGGACTCCCCGGGAGCGAAGAAAGCAGTTTCCACACGAGCTGCTTTCATGGCACACACCCAGGAGTCCCTTCCCTTGCCTGGTACCTTGCTTCGCGCTCCCCCTGAGCGACGATAGCAGTTCTCGCACGAGCAGTTCGCTTGTGCCACGCCCTGGAGTCCTTCCCTTGCCTGGTTCTGCACTCTTCGAGCCCAACCTGCGCGCTCCCTCTGAGAGACGGGAGCAGTTTCTAAACGAGCAGCTTTGATGGCACACACCCTGGAGGCCCTTCCCTAGCCCACCTAAGCTGCGCACTGCTCGTGAGCGGATTTCGCGCTCTGTCGGAAAGATGCGAGAAACAGAACAATCGCGCGGATGCCAATTCGTTAGCCCAAATATTGCGGCAGGTGAGCGCGTGCGATGAGCGCTCGGATAGCCATTAGAACTAACCACTTGCTCCGCTGGCAATATGCCAGCTCCTGCTGGAGTACCACGCAAACTTGCACATCAATCCGTGCCGAGACTGCTTTCGTCGCTGAGGGTGACATCGGATATGGGTTGTGCGCTCTTCGAGCGACGCCTATTTTTTGAAATGACTCTAACTTAAATGATGGACTTACCACTTATTACATTGTGTAGAGAAACAGCAACACGATCATCATGAATACAAAATTAATAATACAATTCATCACGAATACGATATACTACCGCGGTAGACAGCTTACACCACGGAAGGGGTCTGTCACAGAGCACTAAAAGGTGTTTACTCTCGCCAATGACGCTCGCTGAGCAAGAACAAGAAGGAAGTGTGAAGAACATACTTTTCAAAATGAATGCAATAATGAAACGGACCAGAATTGATCATAGCCTGATCGAGATCTCACTGCGGTATAAGCACATTCGTTTATACACGGAAGGCTGTCTACCGCAGGAGTGTCCGCGGTAGACAGCCTTCCATGGTGCAGTGCACTGCGCAAGGATGTCTTCTCGCGTTGACGTTTTTGGAGCGCGAGCATACAGCTTTCCGCGGTGCACTGCACGAATATGGTATACTACCGCGGACACTCCCACGCTAGTATACCATATTCGGTAGACAGACAGACTGCACACGGAAGGTGAATATAGGAAGGAAGGTGAAGATGAAGGCTGTAGTAATAGACTGTCCATCGCGGACGCTCCCGTGATCCGCGGAGGTGGATGTGGTTGGGCACCACGACTGGCCAGGTGAAGAAAGAAATGACACTGAGGTGTCGCAACGTTGATACGTTTCAATTGCAACGTGTACTATACGTTCATACGTGTCAATTGCAACGTGTACTACACGTTCATACGTGTCAAGCCCTGTGCAACGTGGCCACGTCAGTTTATTCAAAACCTACATTGAAAGAAATGAAGAAGGAGAGGGGATATCCTGCTCCCCCCGTAGTATCATAACGCCTGTGAAAAATTCCACGTCACCGTCATATCGGACTGCTACGGTCAAGGCGGTCAAAGCCCATGGTCTGCCCCCCGTCCGCTCATTGCGCCCAGTAAAGAAGCCATGTCAGTATTCGAGTTTAACCAGGTGCCGGATTCATCGGTCCTACTTAGAACTAACCAAATTCTGCCAATGCACTCCATGGTATCGTGGGGTTGATGTGCAGGTTTGCTCACCAACCCGCGATACTGTTGCGTGTGGCTGCTGCCGTTGCGTTGCGGATCATGCTGGCCTCCACGTGTGCGTTCGATCTCTTGTCTTGTCTTCGATGTCTTACATGCCCGCGTTCACGCACAAGGCAAGCGAATCTTGGGGCGGTGGATATAGGCGTGCTGCATGCGAGGGAGGCCGGGGTTCGGTTATTCTTCGGTGCGGAATTTCTGCACACGAGCAGCTTGAATCGCACGCACCCTGGAATCCCTTCCCTAGCCTTGTTCTGCGCTCGAAGAGCAGCAGATTTGTTTAGTGCAAAACAAAATGTTTTAGTAGGGCTGCCTCATATGGTGACCCTCTCCGAGCCGCTTTGCGCCCGAAATCCCTGATAGCGCGGCTTGTCAAGCGATGCGGTGAAACATTTCGCCGCTCTATCATGGATTTCGGCTGTATTTTCTCTGTTAAATTGCAATAAGTCGTTGATGAATCCGGCCCCAGGTATTTGTGAAGATGCTTACAGCTTCGTTCGGCGGCTTCTGCAGATGAATTTTGGAGGGAATCTTGGAAGATGTCCAACGGGTGAGCAAAACACGGATATGGCTGGGTCCAATACGCCAGACCGACATCGCCTAAAACCAGTTCTGATTAGCCATCCGCGGTTGCAACATAAAGTACCTGCTGCTGCATTTGGTTTCCCTTGAGCGCTACGATAGTTAAAACTCGCACTTTGTCGAATCAAGGCTGAGATACTGCCCAGGGAGAGAAGTCGACCAGACCCAATGAACAAAATGGAGGATATAACCTACTTCGACCTGGAGCATATCATGTTGCGTATCGTTTTTTGATAGCACAAAGATTGACTGAAAAAGCAAGTGTATTTCGGCACGGACGAGCAGCTCCGTGTCAGGGATTGATCACTCGCATCTCCAGCGGCGCTCATGTAGAGCGACGGGAAGTATCTGTTGCAAGGACGGTGGATAGGGTTTGCGGCGTTGGATGACGCGCGATTTCTGCAGTTCCGCACAAAGAATGATACTGCAGATGTTCACTGTTATGGTTAGAAAACCAAGGACACTCTTATCCACTATTCTTGTTCAAAAGCCCCATTCCTCATCTGCAGTATAAGTGCTCCGACACGACCTATGGAAAGTAGTTTTTGTCAAGCATAAAATTAGCTAGCATCTAGGACCTGGGTGGTACTTCATCAGCATCAAGCCGTTCACCACTTCGGTAGCTTTGTCATAGATACTCTCTCCGGACCGGCCATTAACGTCATTGGTTTGTGCTGCGCAGTACTTCTGTTCCTCAGGTTACTCCTCCGCAACCGTTCTCATGCTCAACAGCTAGCGTTTCCAGATATCGTTGACATGTCTTCCGAAGCCAGGTTCCCCTCACTCGCTTCTTCTTACTGGATCTAACTGCTGGTCTGCCTTTACTGCTCTTCTCTTCCACTCTTTAGTCCCCACTATCCTGGTCCCAACCCCTGGCCCACTGCTTTGTTTCCACTATTGACCCCTATCTTCTTGCTGGTTTCCCCGACCATGCCCCTCCTCCAGGTTATTCCTTTCCTTCCTGATCGCTCACCTGGTCCACCCTTGAGGTCCCCCTTACCGCCCTTCTCCACCACCCCCTTAGTGGTCCTCCCATGCTCACGGCAAACGTCGGTGACACGTATTCAGAATCGGGATGCTTGTTGCGCGACGTAGGGGCCCGTCTTCTGGATCCAGAAGCTCAGAAGACCCGTCTTCCGATCCAGAAGCTCAGAAGCGCGCAGAGTCGCCGCTGTGTCGAGCATGAAGAGACTATGCATATGGCAGATTCCTTGTTCTCCGTATGAATTTCCTTACGGCTTCGTTCTTGTTGGTTCCCCGTCCTGGTCCCGCCTCCAGGTCCCCTCTTCCATGTAGATTTCTCCCATCCCCCTCGTGATCCTCCTCACTTCTCTACCCCAATTAGGTAGGCCCTCCCACGCTCACGACACGATGACGGCGAGCGAACGCTCATTGCGCGACACAGGTGTCAAATCTTCCAAATCCGTCTCCCTTACTGGTAATGGATCCCTTTGCTGATCTTCCTTACTGCCCCCCCCCCCTCCCTAATTGCTGATCTTCCTTACTGCCCCCCCCTCCCTAATTGGTAACTCGCTACTGGTCCCTTCTTATTGCCTAAACCCTTCTTGGTGCCACCTCCTCGCCTGCTTCATTGTTCCCCTATCCTGATCCCCTCATCCTGATGCCTCCTCCAGGTCGCTCCCTCCTGGTCGCTGTCGGTTCTACACCCTCGAAGTGCCCTTCTACTCTTGGCCCTTTAGTGGTCTTCTCATGCTAATGGTGCGAAGTCGGACGCACAGTTTCTGAATCTGGAAGCTCAGGAACGCGCATAGGTGCTGTTGTATTAAGCAGTAAAGGGCTGCGCTTCCCCTGCTGGAGAAACATCACACGTTCATTAGCAAAATCTGCCCCCGCAGTTTATGATGCGGGATATCTCAGGTTAGATCACTTGACCGCCCTCGCTGTGGAGGGTGCGGCGTATCTCACTTAAGTTAGATCACTCAAACGTCTTCCACCGCTAACTCAATTATATAGTGGTATCAAACCTTGGTTGAAGATCAATTTCGGATTAATTAAATAATTACGACGGTGGTCGACCTCTATATTGTAGATATCGAACATCATACTCTATAATACGCGCTAAGCGATGAGTCATACTAACGATCGGCGCCGCCGCAGAAATTATAAAAAGGGGAATCCGGGGGAAATAGGGGGGAAAATGGGGGGGGGGGGAATTACGACACGAAAATAACGAAAAATACCCAGACGTCTTCTACCTGCCTGAAAACTTCAGCCTTGGGGTGATCGCGGTCGCTGAACACGAATCTGAATTCGTTTGTAAAGTATCGATCGCCATATCAATCGATATTGATCAAACTTTTTGTGGATGTCGTCCAGGCGGTGCGAAACTTTACCCCTGGGGGTAGTCGAGGTCGCTAAACACGAATCTGAAGTCCGTTTCTGAAGCATCGATGGCCATCAATCGATATTGATCAACTCATCATAATACTATATAATAACGCGCTAAGCGATGAGTCATACCATCGATCGGCGCCGCCGCAGAAATTAGCCATAAAATAGGGGGAAAATCGGGGGGGGGGGGGGGGAGGGGAAAATTATGACACGAAAGTAGCAGAAAATACCCAGATGTCTTCTACGTGACAGGGGATTCGGAAGACGTGCGGAATACGTCGCATGATGTGCCTGGGACTCAAAAAACGTGCCAAAGGCGTCGCTCAACGTGTTTGGGGATCAGCTAGACGTGCCGAAGACGTCGTCCAATGTGCCTGGGGATTCAGAAGGCGTGCCGAAGACGTTGTCCGCTAAGGGTAGATCACTGAGGGGAGCCAGTACCAGTAACGGGACCGTTTTACTAAGGGAGGACCAGTAGTGAGGAACCAATAGATCGTCCTCCTATCATACTATACACTGAACGTACTGCGAGCCTTTTGTACTCCTAGGTAAGGAAAAAAGCTGTACAACTAGAGCAGCTAGCTCAATGTGATTGTTCTCAGCTTATTGATACTGCAACATCGCGCGAAGCGCGCAACTGCGAGGCACGCCGATGGGCGTGACGGAGCACTTGTTACATGAGAAATGGTTGAATAGCACATCAGCTCTATGTTCGATTTTTTGACACGATTTACGATTTTCAAATATTCGAACAAAAAATTGGTCAAAATCGTCTGGACAATTCTTCAAACACGTTGTCCAAGCCCAGCTCTACAATTCGCCGAACCCGGGCGAATGGAAGGCTTTGCTGGCCTAGGCGGAAAACCCAAACCAATAACCTGAGACAGACGCGTAGCCCTTGAAATCTCTATCTCATCCAATGTTAAGCAAAGTATGATTGTCCGTTTCGAGAGCTTGAGCTGTTCTAGACCATCGCAGTTTCCCATTCTAATCGCAAGAAGCAAACAAGCGCAAAGGAGGTATATCAGATAGCGAAGGACAGGCTGAATACCGTGGACGGGAAGTGAACCACGAAGTCCGTCTTTTCCACAACCTTTCCGCTATTATTCAGAACCGCCGTGGCGGAGCGTGAAGCATAAATGTTCAAGCGCAAAGTGTGGAAATTCCCTTCTTAGCCACTTTCGCTCGATGATCCGGTCAGGATATTCAGAAGCCGCTTCCTACAAACGTTGCTTTGCCTTGACTCCTTACCTTGTGACCTCTTTTGTGTAGTTTTCCTAGATAGCCTATCTCTCATTTCCAGCGGACCTCCGTGAGTTAGGATTCCAGAGACGAAGTTCTTGAAGTTCTCAGTCGCTCTGTTCCGGCCTTCAATGCTTTCTGCAGCTTCAGAAGATTCCACTACTTGTCCAATGAACAGCCCCATTGCACGTATTTTGAGTGCATTGCATCTTATTACTCCACCTCACTCCACGCTCTTGCAGTCCCAAGAGTTTCATCACTCTCTGAAGACTCCATGTCTACTACAACCCGACAGCTTCTGGCATGGGGAACTTCTTCAAGGAGAAACTCCGAATCTCCGGAACCTTGAATACATTTTTCATGCCAGAACCGAAAATGAGAAACGGACCATGGGTACACTTCAGCATTAACATTGCCTGGACCAACTTGTAGTTTTAACTTCTACAGATGGCGTAGTGCAATCTATTTGGTACTCCAGTCCCTCATCGATTCTACAGAGTTCACTTGTTAAGGCCTCGCTTCAAAAGGAACTCGAAGAGCAAAACAGCAGCAGAGTAAAGACGTGAACGTTGAGAACACGGCATCGCTAACATCTAGCGACGTGGAACCCAGAATTCGTGAGGGAATAAGTCTGCTAACAAGGTCTTAGCAGGAGCAATTGTAGTAAACTCCAGCAAAATAAACAGTGGTCTGAAATTTCGCAGTTGCTGATGACTCCGAGCACTTACAAGGGAGGTCAATGAACTTCCCGTGGCAATTTTAAAAGTGACCTATATAGGGTTGTAGAGCGTTGTCTGAGAAGCACCGCAGTGGTTTCCAAATTTCCTGCGGACATCTGGGTAGGTCAAAAATTGCAAAAAACCATTTCACTTCAATACGGGCCGATAAAGCAGAACTGACGCCTGGAACTGCCATGTCATGGTTAGGATCTATCCTGCAAAAGGTTTGGGGCTGGAACAATAGCGGAATTACAGCGATTTCACAATTCGCTTGCTAGCCGTACAGTGACCGAAATGGAACATTGAGGTGCGCCGCTCACCACCAACGGCGGAGCGGCCGGATGGCCGAGTGGCTGTGGGGGGCGGGCTTGAGGGAAAAGCGTCGGGAGTTCGAATCCAGAGGTGCTGCTCCTGATTTGCTGGTCTTGTTCCATCAATTTTTGTCGATATAAAGTGTATCTTAACCGCGGTAGTGTACCATACTGACATTATAACTTTATTTTAACCTCGATATAAACACAAAAATAAACACCCAAAGCAACAGCGTTCATAGTACCTAATTCGGTTGGCCATTGAGGAGGAGCAGGCGACTTTTCTTTGCCTACGAAATAGATAACTTCAGAACTCCAAAGATCGACGAAAAAATAATATTTTTTGATTTATTATTATTTATTATTCATTATATTCTTATTTTAATTAATTAATTAACTATATTTATGTTTGATTTTTTTTCGACACCTCTTCGACTTTTGGAGAGAAAGTATAACAGTACCAATCTTTCTTCTCCATCCTCAACCAACCATATTGCTAGTGATTTCACATCCGTCACATACATCAACCTCCTCACTAC
>OX377204.1:44933762-45285034 GCA_947396885.1 Heligmosomoides polygyrus polygyrus
ATATTTATAATTAATCAATTGATGTATATATTATTTATATTTGATCGATTGTGATCGTCCTTCGACACACTATACGACACCCCCCCCCCCGTATTGATATCAGTTGTATAATTCAATGTTTTCTCCGCGCCGAGTTATTGGTTGTCTTGCTAACTGCCTTCCTCCCGACTACTCTGCCCCTATTCGTATGGAGATCGCCGTAGCAGATGCCTTTCGGGGCATAATTCAAAATGCCTTGTATGGGGATACCGATTGTGCTGATGAGGAGGAAACAGTCCGGGTAGTTTTTTTTGTTTGATGTTTATTGCATTGACGTTCTCTCGTTCGTGATGTTAGCTTAACTTGAACGAAGCGCAGGATGTAGACTGGTCGCCGGACGATGACGATGATGTGAGTAGTATTACGCCTTCCTGTAGTAGTGAGGAGGTTGATGTATGTGACGGATGTGAAATCACTAGCAATATGGTTGGTTGAGGATGGAGAAGAAAGATTGGTACTGTTATACTTTCTCTCCAAAAGTCGAAGAGGTGTCGAAAAAAAATCAAACATAAATATAGTTAATTAATTAATTAAAATAAGAATATAATAAATAATAAATAATAATAAATCAAAAAATATTATTTTTTCCTCGATCTTTGGAGTTCTGAAGTTATCTATTTCGTAGGCAAAGAAAAGTCGCCTGCTCCTCCTCAATGGCCAACCGAATTAGGTACTATGAACGCTGTTGCTTTGGGTGTTTATTTTTGTGTTTATATCGAGGTTAAAATAAAGTTATAATGTCAGTATGGTACACTACCGCGGTTAAGATACACTTTATATCGACAAAAATTGATGGAACAAGACCAGCAAATCAGGAGCAGCACCTCCGGATTCGAACCCCCGACGCTTTTCCCGCAAGCCCGCCCCCCACAGCCACTCGGCCATCCGGTCGCCCAGCCGTTAGTGGTGAGCGGCGCACCTCAATGTTCCATTTCGGTCACTATACGGCTAGCAAGCAAATTGTGAAATCGCTGTAATTCCGCTATTGTTCCAGCCCCAAACCTTTTGCAGGATAGATCCTAACCACGACATGGCAGTTCCAGGCGTCAGTTCTGCTTTATCGGCCCGTATTGAAGTGAAATGGTTTTTTGCAAATTTTGACCTACCCAGATGTCCGCAGGAAATTTGGAAACCACTGCGGTGCTTTTCAGACAACGCTCTACAACTCTATATAGGTCACTTTTAAAATTGCCATGGGAAGTTCATTGACCTCCCTTGTTAGATCACCTAGTCATGGTCATCCAACTATTAGGTTGATCGGAAGGTCTTGATAGGGTTTTCTTCGAAAGTCCATAACTCCCGACTTTCTATCGATATAGAATACATGATCTACCATGTGGAACATTTCCCAAGCTTCTTGCAAAAAGCATATAAGCGCGCATGCTGTTCCTTGGGCTTTAGTGCAACGTCAATTTCACAAGAGCATCTTCGAGTGGCGTCGCGGCACTGGAGCGACGGCAGCACTCCGCAACACCAACAGCATCTGGGGGACGGTCAGGAGGTACACCCGCCGCCTGGTGGGGGCGTGCCATCTTCTCCTCAATCCCCTTGCTCACCCACCCTTGCGGAACGGGAATAATCTAGCCAGGACCCAACGCGCGCCCAATAGCCGCAGTCCGCAACGCCCATTTTCCGCGGATCGTCGGCGGCGGTCGGTGGACGGGCTGGTATACTTCCCGTCCGCTGACCGACCCCGCCGACCGACAACCTCCCGCAGTGCAATGCACCGCGGGAGGCTGTCGGTCGGCGTTATCAAACACTATCAAAAATAAACGTGCTCCTATTAGAAAGCGACCGATTTCGTGAACTTGGAACGTTTTTAGCTCACGGAGTGATAAAGCGCTCCAACGCGATTATCATTCAGTGTCGGCCGTTGACCGCGCTGGGTCGGCGACCATCTTCCGCGGTGCATTTCTCGTCCGCGGACGTCCCGCGGGCACTCCCGCGGGACTATACCATAGGCCTAACGGAGAATTGTAAGCTTATCAAGCGATATGGTGAGCGATAAGCCGCGTTATCTGAGCTTTTAACGCGGCTTATCAAGCGATACAGTCTCACCATATCGCTTGATAAGCTTACAATTCTCCGTTAAAGTTACGTACGTCGTTGATGAATCCGGCCCCTGGTTGATCTCGCACCGACGTCAATGGGACGCGTTTACAGATATGATCACAAGTCACAGGGATTTCGAAAATCCCTCGAAGTAGAGTACTGATTATAGATATCCCAGCGCAGTTTTATGAGCTGTAGGCCAAGACTATTACAGGCTTTATTTCAGCTGACGTTTTGGTGTCTTCGCCCTCCTCAGAGCATGGAGAACCTGAGAACACTTCATAAAACTACTCCACTAAACGCCATTTCACCACACAGAGTACAACTCTCAAGTGAAATAGAACAGAACCCGATATACCAGGTGCAACGCATGGCATATCAGCACGTCTGGTCTTGGTTCCTCTTGGTCTAAAACAAAGCCGTTCGAGAGACGTTGACTTGGTTGTCTGTGTGTTAAGCTACTTCAATCCTGGGAGATTAAACCGAGAGTATCCTTACCAATTCAGTGACGGCAACTCACCACATACCTGCCGGATACAACAGGCTGACATACGTCGTAGCTCTGAATAATAGCCAATCATCACGCGCAGGCAGACTCACAGATAGTGACGTGCACGTGCAACCACCTGAGAGTGGTGGCATGATCGTGGCACTGCTAATCGATTTCGATCGATTCAACGACTTCGCTAACTGGCTGTGAGCCCACACCAACAGCCATTATCTTCACGTCACCTCTACAAATATCGAGAACAGTCTGTTGGCAGATTACCTTGGCAATCCGCCAAGCGAATGCACTGGCTACCACTGGTCTGACCAGGAGGCTATCTCAACGGTAGGTCGGAACGGTCCAAGTGTTGTATATGGGCAGAATCGCCTCTCTCGGGGAAACAAGAAATGCAAATATCTCGATCCAATAGAACTCTGCTCAGAGTTAGGAACGACGGAAATTGGGCCGTTGGCGGCTTTAGCTCTCTGCCTGCACGCGAAGGGCGGGCTCGGTTTGGCTGGAGACAGCGATCACGGGGACTACGCCGCCCCTTCACCTACTGCGCCACCGCCGCTCGCTCGTCATCGCTGTTTCCAGCCAATTTGAGCCCGCCCTTCGCGCGCAGGCATATGGAAGGCCTATGTTATACTTCGGGTTGCTACGCACTGTGTAGCAACCCGTGTAACACTGGTGCCGACAACACCGTCGCCGAAGTATAACAGCTGCGTAACGCCTCAAATGGTTCAACTTCAGCCGTCCCTAATTCTGCGCAGAGTTGTATTGGGTCGAGACATCTGCATTTTGTTGTTTACCAGAGAGAGGCGATTCTGCCCAAATACAACACTTGGGCCGTTCCGACCTACCGTTGAGATAGTCTCCTGGTGAGATTCGCTCCAGGGCTCGATGACGATGGACCGATTGAGTTTGTTGTCTCAGCGGGAAGACTCGATTTAAACAATACCGAAGAACTGAAATGATTCTGCTCATCCTTCCATAGGCCATTAATTGGGCGTGCACTGAGTCGCTCGCGAGCAAGGAAACGAATGAAAGAACGGGCCAGCTATTTCTGTTGTGGGAGAATACTACAGTCTGCGTCTGATTTTGGGCTCTCAAGTCTGACAATAGCCCGAATATACAGATGGGAACTTCTTAGGCAACGCAGTATGACATGTGGCAACATTAGCAGACCGACAGATCTCTACATGGCTAAGCGACAAAATCACAGCTGAAAACTACATCTTTATGCGGTGCTAGCAAATGTAAACATAGAAGTCTCACACACATAACGACTCCGACTCGTAATTATCACACGCCTATCTAGTGCCCCTCTTCTTGGCGGCTTCGAGCATCTCGTCCTGGAGGACTTCCATCAATTCGCAGCGCTTGCGCGTCACACCTTCGAAGTCGAAACTGAAGAAACGACAGTCACAATGGACACATGTTCATAGCGAAATCATGCAAAACGAGGTGGAAAACTAACGCGACGGTTCCCTTCTTCCAATAGGTGTCGCGTGAGCGCTCCCAATCCCACGGTGCAGACGACTTGCCTGGACGCAAAATATCGATGAGACCTATGTACGCGCAATGGCAGGTGGATAACGTCTCACTTCTGTCAAGCCAGACTTCGATCTTCGTGAAACTGTAGTAGCTTGTCAAGCAGAAGATCGTGAACCAGAATCCGGCCAGGAACAAGAGCGGGTAGACCTCGTACGCATGGCCAAGGCGACGAAGCATAAACCTGTGGAAAAGGCTGGGTTGGCATCAGTATTAATTTGCAAACCAATGCTGAAATAGGACGAGATGAAAACGTATACTTCTTCAAGGTCCGAACAGGCAGTGGGATCGTTCACCGATCAGCAACAAAGCGAAGGTTGGGTGAACGTGTAGAGCTCTTCACTCTGACAGACGAACAATGTGTGCAGAAGACGAAGGGCAAATTGAAAGCTCATGTAGACCTGCGGCTCTCATAGAGGAGCGAGCCCGTGCGCATACAAAGAAGTACAGGATGTGGTCTTTCCACAGCACCAGTATCAAAAAAAGCTAATTCTGGAACTCCTTCCCTTGCTCAGTCTGTGCTCTCCTCGATATCAGCGGAGGAGAGCACAGAACCTAGAAAGCTTTCATTTTTCGCGCATGGGCCTGCTGCTCTATAAACACCAGAAGAGCTTTATGCCGTTAAAGTAAAGGAGAGCAATTCAAACTGAAACTGGGGAAAAATGCCTTATTCTAAACGGAAGTGGGAAACCTACTGGCCAGGAGTGTCTCCTTGGAGTGGTTTAGGAGCTCCTTTGAACTTAGGATCGCGGGAGTAGTTTCGTCCATAGCTGAAGAAGCCCTAGAAACAGAGGCGTTACCTCATGTGTAACGACCAAACGAATAGAAAACTACATCAACACCGTCAAACAGTACAGCTAAATCCAGAGTCGCAGAAAAGCTCATGATTATGTAGACAACAAGTGCTACGACACGCCTAACGGCGTGTCTCGCACTTTCCCGCTTCGCGGGGTTATAGGTTTGCGCTTTTTCCTCAGAAAATACTCTCACACAAAAAGTACGTGTGATCTTCAGAACAAACTTGTTAACAGAACAACAAAAAGACAACATTTACTGAACCATCTCGGTGAATACTACGTTTGGTATCGACTTGAGTCCTGGTGTTAACCAAATTTTCAGATGGGACTTCTGTCGAACTCGCGAGCACGCCACTTACAGTTGACCATGAAAAAATACTGGACTGGGGAGATATACGCAGAGGCGTATCTGGCGCGGGTAAAGTTTACCGTTCAACATGGGATAATTCTGAGTTCTGCATGCGGCCGGTCGTCGTACGACGACGATGTGACCTCTGCTTCCTTTCTTTTCCATCTTCTGACTCCAGACGGTTGTGTTGCGACGAAGAGAACCAGTCTTCTGGATCCAGGCGCTCAGAAACGCGCGCAGTCGCCGTTGTGTCAAGCAGGAGGAGGCTGCTCTTCTTCTGCTGCAGCAGCATCTCACGTTCAATTCTGAATACGATCTCTCGTCGTAGGACGACGGTGTCTCCTCTTCTGACTCCAGACGGTTGTGGTGCGACGAAGAGAACCAGTCTTCTGGATCCAGGCGCTCAGAAACGCGCGCAGACGCCGTTGTGTCAAGCAGGAGGAGGATACGTTTCCTCTGGTGCAGCAATATTCCATGTTGAACGGCAAACATTGGCCGCGCGAGGTACGCAGAGGCGTACCTGGCGCAGCTAAACGTTTCCGTTCAACATGGGATAATGCTGAGTTCTGCATGCGGCCGGTCGTCGTACGACGACGATGTGACCTCTGCTTCCTTTCTTTTCCATCTTCTGACTCCAGACGGTTGTGTTGCGACGAAGAGAACCAGTCTTCTGGATCCAGGCGCTCAAAAACGCGCGCAGACGCCGTTCTGTCAAGCAGGAGGAGGCTGCTCTTCTTCTGCTGCAGCAGCATCTCACGTTCAATTCTGAATGCGATCTCTCGTCGTAGGACGACGGTGTCTCCTCTTCTGACTCCAGACGGTTGTGGTGCGACGATGGAAACCCGTCTTCTGGATCCAGGCAGTCAGAAACGCGCGCAGACGCCGTTGTGTCAAGCAGGAGGAGGATACGTTTCCTCTGGTGCAGCAATATTCCATGTTGAACGGCAAACATTGGCCGCGCGAGGTACGCAGAGGCGTACCTGGCGCAGGTAAACGTTTCCGTTCAACATGGGATAATGCTGAGTTCTGCATGCGGCCGGTCGTCGTACGACGACGATGTGACCTCTGCTTCCTTTCTTTTCCATCTTCTGACTCCAGACGGTTGTGTTGCGACGAAGAGAACCAGTCTTCTGGATCCAGGCGCTCAAAAACGCGAGCAGACGCCGTTCTGTCAAGCAGGAGGAGGCTGCTCTTCTTCTGCTGCAGCAGCATCTCACGTTCAATTCTGAATGCGATCTCTCGTCGTAGGACGACGGTGTCTCCTCTTCTGACTCCAGACGGTTGTGGTGCGACGATGGAAACCCGTCTTCTGGATCCAGGCAGTCAGAAACGCGCGCAGACGCCGTTGTGTCAAGCAGGAGGAGGCTACGCGTCCTCTGCTGTAACAACATCCCGTGTTGAACGGCAGACGTTGCCCGCGCGAGGTACGCGGAGGCGTCGCAAGGGGTTCCATGAGATTGCCATGGTTCCATGAGGCGTATCTCAGCCAGGTTTCCAACCTGAGTGAGATACGCCCTATCATCTACAGGGCAGGGAGCTAACTCAATTATATAGTTGTAGATGTAGATAGCTTAATATTAAATCGCACGAGACCTTCTGTAGGCTAAATGTTAGGCCCATATTTAGAACGGTTGTGAGGCTTCAGTTGGCAGGGTAGATTCCAGATTGAAGGGCTGGCCTGTTCTGTGCCTTCCTCCGCGATAGCAAGAAGAGCAAAGATTTAGACCTGGGAACGGACTCCGGGGTGTGGCGAGCATATCAGACGCGAAGCAAAACGTGGCTGACGTGCTGAAGCTTCGGTCGTGGCGGGCAAGTTCCCAGAGAGCATCCAGAACTGTTCCTTCTATCCATCCTCATAGATAATTCTTTATTATTCTTTATTCAGGACGTGACGATGACTACATCACGTGTTGTTTAGAAAATAACATAACGGAAGGCAAAACCAGTGCTTAGTAAAAACAGTAGACTCTAATGTCCAGAACAAGCATGAAGTTAAAAAAAATGCAACCTAAAAGATTAGACAGTGCAACAGAAACAACTGCAATAGATGTCTGAACTCTACCTTGCAATCTGTCTACGAGAAAGATGAGACCTAAGTTGATTTAACGTCATACTGAGTATGCGGTCCTTCATCAACATCCTGAAGCGTGCAAACACCCGGTGAGAGAAGAAAGTTGACCTGGGTTGGCATCTACTCATCGAGCCAGCTAGCCTTATACCGCCACTTCTAGTATTGGTATCAGCGAAGTAACAAAAATCACTTGCGTTGACATCAACCCTACCAGTAAGTATTTTGAACATCATAATTATGTCGTTATTTTCTCTCCTGTTTTTTAGGGAACGCAAGCCTAGTTGTTTCGCCCTTTCCGCGCCGTTTGGAATTGAATAATAGCTAAGACCAAAGCATCTCATTAGCAGCTTACGAGTGAAACTGTTTTGCACACTTTCTAGAAAATCAACGTCCTTCTTTTTAGTAGGATTAAAGACTGTGGTGCCACCTTCAATAATTGGACGCACGTAGACCTTGAATGCTCGGATAAGTACTTGTGGGTCACGTGTTTTTAAAATCTTGAATAAGTTGTATATGCGAAACATGGCTTTATTTACTATCACTTTATAGTGGGTTTTGAAGTCAAGTTTATAGTCAAAATGGTAGCCCAAGTCTCTGACCTCACATACAGTTCTTAGCCTTATGCCATCCACCAAATACATTCTCTCTGAAGAACAGTTACCAACAGTCATCACGTATGTTTTATCAACGGCAAGAGGCAAACCCCATCGCTTGGACCAACAGCTGATAACATCAATTGCTGACTGCAAGCTTAACGAATCAACATTACTTGCTATATTCTTATATAGTTTGATGTCATCAGCATACATTTTGCAAGTAACGTTGCAGGTAGAGACCAGCTCGGGTATCTCATACGTGTATATCAAGAACAGAAGAGGTGAGAGGACTCCGCCCTGCGGAACTCCGCTAGGGGCCGGATAGACATGGGAAAAACTTGACCCAACTTTCACTTGGTATGTCCTGTTAGAGAGAAAACTTTCCACCCATGCCACTATCATTGGATAAACACCCACGACCCTGAGTTTCTCTAGCAATTTATTATGAGGCACTCTATCGAACGCCTTAGCGAAATCGAAATATACAATGTCCACGCTTTCCTTGCAGTTTAGAGCCGCAGTCCAGTCGTTTAAAGATGTTAGTAAGGCTGTCTCAACTGATCTGCCATTTCTGAAACCATATTGCTCTTTCGGGATAATATTATGTTCTTCTAGATGGTTTAAAATCCTCTTCTTCATGATTTTCTCAAAAACTCTCGCAAAAATTGAGGTAATGCTCACCGGCCTGTAATTCTCGGGATCATCGAGAGGAGCTTTTTTGGGTATAGGACTGATAAGAGCATGCTTCCAACGAGCCGGTACCTCACCTTTAATGTAGCTGAAGTTAAAAATGTATTCTAATGGATACTCGATGTAAGGAAGAACCTTCTTAACAAAAATTAGAGGAACGAAGTCCGGAGTACAGGAGAACGAGTTTTTCCAATTTGAAAGCAATTCAATAATTTCATCTCTATGGAACCATAGAGTTGGGCCCATAGAAGGACAAACTTGTTTTTCGTCAAAACGAGCACTAGAACTAAGGTTAGTGAACGACTTTTGGAAAACTTTAGCTAGAAGATTAGCTTTTGGTTCATCACCTAAGACAATCTCGCCATTGTCTAGTCTTAATTTGGCGCAAATAGGCTCGAGAGTGGAGGGGGGTCACCGTGTATTCAGTGGGTACTCGCCGTAGGAAGGCATATGTATGTTCAACTACATCAGAAATGGCCTAGCTCAGTTCACCAATGTGGAAGGGACACACCAGTGATGCATTACATTTTTAATTTCGCACAACAAAAGACGCTATATAGGTCCGACATGGTGATCCCCCGAGCCTATTTGCGCCGATAATTTTTAAACTCCAGCGCTTCTTTGCGTTCTCATGCGTTAACCAGCCTGGGGCCAGATTCATCAACCGCTTAAACCGCGTCCCTTCCACCCGATACCCAGATTCATCAACCGTTTAAACCGCGTCGCGTACATCCGAGACCAGTTGCCGTCCTCATGAACGTTCCCGGGAACATTCCTGGCTTCCTACGGGAAGCGACCTCGTCGGGAGCCGAAATAACTATTCATGAAACGATTATGAACAAGAAAACCAACCGCGTGCCGGAAGGCCAAGAAGGGAATGGAGCGATAGCGCGAAGACCTCGATTATCATCCCACTCCCGCCGCTTCATGAATGCAGCTACAGGTCTCTGGTTTGGATTTCCCGCCAAGTCAGCTAAGCCTTCCATCCCTCCGGGGCTGGTGAATTGGTACCTGACTTGTCTGGGCGCTGACATGTCCATCGGTTGGCCACCGCAAGTCATTGTACGGCCAAATACGCATTCAAATCGCCTCCACGATATCCCAAAACGGATTGAGTAACGCCGCCCTTTATCCTTTAACAGAGTCGATACCAGAACTTCTCTAGAAGAACGGAGGCTTTAGGAGTATGTTTGACAAGCGGAAATGAATGTCACAGCGAGAATCGCCACCCCTTAAATGTTTAGTAGCGAGGTTTGTTCAAGGCATTGAAAGCTTACCATGAAGTCGCACCTTCCGCACGGCAAGCAAATGCGTTCCTCACATGAAGATAAGAGAGAAAGTGAAGGCATTTCGAAGCTGCGGGATGCGGTCCATTTCCCACACGGCACTATTGTACTTTCACAACTCCAAGGGTCGAGGAGAGGTCAAAAAAATTTCGCCCAAACTTTGGCTAGGGTGGTTATTTGAGGCGCTGATCACGAATATGACATCCGTTTTTCGTTTTACGCTGGAGTACGGTAGGTGCGCGTACTCGCTGACAGCCTCAGTCATCCGTACCAACCGTAACCTACCGTACTCCAGCGTAATGCCAAAAACGGATGTCATATTCGTGATCAGCACCCCAAATAACCCCCCTAGCCGAAGTTTGGGCGAAATCAGTGACCATGACCTTGGCAGCCTTAGTCACCCGCACCTACCGTAACCTACCGTAATCGGTCGTAGTTTTGAAAACGGATCTCACATTCGTGATCAGCGCCCCAAATAACCACCCTAGCCAAAGTTTGGGCGAATTTTTTTTCGACCTCTCCTCGACCCTTGGAGTTGTGAAAGTACAATAGTGCCTCCCACACTTCTGTCAAAATTAACCACGTCCTGCTGTAGCTGCTTCCCTTGCTCAGACAATGTACGGAGAGCACAGAACTCAACCAAAACCACTCCCGTACGCGCTCAGGCCCATTTCCCGAAGGTACTCCTTCGCGACTACTCTTCCATGATCTGTGATTGGTGGCTAATGGCTTCCAAACTTTCTCAAATATTGACTCACTCACTCTGTCCTTAATAACAGGGCGGAATAGACTAATAAGGTTTGAAGGAGGTGGGGTGGGGAGTGGGGGGGGGGGGCAATCTTATGGTGAGGCCTTTTTCGGCGCAAATAGTGTCGAGGGGATGGGCCACCCCACACTCAGTGGTTGTACGCCTTGGTAACAAGACACGTTTATGTCAGATACATCACAAATGGCCTACCTCAGTTCACTGTAGGGGTAGAACCACTATTGCTGCAAAAAATTCCGGTTTCAAAAAGCAAATTGGACTGTACTACAGGTGACCCCACCCCCCCCCCCAACCCTATTTGCGCCGCTTTTCCTTACATTTTTTCTTACTATTGTCCACTATATCCTATATGAATGCGTATTTGGTCATTGTATGGCCAAATACGCATTCATATCGCCTCCACGACATCCCGTAGAAGTGGAATGCGCTGGTGCATTCCAAAAGGGATTGAGTAACGCCGTCCTTTATCCTTTATCCTTATCCTTTATTGTCCACTACACAACCCTAGCTCGGAGATGACCCACCGACAGGGAAGTAAACCACTGTCCCTGTAGGTCGTACATCGTAAATAGCATGTCCATAGCAGAAGCACACTCTCCCTTAACGCGCCTATAATAGTTCCCAGTCGATGCTTCTCAATATAAAAATCTCCACGGTAGAAACTCCATCCCCACGGTTCGCGTCCCTGTTTTCATGCCAGCGTTCCTTTTCAAGGCGTGGTGCTTGAACCTTTGACGAGAAACGTCTAGGGAATTGAAATCCTTTACAAACATAATCATAAATCATAAAACAAAAACTAACCGACTCTCCCTCAGGCTTTTGAAGTTGCACTTTCGAGCTTCCTGGAGCAGAAGCTGTAGCAGAGGCGCTCCGGACCACCAAAAACCTCGTGTGGACCGGTCTCAAGCAAGCAGCTGCTGCACGGCTAATGGACATCGCCTGAACGAACGGTGGAGCTTAAAAGGAGAAAGCATCGATAATCTTGTTTGGTTCCAATAGACGTTATACGCAACCTATTCACAACGCGAAGCAAAAAATAAAGACACATTCCAGGCTAACCGACTGGTGGTCACCAAACTGAACTTGGGTGCAAATAGGGTCCGGGGGGTCACCACAGCATGGCGCGGCGGGCCGGCGTGACGAGTACCTCCATACAGTGAATGTAAATGCAGTCTTATCTCTTCGTTTCGATTATAGATCCGCGTTTTATGTGCTTCCTGGTGGCGATGTCCGTTCCTCCACGTGGTGCCACTGGAAACTACTCGCTCTGCGAGTTAAGCCGAACACGGACACTCGATTGCAGGCGACAGGCCCTTGTGACAGGCCGGCCTACGAAGACCCATGTCACATCACATGGTGTATGATAGCTCAAGTGTTTCGAGATAGTGCTACGGCGTCCGCGGGAGCCGACGCACACTCGCAGAGCCCGGCGAGTGTGAGAAGTATGCGAGGGTCCCTGATGCGAGGACGGCATCGGGGGGCAACTGAGCTAGTCCGAAAGTCCCGTAACGTAAGCAGGACCCGCGTGGCAACGCTGAATGTGGGTACGTTGACGGGCCGCTCGTGCGAGTTGGTTGAAGCACTGGAGCGTAGAAGAGTTGATTTCTGTGCGGTGCAGGAGACGAGGTGGTCCTGCCGTAAGTCAAGGG
The DNA here is from genome assembly GCA_947396885.1 of Heligmosomoides polygyrus polygyrus. NCBI lineage: Eukaryota > Metazoa > Nematoda > Chromadorea > Rhabditida > Heligmosomidae > Heligmosomoides > Heligmosomoides polygyrus. The sequence continues at coordinate 44,946,099 of OX377204.1, forward strand.
ACATAGGACGTGGCTTCAAGGCCGTTCTATGTGGAAGTCCCAGGACCACCAGTGGTGTCGGAATAATCGTCTCCGAACGATTTCGTGACTCGATTGTAAGCGTCGAGCGCTTTGACGATCGATTGATGAAGATCGTTGTCGCCGCGAAGGAGCGACTCTATCACTTCTTCTCTGCGTATGCTCCGCAGACTGGCTGCTCGGATCAAGCCAAGGAAGAGTTTTGGAGCCTGCTTGATGAGAAGACAGCAGAGGTACCGTCGAAAGATGTCATGATAGTCGCTGGTGACCTCAACGGGCACGTCGGCGCGACGAAAGACGGGTACGGCTGTCATGGTGGGTTCGGTTACGGATCGCGTAACGCAGATGGTGAGCGTATCCTTGAATATGCGGAATCGCACAACCTCACCATAGTGAACACCGTATTTCGCAAACGCGATTCCCACCTCATCTCGTTCTATAGCGGGAACACCAGGACTCAGATAGACTTTGTCCTTGTGAAGGATCGAGACCGAAGTCTTGTCACAGACGCGAAGGTCGTGCCGTATGAGACGGTCGCCCCACAGCATCGACCGCTGATCTGTACTTTAAAGATCGCCCCTCCGAGGCTGAAGCAGGTCGAGCGATGCGGTGCACCAAGAATCAAGTGGTGGCGAATGAAAGAGAAGGAAGCAGCTGTGATTTCTCGCGTGCGGTTACCGACAGTGACAACTGTCGACGAAACTTGGGAGAAGGCCACCGACGCGATTCGTCACGCTGCACGGTCGGAGCTCGGCATCACGAAGCCTGGACGACGGAAGGTCGACAAGCAGGCCTGGCTGTGGACAGATGACGTGAAAGCCAAAGTTCGAGAGAAGAAGACGCTATATCACGTGTTTCTCGGGGAAAAGACAGCCGATAACTGGCGGAAGTACCAAGAAGCGAAGAAAGCTGCAAAGAAGGCCGTGGCTGTTGCAAAAGCCACTCATTATGGAGATGTCAACGAGAAGCTCGAGTCGCGCGATGGGGAGCGGTATCTGTACCGACTCGCAAAGAATCGCCATCGCCAGACCGAGGACATCGAGAAGTTCTTCGGCATCAATGATGAGAACGGCCGTCTTCTTACGGACCGCAAGAAGGCATTGAAGCGATGGCGCGATTACTTTGAGGAAATCTCTACAGTAGAATTTCCTCATCCAGCCATCCCCTCAACGGCTCCAACCCACGGCCCCGTTCAGAAGATCACCGTGGAGGAGATTGAAGCGGCTTTGAAGAAGATGAGGCCAGGCAAAGCGACTGGGCCCGACGACGTGGCAGCAGAACTGTGGAAGTCGAAGTTTTGGTACCCTGCTGAGTGGTTGGCGAAGTTCTTTAATCAGGTTGTGGCGGAGAAAAAAGTGCCTGAGAGTTGGCGCCAAAGTACGACGATTCCGATTTGGAAGAAGAAGGGCAGTCCTGCAGACTGCTCCAATTACCGTCCGATTCGCTTGCTTTCGCACAGCATGAAGATCTTTGAGCGAGTTGTCGATGGACGAATTCGGGACATCGTCCAGCTTTCCAGCAATCAGTGCGGCTTCGTGGCTGGCTGTGGCACCATTGATGCCATACACGCCGCCCGCCTCCTGATAGAGAAGCATCGCGAGAAACAGAAGGCAGTGCATATCGCCTTCCTCGACTTGGAGAAGGCCTTTGACCGCGTACCGCGTGAAGTGATATGGTACGCCTTGCGACATCATGGAGTTCCCGAAGAGCTCATAGAGTGGGTGCGAATTCTCTACTCTTGTCCAAAGAGTCGAGTGCAAGCTGCAGCTGGAACCTCGATGGAGTTCCCCATCTCTGTCGGGGTACACCAGGGTTCTGCGCTTTCCCCACTCCTCTTTGTTGTCGTCATGGATGCCATCACACGAGATCTTCAGAAGCCCGTCCCTTGGACGTTGCTTTATGCCGATGACGTGATGCTCGCTAGCGAAGATAAAGGTGAACTCGAGCGAGAGGTGCAAGCTTGGTGTGATCGCTTGGAGCGGTTTGGACTCAGACTGAACGTGAAGAAGACCGAGTATTTAACGACGGACGTTACCGAGTCCAGCTCCATCAAGGTTAACGGCATCGAGCTTCCACGCACTGCGGTCTTTAAGTACCTGGGATCAGCAGTCGCGTCTGACGGCAAACTGATGGTCGAAGTGAATTCACGCGTGAGTGCAGCTTGGTCCAAGTGGCGCTCGTTGACTGGGGTGCTCTGCGATAGGAAGATACCGGAGCGCTTTAAGTCAAAGATCTACAGGGCAGTCATCCGGCCAGTAGCGATGTACGGCGCTGAGTGTTGGCCTGCGACTAAGGAAGTTGAAACGCGCCTCAGCGTCATGGAGACGAAGATGCTGCGCTGGACGGCTGGAGTCACGCGCATGGACCGCATTCGAAATGATGCTATTCGGCAGAAGTTCGGTGTCGCGCCGATAGCGGACAAGATGCGCGAAGCTCGCTTACGATGGTACGGCCACGTTCTTCGTGGAAAGGAAGATAGCGTCCGCAAGATAGGCCTTAAGTTCGAGGTGGTAGGAAAGCGGCCTAGAGGGCGCCCAAAGCAGCGCTGGGCTGATACGTTACATACGGACTTGAAAGCGGCTGGCGTCCACCCTGATTTAGCGCTGGATCGGGAAAGGTGGCGTCATGACACCAGAATAGCGGACCCCGCTACGAAGCGGGACAGACGCTGAAGAAGAAGAAGAAGAAGAAGAAGTTTTATGTGCTTCCTAACTGGACAAGGGAAGGAACTCTAGGGTGTAGGCAATTTTAACACGGATGCGTCACTTGAGCCACACCCTGGAGTCCCTCCCCTGCCTAAATCTGTGCTCTCCTCCGCGTAAGCGGAATACAGCTACAGCATTATTTGTCTGTTTCCTTTACTATCGGTGTGCCTTGTCTCGAATTCCTGGTGTTGGTGACACTTTTTATAAGGTGACCCCCCGGACCCTATTTGCGCCTGAACTTGAGCTAGGCATGAGAGTGTCGATATGGCGCAATGTGACTCAGGCCCTGTTCATACTTCGAGCGACAAGAGTGACTGCAGCTACAAGGGTGACAAGGGCGACGAACGTAGTGTGGAATACGTAATTATTTACGTACACCACACTACCTCCGTCGCTCCAGTCGCTCTTGTCGCTCCAGTCGCTCTTGTCGCTCGAAGTATGAACAGACCCTCAGAAGGGTGGATCGCCTTAAGGCCCCGCATACTTCTGCGGCAACGCAGCTCGCCGTTATGGTTAAGGATAGGGCGAGACGCCGCCGGCGGCGAGCTTTGCGTCCCTGCCCTATGGTTAAGGATAGGGCCGCGGCGTTGCCGCAGAAGTGTGTGGGGGACCTTAAAGGCTTACTCGCGACTAAACGCGACGGGACGAGTTGTCCATGAAAAATTGGACGAGCTTTATCTAGAGACGCACATTAACGTGAGCGTGGAATGAATTAGCAGAAATCAGACCTACAAACAAATTCCTAGGAATTTTGAACATACACATGCTCTGGTGAGAAAAAAAAACATTTAAGTAGTGCGGAGAAAAAAAATGATGACAACCGAACATAACCCAAATAGCTAACTTTCCCACAGTGCTCAGGCAGTCGTTGCGAAACCACACAAACTCTTCCTCTCCGCCTTACCAGCTTTAAGTGGTGAACAACACCATAAGAATATTGCATTGAGTTGGATCCGTAATATAAATTTCGGGTACTATTGTACTTTTGGAACCCCACTTAATCTTGTTCAAAATAGGTCTACTGGGGGCAATCTGCCATGGGAGGAACGAATGTCATAGTCGTTTTTTTTGCGGAAATGTCTTGTAAGCCCGTTACGTTAAGTTAAAGTTGCCTAAAGCCTTGCGAAATAGCGCGCGCTTGTAAGAGACGTAGAGACACCGCCTCCTACCAGCACGCACTCGCGACCGTCTCCCCAGGGGGGGGGGGGGTCAGTGCGCAGGCGCGGCGACTGGCTACACACAGCGAATGCAAGTGCAGCCTTATTTCCCCTTTTGATTACAGATCCGCGTCTTATTTGTTTCCATATTAGCAATGGAGGGACAACAGAATGAAGGCAATTTTAGCACGGGTGCGGTAGTGGGCCTACATTCCGGAATCCCTTCCCCTGCCCAGTTCTGTGCCCTCCTCGATTCTGTGATTCTGTGCGGAGAGCACACAACAGGGTTCTCAAGACTTTTCGAGATTTCAAGGCTTATGCCCTGGCTAACCTCTGTTGCAGACTAGAGACGGCGAAGTAGTGCGCATCGGTAGGAGGCGGAGTCTCTGCGTCTCCTACAAGCGCGAGCTATTTCGGAAGGCCTTGGGCAATTCGAACTTAATATAACGGACTTATAAGGCATTTCCGCAAAAAACGACTATGATATTCGTTCCCCCATGTCAGATTACCCCCGTAGACCTATTTAGAACAAGATTAAGTGGGGTAGCAAAAGTACAATAGTACCAAATTTCGGATTGACGTTGAAGGACAAAGATCATATGATGGTAAGGTTTACATGTTGTATGTCTTGAGGAATAATTTTTTCAACAGAAGAGGGATCAGCGATCACATCGGCAGCTGTGGGAAAATCAAGGGCTACCTAGCTGATGCTAACAGGGTAACCATCTTATTAAGGCAGCCGAGGAAGTTAGCTGTGCAAAACCGTCTCCTTCGGTTCACCCATTAAGTCGACGGTTTACCCAGTTTTCCATCCACTCTAACACAGGGACAAATTATTTAGGTTCTGAGATGCAGTGACCACTTCAGACGGTAAGGGCTGGCAGTGTAACTAGTATTTCGACAAAAAGATGGACAAATCATCCTGATTGAGGAAGACTGGAGGGCGCAAATAGGGTCCGGGGGGGGGTCACCTTATAAAATGTGTCACCAACACCAAGAAAACGAGACAAGGCACAGTGATAGTAAAGAAAACAAACAAATAATGCTGTAGCTGTGTTCTGTGCTCTCCTCCGCTGACGCGGAGGAGAGCACATTTAGGCAGGGGAAGGGACTCCAGGGTGACTCGCGTCTAAAGCGACATGGTAGTGACGAGTTTTCCGGGGCGGGTTGGACGAGTTTTCGCACAGTATGCAGGCGATCGTCGCGGGACCGACTGGCGGCTGCCACGCGATCGCAGCCAACGGAGGCCTCGTCGGGCTGAGCTGTTCCTTGACTCGATCAAGGGTGGGAACACAATACAAGGTTTACACACATATAAGACCTTCCTTCTCGGGAGGTAACACCAAGTGTACCTATGGTCCTTAGGCTCCACCAAGAGAAGGACAATAGTTTTAAGTGCGGATTAAAAGCGGTAGGACACTTCTGCTAAAACCATTTTCCGACGTTCTTAAGTTCCTTTGTTTATGTTCCTTTGTTGTTTTTGGACTTGCAGACGGAAACGAAAAAAAACCTTCATCAATAAACTATTATAGCATGTTTTATTCCAACCCGAAGAAGATTTTACTGCAGTGCTCCTAGCAGCTACAACGTTGTGGGTGATGCCAGCGCAGAAGGAAAGCGTTAGCCGAAGGTTTCAAACTTTGCTTCGGAGCGCAAAAGACCAAATCCACTGTTATTTAGATAAGCTATTTAATTTTCAGCTGCTCTTGTAAGCTTGGGACCAAGTTGTGGGGCAGCCTCAGGCAATCGAGATTTCTGCTCTAAAATAGAGAACTATTGGTATCTGGTAGTTAGGGGAAGGGTCACCATAGCATACCGTGGGGTGCAGGAGTGGAGTAGCTACATACAGCCAATGTAAATGCAGTCTTATCTCTTATTTTCGATTACAGGTCCGTATTTTGTCTGCTTCCGTATTGGACGAGGGAAGGAACTCCAGGATGTAGGCAATTTTAGCACGGGTGCGTCACTCCAGCCACATCCTGGAGTCCCTTCCCCTGCTTAAATCAAGAGCATAGAACATAGCTATAGCATTGTTTGTTTGTTTTCCTCATTATAGGTTTGCCATCATTTCTTTTTGTTCGTGTTAGTGACACTTTTTATAAGGTGACCCCCCTACAACTACCATAGCGGCATAGTTCGTTATAGCAGACTAAGAAAATCGTTCAACATCTACTGCAGAACTCCGCTTAAATTGAATTTCCACCATCAATGAACAATGTGGACAGGTGTATGGCAGACAGTTCCTCAAAACGAATATAACATTTGTTGTTTGTTATTTATACCTATGAACTTCCTGTTGAAATTTCGCGTTTTGGTGTCTCTTGCAAGGTTTATGCTGACGGTATCAAAATTTATAAGGCCGTTAAAAAGAAGGAAGATTCAGACTCCCTACAGGCAGCAATTAACTACGTGGATCAATGGTCCAGGGATTGGGAACTACCGCTTTCTGCGGAAAAGACCAAATATCTCATAGTTGCACCCCGAGGCAAAGATCACACGATATTATACAATTTACAGGGATCTACTCTACAACCTGTCAAGGAAGTTCGCGACTTAGGTTTTTTGATATCGCACAACCTCGACTTCAAAAACCACTACAACGCAATCGTGAAGAAAGCAAATTACAAGACCTACTTGTTGTTTAAGATTCTGCGTACGGATGACCCAAAATTACTTTTACAAGCATACAAATCCTACGTTCGTCCGATAGTGGAGTTTGGAATAACAGTATGTAACCCATTTAGAAAGAAAGACATAGAGCTGCTCGAAAGTGTCCAAAATAGTTTCACTCGGAAGCTATATATGAGATGTTTTGAAAGAGATTATAACGCCGTTCCTAACGGCATAAGGAGGGCCAGGCACCTTGGCCTTCAAACCCTTCAGAACAGACGTAGGAAAGTAGATCTGATTATGATGTTTAAAATCCTAACAAAAAGCGTTTCAATTGATCCAGTAACTTTTTTGGTGCACCACTGACGACGTCAAGAAGGGGAAGGCTCGGACTTTATATTCCTGTGGCAAAATCCCAGATTAGGTCAAATTTCTTTACGTATAGAAACCTACTGCAGTTCAACAAATTACTTAGTGAAGAGGAAGATATCCTAGGACTATCTGTTCAAGCTTTTCAAAATCTTATTACTCGCAAAATGTTTAGTTAAATTTGATGGTTGATGCTCTGTTCAGATCTGTTTGTCAATAGCTTATATTATCCTAACAAGGCTAACTAAATTCTCTTTTCTTCTCTCCGTCTCCTGTTGGTTTTTTAAGTGTTACTGTTTGTCTGATGTTTGTTTTTGACACGTATCTTTTTAGATTTTTTTTACGTGTGTTTATATTACACGTCAGTAAATAAATAAATAAATAAATAAACATTTGAGCCATAGTCAATTCTCTAGTGGAAGCGAAAACAGAAGCTCATGCCCATCCCAACAGTGCAAACGTTTGCAAACATTTTTAGGGAATTGAGGGTTTTCTATTCCTTCCAGCTCCATGATTGTAGTTACGGCTCATTCTTAGCATTCGTCTCCTTTTCAATTCAACTTCCATAGATTCCTGCTGAGTACAGAAGCTTACGCTCGCTCGTTGGTTTCTTGATGATTGATTGGAGTGCTTGGGTCCCGCAACGATCGTCTGCATACTGTGCGAAAACTCTTCCAACCCGCCCCGGAAAACTCGTCACTACCATGTCGCTTTAGACGCGAGTCTCCAGGGTGTGGTTCAAGTGACGCATCCGTGTTAAAATTGCCCACATCTTGGAGTTCCCTCCCTTGTCCAATTAGGAAGCACATAAAACGCGGATTTATAATCGAAACGAAGAGATAAGACTGCATTTACATTCACTGTACCTAGCTACTCGCCACACCGGCCCGCCGCACCATGCTGTGGTGACCCCCCCCCCCCCCCGACCCTATTTGCGCCGACTGGAGTTTATCTGCAGCTAGACAACAGTCAGAAGCAAGACATTTATTTCTCCTTGCATTCAGCACATGATGGAGTCAGGAGAATGCATCAAGCCATAGTGAGATCACCTTAAAATTTCATTGAAGTAGAAGAATGCTGCCAAAATTGCAGTTTATCAAGGCATAGTCACTCAAAGGTGGGAGGAAGATCGCTGTAAAGTGCTTCAATGTACTTCTTACATCTGCTTGGGATTCCGATGTGATTCACGTGGGGATTAGACATACGTCTTTTCCTTCACCCTTTCTGCCAACCTTCAAGTTTCCTCTACGACCTGTGCTCCTCGTTGATTTCCTCCGCGTTTATGCTTTTCAGTCGACAAACCGAACGACACGAAGAAAAGGGCTGAAAACACAAAAAGCGCGAAGGGGAAGAAAACATGGAGGGGTGATGACGGCGTATCCAACGCCGCCGTTATCGATCGGTGTGGGTCGGGCTGTCGCGTGTTCTCGCGACGACCGCCTCACCACTGCGGGAAAGCTCGTCCAATCCTTGGCGGAGAACCTGTCGCCTTAAAGGTCCCACACACTTCTGCGGCAACGTCGCTCGGTTGGTTTAGGATAGGGCGGGACGCCGCCGGCGGCGAGCTCTGCTTCCCTGTCCTTTGGTTAAGGATAGGGCCGCGGCGTTGCCGCAGAAGTGTGTGGGGGCCTTTAGCTGTTCAGTCGCAAGTGGTCACCTTCTATTGAGTGATTATCCGCCCTGGGAAGAAGGCAGCTGAGTGCTCAGTGACATCACATGTGGCCCAGCCTCAGTTCATTGCAGGGGTAAAACCCACCAGCATTGCCATAAAACTTCAGTTGGTTGACCAAACAAGTCATACGTATCGACTTGTACAAGTTGTCGAATCTTGTCGAGCGATCGCCCAGCAGAAATCGACAGTTTGATTTGCTCGCCGACCAATTGCTCCCGTATGAACAGGCCTTTATCCGGCGGGTGGGAGTCGTTCATGACCGTCAACACTTTCACGACACACGCGATTTTCAGGGGCCGGATTCATGAACGACTGATCCATGGGTATAAGAGATACCCACGATAAAACCTGAATCTCTGCCGCTCACCTTATCTCTACCCTTTATACCCTGCATACCCGTGGGTATAATTGTTGACGAATCTGGCCCAGGTGACTACCGCGTGGTACAGCCCGCATTTTTCCCGCGCGCCGATTATTTGAATTATTTTATTTGTATTATTTGTTAAATATGAAGAACAGTAACGAATGAAGTTTCTCAAGGACCGTCTTGACCGTAGATATTAGTGGACTCATTGATTAACATTGTACTATTAAATGCTTGATAATTTTCCATGAACTATTTCTATGATGGTGTCCGACGACATCGTCGGACAATGTCGTGAAAGGGTTGGGGTCTCCGCACACTTTTGCGGCAACGTGGCAGCCCTACCTATGTCTATCACTATCCATAAGTATAGGGCAGAGACGCAAAGCCAGCAGCTGGTGAGCCGCCAACGCGGCTGTGGCAATAATTACTCAAGGCATTATTGCCGCAGCAGCCGCTCTGCCACAAAAACTGATAATGATGTGATGATAATGATAATGAAACCGCTTTGGCGACGCAGTAGGGTGGCAAAGCTGGGGTTGAGTGCCTCCTACGCGGCAGTTTTGCTGCCTGCCGTGTGTCGCATTGCCGCAAAAGTGTGCGGAGGCCTTTAGGCTTTTCCTTCCATCCCTCAATGATCTGGGGCCGGATTCATCAACGACTAACCTGCGGGTATAAGGGGTAGAGATACCCACAATGAAGCCTGCGTCTCTGACTCTTGCGTTATCTCTGCCTGACTCTTATCTTATCTCTACCCCTTATCACCCGCATACCCACGGGTTAATTGTTGATGAATCCGGCCTCTGAAGTTCTTATACTCGGATGAGAAGTTTACGTAACCGCAACAAGGTGCAATATTAGTTACATAACTTCTGTACAGCGGCAACCTCAACAGGCCCTGAACAATCTAACTTCTTCCAAAGATGCAGCTTTAGCAACCCTGAAGCATCGCATCGATATGGCTACAGGAATTACTTCAACTCTGCAGTTCCGTTCTGATTTGGGGAGGGAAAACCAACTTGGGTTGGTCAAAAGTGTTCCGCTTCTCTTTTCCCACGCTACTTTCTACTGGATATCACTAGCTGTCCCATGATGCGAAGGATTTTGCACAAGCCGAGCCGCTGGTCCCGAAACAAGGATTGCACCCTCTGCTTTTCCGCCATCTGCAGATGAATGGATGGGGGCGGGGGGAGGGACCTTGAAAAGAACTTCCTCTCAGTGGTTCTCAAAGGTGGATTTCTACCTAACCGCACCAGTCTCGGGGGAAAGATGAAGAGATCCTCGTGGGCATGTGGAGACAGCGACGAGGACCGTCGAGTACAGCGCCCCCCCCCCCCCCCAACCTGCACCTGGGCAGCATGGGTGTGGATGCACCATGGGCGCCTCCATGCACAGCCAGCGGCAGACATCCACAGCTGCGGCGCAGCCGGCGGCGAGCAACTGAACGCAGTGGCGGCCCGGCCGGAGCTGACACCGTCAACGTGTTCGAACACGCTCTTGACACGCTAGCTGCCGTGTCCACGCTTCCTCACCACGAGTCCCCACTTGCCGAGCATGGTCCGGCTCATTTAAGTAAATACAAACAAAAGGTAAAAACAAAATAGAGCAATGAAGTAGAACATCTGCTGCTGTTGTGAGCGCCCCTTTCTTATGACATACACCGACCTCCTTGGTGCTTTGGTGTGAAGGCGATCCTCCTGATAAAAATTTCAACACTGCAGAAGGAAACCAGAGACACTTATGTACAGTAGTAAAGTAAGAGTCGGGGAGAGGGAGCGACTCCGGGGTGTGGCCCGACTAACGCACCCGTGTTCAAGTTACCTATCCTTGACCGACAGTTCCTTGTTCCATGCCTTGCCCGACACGAAAGCAAATAGAAGGCGGATTTGGTATCGAAAAGAGGAGATAAGATCAATTTAACGTTCGCTGTTGTGCCACGACATGTCGTGGAACCCGCCCATCCCCCTCCCCGCCCACTCGAGGTAGCATAGCGTCTTCACTCCCCTGTGTACGAGGAAAGATCTATGCCAGTTTGAGCAGCTTCAATATCCCAATCCTACAAGCGCCGTCACCAGCGCGGGTGGGGATCTCGGGAAGGGGTGATGCTCGCGGTTCGACCGTCCCACTCATGTAAACTATGATACATCTCCTTCCCCTAGCCTGATCAACTGGTTTCAGCACCCACGTTGCTGTGCTTCTTCGTCTATTCTGCGCTTTGCCGTAAATCCCTCACAGTGATATCAGCCATTCCCGTCTATCAGTTCACTGCAGTTACGGGGAAGCCCTCCCTCGTTTATCCTGAACTCTTCCTACCTAGAAGGCTTGGAAAACCATATGCTGGAATATCATTCGGCATCTAGGAGGTCCCCCAGCCAAAAACAGGCGGGCAAGACACCATCTTCTGGCAGGAGCAACGTCATGCAGTTGACCGGAGACGCATCACTGCACCGTTTAACTGCCATAACGTCGCCACGACTAAGTTGTGTTTTACTCCTCCATCTTCTACCCGGAATTTACTCAAAGGGCCAAATGTCGCGTCACGGTATAAGCAGTGGGGGGGGGGGAATTTGAAGAGTGAGGGCGATGCGGCATCTGACTCGCTGCGGTTGATCTCTAAAGCAGGTATCCTTCTGTATACAAAAGAGTTAGCGCTCTCCATCTGTCCGTCCGTCTATCCGATGTCTTTCCTAGGCGTCACTCAACAGGCGTCCGGTTTCAGAAGACGTGTTACTCAGCGGTGCACAGAAAGTTTTGCGCGTTAATTTTTTTTTAACGGAAGATTGTCGTCAAATTTCTGGTAAATCATTAAATTTCGTTAAAAGTACAGTTAGCTGCAAACGATTACGTCAAGTGAAAAAATGAAGGAAAACCTTACACTTTTCAGCTTCAACAGGTCAATCGCTAAAGTTCAAGGAAAGCAGCGTAGCTCTGCAATGTAAAATAAAAAAATCTGACATCAACAAGGTGTGGACAGCAAAATAAAGAAGTCCTCAGCAACGAATTATCTACAGCGTGTGGAGTAAGAACAGGTACGGAACTATCATTCAAGAAGGATCACCGCCAAAGCATCTTAAAATGTGCGATCAGGCAGACTCCACAGTTCCCCTTTCCTAGTTCTCTGCGAAACCGTTCTGTGTGAGTGGTCTACGAGCATATGCAATCCCGATGCGGGCACCAGCTGGCTGGTACAGAATGAATTATTAAAAGTACAATTAAACGGCCATCAGTGGAATGTTGACACGTTGTCGGACGCACGATTTTCGAGCGCCTGGTGCGTGGGACCAACATGTTTTTTGCTGCGTCGGGTCACTGCCGAAAAGGAGTGAGATGTCCGTAACGTGTTAACGTTCAGGAAAAGTAGCCTTCAAAGTAGCCTTCCAAATTTTTATCATTAGCGTTTTTCTAAAACCGTTTGAAATACGTGCAGCAGCCGAAAACATTTTCTCTGCCTCGACAGTTCCAGGTGGCAAGCAAATATGTTCTGGGATAAGGAGGGCGGATAGGCATGTCTTACGAAGAGGTTAAAACAGTACAGTACCGTCGGTAAACGTTCGCCAAAACGCGGCCGGCGGCGGATTAATCCGCCGTTTCTGCCGCCTTGTCATAACTCTCTTCAAAGTCAATTAAATTCAATGAAATGCACATTGTTGGATTCAGAACAACATGACCTACCCAGTAACGTAAAAATCTTGACAAGATTCTAGAATTTTTGGGTTCGAGATGACCTAGATTAGTCGAGCCCGTAATTGTCTTGACCTGACCAACATTCGCTACTGAGTCTCGCCTAATTGTGCCCCTTGGCTCAAATGGATCTGCCCAGTAGAATTTTTAAATTTTTAAACGGTGTCGAAAATGTATTTCATGTCAATTTTAAGTTTTGCCTCATCATGGCGACCTATTTGATATCAAATTTGACTAGTTTGGCCCCAAATTCGTCATACCATGCATTCCCAACTGTCGATTTTTTCCATTTTTGCTAATTAGTTACGACCGAATCACTTTTGTTCTAGGGCTGATTTTTGCCAAGTTTCCTGTTATAAGGTGTGGATTACAACTACAGGTTTCAGGTTTAATTTGACCAAAGGTAATATAGTAATCATCCACCAAAGTGGCAGTGCATCAGGGTACCAATGAGACACGTCCTGCAAAGGCTACTTCGCTCGTGTAGATCTGTGTCTCCACGATCAGCATAAAAGCTGGATATGTGGTCAGACATCATGCAGAGATGCTGCCCCCACAAATACGACGAAGCTGGCAGCTCACGTCTCGCAGTATCACTCCTTCAAAAGGGCAGCTTTCTTCTAGTTTGACCATGAGACTCAACACCGACGTCTGTCGAAATCTCACAGAAGAGTCCCTACCATTTAGCAAAGCCCATATTTGCAATATCTTTCGAAAAATTTCACTCGACCTCAATCTAATTTATTACTTGGGATGAGTCAAGCACTGGAGTCCAGACTGTTGCTGTAATTGCAGTGACCTGACCTGCCCTACCAGGCATCTTCTTTGGACATACAATCTCTCTTCCCACAATTCACACGAGCCCTACGCAGGGTGAGGCTTGCGGTTCGAGAATCAGAAGGGTCCTACTGTGACGTCTTTTTTTTTGTGGTGGGGCGTCGTACTCTCTCTTCATTTCGGCGGAGTTAATTGTATTTTTTCGGAGTTTCTTCTACTTCAAAGAACTCAACTCTTTTATTTTTGGCGGTCTTCAAATTAGCTTGGTCCGCTTCAATTTTCGCAGATTGTACCAGGATTTTATGAACACGACACATTTTTCTACCTGAAGCAACCATTTTTCTACCAAACATCTGCAATCGAAATTGTACTCTATAAAATATCGAGTGTTAATTACTAACGACGACTCAAGTGCTTTCCTTAGAAATGTTTTTTGAACTGCTCTTAACGCGGTAAAAAAACAAGTTCATCCGCCGCGAGTTTCGATATGATTTAGGGGGTCGTCTACAAAATTCTGTTGTTTATGAAAACAAAGTGGTTTCCTACCTAAAGCATACAACACATATAGAAGAAATTTTGCATCAAATAGACCCAAGTTTTGCTCGATATACAGCGAAAAGATCATGGATTTCTGAAACGACCTTCAATATGATATGGTGCCTCGATTTTTCCCATTCGCAAAAAAAAAAGTGTTCGAGTAATAGAACCCCACTGGTCGCATAGAAGATCGCTGCATAATAACTTGATTTTTTAATGCACAAAGCTTTAAAGTCTTTCCTTCGGACATGAGAAAAACTATTTCCGTGACGTGTTAATCCTTCGAATAGACCATCGAAGTCAGAGATCGCGGTTGTCTTAAACTGTCATAAATCGAAGAGCTTTTGGAAACGCTGGAAAAAACAGTAGCGTATTGAAAACCAGTGTTTAGAAATTAGGTAAAAAGTAGACTCTACGACCTAAAAAAAAGCTTTCAAAAGTGAAATCTTCAATATGATTAGGAGGCTAGATTTTTGGCCGAAAATCGGCCAAAAGTCGAACCCCCTAATCAAATCGAAGATCGTATCGGAAAAGCGTTGATCGTACCGGAATTTTTTTACTGTATGTCACTTAGAGCTTAAATTTTTGTGGGATACATATTCGTTCCCTGGTGTTATTTTCTACAGATGGAATAAATTATTTCCGTGACAAGTCAATCCTTCGGTTTCGACTCGGTCATAGATTCGAAGAGCGGTTCAAAAAACTTTTTGAGGAAAAGACTTAAATCATTATTAGTAATTAACACTCGATATTTTATTGAGTACAAAATGGTTAGTGTGAGTAGTGAGAGGAGAGAGGCAGTGATTGTATGTCCAAAGAAGATGCCTGGTAGGGCAGGTCAGGTCACTGCAATTACAGCAACAGTCTGGACTCCAGTGCTCGGCTCATCCCAAGTAATAAATTAGATTGAGGTCGAGTGAAATTTTTCGAAAGATATTGCAAATATGGGCTTTGCTAAATGGTAGGGACTCTTCTGTGAGATTTCGACAGACGTCGGTGTTGAGTCTCATGGTCAAACTAGAAGAAAGCTGCCCTTTTGAAGGAGTGATACTGCGAGACGTGAGCTGCCAGCTTCGTCGTATTTGTGGGGGCAGCATCTCTGCATGATGTCTGACCACATATCCAGCTTTTATGCTGATCGTGGAGACACAGATCTACACGAGCGAAGTAGCCTTTGCAGGACGTGTCTCATTGGTACCCTGATGCACTGCCACTTTGGTGGATGATTACTATATTACCTTTGGTCAAATTAAACCTGAAACCTGTAGTTGTAATCCACACCTTATAACAGGAAACTTGGCAAAAATCAGCCCTAGAACAAAAGTGATTCGGTCGTAACTAATTAGCAAAAATGGAAAAAATCGACAGTTGGGAATGCATGGTATGACGAATTTGGGGCCAAACTAGTCAAATTTGATATCAAATAGGTCGCCATGATGAGGCAAAACCTAAAATTGACATGAAATACATTTTCGACACCGTTTAAAAATTTAAAAATTCTACTGGGCAGATCCATTTGAGCCAAGGGGCATAATTAGGCGAGACTCAGTAGCGAATGTTGGTCAGGTCAAGACAATTACGGGCTCGACTAATCTAGGTCATCTCAAACCCAAAAATTCTAGAATCCTGTCAAGATTTTTACGCCACTGGGTAGGTCATGTTGTTCTGAATCCAACAATGTGCATTTCATTGAATTTAATTGAATTTGAAGAGAGTTATGACAAGGCGGCAGAAACGGCGGATTAATCCGCCGCCGGCCGCGTTTTGGCGAACGTTTACCGACGGTACTGTATCCTTGTGGTCTGACGTGCTTTGGGGCTTGGCGAAGAAATTCTAGCTCCGAAATGCATTCGTCATCGTCATTTTCCATAGCGTTTGTCCCCTTTGATGGCGGGATCCTCTCTTCTGGTTTGGTGACGCAATTTCTCCCGATAAAACGCTTGGTCGGGATGGACACAAGCTACCTTTAAGTCCATATACAACGTATCTAGCCAACGTTGCTTCAGGCGTCCTCTGGTCCGTTTTCCAGGGATTCAGGCCAATCTTACAGACGGTGTTGTCGTTAGCGCGAAAGACATGACCGCGGCATCGTAGACGGGCTTCGCGCAAGGTGTTGGCTGTCGGGGCGACACCGAACTTTTGTCGTATGGTGTCATTGCGAAGGCCAATCGTCCAATCGCGTTACTCCAGCCGTCCACCTTAGCATTTTCGATTCCATTACACTGAGGCGGCTTTCAATTTTTTCGTCACGGGCCAGCACTCAGCACCGTACGTCGCTACTGGCGAATGACTGCTCTATACACTAGCTCCAAAATGCATTATTTCCAAAATTTCAAAAACAAATTATGAAAACATTAAAATATTCTTGCTGATTTCAATAATTTTTTTTAGGAACAGTCCTAATCGACAGGATGAGGCCTGCAACATTAGTGAAGACTGAGGGTTAGAGTGATAAACTCACCAAAAAAAGCCCGTTAAAAATTCCGTTAATTTATAAAAATTTCCGTCAAAGCGGGATTTTAACGAAAACTGCCGTTAATTCGTTAAATTCGAATCGCTAACCGTTAAACGCGCACCATGGTGTCATCAACGTCGCGCAAGGGACGTGTATTTTCAAAAGACGTGTCGCGGACGTCGTTTAACGGCGTACGGAATCAGAAGACGTGTCACCGATGTCGCGCAATGAGCGTGCGGATTTAGAAGACGTGTCACCGATTTCAGTAAGGGGGGGGCGGACCCCAATAAAGTAATGAAATAAAATAATGAAAAAGCACGTTTTAGAATACATCGAAAAAAGTGGAGTAATTTCTGAAAATCAATTTGGATTTATGAAAGGCAGATCAGTCGAAACTGCGGTGCTCACTTCGCTAAACGACTGGACTGCTGCCGTTGAAAGAGGTAATCGTACCGATGTTGTGTATTTTGATTTTTCGAAAGCTTTCGACAAGGTTCCAGTAGATAAGCTGCTTATAAAAATGGAAATGGCCGGTATCCATCCTATGATTCGGGCTTGGATCCAGAGTTTCCTCACGGGAAGAACCTATCAGGTCAAAGTAAGACAAGAGTATTCAAGCATGTATTCTGCTCACAGTGGTGTGCCTCAAGGCGGGGTTCTATCACCACTCTTGTTTCTCTTATATACATTCGAGCTACCAGCTAAAATTGCTCGACTTGGGGCTGCCTGCAAAATGTGCGCTGACGACATAAAAATTTATAAAGAGATCGAGAATGTTCAAGACTGTCGTGTGATGCAGTCAGCGATCGAATGCGTGGATGAGTGGGCAAAAATATGGGAGCTACCTCTTGCTCCAGAAAAATCTTGTAGTTTTACAGTCGGAACAATTTTATGAGCACTATAGAGTGTTGGTTAAGAAAGCAAATTTCCGAACTTATAGCTTATTTAAGATATTAAAAACGAGCGACTTGCAGACGCTCTTGCGAGCTTACAAAATTTACGTGCGGCCCATTGTAGAATGTGGCACAACCGTGTTCAACCCCACCAAAAAGAAGGATATCGGTTTGTTGGAAAGCGTTCAGAATAATTATACACGTAAGCTGTTTATGAGATGTTATGAACTTCATTATTGTGATTTGCCAAATGGATCCACTAGAGCAAAGTTGCTTGGTCTTCCTGGTCTGTGTTCCAGAAGAAAAAAGGCCGATTTGCTCATGTTGATAAACATTCTGACTAAAACCGTTGCAGTTGACCCACTGCCATTCTTCAAGTCTCCGCTATCTAGAAATAGAAAAGAGAAACTTAGAATCTATGTCTCTGTTGCAAGGACGCAGACTAGGTCAAGCTTCCTCACCTATAGGAATCTCAGGGAGCTCAACTGCTTGCTTGGTGAATCCGAAAATGTCACACAGATGTCACTCCCGGCTCTCAAGTCATTTATTGCTCGTAGATTTCTCCTTTTAAGCTAATTTGGCGTTGTATTTTATCTGGCGATCATTTCTTGAGTCTTGATTTGATATGACCTGGTTTCGTTTGATTTCCTTTCTTTTATGTTAATCCACGTGTATTCTATGACACGTCTTTGAATAAATAAATAAATAAATAAATAAAGGGGGATCAGCAATTGGTGATCAGTAAAGGGGGATCAACGTGTGGAGTCGGGGCTCAGCAAATTTGTCACAGGCGTTATGCAACATGCGTCCGGATTCAGAAGACGGGACGCAGACGTCGTTCAACGTACGTACAGAAGACGTACTACAGAAGTCATGCGACGTGTGTCGAGATGTAGAACACGTGTCATAGACTTCGTTGCAACGTCGTGACACGTGCGTCAAGACTCGGCAAATGTGACTACAGGAATCGGAGTATTATTGCCGTCAGACAGTTAACGGTATCGAGCTCTCGATCACTACCGATTGATTTTAACTATATTTCTGTAGATTAAGCTCTTCGGATTGGGACTCCCACGATATTTCTCGAAACGTAGAGAACGTAGAATTTGCGTACATGCGATAGAGGTGGGGAGGGCGATAGTCGACTCTGCGCTACCATACCTCGAGAATAATTTGCGCGCGTGCGATGGAGGTAAGTGGGGAGGGGGGGGGGGGATTTGGATAGGCGATTCTGCACTACTCAGACAATCGTAAGGGTGGACCGCCACACCTCAAACGAGTTATGTACTCACAAGGGAACTGCCTGAACGGTATGCAGAAACGACAAGAACGAGTACTATAGGGAGATCCCCGTCCTCCAAATAGTAACAGAAGATGTTTTATTTTTGCCGACTCCTCGAGGCGAACGAGTATGAGGGTGTAATGGTTAAGGGTCCGCAGAGCGGGCTTACCACGGCAGTGCAAGATGCCGGTGCCGTGGAATTGGTGGGGCAGTGGTAGAGGGGCTGCCTCGTGAGGTCGCGGGTTCGGTTGCCATACTACGCTGCGCTTTTGCACTTTTACCATAGTATCAGATTTCCATAGATTTCCATATCTGAACTTGTTTTTGGAGTTTGATACGGTAAGTTGTTTTTACTACTTATTATTTGTCGACATCTCGTGATTCACCAGAAATGTCCGAAATATGCCAAATGCGATTTTATATGAAACTTGTACTCCAATAAATTGTTCTCATTCTCAATGTAAGCAAATTTGAAGCAGGAACAACATGAAACAGCGGCAGAAAGCCAGTAGAATGCTTCAAATGCAATTTATTAGTGTCGGTGAGGTGAGTACCTCAAGTGTACTCACAGATTAGGAGGGGACACGACGATATGATCTTCAACTTGACCTACCACCTCAATCAATATTGTCGCCTCTGTTACGCTCACAAAGTCGCGCAGTCATAACAAGCTGCTGCCGCCAACACTGCCTCTACAATGTTTGCTAATCCTCGATTGGTCATTCACCTACTGACACTGAAGTGCTGATCTCCACTAGATGTTGTTCCTTCGAGAGATGAGATGAAGCTGGCGGAAAGAATAGTAAGTATCCTACAGGATTTCGATCTGCGACTGCGAGCTGGGATTCGACGAAGTGGAGAAGTTGGAGGTAGTGGAAGAAGAGGACCACGAGTTGAACCAGGAAAGGATTGTGCCGGAGTCACGACGCCACTAACCAGTAAAGGCACTATCACGTTCTTGGGAGGACAGATCGTTTCGGAGGAAAAGGTTTGGCTATACTAGGATTGGGTACTATTGTACTTTTGGTACCCCACTTAATCTTGTTCAAAATAGGTCTACTAGGGGTAATCTGCCATGGGAAGAACGAATATCATAGTCGTTTATTGCGGAAATGTCTTATAAGCCCGCTATATTAAGTTGGAATCGCCCAAGGCCTTGCGAAATAGCGGGCGCTGGTAAGAGACGCAGAGACTCCGCCCCCTACCAGCACGCATTCGCGGCCGTCTCGAGTGGGGGGGGGGGGGGGTTTCCATAGTATGCCGTGGCGCGCAGGCGTAGCGACTAGATACTCGCAGCGAATTAAATGCGGCGCAATGTGACTATGGAGGGGTCGGATAACTGGGCCACACCCCGGAGTCCCTTCCCTTGCCCAAATCTGTGCTCTCCTCCGCGTCAGCGGAGGGTAGCACAGAACAGATTCTCTGTTGCTAAATTTGCTTTCAAATTTTGGGCAAGGGAAGGGACTCCGGGGTGTGGCCCAGTTATCCAACCCCTCCATAGTCACACTGCGCCTTAAATGCAGTCTTATCTCCTCGTTTCGATTACAGATTCGGATCTTATTTTCTTCCGAATACGGCAAGAGAGGGACCTCTAGGATGAAGGCAATTTTAACACGGGTGTCCTAGTGGGCCCACACCCCGGAGTCCCATCCCCTGTCTAATTATGTGCTCTCCTCCGCGTGAGCGGAAGAGAGCACACAACAGAGCTTTCAAGCCTTTTCGAGATTTCAAGGCTTAGGCCCTGGTTAATCTCTGCTGCAGGCTAGGGGCGGCGAAATAGTGCGCACCGTTAGGAGGCGGGGTCTCTGCGTCTCTTATCAGCGCGCGCTATCTCGCAAGGCCTTAGGCAATTAGAGCTTAATATGACGGGCTTATAAGGCATTTCCGCAAAAAACGACTATGATATTCGTTATTCCCATGGCAGACTACCCCTAGTAGACCTATTTTGAACAAGATTAAGTGGGGTACCAAAAGTACAATAGTACCCTAGGATTGTTATCCTATACAAGTTTGGGAACTGGGAAAGGTGGACTGGACTGCGACTCCAGGGGCCGGATTCCTCCAAGTTACTGCACTAACTTTAACGGAGAATTATAAGCAAAAGCCCAGATAACACGGCTTATCAAGCGATATAGTGAGCGATAAGCCGCTTTATCTGAGCTTTTCGCTTACAATTCTCCGTTAAAGTTACTGCAGCAACTTTGATGAAGCCGGCCCCAGGCTTGCGCTGCAATGGAGTACCACTGAGCTGTAACTGCGAAGCAAGCTCGTAGCAGAGAAAGTACTACACTCTGCTTTAGATTTCTCCGCGTATCTTATGGGTTCATTGATGCTGAAGTTATTTTAAATATATTTCATATGTAGTCGTATTTGGCATATTTCGGACATTGCTGATGAATTACGAGATGTCGACAAATAATTAGTAGTGAAAACATTGTACCGTAGCAAGCTCCAAAAACAAGTCCAGATATGGAAATCGCTATGGAAGACTGATACAACGAAGTCAGAAGGCCTAAATATAAAAGGTAGACGGTCGGGGTGTTCGACTCTCGGGGAGTGGGACCTATCAAGACGTTTGGCAACCGCTAGGACGCTGAACGTCTGGCTGCACCATATCGGTTTAGAAAGCCTACGGATTAGAAATCCAAAGAAAAGTGGCAGAGGGTTGAAATGCGCTCCAACAGATGAGAAGTTGAAATGACAGATGACTTCCGCCGGATACTTGGTCGGAAATGCTCACTCACACGCGCACAGGCAAAATCGCAGGCAAAATCACGTAGATAGGTGAAGCCAGCGGCATGCCTCTGTCGGCAGATGCCTGTGATTCACACGCAGTTCGCTCGATGCCCTCACATATCGATCCGAAAGCAGCAAACGACGGCAAGAACCGCTGACGAAAAACCCGGCTGCAGAGCACTCGCTCGTTCACTGCAACAGCCAGTGGAGGAAACCCGGTGAAGGGAGCAGAAGGCCTGTCCTTTTCCCTGCCATGGCACATCCTTAGACAACAAGTGCTGAGACGACCTGAGAAGGCTCAGACCGGGAGGCGCAAACCTGACGCTACATGGAACGACGTCGGGTGAGAGCGAAGCTGCAGGTCCGAGCATGCGCCGAAGTCACCAACCGGCGCAGCGCAGGATCGCGGCGACGTTCCCCAGCCAGTCTTGACTACAGTACGGCCGGCCAACCTAAGCTGGGCGGCACCAAAACAGCGGCCGGTTTCCGGAAGAAGTGAAACTGAGCGCAGAGGTGGCGGTGCGCGACAGGACGGAGCGACAGAGCTCGACCTCCAGACTCAGCCGGCGCCAGCACGCGAGGCGGACTGCCCCGATCGGGCCCGAAGCCTCCAGCCGTCGATCGATTCGCTGAAGAAGAAAAAGAGCGCGGGCGTACTGTAGGAGATGAACAGACGTACCCACTTCAGTTGACCTCTGGACCCAACGCTTCGCTCGAGGTGTCACCATACGGTTTGGTCTGAACGTCTCGGGTGTGATCTCACTGGCTCTCCCGAAGGAGTGCAGCTGCGTGGTGAAAGGCGTCAGATCAGCGCATCAAGCTCCACTTGGTAACAAAACCGTCTGCCCAATGGTAACCGAAAGCATGTGGTTTATGGATAACAACCGATTGCACATACACAACACTTGAAAACACTGAAAGGAGCGAAAGAAGCGTTTTCGGCCAGATCTCAATTTCTAGGTCGCAAAACTATGTAGAAAACAAGCAAATCAGCGGAACCTGGTAACTTAGAGTTACTTTTCGAAGCAATGCAAGCTGCGGAACTGTTCGCCACCTCAATTTTTGAGTTTTTTGATTCACATGAACGCCACATGGAGGGTAGGTATATGCACTTCAAAGTCACATGAGAAGTAGAAAATGAAAAAATGGCAGAACTTATTTGGGAATTTATTTAAAAATTGGTTTTTAGCTTTTACTGGGGTCTTTCTGAAGAAATCTTCACTTTTGACCAATCACTTTCTTCTTTACTAAAACAGGATTTGAACATAGATATTTCAACATTCATTGCTTTCCAAGTGATTTTCATCTGATACACCGTTGGTATCTCGTAAATACATAGTTGTTGTGCTCTTTTTTAATTAAAGTTTTTCTTAATATAGGATTTTTATTTTGATTTGCTTTGTTGTTGTTTTTCAGATATTTCCACTTTTTTATCTGAATAAAGGATTTAAATATCTGAATGGTTAGTTGTAACATAGTTTTTACCAAAAACGTTATTAAAATGACCAGAAGCTACGGTGTAGCACATTGCCAGAAAATCTTTCAAGCCACCATTTCGAAATATAGAGTGTTTTTGAACATGAAATTTTGCGATCAACTTCCCATTAGAGCTTTGATACGAATGAAGCGTTGCGGAAATAGACCATTCTATTATGGTAACGATACTTTCGGTCAAGGCTCTCCTAATAAACGGTTTCTCCACAGGTTCAAACCTTTTCTTCGTTTCCAAAGTGGTGTTTACCGCCCAAAACTGTTTTCTTTAATGTGCTAATCACCATGATGGTGTGTTCTGGTGTGCTACGGGAACTTCTCGTCAACCCGGGCATTTTCTCCCCTGGTCAGTCGCGGGCATTCGCTCCCTATGGCCCCGTTTATACTTCGACGCCGAGCGATGCGACGGCATGTATAATGGCCAACTTGATCGATCGCGTCGCCCGATCAATGTGGCCACAATGCGTGGCGCCGCGTCGCTCGGCGTCGAAGTGTAAACGGACCCTATTTCGGCATTTTCTTCGCACGCTACGCGCGCCGTGAGATTCGTGAATTTTCTCCGTAGACCGATGAGGGTGGGGTCAGGGAGTATGGGCGACAGCGGCGCAGCAAAGCTTCACTGTTGCTGAATTTCAGGTTCTTGTGAAACAGCTGGATGGATCCTAGTTCGTCGACTTAAGCTGAAAATGCCAAGCTGTCTTAAGGGATCGACTTCTCCCGTGGGGCAAACCGTGGTTTGCAGCTAATCACAGCAGGCCAGCATGTACACAGTGCTGACGTCCTCGTTGGGCCTTGCGAGCGCAGGTAGGGGACAAAGAGGGACGTCCTTAAAACGCGCAGGAGGCTAATGAATGGAGACACGACCGCGGAATCGTTCGCGGCGAAGGTGTCTGCGAACGTGAGGAAACGAACACCCGTCGAGCACAAGTGCAGGGTCGCTGACTGAGATGCACTTTGAAGGCGGAATCGATGCGACGTGCAAGACGTCACCACCACGCAGATACCTTTGGAGTAGCCCCTCGATCGATCGAGCCCTGAAGCGAAAAGCGATTTTAATCTGAAACCTAGAGCGGCATGCTTCTAAACTACATCCCAACGTAGCCTCCGACGTCTGGTTAAGCCAGTAAGCACGGAAAGCGATGCTATCGAAGCAGGATCCTAACACATCCCTTCATAGATGACTATTTCCACTTGCCTGGCAAACGTGATAAGGATGGAAAAAGAAGTCTCCAGTCTTGCCGCTCTAGTGAAAGAAGAAATTTAGTTAACTGCCCTCCAGAGTAATTGATTGTAAACAATTTCTCGACGATTGATCGGTGAACTGCCAGTACGCAACATGTTGCTCCACCGCAAGAATAATTGAGAAATGGTTGTGAAAGAGAATCGAACATCTATAGATTAAAAAAATTTCCTTGAAGTCCACGGATCCCCCTCAATAGAGAGCCTCCGGGCTCGATGAGGGATCCCGGACCGCTTGTCGCGAGAGGCAGTCTTTAGGTACGAGTAGTCAGCGCGCCCGCGAGTCCGACTATCGCGTGCGCGATGGGTTCCGCCGCGGTCGTGCGAGTTGTCATGACCTGCTGCAGACGCTAGGCTCTTGATATCCCCTTCCGCTGTTGCAGTGGCTGCGGGAAAACATGTCCTGGTTCAGAAATACGAACAAAACTAAACAGCATTCTTCTTATCACAACATTCGCATGTTCAATCCATTTTTAGATGATGCTTCTTCAGGAAAAGCTGAGAATGTGACACACTACCGCAGTGAAAATGTTTTTGTAAGCACTTCCTAATACATGATGTGCAGCCTCTGATGCAAGCCTAGGTAGGAGCCGATCCTGTAACTCCCTTTAAGCTGGCGGCTTTTCTTAAGCGCACCAACTCTAAGTGAATTTCCACAGCAATAACACTTCTGTAATCGTGCTTAACGCTTTCATTTAAGAAATTTTTTTAAAATCCTTATGTTAGGAAAAAGAGGTTGGAACTCTCGCTCTAGACCTGCACCTAACAAGGACAGCGTCCCAACTCATGGTGAGCTTTTGCGATGCTATTTTGGCAGGATGTAGGGCCCTGTGAGTGGAGTCTAGAACCACAATTAGTTTTTGCTGAACGCTTCCTTAAAGACCCGAAAAGGAGGCCTGAAAGCGTGCGCGCAACTATTATCAACCTCTACGGCACCCAACGAGATGTGCCTCGGTGGCGCAGCCGGTAACACTGCCGCCTCATAGGGGCACACCGACGAGTTTTTCAGTTCAAATCCGAGTGCTGCCACTACTTTGCACGTATTAGTTTGTTGTTATTACACTTTCTTATGATCACAGGAACCAATTTTAGACCACCAGTGCTTACAACAAACCAAGGCTCTCTGCATGCGGCTTCATATGTGCTAGTTTTCCAACTGTGCATATCCATACCACCACCACACATCACCGTACCACCAACGATACCGTAACTGCACACTAATACGCTCATCTTACGGTTGAATATTTTGGACCCGGGCCATATCGGTACATAAAGGATAAAGGATAAAGGGCGGCGTTACTCAATCCTTTCTGGGATGCGCCAGCGCATTCTACTTCTACGGGATGTCGTGGAGGCGACATGAATGCGTATTTGGCCATACAATGACCTGCGGTGGCCAGCCGACGAACAAGTCAGCGCTCTATCCTTCCCAGACAAGTCTGGTACCAATTCACCGACCCCGGAGGGATGGAAGGCTTGGTTGGCCTGGGCGGGAAATCCGAACCAGGAACCTGGTATCGGGTGCACGCGACAGTCGCACCTCTTCCGACTGCGCTACACGCGCCCTTCGGTACATAAGTATGCTAAAAATACCGTTCTCACCTGAACGTGTTGTTGGCCGACTACTTTCCACCTTTACACCGGATTTCACTTCTCCGGCAAGGAGAGAGATTGCGGTTGCGGATGCCATAAAAGAAATCCTCTTGGACGCCAGTTATGGAGATATCGACTGTCAGCAAGAAGAGGCGGTGCAGGTTAGAAGTAGTACAATGAAAATGGGACCTTTCTATACGTATCATCTCGGTGGTTTCATAGGTGCGTTTCGATGAGGAGGGGATGTCGACTGGACACCTGATGATGACTGTGAGGAGGAAGACAACAGTGAGCAACCACCGTTGAAGAAATCAGTCTTCTTTGACGGCCATCCGGAATATGTTATATGCAGCCGAGATGGTATATTGAAAGTGGTAACTGATATAAAATGTTGTACAAAAGGGGTACCACCCGTGACGAGGGCAGACATAACCATCTACAACTTCTTCGGTCAATTTTTCCCGTGATTATGGTTATACTACGGAAAAAGGTCACTGTCATCCATTATCGGATCAATTATCCTACTACAAAGTGTCGCCTACCACATTCTGTGGGATCTTAAGTTCCTTGCTAGAAATGTGGTTTGGGAGCTTAAGCACTGAGAACATTTCGTGCCCCGCGGCTAACCATACGTCACCGAGCGCACGTCCGCGTTTCAGAGCAGCGGCGACGCACGCGGCTAGCGCGCGACGTCGCGTTGGAGTTAGGTCCTGGAGCCCACCCGTGACTTTTCTTTTGAATGCCGATTATAAGCGAACCTACCGACAGTTCTGCTCTCCGGTGTTTCGGTGTCTGTCATACGCGAGAGTGGCAGCTGGCTACGTCGATGTTCGCTCAGGACCCTTTTCTACACCCACAAATTAGGCGTTCAACGAAGAAGAAGTGGTCATTCCTTGCCAGGGAGAAGACTGTTCCTCACTTGCTTTCGTAAGATGTTGCTTGTTTGCCAAGCGCTCGTGTTTTACTTCTTTCATAGTTTTGTACCATAGCTGTTGACTGGCAGAGAAATAATAAATATAATACTTTTAATTAATAATGTATAACACTTTTTATTTGCAGAGAAGTGATATGGTACAGATATGCATAGTTGAAAAACTGGCATGTATGAAGGCGCATACAGCGAGGCTTGGCTTGATGTAAGCATTGGTGGTCTAAAATTGACTCCTGTGATCATAAGAAAGTGTAATAACAAGAAGCTAATACGTGCAAGAGTCGTGACAGCACTGGATCTTGAACTGAAAGGCCTTGCGGCGTGTTCATATGAGGCGGCAGTGTTACCGGCCGCGCCACCGAGACACATCTCCGTAGATGTTGATAATAGTTGCGCGCACGCTTTCATGCCTCCTTTTCAGGTCTTTAAAGAAGCGTTCAGCAAAAACTAATTGTGGTTCTAGACTCCACTCAGGGCCCTACATCCTGCCAAAATAGCATCGCAAAAGCTCACCATGAGTTGGGAACCTTTACTTGTAAGTTCTTATTAGAAGATAATTAGAAGATGATTCCTAGATGCTAAGCAGGCATATTTTACTCTATTAGATGTCTTGTTGTTGAAAATTGAGACCTGTTGTTTTTGGGTTTTATTCAGGTAGGGTACGAGCGGAAACAGCCATTCCACACACCACTTCGATCGTTTTTTAACAAAATTTGCTTTACTTATTCCGCAGTTCCCTACTCCGATTCTCTCGTTGTCCTCCACGTTCTGCTTTCTTGCAAAGAATCGTCGCACATCGCTCCGTAAACAACATCCCTGGTCTAACAATAATCTCTGAATGCAGTGTTGTGGGAGTAGAAATGCGAGGTTTAGTGGTCGTCGGGCCGGCTTTCACTCACAAGGAATGGGTCTGAAGCGTATGTCTGAACGGGGGGAGTGAGTCATATAGGGAGGATCCCCACCCCTCAGTTGGTACAAAAATGTGTTTATTTTCTGCCAAGTCGTTAAACCCAAGGAGTTGGGGTCATTGAAGTCACGATGGAATACAACGCATCACGAGTTTGGGGTCTTGTACGCCCGTGATGCTTCTGCCGGCAAGCGGTTCGGAGCGCAGTGGAAGTGGGGTTGCTTCATGCAAGGAAGGTCGTGGGTTTGGTTCTTGTGCGCTGCTGGGTTTTGCACTTCAACTGACTGGTTGAAATTTGGGAATTCTGACGTCTGTACCATTTTCAGACGTTTTTATACTTAATTTTCCAGATGAGTGCTGGGGTATTCAACATGATTTTGTATCAATGCTCAACACCAGTGATGCACAGGAACAAAGGGCATGAACCGCCACTGGGCACAATACGGGGAACGTATGAGGGCTACAGGCTCGTTTCAGTCTGTTTCCATACATGGACGAATGACCTCGGGAAGAGCCGTCCTGCTCGGATTTTCAAAAGAGACCAGGATGTGACGTCGGAGGTGGTTCAAGTGAGAAACGCGGTATGTGGATCACGAAAATTAAGCTAAATGGCACAACGACACACTCTTTCCCTCGTCTTTGTCTGTCACCTGGAAATCAGAGGTCTGCTGAAGGTCTCGTAAAACCTAACACCAACAATATCCGTCGATGCTCTAGTGGTGATCCACCTGCTCACGCTGAAGTGGGGTCCACCTTTAGAAAAGGAACCTTCGAGGGAAGACATCAAGCTGCCCGAACGGATGGCCAGCATACTCAGGACTTCGAAGCACGTCAACTTGAAGATGACGAAGACGTTGTGGTTAAAAATTCGGTCAGTAATAAGCAAGTCGCAAGAAAGGAGCTCTCCACAGCGTACAGCTAGAAAGTGCGCAGAAAACGTCTGAAAATAGTATAGACGTCAGAATCCAACAAATCTCAACCATTCAGTCGGAATGCAAAAATGCACAGCGCACAGGAACCAAACCCCGACCTTCATCGCACGAATCAACACCACCTCCACTGCGCTCCGATCTGCTCATCGGCAAATGCATCGCGGGGGTACAAGACCCCCAAACTCGTGATTCGCCGTATTCCATTATGACCTCAAGGACCCCTACTCCTTGGGTTGAACGACTTGGCAAAAAATAAACACATTTTTATGCCAACTGAGGGGTGAGGATCCTACCATATATAAGCAAGAACGGTTGTTTGTCTGCGCGTGTTTCTTTGTTTGCACAGAAGTGCTGGAGGAGTGGTTGGGAGGAAGTGTGGGGATGGTGTGGGGGGGGGGGGGGGTGTTGTGGTTGTGTGGTATCACCTACGTCGTGTTGAGAAGGGGTCAGAAGACGGGTCGCCAATGTGCCAATGTCACTCAAAGGGCGTCCGAGTTCCGAACATGTGGCATCGACGTCGTGAAAGCGGGCGTCCGAGTACAGAAGAGGTGTCACCGACGTCGTTCAACAGGTGTGTGGGTATCAGGGATGAGCGGATAATAAAATTTTGAAACCCGGATAACGGATAACGGATAATTTTGTCCAAAGATGGCCGGATAACGGAAAAACGGATAACGAACAAACAACAAAAATTAAAACTACTTTTAAACCATTCCTTCTCCAACGGTATGTCAGTAATTGTAACACTGTCCATGTCAGATGTCAAATAAGCCACTTATAATATTCTTGTTGGTGTTTTTTCTTTCAAGGCACGTGGTAGTGCAGTCTGTCGCATGCTCTCCGACCCAATGTTCTTGGTTCGGATTTCCCCTCCAGTTCAACTAAGCCTTCCATCCTTCTGGGCTCGATGTATCGGTACCAGGTCTGTCCTGGCAGGATAATGCACTGAATTGTCCATCGGCTGGCCACCGCAAGTCATTTTATTGGCCAAATACGTTTTCAACGTGCCTCCAGCATATCACGTAGATATCACATAAGAGTAGAATGCGTGTCTTATCTGGCACTACCGTCGTCTTATATCCTTTATTCATGTTTTTCAGCTGAAATGAAGTCACTATGGATAGATCCCACGGGAATTTCTGGGCTCTGGTGCGGTAGTCGTTAAAAAGCGTCGCTTTTTGTTTACTCTCAAAATAAATTTAACACTAATTCTTGACCAGATCGAATAAAACTCTTTCTATTGCTTTGGAAAGGATAAATTGTAAATTGCTGCTAGTGCCAAACATAGTTTCAAATAGCGCTAAAAGGTCTTATAGATGGCACATCCTTAAAACGAAGTGATTTGTATGGACGTTTATTCTTTTCTCCACTGATCGACTGACTTTTTCCATATCGTACATTATGCAAGAAGGAATTTCGGTGAAAACCCTACAAAGAGAAATAAGCAAGACAGTGTTCAGCATTTCAAAACGCGCTATGAGCAATTAGATAGTTTAGTCTAATTATAGCATTGAGAACTCTAAGAAAGCACCGAGCTGGCATTGCAAGCGTATCTCGACTGCCAGTGGAAAAAGCACAGGACGATTTTTTTAAATTGTCCTTGTATTCAACTAAGTAATCACAAGCTTGCCACATTTTGTTGTTCTATAACCGACGAAAAATCCCCGGATAACGAACAATAAAACGGATAGGCCAAAACTCACCGGGAACCGGATAACGGATAACGGTTAATCCGCTCATCCCTGGTGGGTATAGACATGTCGTCAATGCCGCGCAAAGGGCGTTCGGGTTGAGAGGAGGTTCACCGATGTCGCGCAAGGGGTGTTCGAATTCAGGCGACGTCAGTGATGTTTGGTAATGGGTGTCTGGGAAAAGAGGACGTGTAGCTGATGTCACGCAAAGGACGTACGGCTTGAGAAGACATGTCACCGACGTTCTTCATCAGGTGCATGGATTCAGAAGAGGTGTCACCGATGTCGCGAAAGGCCTGCCCGGATTCAGACGACGTGTTACCCATGAAGGTGGGACCAGTAATGGGGGAGTGGTGAAGGATGGTGGTACAGTAAGGAGGGACCGGTAGAGGGTTGACCAATAAAGGAGGTACCAGTAAAGGTGGGACCAGCAATGGGGGCCAGTGAAGAGAGGGGGTCCAATGAAGAGGGACCGGTGAAGGATAGGGGGACCAGTAAATAAAGGTCCAGAGAAGTGAGAGCAGTAGTAGGAACCTACAAAGAGGGGGACCAGTGAAGAATGAACCGGCAAAGGGTCGACAATAAAGGGAGACCACTGAAGAGGAACCAGTAAAGGGGGACCAGTGAGGGTGGGACCGGTGAAGGAGGGGCGGGGTCCAGTGAAGGGGGGGGGGACCTGTAAAAGGTTCACCAATAAAGGAGAACCAGTGAAGGTGGGACCAGTAATGGAGAGCGGTGAAGGGGTGGGAGTCCAGTGAAGGACCATTCAAGGGGGAACCAGTAAGGGAGCCAATAAAGAGAACATCAGTTAAGGGGGTTCAATCAAGGGTCCAGCAATAAAACCATTAAAGGGCGACAATCTACCGCTATATAATTGAGTTAGCGGTCGATGATGTTTGAGTGCTCTAACCTACGTGAGATACGCCGCATAATCTACAGCCCTCAGCGTGGAGTGATCTAACCTAAGTGAGATACGCCTTATCATCCACAGCGTGGGGCGTAGAGTGATCTAACCTAATTGAGATACGCCGCATCATCCACGGCGCGGACAAAATTTGCCTTTCAACGTAGGATATGGCTGCAGTAGGGGAAACGCAGACTTTTGCTGCTTAACACGACAGCGTCTGCGTGCGTTTCCGAGCGTCTAGATTCAGAAGCCATGCCGCCGACTTGGTGCCATGAGCATGAGTTGACCACTATGGGAGTAAGAGTAGAAGGGGAACCTCGAGGGTGAAGAACCAACAGCGACGAGGAAAGACCAACCTGGAGAAAGGATTGGGATGGGAGACCAAGAAGGAGGAGGCAATGAGGAGGAACCAGTAGGATATTACCAATAAGGGGGGGGCAGTAAGGGGGACCATCAAGGCGATCCATAACGAGGGGACCAGTAAGGTAGGCCGGGTGGTGGATAGGAGAATGAAACGCGAAGCAAATGCGACCGCGTAGTCCCCAGAGACGCAGGTGGGAGATGCAGGGGATGGACTCCTTGCTCCTGCCGTGTCGAATTGACTTGATCACTGTGCATGAGTGTGTTTGCGCCCGTGCGGACTGTAACTGTGTCGGCCCGGCTAAAAGATTGCACTCGGTAGACTGGGAGTACATGTAAGGCGATTCGAGGCCGCCTTGAGTCTCGCCCCGTCCCTTCGGGCAGTATGGCTGGCTGCCCGTAGTTCTTCGCCCGCTTGACAGAACCTGACTAGCTACCCATGTGTACTCCAGTTAAACACAACAGCACTAAAGGGCCTTATTCCCCTGACCCTGAAAGAGCCACCATTTCTACAGCGATGAGAACAATGAGTAAGGAGAGGCTGATAAAATCTCAGGGCCTAACCAGGCTGCGCAAATTAAGAAGGACTAGGATGACGATCTGTACTTACAACGCCCGCACACTCGCATTTGAAGCGTCCGTCGAGGACCTGATGATGAAACCAGGAAGATCAAGTACGACGTCATCGGACTGACCGAGACGAGAAGACACTACGCCCTACACGCCGCCTACGACTCCGGAGAAGAACTGTTCCTCGGAACATGCGACAGCGGGGGAGTAGGCGGCGTTGGCGTCCTCGTCAACACGCACTTGCCCATGAACATCGATTCGTACGAGTCTCTGACAACCCGAATCGGACGTCTGCGATTGAAACGATGTGGTTCCGTGCCAGCTTTGACTGTGTTCGTCGCGTATGCCCCAACATCCGACTACGACGACGAAGAGGTCGAAGCCTTCTACGTGGAGCTGGAGAAGTTCTATAAGGAAGATCACACCTTCTACAAGGTGATCCTCGGCGACTTCAACGCCAAGATCGGACCGCGAAGGTCGCCGGAAGAACTTCACATCGGAACCCACGGTTTGGAGTGGAACGAGCAAGGTGAAAGGCTGTCTGAGTTTATCATGTCGACCAAGACCATCCATGGAAACTCGCAATTCTAGAAGCCTCCCTCCCTACGATGGACCTGGGAATCTCCCGGGGGCCAGTTCCACAACGAGATCGACCACATCATCTTCAACCTCAAGTATTGCCTGACCGACGTCTCCGTTGTCCCCAAGTTCTACACGGGATCGGACCATCGCCTCCTTCGCGCAAGGTTCCGCTTTTCGCGACAAGGAAAGAAGGCCGCGAGATTCAAAAAGAGGAGTTCCAGAACGACCATCAACTGGTACATGTACACGTCTCTTGCCGGCCTTTGGGAAAATACCGTCATAGACAACATTGACGAGGAATACGACCGCTTCGTGCGATACAATACCGGCCTTAACTTTTGGTCTTTGGGCGAAAAAAGCGAAAAAACGCCTTTTTCGCCGCTTTCCTGTAGCGCTCTTCAAATTGAACACATTGTAAATTAGAACGCATATTCGTGATCAGCACCGAGCCCTCTTCCCGATGAGCTGAAAAGCGCATGGCGTGCGCCTGAAAGACAGTTCAGTGAGCTAATTTCTCCTCTGCGCGGTTGACCCCTGTGCTCGCAGAAGATAATTACACCCACAGCTCCCAAGTGGTGATGCAGGAAGAGAAACGCCTATTAAAGCCTATTTTCTACCTTCCATACTAGTACATTGTGCTCTGGATTCCCTGGCATTTCACGATCACAGTAATGTGTCCACTTTGGAGGACTCTAATTTTGGAGTTTCAAGTCTATGTGTGCTTATACTCATTTATCCCGCTAAACGTTAATGTTGAAATCTTGCTGCGAAAGTGGAACCTTTGAGGTTGAAATCACTAGTAATTATGCGCTGGCAAAGTTGCCAACATGACACTTTTTTGCAGTTAACCGCTCACTTTTCGAATGATTAAAGAGGACACAAAATCGTTTCTCTGATGAGATAAACATGGGTATTTGTAGGCCAATGAAGACACCTTATAGCCTCCATAGGTGGGATTTCGAGTAGGCTGGAAGACATTTTGACCACGTAGTTACGATGCAAACTCACCCAAATGCTGACTGAGTGTCATCTAAAAAATTGTTCAAAAACGGAAAATAGTTTACGAGCGCATTCCCAAGTTAATTCTGAATTGAAGAGTGGTTCGATTTCAAATTTTCGCTCTTTGGAACAGGTTTATTACAAGTGAAATGTCCAATAGCCCTGGTCAGGACCCAGATTAGCTCCGGAGCCGTCCACTCTCCTGCCTCTGTGACAATTCGCGCCAATTGAGGACGCCGTAAATCGCCGTAAACTAGAGTCTTCACACTTACGGTGCCGCGGCGCCATATTGCTCCTTCTAAGCAAGGGTGTAGTAGAATACACGGTGTTCAAAACAAGGTTTGGATAACTACGACCTTTCCCTTTTATTTAACATGCCTGCATTTTCTATCTCGTATCTAAAAGACTACTCTAATTCGTTCTCCTTTAACAGCGCAAAATTCTTGCCTTCGTTTTCCCAATCATTCTCTTATTATTTCTCACCTACAGCACATCCCAGGCTTTCATTTCTGTTTGACCGTTGACTTCCATTAAATTTTTACAATAAAAATATTTATTAGGATTACGGCCAAGCAACGGACATAACCAAATCTTGCTCAAATGCGCCACGACGTACATGTATAGGAATCTGGAAGAAAATTTAATTTTTATGTGGCTTATGCTATGATTTGCGATGGGCAGTCAATCCACGAGTGTTTGGTCCTTACCACACAAGTCTGGTATCTCCATTCATCGTTCGAAATCGAAATTCGGAAAACTGATTTACGAGTGGCAATCGATCTTCTATGAGGTACTCTTCACTCTGCCTTTTTCGAAATTCGTCCTAGGCTATCCACTCAGCGTTAGGCTCAAGACTTCAATGTTTGCGCTGTGTCTCAATGATCCAACCAGCTGGTTGAACTACAAAAATACCCGCTTTTTAGTGCATCGTAGCGTTTTTAGAGAAGGCTTTCGAACTCTTGACTTTCCCTAATTTTGTATGTATGTCTATTTTCAAAATGTCTGGAATTGATTGGGCGCCAAGTGGCTCCGTGAAGAATTTACATTGGAACGCTGCCGCACGTGACACATTGTGTTTAAAACTGTGCAAGCATGGAATTTTATGCCACACTGATGTTCTGTACTCTTCCTGCGATAGAACATGACCATTATCTGACGTTGATAGGCACTCATTCGTCGTTTGACGTACGAAGGTACCCATTCGATATATGGTGACACCCCGGTGTTGATTGACGTCAGCGGTTTCTTTTACATTTTTAATCTCATCAAATCTTCCTAACCCGTGCGGTTCGAAATCTTTCCTATCTGCACGAAGTTGGTTTTCTGGGCCTCACATGAAGTAACATCCCAGCGTTGACCCCTGGCCTGCCTACTACACAAATATGCAGCTTTAACATGTGCTACGCCACTTGTACGGATAACTAAGGAAACGTTGGAGGCATCTTTTGAAGGATATTCTTAATTCGGATATTTTTGGAATTGATATTAATCTTGAAAATCTAGCAGGAAATGATTACGTTCAATTGTGTGCTTAAAATTTTTTAACCTTGCTGATTACTAATAGTTTATTTAAAAACAGCGTCTCTTCCTGCAATTTAACGCTCACGATCCGCTGACTAAAAAGAATGTTAAATGCGATAAGGATGAAATGATTGGTACTCAAATACCACTCTCCGTGTGGAGTAGTACACGATTGCTCAATTCATTCAGGTTTCACCTGATGCCGAAGACCGACTGTCAGTACTTGCTTGAATAATATTCTTCAAAAAGTAGAGGAAAGTAGTATACCAATTAATTTGATGGCAATTCTGTTAGGATTAGGTCTTCATGTTCGTTCGGTTTTTGCGAAAGGCTTAACCATCTAACGTTATTTAGGCACAGCGCATGCATACGAACATTGAAGTCTTGAGCCTAACGCAGAGTCGAAACTCTAGGAGGAATTTCAAAAAGGCCGGAGTGAGGAGTACCTCACAGAAGATCGAGTGCCACTTGGCGTAGCCATATCATACGAAGGCATGACCTCCTGGATCTGACATTCAGGTGTGAACAAGACGTGGCGGCGCCTCGACCTAGCCGAAGAGCAGACAGCCCAACTCCATCCGCAATTGTCTCCACGACATCCCGTAGAAGTAGAATGCGTAGCGCTACACGCACGGTTGCTTGACTAACGCTGTATCTTTTATTTTGGCCTGTTCAAACCTGCACAATTTTAATGTCATAGCCGATGGCTTCATCACACCTGGTTGCAGGGAAAAGGATCCCCACCCAGTTTGAGTGGAAAATGCAAATGACCATGAGAGGGGTTATGTGTGAGTATAGCTTTGCCCATGACCCGCAAATCAGTCATGAACTGCAGCCAACTTATATCAATTTGCTCGACAAAGCTGGAAGTCATTTCGCTAGCTCGAAGAATCAGAAATCGGTCAGTGCCCACTACTAACCAGGGTCAGTTA
This sequence comes from Heligmosomoides polygyrus polygyrus, assembly GCA_947396885.1. Lineage (NCBI taxonomy): Eukaryota > Metazoa > Nematoda > Chromadorea > Rhabditida > Heligmosomidae > Heligmosomoides > Heligmosomoides polygyrus. The sequence continues at coordinate 44,982,010 of OX377204.1, forward strand.
ACGTTTTGTGATCCCGCCAAGAAATGCTATCACATTTCGGTTTCGAGACGTAAGCCATAGCACCAACGACATAACATTCTGAAATTTTGCACTGATTTCAAGATGCATAACTAGCGATAAAAGTTTGTCGAGTAAACGGTTTTAAAACTGCCGGAATATTTTAAAACAACATCATGTAGATGTATAATTCTGGAAATTTAAGACCCTATAAATTTTACAAAGGATATCACTGAATAATACCATGCCTTCTTACGTACCCATTAAAGAGAGTGATAAGGAGAAAAATAGGATTAAAGATGGCGTTACTAAGCCTTTTTGGAATGCGCTACGCATTTTACTTCTACAGGATGTCGTGGAGGCGATATGATTGCGTGCTTGGTCCTCACAATGGCTTTCGGCAGCCATTCAATGAACAAGTCAATGCTTCGCTCTTCCAAGACAAGCTTGGTGGCAGCTCACCGACCCCGGAGGGCTGGAAGGCTCGGTTGAGGCGGGTTAGAGCGGGAGATCCGAACCAAGGACCTGGTATCGGGTGCACGTGGCAGCAGGCACCACTTCCTACTATGCTACACGCGTTCAAGTCAGTGACGCCTTCATAAACGCAAGGTGCACCTCACCCTTTATCTTGCTGGGACCACTGGTCTGCCACATACATAGATGAGCAACTATCTTACTGTAATATCTAGGACAGCGGTTGTGGTTTCCTGCTTCCTGGTGAAGCTGATCGAATTATTATATTTTCCAGCGCGGTTCGCACTACCATTGGCGTATGACACCTAGGTATTGGTTTCATACTCCACCACGACTGAATTCTAAGCCACCGTAGCTTAGATGCAGTATGGGTTTCCTTGGTCAACAACTACCTAAGCAACTTGGGCGCGTAGGAGCGAGGTCGGAGGTGGCGCCAGGTGTCCCGTGCAATCGATTCCAGGCTGCTTGTGCGGGTTACCCACCCAGGCATCCAAGCCTTCCACCCCTTCTACGAAGGATAAAACACTGAGCTGCCCATTGGCAGGCCACTACCATGCATTGCAAGGACCAAATACGCATTCAAATTGTCTCTACAGCACACCGTAGAAGTTGAATGCGGTGCACCCAGAAAGGAGATTGATTGACGCCATCTTTCAACCCTTCCATTATATCCCTCAGGATTCATCTCTGCGCTCTAGCAATCCGCTTATCTTTTCAGGGTCAGTTCAGGGTCAAGCGTGGGGTTCGATTTTTGCCGAAAATTTACGACCCCCCCCCTCCCAGAGTGGGTCTGGTACGACCCCCCCCGCCTTGTGTAAACCTCCGTTTTATTTCCTATCCGCATCGAATTTTTTAAATTTTTTTATGCGGTTTTTGTACCGTTTAATAGGTCCTTCTTTCCAGGTGCAGCATCGACTGGGTCAGATTAGTTCAAGAAAGAGTGTTACTAAGCAACTGTTTGATTTAGTAATTTGTTAGAAAAAACGCTGATAAAGGTTTTGTGTATGTAATCTTTTGATAATAATATTTTGTTTGTTTACAGTTGAAAGTAAAGCACTTTTGAGAGCAGTTGTCAAATTAATCACAACGAGTTCAACTTTTCAGGCTTTCCGAGCATCTCGTGGACACGGCACATTTTTGTACGTGAAGAAGCAACATCTGCATTCGAAATTGTACTCTGTACAATGCCGAGTGCTAATTTCTAAAGCTGACTTAAGTGCTTTCTCAACAAATTTTTTTTTTAGTCACTCGGAAGCGATGACGGAACGGCAACCGCGATGACGGATGGATTTTCCAGGAATGCCTACGAAGGCGTGGAGTCTATCATTCGTCCCGCAAAGTTGTAAAAAATAATATAAAAATGTTTCAAATAAAAATTGTATTACTTGTTAAAAATAAAGATTTTCTGCACTCAGATTTGGAGTCAATGAGAAGTTTCCATTTTTCAGTTTTTTTTCGGGAAGTCACGGATGCGACAGTTTTCTGCCTGAACGAGCGACATCTAAGTCCTAAATTGCCGTCTATAAAATTTGAATTGTCAATTGCTAAGGAAAAATAAGTGCTTTTCCTACAAGAAAAATAAGTGCTTTTCCTCCTTTCCTATGGTTAGAAAGCATCTTTCCTCTATTTTTCAAAAAACAATTGGCATTTTTGAATTTCGAAAAAAGAACCGAGTTATGATCATTTTTATGAAATGACTCCAGTGTCGACGGTGCAGAGTCTACGAGCAGTTCTTCACAAATTTGATCATAATTCGGTCCGCTTTTTGAAATTCAAAAATCCCAATTGCTTTTTGAAAAATAGGAAAAAGATGCTTTCTAACCATATAAAAACCAGTTTTCAAAAAAGGGATCTTCATACGGGGCGAGGGGGTTCGATTTTTGGCACGTATTTTTGCAACAATGGACCAGAATTCGAACCCCACCCGCCCCCTATGAAGACCTCCCTGATGAAAACTAATTTCTATATGGTTTGAAAGCGCTTTTCGTCTCGTTTTCAAAAAGCTATTAAATCTTTTAATGTTCGAAAAACTTACCGGGATATAATTATTTATACAAAATCACTTCAATTTTTTTCGCTCAAAAATCGAAAGCCTCAGCCCCGTATGAAGATTTACTTCTTGAAAACAGATTTTTATACTGTGTAAAGGCTCTTTTCTTCCGGTTTCTAAAAATTCTTTGGCTTTTTCAAATTGTGGAAACTTACCGAGTTATAGTCATTTTTGCGAACGTCGAATTTCGTCGCTCCCATGACGTCGGTGCCATATCGACCAGTGGTCGATCCAATCTATTCGTTTCAGAAAACCATGATTTTTACACTGTGCATTGAACAAGACCTGTTAATTTTTGCGGCAAGATTTCAACTGTGTGCGCGATCTGGTTCAGGTAAAAAATTATTTTTCATGAAACATGAGAATTTGCAAATCGATCTTCCCTGATCATATCGGAGATCACTGCGAAGAAGCTTAGTTTTTGATTGTATATTAATCACATCTTGAACTCTAAGATGGCACAGTTTTCACTCTCTGATGCTCTTCCTCCAGAAGGTAGAAATTTTTTGCCGCGAGAAGTCAATCCTTCAGTGGCGATCGGTGATATCGGATAACGCATTGGCTCCACGTAACCTACCATATTTCGGAGTTTGTGCGACACTCTGAAAAATTCACAAAGCTTTTAGAACAATAAGAAGAGTGGGTTCTACGCTTTAAAAAGCAGGCTGTAAAAATAGCGGCCTCCATGTAATTAACGGTGTCGAAAAATTTCGGCAAATCATACAAATCGGAGCGTCTGTTCATACAGTGGATCCTTTCAGAAAAACAGGTTTTATTACCGTTGTCAAACTGTGGATTAAAACTTTATTGCGTACAACTCCACTTTCTGATGCTGTTTCCTGCAAAAGAGAGAAAATTAGTTCCGTGACAAGTCCATCCTCCGGTTGCCATTCGGTCATCGCTTCGAAGAGTGCTTCCAAAAATCTTGTAGGAAAAGCACTTATTTTTCCTTAGCAATTGACAATTCAAATTTTATAGACGGCAATTTAGGACTTAGATGTCGCTCGTTCAGGCAGAAAACTGTCGCGTCCGTGACTTCCTGAAAAAAAAACTGAAAAATGGAAACTTCTCATTGACTCCAAATCTGGGTGCAGAAAATCTTTATTTTTAACAAGTAATACAATCCTTATTTGAAACATTTTTATATTAATTTTTACAACTTTGCGGGACGAATGAGAGACTCCACGCCTTCGTAGGCATTCCTGGAAAAAACAAAACAAAAAAATTAAGAATTAAAAACATCACCTAAAAACCTGAAGAATAAGAGAGAATCCTCTGCCAAAACCGGAAGAGCACGACCCCCCCCCTCCAGACGAGGCCACAGTACGACCCCCCCCCTTCGATTCCCGAACCTCAAGCTTGACCCTGGGTCAGTTGCTCAGTGCCCTGTTTCAGCTTCACGTTCGAGAGGCAACAGGCACTGTGATTGAACTGCGCAATGGTTTACGTGAATCGGTCTAATAGTTTTATGAATTTAACAAAAAAGTCACATTCGCAATGTGTGTTAAGAAAAATTTCTAGGTCGTTTGAATCGAATTGTCAACAATTGAAAACAACGAAGGTTTCTCCATCTTTAACAGTTTCGATGTACATTTTAAGGTGCTGGTAACTAACGAGTTTCTTGAAACGCTAGATGCTGGGGATGCTCCATGCACCCTTTTACCATATTTGAATAATTGAGCGGGCAAATACAGTTTACTCATTATCAAAGTTGCTTTCAGGATACCCATGTCTCTTACTGAAATTGCTTCTGTTGCTTATAGATCTACAGGCACGTAAATAGTAACTACCAAGTATCTAGCCAGTATCTAAGCTAAGCATAAAAATATTGTGCAAGTCAAACGGATGGTAATTCACTTCGTTCGACTTAAGGCCTTTGTCATACCGTCGCTCACCCCGAGCGACGCCTAATGATATGCTCCCATATCGATCGGGCGGCGCGATGGAATCGATATGGGTGCGTGTCATTAGGCGTCGCTCGGGGTGAGCGATGGTATGACAAGGGCATAAGAAATTTTGCAACTTTCTTTGAGATAAAGTGCGCAGGTGCAATCCATGCAAATTTTCTTTTATTTATCTGAAATGCGGCGTCTTTAGACTGGAAAGTGCCCGGTTTAAAAAGAAAACGATCCTGTCTATAATGAAATTGGCTCAGCGATTGTGATTAAGAATCTCAATATAAAGATATAATAAGGACAACCATTTCAAGTGGACTTGGAGGAGGCGGAATATCGAACAGTCCTCAAGAGATCGATTGGAGTTGTTTTATTGCTAGCAAACTGCCAGTAGGTATTGCACGGCGGTGCGAGCCAAGCAAGGGTCGTCGGCAATACGGCCGCTAAGTGTCCGGACACCAGCCTCGCAAACCCACCGAGCTCAAAAAGGTGAAATATCGATCAACTTGGATTTAGAACGGATTGTAGTGTCAGAAAGCTGTTTACGAGGGTAAATCCATCAACCTAGCCGTTTTCTCAACCAGAAACAGCTCGAGGAACAAATCGAGGAAAGCAAGAAAAATGTGCGAAAATTCGTTTATGTAATTGCTCCAATTTATCGCTTCTGACGGAGCCACTGTTAAATGCTGTTAGGCCTCAAAATCCGACTGGGGATACTATCTACCTAGATAGGTAGTAGCCCTTCCTTAATAATACAGGTCTTACAATCCATTTAAAATGATGAAAATCGTTTTCCACAAACGAAAAGTGACAAACTTGTGGATGAATAAATAGACCTTTCTCCTAGTTCTAATCAGTCGTATGCTACACATGAAAAGAACTTTTCCTAGTTATTTCCTTAAAGCTAAAGTTTTTCATAGGAATAAGCACTGGGTGAGGAGCGATGACCTGTAATGGAACATTCCCTGACTTTAGATTATTACCTGTGGAAGACTACTATAAAGAGTTTTTTAGGTCTCCAAATCCCTGTGTTTCTTTCCTTAAAGAAAGGTTTCTGTAGCCACTTCATCATGGAAATAGTGCGCATTTCACCTCTGAAGGTTTCCCTTTGCAACTTTATCTTGACTATTACGTTTAACGGGATAGGTGAATATAAGAACACACAAATTTGATATTTTAAAATTAGAGTCCTCCAAAGTGGACACATTTTCTGAAACAAATGCCAATTGAATTGTCGGTTCCTTTAAAAATTACATCATTGTGATCGTGACATGCCAGGGAATCCAGAGCACAATGTGCTACTATATAAGGTAGAAAATAGGCTTTAATAGGCATAATCTCTTCCTGCATCAGCTACTTCGCAGAAGATAATTACACCACAGCTGGGAGCTGTAGTGTAATTCTCTTAATTACAGAGGTCAACCGCGCCAGGCAGAAATTAGGTCACTGAACTCTTTTTCATGCGCTCGCTATGCGCTTTGCAGCTCATCGGGAAGAGGGCTCGGTGCTGATCACGAATATGTGTTTCAATTTACAATGCGTTCAATTTGTAGAGCACTACAAGAAAACGGCGGAAAAGGCTTTTTTTCGCTTTTTTCGCCCAAAGACCAAAAGTTAAGGCCGGTATTGTAGTGCTAAGGAAGCCGAGAGCTTGCAGACCACCAAGAGACGTCTGTCTCCAGAAACTCTCGAGCTGATACGCCAGCGTGGAGCAGCACGAGTGTCAGGCAACTATCAGCATCCGAGCTTGCGAAGCTATGCAGAGCGGCGATAAAGGAGGATCTTAAGGAGAGAATGGCGGAAATGTTGGCAGAAGCTGCAGAGACAGGGTTGTGCATCTGCAATCTGCGAAGTTCGCCAGCTTCAAGGCCTAGATGACCCCTCTCCGACGTCCTGACAAAATGGTTACCTCTTCCAGAAGGACAATGGGACAATTCCATCCACGGCTTCTACTCCGATCTCTTCGATGACCTCCTGTCCCATGCCATTTTCCGCAGAATGGCTGCGCCGTCCCCTCTGTTCTCCCTTCCGAGATCCGACACACCATGTCGTCGGTGAAGAAATGTACAGTCCCGACAGGATCAGACCCGAACACTTGAAGAACATCCCGCCAGCGCTCATCACCCCCCTAGCTGTCGGAGTGCACGGCTCCATCTCAGTGGAAGACCAGCAGGACCGTCTTGCTGTACAAGAAGGGACGTGCACGACATTGGCAACTACCGCTCTATCTGTCTTCTGTCCGTGATCTACAAGCTGTTCACTCGTATGATCCTGAATAAGAATAGCAGAACGCTGGGGGAGGACAGCCATGCGAACAAGCAGGATTTCGGAAAGGATTCAGCAGGGTCGACCACACACAGCATTATGAAGCTCATCAAAGTGTCGAGAGAGTACAAGAGCCGCTGCGCCTTAGGTTCATCGACCTGAAGAAGGCAATCGACTCCGTCGAAGCTGAAGCGGCCGTCGGAGCCCTGCTCACTTAAGGCCTTCCTACTCAGCACATAGCCAGCATTACCTAAAACGCTGCAGAGTACGAGGCAATCTTCTATGAAACCCAAGAGAGAGCTGGTCACAACCCCCCCCCCCCCCAAAAAAAAAGTCGCGATTCACACCCTTTCGATTCTCGCACCTCAAGGTGATGCTGCTCTCCAGTGAAGAAAAATGAACATGAGAAATTTAACAGTTGCCCTTTTATCTCATTTGAAGACATTTCGTACTAAAGGTGACATCGAAATAGAATCGGCCGCCTTGGCATAATCTAAATAAGAAACAAAGATAAAGCTTCATTTGTTCAGTTTTCTGTGACACAGTGGAAGAGTAGCGACCGGGGCAGACGTAATTGACTTCCATCCATGAAAAGTAATACTGTGGTTCCCGGAGAAGATTACTGCCAATATGGTAGCCGCTACTTCGCTTGTGGTCGTCAATTAAAAGCCTTTTCGTGATGGATATCAGACAAGGGTCAAGCGTCGAATTATCACAAGGAGTTCAAGTTTTCAGGCTTTCCGAGCATCTCAGGGACACGACAGTTTTCTGCGACAACGAGCGACATCTACGTCCTAAATTATAGTCTATAAAATTAGAAGTGCCAATTACTAAGTAAAATTAAGTACTTTTTCTACAAGATTTCTGGACGCGCTCTTCGAAGCGATGACGTAATGGCAACCGGAGGATGGACTTGTATCGAAACTATTTTTCTCTCTTCTGCAGGAAACAGCATCAGAAAGTGAAGTTGTACCCTATTATATTACAAGCCACAGCTTGAAACACGGTAATAAAGCCTGTTTTTTTAACGGTCTCTGTATGAACAGACGCTCCGATTTATACATTTGCCGAAAATTTTTGACACCATTAATCACATGGAAGCCGCTATTTTTACAACCGACTTTTTAAAGCGTAGAATCCACACATCTTATGGTTTTAAAAGCGCTGGTATTTTTCAGAGACGTCGAACAATCTCCGAAGTATGGTAGGTTACGTGGAGCCATTACGTTCTCCAATATCATCGATCACCACTGAAGATGGTCTTCTCGCGGAAAATTTTCTATCTTCTGAAGGAAAGAACACGCAAGAGTGAAAGTTTGCTTCATGGATTTGTAAGTATGAATATCACACAGTAAAAAACTAAGCTTTTTCGCAGCGATCTCCGATATTATTAGGGCGGATCGTATTTGAATCTTTAGTTTTTCAAGAAAAATCATGGTTTTCTGAAGCGAACAGATTGGATCGCCCCTGGTCATTGGATCGACGAAATTCGACATTCACAAAAATGACTATAACTCGGTAAGTTTTTCAAAATTTGAAAAAGCCATGGACTTTTAAGAAACTAAGAGGAAATGGCTTGCATACAGTGTAAAAATCTGTTTTCAAAAAGTAGGTCATCATACGGGGCGGGAGCCTTCGATTTTTGATTGAAAAAATTAATGATTTTGTATAAATAATTCAGTAATTTTTTGAATTTTAAAAAAGCCAATGACTTTTTAAAAACTAAAGAAAGAGCGCTTTCGAGCCATATAGTGAATAGCTTTTAACAAGGAGCTCTTCATAGGGGGTGGTGGGGGGTTCGATTTCTGGTTCACTGTTGCAGAAATACGTGCCAAAAAACGAACCCCCCGCTCCGTATGAAGACTGCTTTGAACCGAGATATGATCAATTTTGTGAAGAACTGTTCGTCCCCTATGAAGAACTTCCTAATGAAAAAGTTTCATGTATGGTCGGTCAGCATATTTCCTCCATTTTTAAAAAGTTATTTAAATTTTTGAATTTCTAAAAATGAACCGAGTTACGATCATTCTATGAAATCACTCCAATGTCGACGGTGCAGAGTTTACGAGCAGTTTTTCACAAAATTGATCATATCTCGGTTTATTTTTTGAAATTTAAAAATCCCAATAATTTTTTGAAAAATAAAGAAAAGGTGCTTTCTAACCATATGGTAATCAGTTTTCAAAAAAAAAGGATCTTTATACGGGGCCGGAGGGTTCAATTTTTGGCACCTATTTCTGGACCAGAAATCGCACCCCTACCGCCCTCTACGAAGACCTCCCCCTGTTAAAAGCTATTTACTATATGGTTCTAAAGCGCTTTTTCTTTAGTTTTCAAAAAATTATTACCCTTTTTTAAATTCGAAAAAATTACTGAGTTACGATTATTTATACAAAATCACTTCAATTTTTTCAATAAAAAATCGAAGGCTCCCGCCCGTATGAAGAACTACTTTTTGAAAACTGACTTTTATACTGGACAAAAGCCATTTTCTTCTAGTTTCTAAAAAGTCATTGGCTTTTTGAAATTTTGAAAAACCTACCGAGTTATAGTCATTCTTGTGAACGCCGAATTTCGTCGCTCCTAGGACCAGGAGTCCATCTAAACTATTCATTTCAGAAAACCATGATTTTCACACTGTGCATTACTTTACTTTATTCTGGACGTAGCCCGAAGACCACGTATAAAACAACAAAAAAAACAAACACAAAACATCAGCATAGTTGAATGAGAGAACAGCAAATGACAAAACAGCATCATTACTTACTGAATAAACGAAATATTAGGTTGGTGCATAAGTTCTTGGACATTTGGGGCATGAAGTATTTATTATCACAACATACGAACAGCAATATCAAATTATTTGAAGTAACCACCCTTTACATCAATTGTCTTTCGCCAACGTGCTGGTAAGTCATAGATGCCTTTTCTCCAAAACGTGGCCGGTTGTGATTCGAAAAATGTGAGCAGTGCCTCCTTGACATCCTCTCGGTTCCCAAGTTGCTGGCCGTCCAAATAGCGTTGAAGGCTTGAAAGCAAATGATAATCAGAAGGAGCGAGATCTGGTGAGTAAGGTGAATGTGGAAGAACGGTCCATCCGTAGTCCGCCAACTCAGCCGCCGTCGCTCTAGCAATATGCGGCCTAGCGTTGTCGTGTTGAAAATACACCTTCACTTGCTCTCCTCGTGTGGTTTTAAGGTGGGCCCTCAACTTCCTCAGTTGGTTGACGTAAACCTCTGCCGTCACTGTTATCCCTTCGTCCAGCAGCTCCCAGTATTCTACGCCAAGAACGCTCCACCAAATGCATAGCATCACCTTTTTCACGTGAAGGTCGGGTTTCGGAACGTCCTCTGCCTCTCCAGTTGCGTCAACCCACTGTGCACGCCGGTGATAATTAGAGTAGAGTATCCACTTCTCATTCCCAGTGACAAGGTTGTCCAGCCATCCGTGGGTACGTCTGAGGGTAAGGAGAGACAGAGCGACATCGGCTCTGCGATCCATGTCATGTTGTGTCAAGTCGTGAGGTACCCAGCGCCCCAATTTTTGCACCTTGCCAATCGACTTCAATCCTCGAGCGTTGAGTGACTAACACCAAGAATGTTTGATAGTTCAAGTGGTTTGGTATGGGTCCGCTTCCACTCTACTTCGGAGGCCATCCAAATCCAGTGTCATCGGGCGCCCTTCTCGTTCATGATCTTCAACGGAGAATTCACCAACTGCAAACCTCCACTGGTACAACCACTGGTACACAGTACTTCGAGCAGGAGCGCTCTCGTATTAAACATCCTTCAGGCGACGATACGATTCGTTGGCATTGAGGCCAGATTGATGCAGGAATAACACGACGTGCCGAATATGCGTCTCAGTTGGGATGAATTGTTTAATAGCTGCATAATAGCTGACGTTAACAACGCAGAAGTAAGTGTTAGGAACAGTTTTGTAGCACTTTCCTTTCTCTATCGATCGATCATTTACGCGTTGATACATGTGAGAAATTTGGCGGGAAAATGCGCTATCAATTCAGGAGGGATCAAATGTCCGAGAACTTATGCACCAACCTAATAAAAGAGAATCCAAAGAGAAGAAAATCAGGACACCTCTGCAACTGCCTTAGCTTTAAAAGAGCCAAGAGTCAGTTGTAGGAAGTTCTCTTTGAACGCCTTATTTAAGAGCGTAGTAACCCTGTTACAAAAGAATTGTGCACTGAAGTGTTTCCTACAAGACGGAACCTTTACTTTCTTCTTATCACCTCTAGTAGAGGAATCAACAACTGTGAAAAAATTGGAGGAGCTAACAGAAGCTCTACCAGTAAGAATTTTGAATTTCATAACGAGATCATTTCGTTTACTTCTGAAATGCAAACTACGTAAGGCATACAACCGACGTCTTATAACTCCGTTTGAAATAAACTCATAACTCAGTCCAGAGCACCGCATAGCTAGTTTACGCGTGAAGTTGTTTTGGGCACCTTCGAGGAGATCAATCTCCTAATTCCTATATGGAGAGAACACAGTCGTACCAGTTTCCAATACAGGCCTTACATACGTTTTGTAAGCTTTGAGAAGTACCACGGAATTGCATATACGTAGAGCCTTAATCAGATTAAAAATACGACTAAATGCGCTAGCAATTAGGGACTTATAGTGCTTGTAGAAGGAGAGCTTGTTCTTCTTGTTCTTGTTCTTGTTCTTCTTCTTCTTCTTCTTCTTCTTCTTCTTCTTCAGCGTTTGTCCCGCTTCGTTGCGGGGTCCACTCTTCTGGTGTTACGACGCCACCTTTCCCGATCCTGCGCTTGATCAGTGTGGACACCAGCTATTTTAATGTCCGTGTGTAACGTATCGGACCAACGCTGCTTCGGGCGTCCTCTAGACCGCTTTCCAGATACTTTCAACTCAAGGCCTATCTTGCGGACGCTGTCTTCTTTCCCACGCAGGACGTGGCCGTACCATCGCAAGCGAGCTTCGCGCATCTTGTCCGCTATCGGCGCGACACCGAACTTCTGCCGAATAGCATCATTTCGAATGCGGTCCATGCGAGTGACTCCAGCCGTCCAGCGCAACATCTTCGTCTCCATGACGCTGAGGCGCGTTTCAACTTCCTTATTCGCGGCCAACACTCAGCACCGTACATCGCTACCGGCCGGACGACTGCTCTGTGGATCTTCGACTTCAGGTGCTCTGGTATCTTCCTGTCGCAGAGCGCGCCAGTCAACGAGCGCCACTTGGACCAAGCTGCACTCACGCGTGAGTTCACTTCAACCATCAGACCGCCGTCAGACGCTATTGCTGATCCCAGGTATTTGATCACCGAAGTGCGTGAAAGTCCAGCACCGTTAATCTTAATGGAGCCGGACTCGTTCACGTCAGTCGTTAGGTACTCGGTCTTCTTGACGTTGAGAAGCGGGGAGAGAACCCCTCCTTGGGGGACCCCACTCGTGACAGGATAAGCCGAGGAAAATCGCAACCAGTACGAACCTGTAAGGTGCGGTCGTAAAGAAAATTCCTAATCTAATCAACAGCACGAGGATGTACACCGACAGACTTGAGCTTGTGAATTAATTTCGTAACACTCTGTCAAAAGCCTTCTCAAAATCAAAATATACTACATCGACTCTCTTTCCGGCATCAACTGCTATAGTCCAATCATTTAAGAATGTTAACAGCGCCGTTTCAGTACACCTTCCCTGCTAAAATCGATACTGATTAGCCGGAATTATTGCGTGTTTGTCCAGGTGCGCAACTAAGTAGCCTATAATAATCTTTTCGAACGCTCTGGCAAAGATTGAAGTGATGCTGATCGGCCGTTAATTTTCAGCAATATTAAGCGGTGGCTTTTTAGGTACAAGCACAACAAAAGAATGCTTCCATCGAGGAGGTATCTCACCTCTCATAAATGACAAATTGAAGATGAACTCCAAAGGAGAGGCAATGTGAGTAATGGTCTTTTTAACAAAACCTAAGGGAATAAGATCCGGAGTTAAAGAAAAAGAGCTGTCCATTTAAAAATCAGTTCAACAATCTTATCTCTATGGAACCAGATGGTAGGCTCCATAATAGGATGCCTAACAACTTCACTATCCAAAACAGAGCCAGAACCAGAATCACTTACAAAGACACGATGAAATTCCAACGCAAACACTTCGGCTTTGCCCTTTCCGATATAACGACTTCGTTATCGTTAACAACTATAGCTGGAATAGGTTTGGAATCTTTAATCATTAAACAGGGCTTGAAACTTTTTGTGGCAAGTTTTTTACTGTGTGCGTGATCTGCTTCAGGTAAAAATTAATTTTTCTTGAAAAACAAAAAATTTAAATACGATCCGCCCTAATCGTATCGGAGATCGCTGAGAAAAACCTTGGCTTTTTACTGTGTAATATTCATTACTTTAGATTCCATGAAGCACAATTTCACTCTCGCGTGTTCTTTCCATCTGAAAATAGAAAATTTTCCGCGAGAAGAACATCTTCAGTGGCGATCGGTGGTATCGGAGAACGCAATGTCTCCACTTAACCTACCATATTTCGGAGTTTGTTCTACGTCTCTGAAAAATTCACAGCTTTTAAAACTATAGGAAGTGTGGATTCTACGCTTTAAAGAGCAGGTTGTAAAAATAGCGGCCTCCACGTAATTAACGGTGTCGAAAATTTTCGGCAAATGATACAAATCGGAGCGTCTTTTCATACAGAGGATCGTTTTAGAAAAACAGGTTTTATTGCCGTGTGTCAAACTGTGGATTAATATTTTGTTGGGCACAACTTCACTTTCTGATGCTGTTTTGTGCGGAAGAGAGAATATTAGTTCCGTGACAAGTCCACCTCCAGTTGCCATTCCGTCATCACTTCGAGGAGCATTTCCAAAAATCTTGCAGGAAAAGCACTTAATTTTCCATAGTAATTGGCACTTCAAATTTTATAGACCGTAATTTAGGACGTATATGTCGCTCGCTCACGCAAAAAACTGTCGCGTTCATGACATCCTGAAAAAAAAAATCTGAAAAATGGAAACCTCTCATTGACTCCAAATCTGCCGGCAGAAAATCTTTATTTTAACAAGTAGTACAATCATTACTTTAAACTTTTTTAATATTAATTTTTACAACTTCGGGGAACGAAGGAGAGGCTTCACGCCTTCGTAGACATTCCTGGAAAAAACAACATATTAAGAATTAAAAACATCGCCTAATAACCAGAAAAGTTAGAGAGACCGGAAGAGTAAGACCCCCTCCCGTCCAGACGAGACCACAGTACGACCCCCCCCCCCTTCGATACCTGAACCTCAAGCTTGACCCTGGATCAGACAGAGCTTTTAAATGAGGTTGGCTCAAGGCATAGTTCTCGAAATGGAGGGGCATAGGAAATCCTCACTACATATGTCGCCCACAAAAAGTTTACACGTTGTCCTCGCACAATTTTTTTCTGACGCGTAGGAAAAGTCGATTTCTTTGTAACGTCGAGAGTTTGTTTGTTAATTGAACCCACTACTTGACGAGAAGCCCAACAAATCAGTCCCCGAAATTTGTCTTTGCCAACCACGCTTTCAGCAACGTCTATGGATGAAATACCCGAACACAAAAAATTCTTTTGAAAAATTTGAATTCAACTAAAGGATAAGGATAAAGGACGGCGTTACTCAATCCCTTCTGGGATGCGCCAGCGCATTCTACTTCTACGGGATGTCGTGGAGGCGTCACGAATGCGTATTTGGCCATACAATGACTTGCGGTGGCCAGCCGATGAACAAGTCAGCGCTTTGTCCTGCTCAGAGAAGTCTGGAATCAATTCACCGACCCCGGAGGGATGGAAGGCTTGGTTGGCGTGGGCGGGAAATCCGAACCAGGAACCTGGTATCGGGTGCACGCGACAGTCGCGCCTCCTCCGACTGCACTACACGCGCCCTTTGGACTTACCTTGGCAAGCTGTACGATCATACCTTGAATTCAACTAGAAAAGTAAATTACAAGACTGTGCCCGGAAGGGTGTGGATGACGTCGTGTCACATGGTCGTCAATGCGTTAAGCTTATCTCAGGCACCATGCACTCTCTCAATCAAAACAGAGTGATTGAGATTTCCGAAGCAGATTGGTAAGCAGTGCTTTGCGCTGCCATGGCTGTTGGTTTCGCAGAGGCGCTGCATAGCAATAAGGCTGTGGAGTTGTGTCGCCGCTGTACCTCTTTCCCTTGCACTGATTGGGTCTCACACGCGTTCAGTGACCCAGAAGTAAATGCAATGCTGGCGTATCCCTGACGGAGATCGATCTAGAAATGAAGCAATGTTCCGGGAAAAATCGCTATTTTGTGGTCTAGCACCTCTTGTCGTTGCCGATGGAACAAGCGTCGCACTGCTTTGTCGAATGTTCTCGCGAAGGAGTGAACAAGGCATTCCATCGAACAGGAGGGATATTGTGCTTCTACAGCAACACGTAGTGAAATGTTCTCCGTTCTCGACTTCGCTGATGTACGTTGAAAAGGAAGCGCAAGGAATTTTCGGAAGGGACAGAAAAGTTAGCAAAGGCGATTCCATCCATGATTTCCATAAAGTGGGAAGTGCTTTTCTTTTCAAAGCGATTCAGTAGTTCCTTCACCGGGAAAGTATAATATATTCGGAAATTTTCGGAATTTTACGAAAGTAACACTGGAAGAATTGAAAGTATGAAGGAAGACTTGCACTGAGAATGGAAAGTGTCAAACTGAATGCAATGATTTTCAGCGAATAACAGCCATGCTCGGTTTAAGCACAGCACGGCTCTTAACTGGCGCTGCAATTCTCGACAGCTGTTCCTTCTTCCTAGCTGCTTACAGCCAGTGAGTTTGGCATGTCTCTCTGTTCGTTAAGCACATCCGAAGGTGAATTTTAGTGATGCTTAGGCCCTTCCCAAGCTACCTATGACCCCTGGTGTTCGGCAGAAGCAATTTTCACCTAAAAAGTGTTGCCATGCTCGAAACGTCGTAACATCGCTTTACGAGAACCTATTGAAGAGATCTAGAATTCTGATAAAAGCCCAGGACGATTGAACTTTTTTGATGGATAGGCGGTAAAGATTGCGACGCGGTTAGACTTTTTCACATTTTAGGCTCCACAACTGTGTATGGGTTATATGCTTGCTCCGATTTTGAACAGACATTCTCGCTGTGTTGTGCTACTCTAATTAGAAGAAAAATATGAAGCTTCAACTCCAGTACTAATGAAAAGAGCCCAACTTAACTACGTTGCTGATTAGGGTACAAGCAAGTGTTAAGACGCCAGATGAAGGGCAGATAAAAGCGTTACAAACGTGGGAGTCCTGGTGTTCTCTTGACATCCCCGGAATTCAGTCGGTGAGGCTCTTGTCCAGCGGGAGTCTGCGAAGCGCATTTCATGGCCGGCCTACGTAATTTCCTGCGAGTTGGCTCATGACACAAAGTCTCAGGCCTTCGAACGTCGACGAAGCTCTGAACTTCGGCGGTCTTCTCTCACACAAAGTGGGATGTTCTGACTAAAACAACAGAAGACTGCTGGGACACTGCAAATTTGCGTGCACAGGGTGAAGTTAAGCTATACCACTTTGCAAATTTGAGTAACTTCGTCGAAATCATACATTTTTGCGGCGATTTGAGGAAGGAGCACCCTTCGTTTCTAATTCGCCAAACATTCTCAAATAAGCAGTGTCCATTTCATTTAGTTGCCTTTAGAGTTTTGAGGTGATGAGAGAAAGATTAAGGAAAATAGGAGGACTAATTGAAGGATGATGAGTTTCCACGGTGACCACGATTTGGGCAGCAGTCATCAGCTGGAAGTGAAAACCATCACAGAAAGTTTTTAGGGTCGGCTTCAAGATCGGAAGGAGCTCACACAGTTGTTCATGCGCGCAAACTACAATGGTACATGCGTATGATTACAACACCATCTCCTCACCAACTTCACGAAACCGATTCTTCGATGTACATATCATTGAATGTCTCAGAAGAAGTGAATTAATTACGATGATTTGATTTTAAATTTATTTTTATTAAGATATCAAAGATCGTATTTCCCGTCAGGAGTTCTATATATTCATCGAACACAAGGGATAGTCAGGGGAAGATCCAGTCTCATAGATCAGAATGCAGTATAACGTCTCAGTTTTTCACTTGCTCTGAATTCTTGAAATTATCTAAGAAACACATCAAAACAAACTCTGCAAGGCAATATGAAAAAACCGGTCTTGACCGGTATCTTAGTAGTTAGTAGTTTTCCTCTATACTAGGTTGATTCTTGTCGCTTCCTTCGTTTTTCCCTGCTTACAATGACTTTAATTTATGTTCACTTGCGTTGTTCTGCTTTTGCATGGTTATCCATGTGCAGAATAAGTAGATAACTAGATAAACATATTATTATCGCCTTTGTTTCGCATACATGAAAATTTGCCTTCATCTGATTTACGGATTTATCGTTGTCCTTCGGTTTTTCAGCACCTTCGTTAGTACTCGTAGTATTATCTAGGGAAGCTATGTCTTACAAATTTTACCTTCCACCTTGCACAGTTACATCGGTGGAGGGCAGTGCAAGAGAATTATCCGAGAACTCGCCAAATGAAGCGACTTCAGGTGCGGGCACGCTGTGCGTTCTTCGACTTCTATTGTCGCCGATTGAGGTCAGCGACTCACCGCCGCGACCGCGGTCTCCCATCACGACGGGCCCATCAAGACGGTCTGTGCCGCCAACAGTCATCCCGCTCTACGTCCCTGTACCCGTCGGTTTAGCGCTTCTCCTTGCACGAGCCTTCTTATGGCCAAAACCAGCCTCTGTGCTGCAAAATTTAATGCGTTTTCGTGATCAGAGTGACTAATGAGCAGGGGATCACCGATCCAGTCCCTTTGTTCTATCGTCCGTTACAGGCTTGGTGTCATCCGCACACATGCAGATTCCTTTTAAATTTCTATGAAGTGTGACGAAAACATCCTTGCTCCAGCATACTGTCACATTCCTTTATCTGCTCCTAAGAATCGGTCATTAGATTGTCCTCTCTTTCCACACACCCAAATTTCGTTATGCTATCGCCTTTTTTTATGGCGAAGCAAAGCTCCTGTGATGCTGATGAGCGGGCGAATTCCTTCTTCCTACAAGCTATTCAACCACGATCCATTTTGGGTATTTGAAGCCCTCGAGTTTGAAGGGCATAACACTATTTGTCGTCCAAGTTTCTAATTCAGCAAGTTAAACAAGACGGTATCTGGTTGTTATTATTGTTCATTGACTATATGTGACGGTTGTTGGAGCGGCCACGGGAATGTTGAAATTTGTGTCCCTTTTCGTTTCCCATTTTGGCTGCTGAATGCACTGAATGGAGATGAGTACTGACAACATTCTGCATGTTTGGACTCGACCATAACCCATCATGTTACTTCCTCGCTTCCAGTGAGCTGCCCATTCGATGGAACAACATATTTCTTTTGAAGACAGGGCTTATTGTTAAAAAATGCCACCACTGCAACTGAAACGGAACAGCTCACATGGGCTATCAAATGTTGAAGTTGAGGTTGCTTTAGATTATACCAACTCCTCTGAAACCAATGGGACTCATTTCGGAGTGATAGAAAATATGAACATCACATACTGCTATATGCTGTTACAGCGAGTTTTGTTGCGATTAAAACCGTTGCGCCAGGCGGAACCCGAGCCCGCATCTTTTGCTTTCTGTGCAGCGATTCTACGCCTTACACCTCCGGTGCTGTTTCACCACACGTAACATCTCCGATATCTGCTAGGCCTGCATGAGGCGTAGCGTCGCTGCCCGGAAAGTAGAGGGGTGGGTTCGAGTCTTGCCCCGCGCAAGAGTTTTAGTCGAGCAAAACATCCTGTAACAACATAACATATCTCTACTAGTCGCTTCAGGCTGAAACAAATGTGTTAAAGCATCGTATCCTGCTCAACTTCACTAGAGCTCCGCTTTCCTAAGGTTTTATCTTTTTATAGCTTTATCAGTTGGGGATTGCTAGAGACCTTATTTCGACTGATGCTTCGGAGTCTTTTTCAGAGCCTCGAAAAGTCGGAAGTGTTCTATGGGATACTTTCCAAACGCCATTTCATTAAATAGCATTTTCTATAATAAAATGAGCAAGTGCGAAAACGTAGAAAGGCTCCCTGCTCACTCTCTATATCATGTGTTAAATATCAAGAGAAGGATCCCACTATATAAAAGCGAGAACGGTCGTTTGTCTGTGTGTGAGTGAGTGTGTTTATTTGCACAGAAGAGCTGGGGGAGTGTTTTGGAGGAAGTGTGGGTTGGGGGGGGGGGGGAGGGGGGTTGTAGTTGTGCAACGTGCCTTGTGACTGGGGACTCACTAAACGTGCCGAACACGTTGCCCAACACGAGATTACCTATGAGAAACTTAAGGAAGTGAAGAACGCATTCATGCGAAAGTACGCAGCAGGATTTAAGTTTCACAAAAATTGGTTTGGCACTCACAGCACGTCCCGTCGCCTGCGTGACTCGGCAGTATACCAAAGACTTTTCCGTAGGTTAGTGATATTGCAAGTGCGAGAGACGCCGTTAGGCGTATCGGAGCACTGGTAAAGGACACGGCGTTACTCATTTCCTTTAGAGATGCGCCACGCATTCCACTTCTACGGGATGTCGCAGAGGTCGTTCGAAAACGTATTTGGCCTATACCTGTGGCAGCCAGCCGATGAACAAGCAATGTTGTATGCTTCCTAGGCAAGTCTAATACCAATCCGCAGAACACAGAGGTATGGAAGGCTTGGTTCGCCCGGGTTTAAAATCTGAACCAGAAATCTGGGTATCGGGTACACGCAACCGCCGGCACCTCCTCCGTTTGCGTTCACGCGCCCAAACATCAAGAAATTCTGTAAAAATCGTTATCTGTTGTGTGTTGTAAACCGACACGACTCGACAGTTGTCTATACCCTGAATAAATTAACGAATATGGCGTTTGGGGAATAATGGTCTATAAAGCTTTAGCTACGATTTCACGACACTGGGGGAAGCCGCGCCACTTTCTTGTTCGATGTTTACATTGTGACCACACTACATCATTAATCCATCCATAAAAGCATACCGTACGTTAGGGACGTTCAGAGCGTTCGCGTCGCGACGCGAAGCCCACTGTCGGTGCGACGCGATCCTCGAGCCGCGCTCTTCAGCGAGAAGGATAATGCTGCTATGAACAGCACGCGTTCGAACCGAATGCGTAGTATCGTATCACCGAGGGATGAGCAAATCGCCCAGCAATGAACAGCGATAACATCATCGCGTGGCGATGCTGATAATTGCGTGAGATGCGGTGTTCGCTGCACAGCGGGTATAGGCCCATACACACTTCTGCGACACCGTGGCGCGGCAAGTGGGGCGACGGCGGTCGCGGAGCGGGCGCGTTAGAGCACCGTTTCAGGCAACGGGACGCGACGTTGCTAGATCGACATGGGAGATTATCATTACGCCGCGATGATGATCTGAACGTTCCCTTAAGGTTTTTTTTTGCTAGCACTGCTTTCTGTATCAACCTTTTATTCTTAAAATTTCAATTAACGACATCGCGAATTAACGAGATCTACCCCTTACACCACCGTCCTTCAAGCTTCGCAGATTCTGCTCAAGAGGCTGGTGATAATTTAAAGATGTTGTATTCTAACAATTTCTCGTAATATGACTGAGATTCTAGAGTGGCTACTCTTGCCATAGCGTTCAGAGGAAGAAGAAATGTTGACCCTGCCTATTATGTTGACGCGCATAATCCTATTTTGGTATGACTCGTTTGAATTAGACCAACACTTTCTAGAACATCGACGTCCTTCTGGTGCAGCAGCTCTGATGTGCTGAATATAGTATCGCGAGCCAAGGATTGTCATCTCACTTGCACATTCTGCGAGGGAGGTCTAGGACGACATTGGTAGTCAAAAACCGAAAATGGACAACCTCCATTTCGGTTTTTACGCCATCTTGGCAACGATCTGTCTATCTTGGCGTGCTGCGGGTGGCATGAGCCAATAAAGCATCTCGAATTCGATCATTTCTGTTCTCAATGACGAGTTAACTCAAGGCTGAATCGGCGATGTGCGAGCATAACCGTTGCAGCTCTTTCAAGATTTCGCGGTAGGTCTGTACCGATGACCAGGACT
Source organism: Heligmosomoides polygyrus polygyrus (assembly GCA_947396885.1). Lineage (NCBI taxonomy): Eukaryota > Metazoa > Nematoda > Chromadorea > Rhabditida > Heligmosomidae > Heligmosomoides > Heligmosomoides polygyrus. The sequence continues at coordinate 45,002,787 of OX377204.1, forward strand.
CCCCTCTCAGTATCGCTCAAATAAGAAGCACTTCTCGATTCCACTGCAGCGCCCAGAAGATGAAGAACTCGAAACTCTAATAATAGTTTTCAATCACTTTCGCTCTCGAAAACCACGTTACTTTAAAGCAACCAGAGGTCTATTTTCGATATTAAGTGACTTTAGACTATCCAAAGGCTGTTTTGTTTATCCTTCTGTACCTGTGTACTATACAATTGCGCCCATCAATTGGCGGAACCCTATCAAGGTCATTCACTTTCGCTCCGTTCCCGGATTGCCCTACATATACGCACTACCAGTCTAGAAACTAAATTTTTGAATCTATGTTTTCGAAACTTTTAAATGCCTTGGTTGCACAGATAGATGCATGGTACACACGTAAAGCAACGGAAGAAAAGTAGTAGGCATTAGTAGGAAACAGTAACCTACGAAACAGCAACTGGAAAATGGGATAGAAGGTATCCCTAAGTCTGAAAACAACTACAACAGAAATTCAATTTCAATAGCAACAATTTCGTGACTGCGTTCAGAAAGATAGCACATTTCCGTTTTCCGTAATCCCTGAGTTAAGCTCCTTCAAACTTCCACATGTCAAAAATGTTAAGAGGACCTGGCTGTGGTCCTTGCAACAAGTACACGTACTGGGACCCTACTGCTTCTTCTGGTGCTCACCAAATCACCGCCGAACGATTGCAAAGGATATATTTGCAAAGGAGGGCTTGCGTGCAAGAATATTCTGCAATGTGCTTTTAGTAGCAACCTTTCTTTTACTAGCAGAGATGTCCGACCGCGAGATATCTATGCCAAGCCACCTCATTACTAGTCTTCACGTAAAATTATTTTGAATGCTCTCCAGCAGTGTCCTTTTTTGAATGCATTGAAAACCGTTGTTCCGAACTCAACTAAGGGACCACGTATATTCCGTTAGCACACAAAAGTCCTTTAAACTGCTTGCTTTTCAGAACTTGGATAGATTATATACACCAGTTTCATGTCAATTATAAAGACTTTTACTCACTTCCATGCTTTATATGAGCAACCTTTGTACTATCAGTCAAGTAAAAATCGCGAGGAGCTTTATAAATGCATGGCGCGATCTTGAGTTGTACCACATTTTCGTTGAACAAAAAATTATTCTAACGTTTATGGAGAGTCTTTACTTTGACCTGTAAAACGTTCGAATCGATATGGTAGATGTTCATTTTGATTTCAGAAGCATCCACTTTGTTTAGATAAGTATACCAATTTAACGAAAAAAAGCATCCAATTTGACTGATAGATACGATATAGGGCAGTTAGCAAAGTTAGCAAAGTACGCACTCCCGTGAATGTCCAATAGTTCGGTCCAAATCAACGTAAAGTCCTATCACTGTTCCGCATTCACACTGCATCAGATCGTCTGTCAACACACTTGATTCCCACACACGTTGGCGCTGCTCGAGCTGTCTCGTTTGTAGTGCAGAATCATTTTTGTACCGTTCTTCTTCAACAAATCACAAGGTGCAGGTAAACGCACTCCCATAATGCACCAAATGTGGCGCAGTTTGCAAAGCCACTTGCTGACGCGTCAGTGGCTGCGACGAAGAATTACGATTTACAGAGGCGCTCCATTGGCTTAGTGACAACTCTCAGGTGGTGTGAGTATCTTTCCAGGCGGTGCTGAAGCCCCTTTTATAGAATTTCGGTCGCCAACTGTTTCAAAGGCGATAACGGACTCTTCTTACTTTCACTGTGTACAACGGGTTTTCTCTCTATCACAGCGAGTGAACAAAGGTAAAAAATATTGAAATTCGGAGAATGTTTTGGCCACTTTTTGCAGGTTGCAGGTAAATATTAAAGTGACGGACAAGAAACAGCTATCACGTTGCTTCTTTTTGCTGTTAGAAACGACGCTCTATCAGAACGCGATTTAACCCTAAGGCCCCTGTTATACTCCCGCGGGAGCATCCGCGGAAGGGCGGGAATCGCGCCGAGACTCCTCACCTGGCCAATCGCCGCGCCTCGCCACGCCCGCCTCCGCCGTGCACCATTGGTCCGCGGACGTTCCGCGGATGCTCCCGCGGGAGTATAACAGAGGCCTTAGGCGTGGCGAGGCGCGGCGATTGGCCAGGTGATGAGTCTCGGCGCGATTCCCGCCCTTCCGCGGATGCTCCCGCGGGAGTATAACTCAGGCCTAAGTGGCAGAGTTGGACTCAGAAACGTAGGGTACTGTTGCTGTGCCTGTGGGCGATGATTTCCACTGATCTTCACTCTTTTACACTCGGCTATTCCGTGGTGATTCAGCTTTGGGAATGTTTACATCAAAGCCAGTAGTACTGTGGAGCTTTCCTTGCAGTTCAATCACATCTACACACCTCATAACTGCTAGCGGCAGCATACGGCTGAATGGCGAACCTGATCTATTTCGTTGCTGCTTCGTACGTGGTGCCCAGACTGGCGCTTTTGAATTGAAGCGCGGCTGCCTAATCGGATCTGTACTTAATAAGACAGGGTGTCTCGATAAAATGCATACGCTATCTGAAAGGCGATAACTTTGCTCAGTAAAGGTACGTACTGAAGAGGTTAGGGGCTCAAATAAAAGCTTAAGAAAATAGAAATTTTCTGACCTATAGCGTATGGATTGCACTCGGAAAATTTGCATTTTACACTCGATTGACTGATTTACGCTCGACTACCTGTTATGATTTCTCTACTAAGTGGCTGTATCGATTGATTCGTGCTTGTTTTAAGATTTAAAACTTCAAACCATACTATATCTCGCGAAAAACGCAGTATATCCTAAAAAAGCGGGTACTATTTGAAAGATTCTAACATGGCTGCCAGCGAAAACGTTTAAGATTCATATGAAAGCACAAGGTAGCACAAGGTCACTTGCACACCTCTCTATGAATATCATAAAATAAGATTCAGTCCTACGGATGAACGAGGTTCTCTGGCGTGCAAATAGTCAAGATTGCGCCACGCCCCCGCCTTAAACCTTGCATTTCGGACTCGATTGATAGTGAATGGGTTGAATGCTTGTTACAGTCTTGTTACTACTTGGTCACATTAACCTATGCTGTGCTTCTTTTAACGTGTTCCGTCGCCCAGTAGCTGCAATTATGAGAATTAACTTCTTTTCTCTATTGAGCTTGAACGTTCTTAATCACTCCACAGAATCCGTCTTAGAAAATAGGGCTCCTGCTCACATTTAAATTGTGCGATCAATAAACTCGCATATTACGTGCCTTTTACGTGATTGTGAAGTTCTAACCGTTAAAAGAAGCAAAGTGCAGCTTGATGGGGTCAATTGTAAAATGCAAGAATTTAGACGAGTAATTGTACAATCCATTAGAAGGTCTCTCCTCTGAATGAAGATGGCGCTATCCATACCGCTCATATGTCGTCTACAACTGTCGCTTGCACACCTCTCTATGAATATCTTAAAATAAGATTCAGCCCTACGGATGGCAGAACACGACCGCCGATGTATGTTCCAGATCGATTCATGTTATTGTATGGTTCAATGCAAGTGACAAATGTCTTCTAAAAAGGTCATCCGATCTTCTTGAAATACTTATGGTCCAGCCTCTGTAACATCCAATAGATAATACGGTCAGAAGGAAACATTGCCTATTCCTTGTAACTCCATCGGAGAGGGATATTCCGATGTTTGCAGACACCGATTGGCCCGTTAAGGTACAGCGCTGCGCATATACATACTACTGAGGGATAGCTCTCTCAGATTACATAGCCGGCATTCGCAGAACGTCCAAGACGCAGTAGCAGCGACCCTGCAGCATGAACAATCCGGCGAGGTCAATCAACTGCTGTTTTGTTTTCATCGTTTTCAAAGCTTAAACGCTCCTGTTTTAGAGGACATATAGGTTTTATGATAACAGCGTGTCTTTCTCATTGTAAAAAAGGTTAGTATATATATATATATATATATTTTTAGAAGACTTACCATTAGAAGGTCTCTCGTCTGAATGAAGGTGTGCGTAGTTGGTGCAGGAGTGTCAGGCCTGCCGACCATAAAGGCCTGTCTTGAGCAAGGAATCAAGGTCGTGTGTTATGAGAAGACCGCGGATCTCGGCGGACTGTGGAACTACAGACCTGGCCAGAAGAATGTACGCGTAGACAGATTGCTAATCAGAGAAAATCGCTCTAAAAACACATTCAGATCGGAGGTACCGTGATGGCGACCACTGTGGTGAACACCTCTAAAGAGATGATGGCGTACTCCGATTTCCCCCCACCAGAGGACTGGCCGAACTTCATGCATCACTCTAAGGTTATTTTATGATTTTGTCAAATCTCTCCCTCCCATGCCACATACTCGCCTTTAGGTCAACGAATACCTGCATATGTATGCTGACCACTTCGGCTTGAGGGAGCACATCAAGTTCAACACCGTCGTGAAATTCGTAGGTCTTCACTGTTTTGTGCAGATGCCCATTCAATTATTATTATTTATTGCTGACTCTGTAGTTCCCCTTCAATTATTTAGATATTATTGCTTATTCAATTATTATTATTTATTGCTGACTCTGTAAAAATAGATCACTGAAGAGAACAACGGCTTCAAAGTGGAGCTTGAGGGTGGGGAGATGACTCACTTCGACAAAGTTGTGCTGTGCACAGGACATCACGCAGAACCACTTCATCCGCAACTGAGAGGTACTCAAGGAGCATCCGAGTGTTACTCACGAACGAATGGCGCTCACTTCAGATATCAACAAGTTTAAAGGACGTGTAATGCATGCCTACGACTACAGGGACGTGAAGGGATTCGAGGGCAAAAACGTCTTTCTGCTTGGCATTGGAAACTCCGCACTGGACATCGCTGTGGACCTCGCGAAGGTTGCCAAATCGGTACGTTTGCGATCAGGAACTTCACAGTTAGAACAAGGTTTGCCGCGTTAGAAAACGAGATACGAAAAGTAAAGCGAAAATGCAACAATGCTTCTGTGTCTACGAGATTAAGAAGTGGGCCGGTTTTCTTTTTGTCGAGTGGCCTACTATTCGTCGTCTACAGAAGCATGAAAACGGATCCGGAAATTGCCTCCTACCCGACCAAATATCTTCTAAAATCTTGCCGTTTGAAAGATCCTAGATCGTTTCAAAGAGACTCACCCGCCGATCCTCCGCTGGCGCGAGCGAGTCGCTACCGGTCCAATTAGTAGCAGAGTGATGACTGAAACGTACCATGCATTCCCTTTCGTACTCGTCATACTGGTGGTAATTGCCGTTGCTAAGGACATGTGTCTCAGCACCAATCGTTCTACAGCTAGCGCGAACAGAAAGGCAATACGTCACCACCAGTGATCAAGGGCCACTCATTCTGTTTAGTCACCGATGGATTTCTTGTGAAAAACGAGGGTGCCGCGACAAACTTCCAGCCAAAATGTTGGCCTTGAACGCCGGAATGCACTGCATGTCAAATCTGTTTCCATCACACTCCTCAACACTGCGCTTTCCCAACGGATTAGGTAGAATACCACGTCTTTTACTGGCTCGGCGTTCCTTCATGTCAACAGTCAATATCTTTCCAGCTTCTTCCAGATATGTTTGCTGCAATACACTCAGGTATTACACCAACTCGCACAATCCCTGTCTTACTGTTGGCAATGGTCGTTCATTTCTGGATAATCTCCCTATCGTAAGGCCCATTTCGGAATAGTTGACGTTTGATGCTGTCGTAAGGGTGTTGAGAAGAACAACATCACCTTCCAGCTATGCGCGAGCTATCCCCCTTTATAAGAAGCGATAAGGAAACAAACAAAAAGCCACGGAGTGCGTTATCCCGACCTGCCCCGAGCTGGTCCTGTGCTGTCGGGTTGATGCCTCGGAACTATTTTAGAGAGCTAATTTTGAAGCCATCCGTAACTGTTTCGTCGTTTTTGGAGCCTATGCACACATAACATGCAGTCCTGACCATATTAGTTACTACTGCCCGTTTACCAGCTTGAGGGTGTGCAGGCGTTCCATGAAATAAGGTATTTTCGAGCCTTCTTTACGGTACCACATCCTATGACAATGCCATCAGCTGCCTGCGTGTTCAAGTACGGAAACCCACCGTCTTCCGGAGTTCCTCTCGTGTACTTCATATGCTAGAAGCGATATTCAGATGAACACTCATCTATTTCGGATGGTCATGACGTTATAAAAATAATCATCACTGTATCTTTAATACCACACCATAACCACATAATGTCATAATAGAAAATATCAAAAATCTTCTGAATATACCACATAATGTCATAATAGAAAATATCAAAAATCTTCTGAATATATGTTTTAAAAATGCAGGAAAACATTATATAGCTAGTAATGGGTATAAAACCTTCTATACAGATAATATTAAAGATAACTATAAATACAGATATTATAATATTACAGATATTCTATATTTAGTTAGTTATTTACTAATAAACAGTTACTGTATATTTATTAATAAGATATACAAACAAAACATAGGCGTTCCACAAGGCGGAAATTTCAGTCCACTATTAGCAGATCTTACAATGTCGATGTTTGAATATGAATACTCTAAGAATACCATTATAAATGGTAATCAATTATTTAAACCATTCAGATATATGGGCGATCTACTTATAATTCATAATTATAATGAAGAATTTATTGACAATACTTTAAATTTAATTTATAAAAATGTAATTGCCTTAAAAAAGACACATGAAAATGAATATAAATGTAATTATTTAGACATGACTATAAAAATTATTGACAACAAAATAATTACTAATTTATATAATAAAACAGATTCTTTTAATTTTAAAGTTAATAGATTCCCACACAGGGATTCGGAAATCTCAATTAATATAAAAAGTAATACTATTTATATAGAAACTTTAAGGATTGCAAAAACATGTTCCCAACTAGAATGTTTTAATAATAAAATAAAAGAACTTTATGATATATTTATACATAATGGTTTTAACAAAAATTTTATAGTTAAGAACATATTAAAATGTATTTACAAAAACCAACAAATTTTTTATAAATATAACTTAATAGATAATAATGTGAATAATAAAATGATTAATTTTATTAAAAACATTAAATAATTATTCCAAAATATACTTTACTACTTTTTAAGTTCTATATCCACTCAATTCCTAATATTAATTAAATCATGTTTAAACTACTCCAATACACCAACAATCAACACTGAATGCACATTAATCGTAACAATAATATCAATATGTTAATGATATACACAACTGTGTAGTTTCTATTTTGGCGTACGCTCACTGTGAGCGGTACTGGAGGAAGGAACAAACATACGTGAGTTTAATCAACACTTATTTAGTTTGTAGCATCTCCCCCTCTTCACTGATGAGCCATAGGGGAGGTGCTACAACATAAAATAAGGTTCGTATGAAGAATAATGTGGCGAAACGAATCTTCTTAGGTATTTTGTTTTCAATTTTAATATTTCTAATATTTAATATTATTTAATACATCAGGAGGAGACGCTGTAGGACTGGTTGCTCCATTTTCCCCTTACCTTAGATCAAACTATTAGCACTCGAGCGAGTCGTCGGCTCAAGAATGAACCTTTTTTGTAGAGAATACCTACCTTGCCATTTAAAAATAAGGCAGTTGAAGCACCCTTTGATCAATGATGCAGACCTTCCTAAATCCAAAGCGGTTAACAACACTAAAATGTCGAGTAGGCTTTTCTGATAGAGCTTGAACGGCATCATCGTTCGGAGCAGTAGCAAAAGAGGTCATGTCAAAAGGCTCCACAACACACTCACGCTTAACCCCTTCACGACATTGTCAGTCGATGTCGTCGTACACTTTCTGCCGCGTGGGACAGTGCCCGACGATGATGTCGGACACCATATTAAAATAGTTTGTGGAAAATTATTAAGCATTTAATAGTACAATATTACTCGCTGAGTCCACTAATAAGGTGGTGCATGGGAAACTTTATTTGTTACTGTTTTTTCATATCTAACAAATAGTGCAGATAAAATAATATAAATAATCAGCGCACGGGAAAAATACGCTCTGTCCCACGCGGCAGTCACTTGAAAATCGCGCGTGTCGTGAAAGGGTTAGTCGGGATGGCAGCTTGGTACGTATTCAAGGAATAGTCGTGTTGGTCACGTGTGCGGGAACCGTGGTCAGCGAATGGCTCACAATTTCGTTAAGAAACCAGGATATTCTGTCGGTTGGTCCACCACCCAGCTTACGGTAGTATCTCGTGACATCGACGGTATATCTGAGTAGCAACACAGTGTGCCTAAGATTAGGTTTTTGAAGCATGGAAGAACTGGACCGTTGGATTGTCTAGTCAAAGTCTACCAGGGTATTTTCCGTCTATATCTGCAGACGTCTCTGCTCTCATCCAAGCAAGGTTAAGACGCCAGCACTGTGAGCGAGACTCACACGCATCCGCAGTGCCGTGCCGGGATACGGAGGCATCCTGCAGATGAGGTTCTCTCATTTCACGATCGAGGGATTGTAACATAGCTACGTTTTATAGCTCTTCATCCTTATCACTCACTGAGATAGGGACCGCACTATTGGGTCTTAGCCTAACGTAATTCGTGGGACGCTCTCCATTGCTTGCGTGTCAATTCGATATTGTGATTTTTTAACAGCTAACACATCAGATACCAAACCTCTCAATTTAACATCTAGCTCTGGAACGGAAGCTGGCTCTTTGTGGAACGAAATGTTGTTGGTGTACCCAGGCTTGCTGTGGTCTGTGCGCCACGCTTTCACGTTCTCTTTCCGTTCGCAAAAAAATTCTTAATCGTAGCAACGTCCTACAACATGGCCGTATATGACGACATTGACGCTTCGAGCGGGCAAAAAGGATGGACCTAGATCTAGGAAATTTAAGGCCTTGGATGAAATGTTAGTGTTCCCAGCGATAGTAACACTGGCCGATCGGTCGTTTTTTGAAATTGAACATTTATCTAACAGGTTATAGCGGTCAAATTCGAAGCGTGCTGGCAGTTCGCATTGAAGAGTGCTTGGCTAGTAAAAAGTGCGGTATTTTGACTAGTCCTTTGGGTAAGCTCGGTGAGGGGTGTGGCGAAACCAAACTTGACGAGAAGTGCACGGTTCTGACACATGAGACGACATCTCTTGTATATAAACGTTGGATTCATTCAGGATTTTGGCTACAATTCTGACAACAGATAGTCGAGGTAACTGGCCCCCGGTTACTGACTGCTTGCCCTGCGCTGTGAGCTATAGAACGACTGTTGGTGGCATGTCCTGAGCAGAGACACTGGAATGCTTTCCTTTACTATAGCGAGTACGGAATGGAATGCAAAATGTTTTTTAGTCATCACTCGGCTTCTAACTGGAACGGTAACGAAAGAGTAGCTCCGCACCAGCCCTGAATCAGAGGGTGAGTTAATTTTTTCAATTTTCGTTTTACTACTATTATGACGTGCTGAACGGGAGAGTTTTATTAGAGGAATGTTTGGCTAGATAGCTGTTTCCGAATCTTTAATAACTTTCAGGTCTCTGAATATGACGAAACGTCAGGTTGTCCGATGGAAAGGGTCCACTTCTTGACCTCGTTTGGCACATAAGCATTTATCGTTGAAAAACCGCCAAGGTTTACGAAAAAGGAACCTAGGGAACATTACGAAGGACGGTTGAGATAGCTTGCTGAAACAGTAGCTGCCATAACTATGTTAAATTTATCTCCAGAAATGTACCTACCAATTTCGCGCAGATTCTGAACGCTTCCGTCTCACGTCTTCTAGCGAGGGTCTCAATCTTCACCTCGTCCATGGTCTCAACTCAATCTGTTCCGGCCAAACCGGTTTGGACAACTAAGAAACCCACACTTTTCCCTACAGGAGATAAGTTGGTATAAATCGCGTTGGTAGAAAAACGTGAACCTTGGTGAAAGCAGCAGACTCTCAAGGTCTGCAAAGATTAGAACGGCTCCGGTCTAGTGAGGCTTTGAGGACTATACCATTTCCATCTTGCGAGTATGGCCGCGTTCCTGTCTGCGTGGGGTTACATTCGAAAAAAACATCTAAAACATTTTTTGACGAAAGATCGCACACCTTTCCTTTGATATCTCACAGTTTCGCTGAAGGAGAAAGATATGCGAAGCTTCCCGATAACACTGCTTCCATCCCATTTCTCCAACTTGGTTTGCTCAGCCTCATCCTGATGCAGTTTAGAGACTAGATTGCACATAATCTTTCCGGTGACGGGATTCTTATTCCTCACGGAAACTTCACTATTGAGCTCACTCACTGATAGCCAGTGGCAAAGTGGAATTGAGCGGAATGACAAGGCTCGTCACTTTGTGGGTTAGTCACAGGGAAGTAGGGTGCGTGCCCAAGCTGAATGACCTGAATAATCCCGTTTTTTACCTTTCATCGCCTTACTTTTCTAGGTGACAATTTCAACGAGGCGTGGCACCTGGATTTTCAACAAAGTAGCCGCTGGAGGCATGCCTTACGACACACTTTATATGACAAGGTTGACTGGAGTGCATTCTTTTTAACGAAGAAATAAAAACGAGATAAAGATTAAAGGTACTACAACTGGATGATGGACAAGGTTCCGTGGACAGTCGCCAACGATTTCATGGAACATCTCGTGCAACAGAGAATGGATCACGATCTGTACGGTCTACGGCCGAACCACAGGTGAGCCATAAAATTTTTCTATTCCTTACTGTTATAGAAGTTGCCATCTATCAGGCGGAATAAAAAAAAATTAAGACACACCAGAAGAACGCAGATTGTCTGTAAAAGAAGGCGGATGAACGTCCTGTTTATTCAGGCCTCAAAAGATCTAAAGAAAACCTGTACTGTCACAGCCAGTGCCTTCAAAATTAGATATTCATCCTGACGCTTCTTCGCCCTGCGGACCTGTCGCCTGATGCAAAATCTTTCAGAAAAATCAAACCGTATCATTTCACTGCTTCCCTCCAATGACGCTTCTGCTAGACCAGCATGAGAAAGTGTCGAGAAGGTCACAGGCCGTTACGCATTTACTGGCAGGAGTTCAAGATAGCACTACAGGCCTTGGCCGAAGAGTAATTCATGCCACTGCAGGCCTTGGCCGAAGAGTAGCCAACCACATGATCTGATGCACAAGTGGAGTGTGAGTAAGGCAGGCCCATATTGAGAGCAGGCATGCTAAGCAGGACAAGTGTTCAGCTTCAAAAGGTTGCTAAACGAGAAATGCTAGGCCCTTGCTCTGGTTCGGTTATTCGAGAACGGATTCGTAGGTCAGGATCAACTATTAGGTTATCACGAATTAAATGGCACTGGCTCGCGCCATTTTTGGCGCGTCTTTACGCGTTTGATCAAGAACAAACCGTAACACGTGGCATATCATTTAGAAGCGCAAACTTTGCTCTACCGGCGAGTACCAAATTTTCTATGTAAAAGTGAAAAACTTTAGAGTTTTATTGACTTTTTTGCAGATGGACAAAAGGGTAATCCGAGGCATTTACTTGTACGAATTCAAGCTGAGCACTACAGCTAAGGAGGCGGACGAGAAGATCAACGCCGCATTCGGTCAAGGATGTTCCACAATTCGGACGGCGTTGGTATCAGAAGTTCCGGAATGGAGAGCTTGGAAGAACATGAAGGTCGTGGGAGGCATAGTGATGTTGATGAGGACAAGCTGAGAGATGTGGTAGAGGAGGATCCACACAAAGGTACCAGGGAGATAGCGAAGGTGGTACAAGTCGCGTAGGTGAGCAGCGGAGCGGGGGTGCGGTAACGGCAGAGCACCGACCGTACTCACGCACTGTACCGTAATCACTCCAGCCAATCAAACCCGAAACGAACACGCCCCTTCGATGGCACTGCGGGGCTCAGCCGCACAGGCAGAGTCCGTGAAGTATCGATCAACGGTCAGCTGTTAGGTTGGAGAGAGGGTTGAGACGAGGCATGCGGAGGAACTCCGCCACGCGGTCCATCTAAGCTAAACGTGATGAATTTGCCTACTATCCGGAGTTCCTTCCCTTGCCAAAGCCGTGCCCGAAGGGCACGTCTGCGTCCACCACGGATGTCACTCAACCTACACGTGCTGAAATGGCCCACAACCCGGAGTTCCTTCCCTTGCCAAAGCCGTGCCCGAAGGGCACGTCTGCGTCCATCTGGGAAGTTCAACAAACTCGCCACGGATGTCACTCAACCTACACGTGCTGAAATGGCCCACAACCCGGAGTTCCTTCCCTTGCCAAAGCCGTGCCCGAAGGGCACGTCTGCGTCTATCTGGGAAGTTCAACAAACTCGCCACGGATGTCACCCAAGCTACACGTGCTGAAATGGCCCACAACCCGGAGTTCCTTCCCTTGCCTAGTCGTGCCCGAAGGGCACGTCTGCTTCCATCTGGGAAGTTCAACAAACTCGCCACGGATGTCACTCAACCTACACGTGCTGAAATGGCCCACAACCCGGAGTTCCTTCCCTTGCCAAAGCCGTGCCCGAAGGGCACGTCTGCTTCCTTCTGGGAAGTTCAACAAACTCGCCACGGATGTCACCCAACCTACACGTGCTGAAATGGCCCACAACCCGGAGTTCCTTCCCTTGCCAAAGCCGTGCCCGAAGGGCACGTCTGCGTCCATCTGGGAAGTTCAACAAACTCGCCACGGATGTCACCCAAGCTACACGTGCTGAAATGGCCCACAACCCGGAGTTCCTTCCATTGCCTAGTCGTGCCCGAAGGGCACGTCTGCTTCCATCTGGGAAGTTCAACAAACTCGCCACGGATGTCACCCAACCTACACGTGCTGAAATGGCCCACAACCCGGAGTTCCTTCCCTTGCCTAGTCGTGCCCGAAGGGCACGTCTGCTTCCATCTGGGAAGTTCAACAAACTCGCCACGGATGTCACCCAACCTACACGTGCTGAAATGGCCCACAACCCGGAGTTCCTTCCCTTGCCAAAGCCGTGCCCGAAGGGCACGTCTGCGTTCACCTGGGAAGTTCAACCAGCCCGCCACGGGGGCCGCCTAAACTACATGTGTTAAAATGGCCCACCTGGTCACTACTAACCTCGAAGGCAGTACCTCGCAGAGGAGGCGCATTCGATCGATGCCGTGGCTGCCGCTATTACGGTAGAAGTAACGACGTGTTCGCCGCACCCTCGCGGCCGCTACCGCACCCCGCCGCCGTCACCGCACCCTCCGCTGCTCACCTCCGCGACATGTACCGCGAAGGTTGTTGGCGTCAGTCACAACACAGCTGCTCGGCATCTGAATGAAATTGGAAAGACCAAAAAGCTGGAAAGATGGGTGCCTCACGAGCTGTCTGAGGAGCAAAGAAACCGACGATATGAGATCTCGTCCGCACTGCTTCTACGGAACGAAACGGACCCATTCCTTGATCGCATCGTAACCTGTAACGAGAAATGGATGATGTACAACAACAGGCGACGATCGGCACAGTCGGTGGACAGCGATGAGAGCCCAAGGTTTTTGCGAAGCTGGAATTGCACCAAAAGAAAGTATTGGTGACAGTATGGTGGTGTTCGCTGTGAATTATTCACCACAGCTTCCTACCTTCCGGTGAATCCATCACGGCAGAGAAGTACTGCATTGAAATTGAAGAAATGAGAAAAAGTTGAAGGATATCCGGCCGACCTTGGTAAACCGAAGGCGAGTTCTCCTTATGCAGAACAATGCTTGCCCCCATGTAGCACGAATGACGTTGCAGAAATTGAATGAGCTGAGCATTGAAACTCTAACACATCCTCCGTTTTCTCCCGACCTCTCCCCAACAGAGTACCATTTCTTCAAGCATCTTGGCGACTTCTTGGTAGGGAAAATATTCAAATACCAACAGGATGCCGAAAGTGCCTTCGAAGATTTCGTCAATTCCAGAACTTCTGATTTTTATGCTACTGGGATAAAAAAGCTTGTGTCACGTTGGCAAAGATGTGTAAAAGCAGATGGTTTTTATTTCGATTAATAAACTTGCCTACAAGCCGAGATATTAACTGTTAAATTTACAGTGGTTCAATGCCATTTATTTCGTTACAACCTAATAGTAGAGTCCCTCTGCGAATCCGATCATGATATATAATTGATGCTAGTAATGACAAGCCATAACCAAATGACACCTCTATGTACTACATGGGAATGTCCATGCACATTCCTTAAGCTAAGCTAGCCTTCACACGGCTTGCGATTCACACCTGTAGTAAGGCGATTCAATCTTCTCGCCGATGCTGTTCTCTCAAGTTATAGTTTTGATTGATGTCGTTAAGGTTCTTCCAACAGCATCCCACCGTGAACGACTCTCTCGCTAACCTAATCTGCACCGGATACGTTACCATCGCAGTAAGTCATTTGCTCGAAGACTTCCCACTTCTTCGTCTTTCAAATAAATGCAAACGAATAAGGTTTTTATCAATTGTCCCCTTTTGCTTTTCCAATAATTCATTATTTAAATTGAACCGCACGTTTCCATTTCCAACTTCTAAATTCAAATGACTACAATTCTGTTCATATTGTGTAAAACCTGGTGTTATGCTAGGCACATTTCCAGGCAGACACAATAAAAGAAAAAGTATAAGGTTCAATCAGTTCCGTTGTTGGATGCAGCTTGAAATCTACAATTTCTACGATCTTCAGCTACCCAAAACAAATAGGCTACCTCAGTATCTTAGTAACTACCTTAGTTCTCGGACATTTGGAACCTAAAATACTTTTAAGCACTCAAACACTCGAAGTAGGTATCACCTGTCATCCCGTTGATCATCGAGTTACTCGAGCGGGCGCCAGCAGCGTCTCCAATCGTCCCTGTCGCGTACCAGGGTGCTCCAATGGATCCTCCTCGGTGCGGGACACGAAGAGCGTCACACCATTCTTTCAGGGCTTTCACGAAGACGTCCGACCAGTGTGTTGGTGGGCGTCCTGGTGTTCTCTTGGCATCCCGGGGAATCGAGTTTATGACGGTTCTCGTCCAGCGGGGGCCTGCGAAGCGCATTACGTGGCCGGCCCACCTAATTCTCGACGACTTGGCCCATGCGACAGCGTTTCTGATCTTTCAAAGTCGATGAAGCTCAGAATTATGTAGACCTTCTCTCAATTGCGTTAATCTTGCCACTCCAAGCATCGTCCTGTCGATTCCACGCTGCGCGGCGCTGATCGCGTGTTCATCCTGCTTTCGTACGGCACAGGTCTCTGAGACAAATGTTAGGGCAGGAAGAACAGTGGAGTCGAATAGGGGGGCACGGAGTCGGACGTTCTTCTTCTTCTTCGCGACTTTTTCGACGCTCTTGAAAGCTCCCCAAGCCGCTCTGTTCCTCCTGCTCAGCTCTGGTGCTAGGTCGTTGGCCATATTCACTTCGCGACCCAGATACACGGAGCTGGGGCACTCGAAGGTGTTCGTTCCGTCAGCGATAACGGGGCATAAGACTCTTGTTCGTTCCTCATGAACGTCGCCTTCGTAAGATTCAGCTGCAGTCCAACGTTCACACATACACGATCGAATTCGGCCATGCTCGGTGTTATGAGCACGATGTCGTCAGTGAAGGGGTGCGTCACGTTAGGTGTCTCCCACTTCTGTAGAAGGCTGGGCGATACGCACGATTACCGTAAGCTGACCGGGTGCCGCGCCCACCACGAGATTTCTCTACGAGATGAAGTATGTTAAGGAGAGCGTGTGCAGAGCGAGCAGCGAAGGGAGAGTGATGTCATATGCATGTGATCAGGGTTTCTTACACTATGTACAAAATAAAAGAAACACAAGTAGTCCACTAAAAATAACGTTGCATGGAAAACGGCAGCGAACAAGAAAAAGCAAATTGCTCGAAAAAATGACCAACTCATGCCGCATCTGACAGGAAAGGTTCCCAACTCAAGGTGAGCTTTTGCGATGTTATTCTGACAGGATGTAGTGCCCTGAGAGCGGAGTCCAGAACCACAGTTAGCTTTTGCTGAACGCTTTTTTAAAGAACTGAAAAAGAGGTCTAAAAGCTTTCGCGCAACTATCATCAATCCCTACGACACCCCATGAGATGTGCCTCAGCGACGGAGTTTGCAAGAGTGCCGGCTCATGGAAGCACGCCGGCGGGGTTTTGAGTTCGAGTCCGCATGTGCCGATACTTTTGCACATATTAGTTTGTTGTTGTTACGTTTTCTCATGATCACAGGAGTCAATTTTAGACAACCGTGCTTGCGGTTCTGGACTCCGCTCACAGGGCCCTATATACTTTCAAAATATCATCGCAAAAGCTCACTTTGAGTTGGGAACCTTTCCTTGTGAGATTGCAAAATGAAACGGAAAAGCAATACATCCAGTTCCTTCCTTTTCTACTCTTCCTTAGTCCGCGACGTCTACGATAGTTTTCGCTCAGGCCACGTTCTCTTTTCAGCTTTTCCCATGTGCTTTCTCTTGCTCGTTCTATAGTTTCTTAGTTGAGTGTAGTCTTCACTAGCGTGTGGATGTGGTTAATTCGATCTTTATAGCCTTCGTTGAAGTGTATTATAAGATGAACTCCCTACCAGGAGTCACTCATCGCTCCAAAGCATGTGAAAGCTAGAAGAGCAAAGAGCAACAAGGGCAAAAACGAATAAAATACTCAATCACCACCCTGCGACGGAAAGTATGGTGGCACATAATCTGCTCTGTTCATTCATTATGCCACGCCCGAGATGCTACCGTAATCGGGGGCGGTGGCGGGCAGCGGCAGTGCGCTACCGTAACCCAGAGGGGCACCTAACGTACAAGCCCATGATCGGTAGATCGACTCCGGCGGCTCGGTCATGCTGCTTCAGCACACTCTTCATGAGCACTCGCAGACTTCTTGAAACTGAGCCGTTTTCCGTAACATGCAATTCAAACTACAGCAGGAGACCAATTATTAAGAAATTAATACAATGACAGAAGGTATTCAAGTAGAAAGCGGATGAGGGCTTCGATCTTAGTCGCTAGGGAGGCTGCAGCTGGATAAGGACGAGTAGATGCTCCACAGGGTCAAAGGGACGCGTGCGACCAGGCTTCCTCGGTGACGAAATCTACAAAACATTGTAACGGCACAAAGCTTCAGTTCGCCAAATAGCTAGCTCTCGTCTTTGCTGCCGTGAACCTGTCTTGGTTCCATTTGAAGGAATCATATTTAGCGAAGTTGCGCCGACATCCTCCAACGGCCTTTCCTGAAAATTAAATTTTTTTAGCAGAAGTTGCTCGCGATTCGCTATTTCCAAAAGTGAATGTAACCCAAAGAGAGGTATTCCGAAATGACTTCGAACCTGAGCCAAAAAGATTGATGAGAATTTAATGAGTCGAAGAAGAACAGGATTTGCTGGTTTGTGATCTCTGCAGGAGCGTTCCAAAGCGGCTTTCTTAGCTTTTTTTAAATCAAGTACTTGTGAAAATAAACACAGCTCGAGCTCTATCTTATGACATATAAATCTCAGTAGAATTGAACAATGCATGTAGGCCCTATAGAATCAATCGAGTGGGCGCGACATCTTGTAGAGCGAGCGTTTGGGGAGTTTTATCGGTAATTCCCAGCCGTTCTAATCAGGAGTTGCTTTAAGGTTGTCCACCTTGCCTCTGTAGTGCGCAGTGATCAATACATATAAAATTGAACCTATCAATCGAGTGGGCGCGACAGCTCGCAAATTGTACGCGCGGGCGTGTCCATAACTCCGTCGAGATCGAATCGCCCTTGCTGCGGCTGTTTATCTTCTACGCAGTAGAGAGCTTTGGTAGAGTGCAAAATCACAGCGTTGTAGCTTCTGAACAGAAGAAATTATAGAGGTGCGAAAATGTTGGCGAGGCTTGTGCGACCCAAATTTTTCTGACTTCGGTCTTCCACAACGGGAAGAATAGGCGAGCTAACGGCGATTGCGTAGGCATGCAGGCCAGTTAAGGTACTTTACGAGGAAACGCTCGCATCTCCTCAGCTGCCTAACCTGCCTTAGGTCGGCAGCAGAGTCCTGCGGGTGCCGCGGATCCGCCATGACAACGACGGGTGGTGCGGCGCCGCGGGGTTACTGTACGCAATACTGCGTACTTTTGCCGGCAGTTACGACCTCTAAGATTGTCAGAGATTTAGTAAGCAAAACGTCTTTTGTTTTGTGAAGAAGCGTTTTCTAAGCCAAGTTAGGAGTTCTTGAATGTAACCACGGCAATCTAATAGAACATTCCTTATAACCAAGCAGTTCTGTACGCTTGCTCTCACTTTCTTCGTTCTAAAAGTTCCTAGGTTGACAAGCAGCTCGAAGATAATGTGGTGACCTTTGTGATGACAGCATTCCCTCGGACCGGTCGGTCTGTCCGATGCAGATATAGCTCATTCTAAAAAGAACGGTCTGTTTTGTTGTTGCATTTCTGTCCAAGGGCTTTCCTAAACCTCACACGGCTAACTTGTGGCTCGAATGCCGCGAAGATTTCTAGTGCAATTAAGGCTTCATAATATCGTGCTGGGCGCGTGTAGCGCAGTCGGAGGAGGTGCCCACTGTCCCGTGCACCCGATACATAACGGTGATTATATCATTGGTTGTCAATCTCCTTTATAGACAGAGACAACCTATTATATTCCTAGCATGTAGATTCGTTTAAAAAATGTTTCCAAATAGATGAACCATTATCGACCCCATCCATCACGCCCCCCGCGAGTCCCACCCGCAGCTCCTGACTATGCGGGTGAAAGCCGCCGTGAACTACGGCAGTCCTCGAGGATCTTTGAGGCCAGCGGCTCCGCGACAACTCTCCGCGCCGCTTCTTCCACCGCAGTGGCAGCGTGGGTCCCCACTGCGGCGGGAGCGATATGGACGAGTTCTCCGGGTGCTGCCGCGAGACTCTGTAGAGGCCCTTACTCCCAGCTGCCATTTTAGAGGGTGGGGGTAGGACAGCGGTGAAGTTTCTTGCGCCCTTAGTCGCCCACATTTGAGTTTTCGACACTCGCAATGGTACCGTTCTGTTAAGCTCGGAAGGCTCTATCGAATGGTGTCAATGTCGACCAATTCTAGAAATATTGATTTTTTGACAATTTCGCATCGTAGATGAAGGCGTTCTAGGCCAACGGCAGATGGACGATGACGTCATCGAAAATCGACATTTTCGAAATTGGCGAACCTTCCTCGTTCTTATTCATTTGGGGGGGGGAGTATTTTCTGCGCTGATTACGAATCCGACGTCCGCCTTTGAAAATTTCCCTGATTTCGGTAGGTTACCTGTATAGTTGTGCCCGAATGAATATTCGAGCATTCGAATTCGAACGTTCGAAAAAGCGGGGGTTTTGAATGTATTCGAATTCGAGTGCTCGAAAAAACGAGATTTTTGAATGTATTCGAATTCGAAAGCTCGAAAAAACGCGATTTTCGAATGTATTCGAATTCAAATGCTCTAAAATCGTCGCTATTCGAACGGTGGTTCTGCGTCACGCAGGAGACAGACGGCAAGACGTGCGCTGTCATCGTAGACTATCCGGCTCTCATCTCCAGTCACTAGATTCTCAAGAAATTCCTTTCGATTCGGCTGCACGACGAAGTAACTGGCATGTGTTCACTCGCACTCGCTTGTGTGCCTCGGTCAGCCTATGAGGGATCCATCTTGTCAAAATTTTCGATGGTCTAGGTCGTGGGGATGCAGCTGGTGGATTGCAGCCGAGGGTTGTTGCTAGTTCCTACGTGGTTGATTTTGGATTGGATCTCATTGCGAGCAGCAACCCATCATCGTCGATAGCACTGCGCCAACGAAGCACTGTGGTGTGGCTTACAGTCCCCTCTCCAAATGCATCGGTGATATTAGAGATCGTTCTGCTTGCGTTGGAGCCTCGGCACCATTTGTACAAGATGACCACTCGACGCTGTTGTTGGCTAATCATGCTCGACATTTCACCAAAATGACGAGCGCAGGCACGTATGTACTTAATCACCGAAAGCTCCTGGAACCTTCCACAAGATCCTCACTGACCCAGGATTTTTAAATTCTTTTTCCAGAATATTCTATAATTTTGTTTCAAAACTTTTCGGCCAGCCTAAATTTTAAAAGTTCTAATATTGTTGCTAGGGAAGCATTTGGAGCTGTTAAAAACTCATATGAAAGCACAGGATAACAAAAGTTCTGTGACGTGCGAATATTCAAGATCGCGAATTTCCATAGTCTGAAACCTTACATTTTAGACACAAATGATAGTGCATAGCCTTAATGCTTGTTAAATCTTGCTACTACTTATCCCCTCTAACCTGTGCTGTGCTTCTAACATTTAGAACCTGACAATCACGTGAAGGACGCGTGAGTTTCTTGATTACACAATTCGCCGTTCTGGCTATCGCTCTAATAACGTTTTCACATATGAGAGCCCACAACAAGATTAATGACCGGCTCTAGGCTTCCCTTCGAAGAGAATAAGTTTATACTGAAGTGCTACTAGAAAATCGAAAACATCGCCGAAGTGCAGAGGCGACTACTTCTCCATAGTACACCCAGTCGCGTCACCCATGCACAATTAATCACGTCTGAAATGCAAGGTTTCGGGCGGGGCATTGCGCAATCTTGACTATTTGCACGCCAGAAATCATGTTGGCCTGTGGGCGAGTTTCAAATAGCTCCAGAAGTTTCACTAGAAGCAACGTTAGAACCTTTCAATTAGTACCTGCATTTTTCGCAAGCCATAGTGTGTTTTTAAGTTTTAAACATTAAAAGAAGCACGAACAACAAGGTTGCTTTAAAGAGAATTTACAATAAGTATTCGAGTGAAACACAATCAAAATAAATGTAAAGAGCAAGCATCAAACGAGAGCATTGCGCAATATGTATCGCTAATATGTCAGAAAATTTTCATTTTCTTAAGTTCTCATATAAGCCCTTAACTTCTTCAGTACCCTTACCGTGAGCAACGTTATCACCTTTCAAACAGTGTTTTTTGACACACCCTGTATCTGCTTTGATGAAATGATACTCCCTCCCAAAACGCTAGCTACGCCCGAATGAATATTCGAGCATTCGAATTCGAATGCTCGAAAAACGCTATTTCCGAATGTGTTCGAATTTGTATGCTCGAAAAACGCGATTTTCGAATGTATTCGAATTCGAATGCTCCCAAAAAAATCGATTTTCGAATGTTATTCGAATTCGAGTGCTCGAAAATCGTCGCCATTCGAATATATTCGGTTATTGGAAATTTTTGGGAGAGCACAACTATAGTTACCTGTCGTTTGAGGGTGCTCGGGTCAGGATCACCGATCACCCTCAGTTATCGGTATGGGTGGTCTCCTGCCAATAATTGGCCAAACGGACTTCAGCATCGTGTTCGGCACCCCGAATAACCCCTGCCCTTAGATGAACTTTGAGCAAAATCGGTGATTCTGACCCGACCATTCTGAGTTATCCAGAAGAAAACCCAAAACTTACTGAAATCGGCGGAATTTTCAAAAACGGACTCGGATTCATAGTCAGCGTACCAAATACCCCCCCCCCCCCCACCACTACCAACTAGATGATCTTGTACGAGGAAATTTGGTGAAATTCGAAAATATCGATTTTCGATGACGTCATCGTCCGCACACGCTCGGCCAAGGGCGCCCTCGTCCTCGATGGGAAATTGTCAAGAAATCGATTTTTTGAAGTTGATGACAGTGATACCGTACGATAGAGTTTTCGTGCGGAAGAGGTGTTATTGCGTGTGTCAAAAACTCAAATGTGGGCGGAAGAAAGTTCACCGCTGCCCTCCGCCGCTCGAAAGTGGCAGCTGGGACTAAGGCAGGTCAGGCAGCTGGGCAGTTGTGAGCAATTCATCATAGAGTACCTTAACTTGTCGCTTGCCTACGTATTCGTAGGCTGGTAGCTGATCGCGTCTTCCCACAGTGGTCAACTGAAATCGGAAAAAATTGTATCACGGCTAACATGCATACGCATCGCTATAATTTCGCCTGTTTAGAAGCTACAACGCTCCACCTTTGCAGACCACTAAAGCTCTCTACTGCATACAAAACGAAAACGAGTCGCAGCCGGAACGATTCGATCTCGATGGAGTTGTTGCGCTCCGAACACGCCCGCGCGTGCAATTTGCGAGCTGCCGCGCCCATTCAATTGATTCTGTCGGACCTACATGCATTGTTCAACTCTACAGAGATTTATGTATCAAAAGATAGTGGTCGAGCAGCTGAGCTCAAATATATGTTTATTTTTACAAGTACTTGATTTTTTAAAAGTTATTTAAAAAAGCCGCTTTGGAACGCTCCAAAGCGGCTTTTTCGGCAATTAGCCAGGAGACATGCGCGGCACTGTGCATACGATAGGGTCATAACTGAGCGATACAGAGGCATTGTTTAAGGACGACATCGACACCTTCACCGACAATAAAGTGATCGTGAAAAACGGACGAAGTTTCGACTGCGACATATTTATCACATGCACAGGATACACTTTTGGCTTTCCTTATCTGGATAAGAAGATCATGAGCATAGAGGTAGGAACTCACAAAGTGAAAGTGAATCACAGAGAAGACTATTCGAGAAATTTTAGCATCACGAAGTCCCGCTCTACAAATTCGTCTTTCCACCAAGTAACACGAACCTCGCCGTGATAGGAATGATCCAGCCGATTGGAAGCATTGTCCCCATTTCAGAAATGCAGGTACGCCTATAGGACTTCTGAGAGATTCGACTACTTAGCCATTGCGTTTAGGCTCGTTGGGTAACGCAAGTATTCACTGGCAAGGTGGCGCTTCCCAATAAAGAGGACATGCTCGAAGACATTCAGATGAAGCGCATGGCAATGAAGAGGCGATACTTCCAAAGCGAAAAGCACACAATACAGGTGAACCGTTAAATTTCCGGGCTCCATTGATTCCTATTACGCATGTTCTTCAGGTGGACTATCTGAAATACATGGATGAGATCGCGTCAATAATTGGCTGCAAGCCCAATCTTTGGAAGGTGGGCCAGCACACTTTTAAGCCCAGTATCTCACTGAGCCATATCGCATATTTGAACAACCAGAGATAAAAACGGCGTTTCGCCTTCGTCAGAGCATGGATAGTGAGATTATTTGAATACCAAATCAGTTTCTTTAAGCCTCAAGGCTGGTATCGAGGTTGTAAGCTGCCACAACGCTGTTTTGTTGCGATCAGACAACTTTGCGTTCGATCAAACGGCGCCGGTGGTGTAAGGGCGTAGAGCATTCCCGCCCAGTCAGAGGGAGGTGCGGGTTCGAGTCCCGCCAGTCGCTAGAAGTTTTGATCGCAACAAAACATCGTTGTGACATTTGAATACCTACTTGCTCAATCGCTATTTCATTCTTCTTCTTCTTCTTCAGCGTTTGTCCCGCATCGTAGCGGGGTCCGCTATTCTGGTGTTATGACGCCACCTTTCCCGATCCAGCGCTAGATCAGGGTAAACACCAGTAATCTTCAAGTCCGCATGTAACGTATCTAACCAGCGCTGCTTCGGGAGCCCTCTAGGCCGCTTTCCTATTACCTCGAAGTTAAGGCCTATCTTGCGGACGCTGTCTTCCTTTCCACGCAGAACGTGGCCGTACCATCGCAAGCGAGCTTCGCGCATCTTGTCCGCTATCGGCGCGACACCGAACTTCTGCCGAATAGCATCGTTTCGAATGTGGTTCATGCGCGTGACTCCAGCCGTCCAACGCAGCATCTTCGTCTCCATGACGCTGAGGCGCGTTTCAACTTCCTTAGTGGCAGGCCAACACTCAGCGTCGTACATCGCTACTGGCTAGACGACTGCTCTGTAAATCTTCGACTTCAGGTGCTCAGGTATCTTCCTATCACAGAGCACGCCAGTCAGCGAACGGCACTTGGGCCAAGCTGCACTCACGCGTGAATTCACTTCAATCATCAGTTTGCCGTCAGACGTGACTGCTGATCCCAGGTACTTAAACACCGAAGTGCGTGGGAGCTCGATGCCGTTAACCTTGATGGAGCTGGACTCAGTAACGTCCGTCGTCAGATATTCGGTCTTCTTCACATTCAATTTGAGTCCAAACCGCTCCAAGCGATCACACCAAGCTTGCACCACTCGCTCGAGTTCATCTTTATCTTTGCTAGCGAGCATTACGTCATCAGCATAAAGCAACGTCCAAGGGACGGGGTTCTAAAGATCTCGTGTGATGGCATCCATGACGACAACAAAGAGAAGTGGGGAAAGCGCAGAACCCTGATGTACCCCGACAGAGATGGGAAACTCCATCGAGGTACCAGCTGCAGCTTGAACTCGACTCTTTGGACAAGAGTAGAGAATTCGCACCCACTCTATGAGCTCTTCAGGAACTCCATGATGTCGCAAGGCGTACCATATCACTTCACGCGGTACGCGGTCAAAGGCCTTCTCTAACCAGGGAATGCCGTCAGCTTCCCATGGAACTTCGGATTGAGACCTACATCGCGTGAAAGAGGTCGAGACGCTGTTCACAGTTATTTAGACCAAATTTGCTAAATGGATCTCCTTAGCGAGTTATGGCCGGCGGAAGCCTCGATGTCTTCCATGTGTTAGGCGCGCTCAATGAGCGTTGGGCGCAATATTGCGCGGAAATCAGCGGTTCAGCTATCAGCGCCCACAACAGCGGCGGCGGTGCAGTGGTAGAGTGCTCGCTCCAAAGGACTGGGTTCATTGGTTCGGTTCCCGCCGCTGGCGGGTTTTTTGCAATTTGTGATCTATCTTCGACGAGGACCTATAATCTCATTTTTGGCACATTTTTGAGCGAAAGGCTAATGGCGACTTGCATTCACGTCTATATGAAGACGGAAACGTGTTTAGGTAAAATGTTTTTTTCATGACGTGAAGCAAGTCAGGAATTCAAGTCAAAACAAAATAAAAAGTAAAAATAAAATCAAAATTTAACAAAACCTAATAAACATAATAAATAAAAAGTAAGGGCACTAGTTAAAAGTTCCGACTCCACCGACACGACTTCGGTCGAACGGTTGTAGCAACGGTATGGGTGGTCTCCGACCGAATCGTGAAAAACGGATGTCAGATTCGAAAAAAGTTTTCGCTGGAACTTCGTCTAGAGGGGTTATTCGGGGTGCTGATCACGAATCTGACATCCGTTTTTCACAATTCGGTCGGGGACCACCCATACCGTTGCTACAACCGTTCGACCGTAGAGCCGGAACTTTTAACTAGTGCCCTTACTTTTTATTTATTATGTTTATTAGGTTTTGTTAAATTTTGATTTTATTTTTACTTTTTATTTTGTTTTGATTTGAATTTCTGACTTGCTTCACGTCGTGAATAAAACATTTTACCTGAAACACGTTTCCGTCTTCAAATAGACGTAAATGCAAGTCGCCATTAGCCGTTCGCTCAAAAATGTGCTAAAAATGAGATTATAGGTCCTTGTCGAAGATAGATCACAAAATGCAAAAAACCCGCCAGCGGCGGGAACCGAACCAATGAACCCAATCCTTTGGAGCGAGCGCTCTACCAATGCGTCGCCGCCACTGCTGTCGGCGCTGATAGCCGAACCGCTGATTTCCGCGCAACATTGCGCCCACCGCTGATTGAGCGCGCCTCACACATGGAAGACATCGCAAATTTGGTCTACATATCTGTGATCAGCGTCTCGAGCTCTTTCACGTGATATAGGTCTCAATCCGAAGTTCCATGGGAAGCTGACGGCATTCCCTGGTAAGTCGAGGAAGGCGATATGCACCGACTTCTGTTTCGCGTGATGCTTCTCTATCAGGAGGCGGACGGCGTGTATGGCATCAATGGTGCCACAGCCAGCCACGAATCCACACTGATTGCTGTAAAGCTGGACGAGGTCACGAATTCGTCCGTCGACAATTCGCTCAAAGATCATCATGCTCTGCGAAAGCAAGCGAATCGGACGGTAATTGGAGCAGTCTGCAGGACTGCCCTTCTTCTTCCAAATCGGAATCGTCGTACTTTGGCGCCAACGCTCAGGCACTTTTTTCTCCGCCACAACCCGATTTAAGAACTTCGCCAACCACTCAACAGGGCACCAAAACTTCGACTTCCGCAGTTCTGCTGCCACGTCGTCGTGCCCAGTCGCTTTCCCTGGCCTCATCTTCTTCAAAGCCGCTTCAATGTCCTCCACGGTGATCTTCTGAACGGGGCCGTGGGTTGGAGCCGTTTAGGAGATGGCTGGATGAGGAAATTCTACTGTAGAGATTTCCTCAATGTAATCGCTCCATCGCTTCAATGCCATCTTGCGGTCCATAAGAAGATGGCCGTTCTCATCATTGATGCCGAAGAACTTCTCGATGTCCTCGGTCTGGCGATGGCGATTCTTTGCGAGTCAGTACCGATACCGCTCACCATCGCGCGACTCGAACTTCTCGTTGACATCTCCATAATGAGTGGCTTTTGCAACAGCCACGGCCTTCATTGCAGCTTTCTTCGCTTCTTGGTACTTCCGCCAGTTATCGGCTGTCTTTTCGCCGAGAAACACATGATAGAGCGTCTTCTCCTTTCGAACTTAGGCTTTCACGTCATCTATCCACAGCCATGCGTGCTTGTCGACCTTCCGTCGTCCAGGCTTCGTGATGCCGAGCTCCGACCGCGCAGCGTGACGAATCGCGTCGGTGGCCTTCTCCCAAGTTTCGTGGAAGTTGTCACTGTCGGTAATCGCAGGCGAGAAACTACAGCTGCTTCCTTCTCTTTCATTCGCCACCACTTGATTCTTGGTGCACCGCCTCGCTCGACCTCGGAGGGGCGATCTTTAAAGTACAGATCAGCGGTCGATGCTGTGGGGCGACCGTCTCATACGGCACGACCTTCGCGTCTGTGACAAGACTTCGGTCTCGATCCTTCACAAGGACAAACTCTATCTGAGTCCTGGTGTTCCCGCTATAGAACGAGATGAGGTGGGAATCGCGTTTGCGAAATACGGTGTTCACTATGGTGAGGTTGTGCGATTCCGCATATTCAAGGATACGCTCACCATCTGCGTTACGCGACCCGTAACCGAACCCACCATGACAGCCGTACCCGTCTTTCGTCGCGCCGACGTGCCCGTTGAGGTCACCAGCGACTAGGATGACATCCTTCGACGGTACCTCTGCTGTCTTCTCATCAAGCAGGCTCCAGAACTCTTCCTTGGCTTGATCCGAGCAGCCAGTTTGCGGAGCATACGCAGAGAAGAAGTGATAGAGTCGCTCTTTCGCGGCGACAACGATCTTCATCAATCGATCGTCAAAGCGCTTGACGCTTACAATCGAGTCACGAAATCGTTCGGAGACGATTATTCCGACACCACTGGTGGTCCTGGGACTTCCACATAGAACGGCTTTGAAGCCTCGTCCTATGTCCCTTGACTTGCGGCAATACAACCTCGTCTCCTGCACCGCACAGAAATCAATTCTTCTACGCTCCAGTGCTTTAACCAACTCGCACGAGCGGCCCGTCAACGTACCCGCATTCAGCGTAGCCACGCGGGTCCTGCTTACATTACGGGACTTTTCGGACTAACTCAGTTGCCCCCGATGCCGTATTCGCATCAGGGACCCTCGCATACTTTACACTCGCCGGGCTTTGCGAGTGCGCGTCGGCTCGAAATACGTGAGCTGCCATACACCACGTGATGTGACATGGGTCTTCGTAGGCCAGCCTTTCACAAGGGCCTGTCGCCTGCAATCGAATGTCCGTCATCGGCTTAGCTCGCAGAGCGAACAGTTTCCAGTGGCACCACGTGGAGGAACGGACATCGCCACCAATCGCTATTTCATTCTACAGGAGTGAATTTCCAAGGACACGAAGAGTTAGAAG
Source organism: Heligmosomoides polygyrus polygyrus (assembly GCA_947396885.1). NCBI lineage: Eukaryota > Metazoa > Nematoda > Chromadorea > Rhabditida > Heligmosomidae > Heligmosomoides > Heligmosomoides polygyrus. Next base: position 45,030,453 of record OX377204.1, read on the forward strand.
GTGATGTCCTTGAGCAAATAAGTAGTGGTGGGGTAGGTTTGATCCACCAGTCGCCCTAGCTGAACGGGCCTCAATCGGTTGAGAATGCAGGCTTATATTCATGCACCTCCTGTTCAAGAGACCCTCTTGAGCACATATTCATGCACCTCCTGTTGAAGGGACCCTCTTGAGCACAAACTCTCGGATGAAAACCATCAGAGGTTGAAGAAGAACGCAAGCTCTGCGTCAAGCAATCTACCCGTGCTCCTTATAAATGTAGCCCCTGTCCACATTGTCGACTGGTGATGAGATACACCATCTCCGATGACATGCGTCCTCCTCCGCTTCAGGACGGGCAGATGGCACAGGATAGCGTGCAGTATGTGTCTTGCAGTCTGTTCCAGACTAGTCTTACCTTTAGGTTTGTGGAAGGAACCTCAACTACTCTTACCATTCCTGTAGACTTGGTTGTTGGTACATAAAGCACACTAATGTATTACTTTGTAATGTACTAACAACCAAGTTAATTAGTTACCCTCTTCACTGAAGAGCCTCGGGGTAACTAATTTTAAACATGTTTTGTATGAAGGTATAGGCGAAACAAAGCATGTTTAAGGTTGTGGTTGTCGTTGTTCTCGTTGTTGTCTTTCGCTTGTGATCGTTGTGATATTGAGTTTATGTTGTTGAGGAAGTTTAGATACAGTTTACTTACTTATTCTATCTAATTCTATTTGATTGTTGTGGCTTTGAATTTCAAACTGTTAAAGAGCTGTGAGTTTTTGAATAATTTTGCATATCGATTTGTAACTAATTCTATTGCCTTGCGCGGACACATGGGGAGGCCGCACTTGTTTCTTCTGATAGGAAAAGAAAGCAGAAGGGTATTCTCCATTATCCCTACGATTGGCCGTCGCCACAGTTCGCCGTGAAACTCTTCGTAGGATATCCGTTAGTCCGATAGCGGTTTAACTATTGTAATTAGTAATTGTTGACGAGTTTCCTATTCATCTGGTGCGAAGCTAGAGCTTGCAGACACGATGGGATGTGACGGGGAGCCCACCGCTCGCGAATCATCTAGATGGAGGCTTTGCCGAAATCCCGAGAATAGAACTCCTAGCTGCAACGGTTCCATTTTTCCTACTTGGACCTTCTCACCCTAATTCCAATGAAAAAACTGCTTTCGAATACTGTGTACGGGTAAGCCCTTCAGAACAGTCCATCTCGGCCTATCAGGCCCTCGTGGTGGTGCGATCATCGTATCCGTGCGATCACCACTGCAAAGTGAATGGGGTACCATTGGGAGTGCAAGAATAGGCCTTTTTGAGGCTTGTCGCGGATCCGGCGGACGCGACGGCCACCATCGCGCATACAGGCGCCGCCCCTGATCGCTGCCTCATAGAGGGGCACCGCTACCGTAAGCGGCTACTCCTTGGACTTTGTTTCACCCTCTGGAAAAGTTGTTAGCTTGTCGCTGCAAAGTATAAGAAATGTTGAAAACATCCTGAACTGGGTAAACCTGGACGGAGTTGACAGACACATGATTTGGTGCAGGAATAGCGTGAAGCAATTCCACACCGATATTGACTCCTTCATTGATGTATTATGTGAAAGAGAGTTTTTGAATTTTTGAATGTGAATTTTGGAAATTCGCATTTGCAGATAATGTTGTCTGACCCGAAATTCGCCTTGCGCCTGTTCATGGGCGCAAATGTCCCCTACGTCTACCGTCTCATTGGACCCAACAAGTGGGACGCGGCTGAGGAGGTGATACGGACGGTGCCTCATCGCGTGAAGAAGCCTCTGCATACTCGCGACTGCAGAATGAGAAGACACAAGCGACGCGGGCTCACGGTAAGTTCTCGCCAGCTGGTTTACTGCTCCCAGCTTCAGCTAGTTAACCCTCCATAGTAAATGTTTTTCAGGACGAGTACTTCCGCTTCGCCAGCATGAAGTGGATCGTCGGCTGGACAGCGGTAATCGTCGTTGTTGGTATGAGTGCATTATGCTCCGGAACTGCCGGCATGTCGATCTTCGCCTACTTTCTCTATGTCGGCTCATTCTTTGCCGTTTTCTCTTTCATGCTGCTCTGGTTCGACTTGCAATATGATATGACAACTATACTGTGAATGCCAACTTCGTACACTCATCTAATATCTCTGCACGCCATGTTATGTTCCCTATTGATTGCTCCAGCGATTTATTCACGACGAAATGGCTTCGTCACTGGAGAAGAAGCACTGTGTCAGCAGGTTGACTGATTTTTCCTCCAGTCCAAATGAAAGAAATTGTCCGGAAATTAATGTTCTCTGACATCCTACAAAAGCGTGATCGTCTGATGCATGTCTTCGAGAAAGGTTGCGATATATCTCAGTCTCTCACCCAGAGATATATCTACTTATTTATTTACTTCTTCATTCTCAACACGTGAGAGTGTGCTCAACAGCACGGATCGAAAACCGTCATTTAAAATGCGTGACAATATTGACGGACCAAGCTGATTGCTCAGGAATAACCAAGTTGGAAAAGAGTAATAAAAAAAAGAAAGTGCAGACTGCAAGGCTTGGTGGGGGCTGAGCCCAACCAAGCCTACCACACCTCCTGGGTCAGCAATTAGGCACTAAGCATGTCTGGGAAGAGCAAAGCACTGAATTGCTTATCGGCTGACTGCCGCAGGTCACTGACAAAGTCAAACACGGATTCAACTCACTCCGTAATATGCCTAGTTGGTGGGGCACCCAAGTGAGGGTTGTTTAACGCCGACCTCTTTGTTCCATCCTCGTCCACTTTCCGACAAATATATTTCCTTTGGCATCAGTCTGTCGTCCGCTGTTATCCCTCAGTTTGCCGACTTCCGCCTAGCGTCTATTTCCTTGGCTAACCTCCTGAAGTCCACCAAAAGGCCACCTGAAGTCTTAAATCCTCCCAAGCATAAGGTGTAAGCGGACGCTCAGGGTTGTAGGCGAAGGGATCCACTAGATTAGGGCGGCATGTTATTTCTGCACTTAATTGGTCTTTCACCAACTTCTTACATGTGTAGATATTATGCGATTTTCAGCGAAACACAGATGTCACACTGAACCGAGAAGCAGCTCACTCTCTTCTTTGATTCTCTTTAACTCTAGCTTTTGCGCTGAAAATAGAATCATCTACACAGTGCTCTTTCGACAAAATAAACCTGCAACTTTGAACATCTATATGTATTATTTGCCATGTTTTATTCAAGATTACATGACTAGGAGTCCTATTAGGGAACCCCGTCCGCATCGCATTCGCTCAAATAGCAGTTGGAGAAACGGCATTGTCAATATATAGAGAGCGGCACAGCATCTTCACAATTGGTGCGCACCACGTCGTTGCTCACCCACGTCGAACTGACCTTCTCCTAGACACCGGAAAGCTGCTTTCACCTCGAGATTAACTTTTCGTTACTAATTTTCCGCTAATTTTTTCATTCTCCTCTTTAGCAAAAAGCTCAAACTCTATCACAGCCAAGCCATATCGACGTGCCCTAGATTTATCTCTGCTTCTATAGGCGTGGGATCATTTCGATGAGGGACGTATGCTGTTGTCTAAACCACGCCTACCGATGACTAATGTCGGCACATTATCTAGTGAACATGCCCGTGAAGAACCCAAAAATTCTCCATATCGTCTCGAAAAGAGCTCCAGTCCACCTACCTACAGCCTTTCGAAAAGCAGTGCCCCTCTTCTGCTGTTGTGCCGGAGTTCATGATTAGCGACACCTTATCAGAAGGTATTGATTGGAATGCGAGCAGTAGCTGTCGCTGCGGTTCTCGTCTGTGAGTTGCTTCCATATTCTGATAGCGACCTAGGCCTCACTCCTCTAGTCGATGGTTTTCAGCGCTTTTCCTCCAACTTTGTCGGGTGGCGACTGCGTTGGAACCGAACTTGTGCGATGCCAAAGGCACGCTACAGTGCGACAACTACCAAACATGCTGCCTCTTCGCAAACGGTCAACATGGTAACGACCACTTTGTGCAAAAACTTGATCAATTGAAAACAATATCAATTCAATCAAATCAGTCAATTCAAGCAATTCAAAACAAAGCTCTGTGAGGGAGTCCTGGACTCCGTCCCGGATCCGCGGTCTACAGCTTTCTGATGCCGAATAAGGGATCCGACCGCAACGTATTTGCAATGCCATAAATGTACTAGGACCTCCCTGACGACGATAAGTCTAGGTAGGATGGTGGATAAAACATCACATCTTGGGATTCACGGTTCCAAAGAGACATCTAAAGGCTTTTCCAGACTTTGATATATTTTGAAATCAATCCGTTCTTTTTACACCCTCCACGCTTTTTGCTAAATTGCATGCGTGAGACGGAAATTTTCAAGCATTGACTCAATATTTGCCAAACTACATAGTCGCAAATTTCAAACAGTTGTAGGATGTTTGCAACTCAGCAAGGCTATCTTACTCATAGCGAATAAAACGACGTGTGCCTAAAAGGTTCTCGTGAACTCTTTGGCGTTGGTTGCAGCTTCAAAACAAGACCGTGTTGTTCCTTTGGTAGCTCTCTTCCATTCTTCTCCGAATGGGATAAATTCATTTCCTTATGATAATCTCTATTGTTTAGTAGATGAATTTCCAGTTCTGGTTAGAGTTGAAATCAACCCATTTCTGTAGTCACCAATAGATGCGTCTGCGGTAAAACTTGTAATAATAGCTCTAAATACTACTTCGGTTACCTACACAGCACAACACGAATTTCATATCAAAGCAGGTTATATACTAGACAATAGTGCAGAGGTCATGCCTGTTACTGCTACTCAGTGATACTTATCCTAGAGTGTTCATCCAAGTACGTTATCTCATATCATTCATTCCTATTCGCTCTATATTATAGTAATACTATTCACTCATAGGTCCAGATGTAGACCCCAGTTGGGTATCCACAGTACAGCATCGTGTTATATGAATCCTTCGGTTTAGTTCGTCGCTCAACACTATAATTTCTCGTAGAGTACATGGTGACTAAATAAATAAATACTGAAACGAAAACTTAGTCCTATAAAAACGTGTAGGATGAAGAAAGCTTGATACGGCTCAAAACACCATCTGCACCCGCAATCGAGGTAACAACGTAGCTTTCACAAGATTCTACTCATAGCTTAGCAAGAATCTTGAGACTGTGAATTTCCAGTCCTTAGAGAGCCATGTACCAGGCGGCTTCGAAACATCGCCCACACAATCCTATTTACCATTTCTTTCAAGGATTGAACCTACCTAACGGTGATTAGAATGTTTATTACAATTGACAAATTTCTCCCAAGAAGTTCGTCTAATCTTATTGCAATTATCTCCAAGTTCGACGTTCTTGAAGCCTGGGCATCATGGGAGTACGCTTCAGTTCTCTTTTCCTGCCAGGTTTGATAAAAATTCTTTATTGCAGCCGACCTTTTGACGAACTCGTCTCTCTCAAGGCATGAAAGACTCTTTCAAACTCACTGAACGAAAAACATCGCGTTCATCTATTAACCAGGAACAGCATGCTCAAATGTGTGCTAGGAAACGAGCGTCCGCGCGCGCGAACTCAACGATCCCTACAGCGCATTGAAATCGGATCAACTGGCGACCATGGACTAAGTGAGACCTACTGGTACGGTCAAGTATACTGCTTTAGTGTGGGGAGTCGAAAATCTACACAAAGCAGTATATGGGATCTCCCAGCTTGCACAAACGGATAAAAGGCAAGAATTCATTAGTAATCGAGATGCATTCGTTTCTCATGTTCATGATTGGATTTCCAGAAGGCCTCGAGAGCCTTTCTTGTCCCTATTTCGTCCCTATGATACAACACGTGCTCTTTACATTAAAGCGCATCCGAGGTGAGCTTCCATTCGATGCTTACCAAGCGGCGTTTGTAAGCTTTGCCTCCTCTTACCAGCAAGGTGTCTCTTAACGCGAGCCTAGCACCCTCCCAGTTTACCAATGTGGAAATCCCCGCAGGCCAAACACTCCAACTTGTAGATGATGCCCTTTTGTGCGCAATCTCCTGTCCTCCCATTCGGGCACATTACGCAGTTTTGCTCTATAAAGACACGACCATATAACCGACTGCGACAAGTTTCCGTTTAATGTTTTCTCCTGGTCTATTTACCAGCACAACATCCATGTCCAATCCTGCTCGCATTAGGCACTGCCCACAGCTGCTGTGACTCTGTCCGAAATGAAAGGCAATGAAAACCGTAGCCGTCACCGTACCTGTGTGCCAATTTCTAATGCGAGCAGGCTTGGATATGTACGCTGTGCCGGTAGATATACCAAGAGATAACGTTAAACGGCAGCTTGTTCGCAATGGGTTATATGACCGTATCTCTATGGTGCGGGACTGCATGATTTACCCACATGGAAGGACAGGAGATTGCGCACAAAAAGGCGTCGTCTGCTGTTGGAGTGTTTGACCTGCAGTCTTTTATACATTGGAAAAACTGGGAGGGTGATGGGGTCGCGCCTTAAGGAACATCTCGCTGGTGATATTAGGTTTAGTCATGAGTTTTGCAACATTTCTGTTTTTTTTTCTGGAATTCAAAAAACCGCTGAAGTAATATATTTTGCTTGAAAGCTTGTTTCCTGGCGATCATTCCGAGTTATGAATCGTTAGTTTTCCTTGCGTTGTTGAAAAGTTTTATTCTCTAGAACGGTGACCACCAGGGGTGTGCGTAGTTAAGATTTACGATTTTACGATTTAAGGCGATTTTTGGGAAATTTTTACGATTTACGATTTACGATAATTTGGATCGTAAATCGTGAATTTTCGTAAATGTGATCTTGCACTCACACCAAGCGCGCTCAGGTTTGAGTATACTTTTGCCTAATTTTTGACAATAGGCACCTTCCGCAGGCCTCCGGAATCCGTGCGTGGAGTATTTGACGGTCTTGCTTTTATCAAGTTTTTTGATGAGTGGAACTACATACATGCTCAAGGAAGGTAGAACTCTATTTCTCGGCTGGCTCAACGAAGGTCTCATTCAACCATCCCTAGATCATTTAATGCCGGATTTGTCTACAACGGATAAAGGACTAAAGTGTTTTCGAGTGTTGCGAAAAGTGCATTACACAGACTGAAACGGCATGCAATTACTACCACATATAGGAAAGTGAAAATCGCATGGCGCATCTCAAATCGACTATCACTACCTTGCGATGAATCCGTGAAACTCTTCATGGAGCCTCGCAATGCCAGCTCTGATACGCTCCAAAATTTAGCTGCGATTGGAAAGTATTACTTTACGATCAGCCAAGCATTCGCGTATAGCTTGCATAAGACGTGTCCATTCAATTGAAGGTATCGGTTGAAGGTAAGGCAGGGAGTTACTTAATGGTTAATAATTCATGATTCTCTACCACGATTCAAGCTCCGAGGCGCCTTGAGATAAAAACGAAAAACGTTAAATGTTGCAAATCCGGTGAATTTCTACTTTTCATAAAAGTCGTCTATGGTTCAGCGCCTTGTGAGCAGACAGAAGAATTTTGTGCTTCTGCTTTTTAAAGTGAGCTATAAGGCAGTGACAACATTTTCTAGGATACTCTGTATTTCTAGATTAATATAGACTGCAATGCATCTTTTGACAGCACTTCTCAGTACCAAAACTTTTTCTATCCAGAACATTGAAGATTGCCGGTTCTTCATTTTCTTCTCTTTAAATTTGGTTCAGCGTCGCTAGTAGTGCCATTTATCATTTGGTTTTGCAGCACTTGCCCTATAATTTGTAATGGAGAATTAGCCCTGACATCGAGCTTACAACGATTTCACAACGTATTCACTTAATTTAGCGGTGCGAAAATGTCGAAAAAATAGTCAAATCCAAGAATAAGAATGTGAATTGACATGCTATTGAGATGTAATAAGTATGCCATACGTGCGCGTGTGCACCCGATACCAGGTTCCTGGTTCGGATTTCTCGCCCCGTCCAACCAAGCCTTCCATCCCTCCGGGGTCGGTGAATTGGTACCAGACTTGTCTGGGAAGGATAGAGCGCTCGCTGACTTGTTCATCGGCTGGCCACCGCAAGTCATTGTATGGCCAAATACGCACTCAAATCGCCTCCACGACATCTCGTAGAGATAGAATGCGTGGCGCATCCCAAAAGGGAATGAGTAACTCCGTCCTTTATCCTTTATCTTTAAGTATGCCATATAATCACTTATGGTTCTTTTGATTCGCAAGGTTAAACAAGCAAGCACTTTTCTCTCTGAAAGCAATGGTATCAATTGATATACTGAAAGAGGGCGAAGAGGGTACATATTTGCTTGCTATGAAGAACGAAAACAATCTCTCTTGTTTTTGGTGGCGCAATCCATGGCTCGTTTTCTTCGAGACCATCTTTGAATCTCTTTACTTTTTACGATTTACGGTTTACGATTTACGATTTACGAAATTTCGGATTTCATTTACGCACACTCCTGATGACCACTCAAAGTAAAAAAGTGTGTGATTTCATTTTCAATTAGTTCAAGCTCGGCAGCAACCCAGCGACGAGGGTCAACCACATTCAGAAAGTCACCGTCAACTTCACTCCTAACCGAATAAATTATTGGAGATGGTATCAAACCTTCCTTTCAGCCCAGAAGGGCAACAAGAACAAACTACTCCCGGAAAGATCAACTGCTGTAAACAAAGGACGCCTGCGTTAACCAATCAAATCGAATTCTCTTCAAGCCACACTAGGACTGACGCTGATCACCACATCTCCCAGTGAACCATCACTCATCGGCTGCAGAAGACTAGAAAGTTGCCAAAATCGCTTCGTCAGTGCCTCAAGCATTGACGGAAACCCAAGCAAATCGCTTCAGACTGCCGAAAGCTCCGGCACCGGTTCAAGCGAGTGGGCCTGGTTCAAATTTTACCAGCGATGGAAAGGCGATGCTTCACTACAACTGTAAATCGGGAAAGCAATGGTCGGAACGCAAGGAGCTGGCGGTTCTGACGTCAAAACCAGAGCTCCTCCGAAAGAAGGTCCTGCCGTTTGTTTGGTAGATGTAAAATGGTCCACTGTACCGGGAGATGCTCCACGTAGTCAAACAATTCTTGATGTTTGCTTCTGCAAACAACGCGACTATGTTGTATCATAACTTCAACACAGTTTGAAATAGATGAATGTTTCAGTTTAATGAACCAACAGTCGCAGTGCATCAAGCTAACCAGAGAACTGGCTTCCTTACCTGAACACGCAAATAAGTGTCCTGCGGAGCAGTTGGTGTAAAGTGGTATCGAAAACCATGCTCAAAAACATTCTGGTTCACGCAAGATCTGGGCTATTGAGCGTGCTGTTGTTCGGAACATGTTTCACACGACTTCAGAAGTGGGCACAATTCCGGTGGAGCGCCAAGAATCAGTCCGCTTAACTTCTGATATACATAGTCATTTCCAATGGCTATCCGATATCAGCATCGAAGAATACATCACATAACCTTCGCGAACGGTTACGTCAAAAAGAAATGGCTCTTGTTCTCCCTTTTATCTCCGGTAAGGTAACCGCTGCTTACCAAAAAGCTATGGAAAATGCGCAGTTGCAGAATGATGTTGTTTGGTTAACATTCCCAGTGATAACATCAGAAAGGAACTAGTTCGAAATAAGCCTTATGATAAGCAGTACCTTGCGGAGAATTGCATTATACGTCAAAACGGCAACGTGGGGATTGCTTCAAGTCTAGTAATCTATGAAATAACTGATTAGCTTGTAACGCAAGTTACATAGGAGAAACGGGAAGGATGCCTGCAGTGCGCGTAAGAGTAAAAGGTAGGTTAGTAAAACGCGTGGAGCGTTAGGTAGTCCGCTCGGGAAGCATAGGATTGGTGTAAATGGTGAGATGACTTTGGCGTGAAGTGTAAGACTTTGGCCGTAGAAGAGGAGGTATCTGCGAGGAAGGCATTAGAAGCGTTCTAGATTTTTACAAGAAATCCAGAAATGAACTACCGAAAAGAGTGCATGCACGCTACAAATAAGTCCCTACCCTTTGTTTCACACTGCGAACTGGAGAAGGACCAGTCAACCAAGGTGTATGTGTAGGAAAGCCTAGGTATACGGAGGCTGCACAGTGTGTTTCATTCGCTCATACTGGTCTTCTAACAGAGGGCTATTGTGCTCTGATACTGGTGAGTGAGTTTATCTTCCACTCCTAGGCTTTTTCAATTGATAGTAGATTTATGTCAGACCTGCTAGAGCAGGTGAGGCGTTTGGTGGTGTAAATTGCATGTCAAAAAACCTTGCACCACATTGAGGCCTCTGAAGACGACGATTCTGTTGATAGTAAAGATCCACCAAAAACTCGTATTGGCACACTATTAACAACAACAAGAGCTAACCGTGCCGAGGTTTCAAGAAGAGAGAAGCTGGAGACTATTACTGCAATACTTATGGGCCGCCCGGTTGAGCAACCTCTTTTCTAAAGTATTTATTAATAGTCAAGTTCTTAGCCGATCTTTCGGTTTTGTTCAAGACCGCCGCGGCTTTGTTATAGCACCTTCCCAATGGTTCTTTTTCTAACAGTATAAAATTGCGCTAAGCTCTCCTACTCTGACAGTGGCCAGCCTACGTGCGCCGTATATGCATGCATCACTAAATTCAAATGGCACAGTTTCGTTCTGCAAGCTCCGGGCCCCTGCAGTGAATAACACCTTGGTTTCTCAAAGGAGCCACGTGTGTTCTCCAGTCCTTTCACGATAGCATTCGAGTATCTTTACATTGTTCTGTGTGGGGCGGTAAAGCCAATGAGGGACCTCGTTCAGGTTGCTGCCCATTCACCGCTGCCAACTGTTGCCCTGCCTTGAACTCCTGCTGCCCGGCCGGATTCCGATGTGGCAACCAAACTTGTCTCAGAATGCAGCCGTAAGTCATGATCGATCTGCGACCTACCAGAAAACCGACGGGAACAGAGGTGCCTAGGAAGCAAGACTTGTGATTATTCGTGCCATTTCGTAGCGGTTTTAATTCGTGCCTTGGGACGGCTCTGTTCTTCTTTGTGCCCAACAACTGAGAAAATAAAAGTTTCAATCCACACTCCAAAATTACCAATTCTTCAGCTCTGTTTTTCTAGGTATCACAAAGCAAATGCTGATTTTGCTTTTTTGATAAGGATGCCATCATGTTAGATACAACTACACTTGTTAACTACGTAAAGGATGTTTAGTTTAATGGGTGTGTATTTCAATCCACGAACTCTACTACGCCTCACAAGGGAACTGTCTGAATGGTACACCGGAACGGCAAGAACGAATACTGTAGGAAGAATCTCCATTCTCAAATTAGTAACAGAACATGTTTTGTTTTTGCCGAATCCTTGAGGCAAACGAGTAAGAGGGTCTTGTGGTTAAGGGTCCGAGCGTCGAGCTTACCACGACTGCGCAAGGAACTTGTTTCGTGGCCTGGGTGGCGCAGTGGTAGAGGCGCTGCTTCATGCCTGTGACGTCCCTGGTTCGGGTGCCGTGCCGCATCGCGTTTTTGCACTTTTACGATGATATCGAATTTCCATATCTGAACCTTTTTTGGAGTTTGCTGATGATTTCACTACATATTCCTCGTCGACATCTCGTAATGCACCAGCAATGTTCCAATTATGCAAAATGCGATGATATATGAAAGATTCACGAAAAACCTTCAATACCAATTGTACACAGGCAAACGTCGTAAAGTAATATGACAGATCACAGTATGGGCAAAGTATGAAGGCTTCAGCTTTTTCACGTCCTTAAGGCCTATGTTATACCTCGGCGACGCGTCGCCGACGCTGCGTCCCTTCACGGACAGCCCGTCGTCGTCGACGCGTCGGTGGCGACGTCGAGCTATCCACAACATATTCAACTCCTTGAGCACGAATTCACTGAAACATTTACTTTCAGCATATAAGTCCTATTTATGACCACAACTATATGGTACAACCGCATTTAATCCGTTCTCAAGTCGCAACATAATAAAACTTGAAGCAGTTCAGAACAACTTTACTAGAAAGTTGTGGATAAGGCTTCATGAGTACGAGTACTCCACCCGCCTGCCCCTGTAGGCAGTAAAATATTTGATATCTCGTCGCTTGCTATTCGAAGAAAAAGGTACGACCTCATCATGATCTACAAAATTCTAAATTCAATGACGGGATCTGTGGAACTGTTTAACACGAGTTTGCCTTCCACTAAACGAGGTGCGCAAGCAAGGCTTCACTTTCCAAGATCTAGGACTTCTCTGCGTGCCACGTTCTTCACACAAAGAGGTGGTTCCGAATTCGTCAAATTATCGAAAACGTCTCCCATTCCTGACTCCTTGAGTAAATTCAAAAGGCTTTTAGACAGACATTTCCGAAACGCTTAATTGCTTACCCTTTTATGAATTTATGACTTCTATGAGTGTATATATCTATGCTCAATCAATCTTCTTGCTCATCACGTTCTCCTTGGGAGATGTTTTTTGTTAACATTTCTTTTAGTACCTTCATGAGTTGTTTATGTTTTGCGTGAGTTTCACGTATAAATAAATAAAATAAAAATAATAGAAGTGCGGGGCAGTGTTGAGCATTTAACGACTATTGGTTTAGCGATTTCACCAGCATTTTCGTTAAATTTCTTTACTTTAGCAAAGGCCCTTTTCGACAACTCGCATTGAAATTAAATTTACGCAGAATTTTCGAAATTCACAGGGAAATTTAAGTCTTAAATTATATGAACTGTATTTCGGAAAAGCCCTTCGCAGAGGTTTGCAGTATCATTTCAGAAAGCGAGGGAACACTACGATACAGTCCCATTTTCTCCGGTTGTCAACCTTGTGTAGGTTCTAGTATAGCCAGACATTTTCCCCCGAAACGGCTGTCCTCCCGAAAACGTGATTGTGCTTTCACTGGTTAGTGGCGTCCTGACTTCGGCACAATCCTCTTCTGGTTGAAACCTGTGGTCCTCTTCTTCCACTACCTCCAATTTCTCCAGTTCGTCGATTTTCAGCTGTCGCAGTTCGAAATCCTGTAGGATGCTTGCTATTCTTTCCGCCAGTTTCATATCGTCTCTCGAAGGAACAGCATCCAGTGAACATCCACACTTCAGTGTAAGTAGGTGAATAACCACTCGAGGGTTAGCAGACATCGTAGAGGTGGTGTTAGCAGTATTCGAATTCGTACAATATTGAGAGTGGTGATAGGTCAAGTTGAAGATCATGAGGTCCCTCCTACATTATGAGTACACTGTGGTGGCACTCACCTCACCGACAACGAGAACCATTGATTGGCGTGAAAATTCCATGTATCATCGTATATGGCATATTTGGAACATTGGCGAGGTGTCGACAAGGAATATGTAGTGAAATCATCAGCAAACTCCAAAAAATTGTTCAGATATGGAAATCTCAAAATCATGGAAACGAAATCATGGAAATGCGATATCATGGTAAAAGTGCAAAAAGGCAATGCGACACGGGACCCGATCCCGTGACGTCACAGGCACCCAGGCCATGACAGAAGTTCCTTGCGCAGCAGTGGTAAGCTCGACGCTCGGACCCTTAACTATTACTCCCTCTTAGTCGTTTGTCTCAAGGATTCGGCAAAAACAAAACATGTTCTGTTACTATTTGGAGGACGGAGATTCTTCCTTCAATATTCGTTCTTGCCGTTCCTGCATACCTTCAGACAGTTCCCTTGTTAGTGTTAATTATCCAGATATCTTTGATTATCGTATGAGCAACAAGGCCGCAGAAAGTGTTATGGGAACGATATAGTAGGATTCCTAGTTAGCGAGAATTCCAGCTTTGATGCCTTCCGGATGTGAACATTATTAGATCAGACGAAAAGTCTTCGTCGTTTTCGACTTCTATTTTCAATTGATCCTGCTTCACATGGTGTTCACCATTTTTAAGGCAAAGAAGATCATGCTGGAAGAGAGTCGTGAGGAAGTGGTTAGTTACAGACTGTATTTGTAAACAGTAGGACAATTAGAGCTGTGTCGGAGTACATTTCCGAATTCTTTTATAACGGCTTCTCAAGGAAAGTCAGTGAACTCGGTCCGGAGACTCTGAACGAGACCTATTTGGCTTTGTAGGGCACTGGACGAGGAACTGTGTTTCGTTTTTGCTAAATGCCCCTGGGTGGTTCAAAAATGGAAAAACGGTGCCACTTCAGGTCGGGCTGATAAGGCCAAAGTGACACCTTTAGGCCTTGTTTATTCCGATGCCGAGCGACACGACGGCATGTAAAGTAGCCAAATTGATCGATCGCGTGGATCAATCAATTTGGCCCCTATAAGTGGCGTCGCGTCGCTAGGCGACGAAGTATAAACGGGGCCACAATAGCCCTGTCCTGCTCAGAACTTAACCTTCAAAGGTTTGGAGCTCAAATTAGTGTCAGATTATAGTGATACAATAATTTCCGACGTTTCCTAGACTAAGCTGCAATGCACATTCAGGTGATTCATTTGCAACGGTAGTGGCAGCGACTGAATGGCCGAGTGGATAGCTATACGGACTTGCTGGAGAGAGTCGAGGGTTCGGCTCCAGGAGTGGTTCTGCAATTTGCTCTGTGGACTGCTCCCATTTTTGCAACTGACGAAAAAATTTGGCTGCGGTAGGGTGCCGTATTGTTGGGCAGTAGTGAATAAGGGTGACGATGTGATGGCCACCGATTTCGCACAGACTTCGCCTATGGGAACTATTTAAGCTGCTGACCACGATTCTGTCGCTTTTCCTTTCGACCACTCCTCGATCTCTGGAGTCATGAAAGACAACAGTGCCGGTTATTCTGCGTACACCCGTTTACTTACACATACCCATCGTAGCCTTCTGCCATCCATGGTTTTAATGGAAATGGTTGCCAGACTGGTGATCTGCATCCCAGATACCCTATAGATGAGTTCTTACTCTCCTTCTTCAGCGTCTGTCACGCTTCGTTGCGGGGTCCGCTATTCTAGTGTCATGACGCCACCTCTCCTGATTCAGAGCTAGGTCAGGGTAGACACCAGCAACCTTCAAGTCCATATGTAACGTGTCAGACCAACGCTGCACCGGACGCGGTCTAGGCCGCTTTCCTACCAACTCGAACTTAAGGCCTATCTTGCAGACGCTGTCTTCTTTCCCACGCAGAACGTGGCCGTACTGTCATGCTCCTGCCTGGGAGTGAGGGTTTACAAATCTTTATTATTAGTCTATATTATACACAACAACCATCTAGCAAGAATGCAGTTAGGGAGACTCCCAACCTTCCAACCTATGTAGGGGCGTGGCTTACAGAGGCGGTCGCCACTATACCGTGACATGCCCTTCCTTTCGAATTTATCGGCCTCGACAAAAATATACAACACAATAATTTTTAAATAACAACAAAAAACCAATATTCACTCCAATGATGAATTAAAATGATGGGTCGATGGACATAGAGACGATTATGGGAGGATTCCCTCCAGTACGCACAGGGCGAAATTTGTGCATAAAGCTAGGGCCAGGTCATAGGGCATCCGGATCACGTGCCTTCGAGGTATTGCTCGAATCGCTGCCCGCATACTGCCACCGGCCTTGCTTGGAGCCACCGCATCTCTAGAGCCGTCAACCATCGCATCGCTAGGGCACGTTTTATCGACGTGAACCACATTGGCGACCATGTTTAAGTCCTTGTTCACCATCTTTGCCATCGCATCAACTTGCTCCTGACAAGTCAAAAGTGCTTGTCGGAGTTCTCGTACCTCTTCTTCCAAGATACCAGTTTGAGCACTGGTATCTTCGCATAGCTCCGTCGAATATTGATTAGATATCGTTATGAATTTAATTTATGTTAAATCGTTATTCTACCAATCGTTATTTTTCCGACCTTCTGGTGAAAATGTTTAAAGTTACCTCGTTATGAGTTTTTGCGGGAGTGTATTCACTGTCGTAATCATAATCCGAATTTCCCTATGCCCTTATCAGTTCTACGGACATCGTTATATTCTGTAAAATGTCAAAAATATTTCGAAATCGTTATGACTTTACTTTTTGGTAAATGGCGTGGCTTATAACAAAACTTGCTATTTCGTTATTCATTTTCTTCCAGTAAAATCGTACCTGAATCTTAGTGCAAGGTATTTTATTTTCTGGTCAAGTAACCTCTGGCAAAGGGATTTCTGTGATTCTGCTACAAAACCTCTTTTTGGTGACATTCGTCTACTTTACCTAACCGAATAATTTTCTCTTCGTTATAATATAGGGCGTTATTTTGAATGCAATAGATTTTTATGCCGTCACAGTGACTTCTCAGTTGTGAGGAAATTCATTAGAATAATTTCGATATCGACCGTTATCATGTTGGTCATCATAATATCTCACCTAATTGTGAGAAGCGTTATTTCTAGGGATTTGAGAATCGCGTCCGTGATATCCACGTGGGCTTCGAATTACTCCGTTATTGTAGTAACCGTTATCGTTATAGGATTGAGGACTACGTTCGTGATATGCCCTATTACTGTTCCAACGTAATTTGGCGATGCACTAACAGCACGGTATGGCGATTGATTCCACTCTTGACGCTGGTAGTTCCCTTGATTTTGGTAATTTCGATGTGGGCAGCTTTCACTAATGTGTGCGTTTTGAACGGCTTCCGCGATCGCATTTACTAGGGTGTTATCAATTATTCCTCTCTCACGCGTTACAATTTCAAGAAGATGACTTTCGTTTTCTGCAACTTGTTGCAGATCCTTGAAAGTCTGGGATGACTGCCTTTTTTCATTACCGCGATTCGAAGATTTGTAGTAAGGCCGCGCATAAATGTTTCACACATTATTTCTTCAATGGCGATGGGATTGCTTTCGGCAAAAGCGTCGGCAACTAAATCTCTCACCCGTTGACTATAAATGATCACGTTTTCATCGGCGGCTTATCACGTGAAAACGGCGGATCACCGTTTTCACGTGATAAATTTTTGCTTTCGCTATTTCGACATAGGTAGGGCTACGAAAGTCTTTTTTCAACTGGTCAACAACCTTTCTGTAATTCAGCTTAACATCGTTATCATAGTTCTCGTATTTTATTTTGGCTGCTCCGCGTAATTGCAGAGGAAGGAGCCTCGCCAGCGTTTGCTCGTCATATCCCGCTACATTGGCTTTTTCGTTCATCTCTCTAACAAACTTGACCACTGACATGTTAGTTCCGTTATAATTCGGTCAGCACTGCAATGCGGGAAGAAACAAATCCGTTATATTGATCCGAATATTAAGAGGTCTGTCTAAGCTCCCAACAGATCCCCCGATTAATCCGTTATCAGATCTCGCCATGAAATGAGCAACCGTTCTACTATTTCCCGTGATTCGTTAATAAGTCGACTCGTTAGTTTCGTCTGATTTCTTTGCTCGGTGCGAGCAAACCGTTTGGCAGCTGGTGAGCTGTTCGGCACTAAATAAGTACCCGTTATGTTGATGAATCGCTATTAAGATGAAGAAATAGGAGGCAGGAAGAGAGCTGAAGAAGCAGTAAGCAAACGACGCAGTTGAAACCAACCGTCCAACTGCAGTCACGAAGACGTAATGCCTCTTACCGTTAGATGACCTCAGTATGGGTTACCGCTCTCTTTTCCCTACGAGTGGGATTATCATAGCTTCGTTGACGCCGCTGTTTTTAAGTGGGTACTTACGTGGTCGACGCCCACGAGTGTATGCTCGAAGCCACGTTTCGGCTCCTTTGTAATGCCGACATTACCTAGTATACGGTAGTGTAGCCAATGGGCGAAGTTCTATTAACTTCGAATAAAAATAAATCTTAAAAAATATTTTTTTGTTCTCTTTCGGATTTTTTTGACGTCCTATGTACAGATTATATACAAGCTAGCGGTGGCATGAATGACAGAGTAAAGTGTAGCAAGTGAATTGATAGGGTGAAAAATTGAATTTTAGTAATGTGAGCTATAAATTAGACGTTTTAATAAGCTAATAGTGAAAGATTTGATTAAGCTATTAACGTGATAACGAAAACCTGAATGCAAAGAAATCATCTAGGACGTGCGCAAAAGGGAAAATCGGAAAAGTACGAGGTTCACAAGGGAGGTAGTTTGCACTCGGCAGTGACTCACGTGAAGAACGTACTTTCCGCACACTTAGTGTTTTTGGAGACGCCAGGTCGGAAAATACGATGTTCGCTTAAAATCGCTGTCGCGAATAGTGAAAATCGTACTTTTCGCAATCGATAATTAGAGTTTAAAAAATAGCATAGAGTAAGCGGCTCATATTCTTTGAAAATAGTAATAGTAATTCTTTGAAAAATAGCTGTTTAGTTACATGCCCTGCCTCATTCATGCGCCACGACGAAGACAAACGAAAAAGTGGAAATGATAAAAATCATGCTCAGTACAAAAAAAATCATGCCAGCATGCTTTGTGAGAAATGTGCAATGTGCATGCGGTATGGTGTGTATATCTCGAGATATAAATACGTTTTGATGGCCGTCAAAACGGAGTCTCCCCTACTGCTAACTTCTTTTAGAAATCTTGAGCAAAAGTCTAAAAGGATCTCCCCGCGACCTCCATGTCATGCTCCTGCCTGGGAGTGAGGGTTTACAAACCTTTATTATTAGTCTATATTATACACAACAACCATCTAGCAAGAATGCAGTTAGGTAGACTCCCAACCTTCCAACCCATGTAGGGGCGTGGCTCACAGAGGCGGTCGCCACTATACCGTGACAGTACGTACCATCGCAAGCGAGCTTCGCGCATCTTGTCAGCTATCGGCACGACACCGAACTTCTGCCGAATGACATCGTTTCGAGTGCGGTCCATGCGCGTGACTCCAGCCGTCCAGCGCAGCATCTTCGTCTCCATGACGCCGAGGCGCGTTTCAACTTCCTTGGTCGTTCGCCAACACTCAGCGCCGTGCATCGCTACCGGCTGGACGACGTTCTATATATTTTTGACTGCAAGCGCTATGGTATCTTTCTATCGCAGAGCACGCCAGTCAACGAGCGCCACTTGGACCAAGCTGCACTCACGCGTGAGTTCACTTCAACCAGCAGTTTGCCGTCAGACGCGACTGCTGATCCAAGGTACTTAAAGACCGCAGTGCGTCGCGCAGTGCTCGATGCCGTTAGCCTTGATGGACCCTATATATGAATTGTGGGTGAAAAATGTTTTTCGACCTCTTGAGCCGACGGAGTGAGTGCAAGTGCTCCTATATGCAGTGCCTCGACCCGTCTCCCGAAAGAGTATAGGAGAGTGGTCAGAAAGAAATACACAGCTAGACCAATAACATGAGATGGATAAAATATGCTGTGCTTGGCAACAGTTAGCTGAGATGAGCATGTCTTGATGATGGGTCAAATCAATACTTGTCGAGCGTGTTCGCAAATGAGTTAACAGCAAGAATCACTTCCAAAAGCATTTGAGAACATCTCAAAGAGGTCATGTAGGGGCAGCATCTAACGAGAGCTTCCTCAGCGAGACAAGTGTGGTTTATTGGACGCTCGACATCACCCCACACGACAAAACTAGCTTCTTCCACATCTGACAACAGGTTGAAAGCGGGGTTAGGAAGCGAAGGAGATAACTAACGAACTCAAAATGTACTCTTTCTTTGTAAAAATGAAGCAGACCACTTATCAAATCCCTGACCCCCTCCGGAATCGAACTCTCGACCCTCCCGCAAGTCCGCATCGCTATCCATTCGGCCATTCGGTCGCTGCCATTACCATCGCAAATGAATCACTTGAATATACATTGCAGCTTCGTCTAGGAAACGTCGGAAATTATCATATTCAAGAAAGCCAACTACCGCATCTACAACCTTTTTAAAGCACTGAAGAGCAAAGATCCTCAAATCCATCTGCGAGCGTATAAGACATACGTGAGACCCATGGTAGAGTGTGGGACAACAGTTTTTAATCCTTCGAAGAGAAAAGACATTCTTCTTCTAGAAAATGTTCAGAATAGTTTCACTCGTAAGCTGATGATGAGGTGCTACGGGAATAACTATTATCAGATGCCAAATGGTGCCGAAAGAGCGGAGATGTTAGGATTACCAAGCCTTTTCATAAGAAGGAAAAGAGCTGACCTCCTCATGATGTTTGAGATACTCACTGGTAGGGTTTCTATAAACCCACTCAACTTTTTTGGCACTAGGCTGACAAGAAACATAAGAGGGAAGCTCAGACTTTATGTTTCGGTGGCAAAATCGCGAGCCCGAGCAAGCTTTTTCAGCTACAGAAATTTAAAGGAGTTTAACCACATTTTGAGCAGAAATGAAGAAGTCTTAGGTCTATCCTTGCACGGTTTCAAGAAGCTGCTTTTGCGTATACAATGAGTGCCTTCGGTTGTATTCGTTTGTTTTTGATTGAGCTTATGCGTTTTTATCCTAACATTGTATTTTCACGTGTGGCCTTAGCTCACGTCATGAATAAATAAATAAATAAATAAATAAATATTACTATAATCCGACTCTAATTTGAGCTCCAAACGTTTTGAAGGTTAAGAACACGAAAGGGCCATTCCAGATGTCACTTTTGCCTTATCAGCCCGACATAAAATGATACCATTTTTTGCCATTTTTGGACCACCCAAGCATCTAGCAAAAACGAGACATGGTTTGTGATCATGGTCCGATGCCTTACAAGAGCATATAGGTCTCGTTCAGAATCTCCTGGCCAAGTTCACTGAGCTCCCCTGTTAGAAATCCGATAGAACAACGCTGGATTAAGCAGAGCAAAACATAACTTCAAAGCTCGAATCCTGCAGTGCTTGGACAGTAGTCTAACAATGTGTTACTTGGAGCTGCCGCTCGAGTGGGTAGGAATTCTATATTGACCAAAGCAAGACATATTTCCAACACTTTTTCAAACACTGTTCTCGTCGTATTCATATTCTGCTCTAATCTGCTAGCTTGCCTACTGGATTCCTTCACAAACCGTACCACCCATCACCAAATACAAACAAGCTCTTCTCTGCGCGAGCTAAGAGTTTGCGATAATTCAAGAAGGCCAGTTCTTTTGGAAACGTTTTGAAAATAACTTGATGCTACTGTACAGGATCTGCTTCTTCAGTATCCACAGTGCTGAAAAACTGTTTGCTCTTCAGCTGATAGAAGAAACAGAGACAGAGAGAGAGCAGAAAAAACAGAAAACAGGAAAAGTCGCTTATGACACTCCGTTTGTCGAGGCGACAAATCATAAAGGAATAGGATAAGCGAAGGTTCTTCCTTCTTTAAAATAAACATCATCACATCCGTGCACTTTTAGTGCAAATAGCAATTCACCACGATAGCTGTTAATCCCTTAGACCCCGAGCTATATTATAGAAGAATCGTTTTTGCATCATTTCTGCGCAATCCTTTGGCCGAGCAAGGCGCTCAGTCACCAAGGGCAAGTGTTCCTATGTATCTCTAGTTCAAGTGTTACTGGGTTTTATAAAATTCCTTCCCGACATGCAGCAGAATTTCGGCTAAATTTTTTCAATGTACTTCCGAGATCAGCTCTGAAGGACGAATACCGGACCTTTCTGCTCTCACGGAAAGCGGCTCAAACCCTCTAAAGTTTAGTTCAAAAGCTGCACGTTTCTACGTAATGTTACCATCACACGTAATGACAGCTTACAAGATTATCAATGGAGTTCTTGAACTGCAATTGGGTCACTCTCACAAATTCGGCGCCGCTGAGATACTACCATCCTAGATTAAGTCTTAGGCGATCCTCCTTTGCATTTGCTACTGCTCTGATTATGTATGTACAAGTCTGCAAACAAATGCAGAAATCCCAATTCTTCTCCATTTTCAAAACAGATGTGTACAGCGAGGGAAACACTAGTCATCCATCCCTTTCTTTAATCTGTTATAATCTTATGTAAGTAACACAGAATTGTGGAGCATTAACTCTCGAAGCCCTTACAACCAGTGACTCCGCTCCCCTTATTAGAGCTTGTAAAACTAACATGAGACTTCTAATTGTGCGTGGCGTTATTATATTCAATCACATAAGGAGAGGACTACTGACAAACTGGGAATTACTAAAACAGTTTTAAGAAATGCTCTCATAAAGACGTTTGGTTCAACATTTGCTCTAATATTAGGAGCTCGCTATAGTACTAGGAGCATTAATCCAGCTATCCTCCCTTGAAAAATGAAATCTGATTTCATAGTGCTCGCATAATTCTGACTAGAGCATCCTGCGTGGACGCTCATGTAATGAATAAGTAATACTTGGAGCCGAAGGTGTGTTCCTCGAGCTTATTGTATAAGAGAGTTTAGAACCACTGCGTGAAGAAAAGCACGGAATTTCGAACATATAGCATATATAAAATTGGATAGGAGTTGAAGGGACTCTTTGTTTGACAGAAGAGAATCTCGAATTTCGTGTCAAGGTCACGAATCTTGGGAACGATGTGTGATTATCGGGTGGACATTTGCGTGCTGCATTAGGAGGGAGTTCCCTAAGAAACCAGGGGTGAAAAACTAGCGTCAGAAACTTTAAACTGGAGAAACATGACTCTAGAATGACGAAAAACCTACCTCGGAGTAGAACACACCCCAGAGCAATAATGAGAACAAGGCCCAACTTCTTCTTCTTCTTCTTCAGCGCTTGTCCCGATTCATGGCGGGGTCCACCTTTCTCGTGCCATGTCGCCATCTTCCCCTATTCCCTGCTAGATCAGGGTAGACACCAGCTCCTTTAAAGTTCTTGTGCAATGTATCGGCCCCACGCTGCTCCGAGCGCCCTCTACGCCGCTCTCCTGACACTTCCAACTCAAGGCCTATCTTGCCGAAGGCTGTCTTCTTGCCCACGCAAAACGTGATCGTACCAACGCAGACGAGGTTCGCGCATCCTGCTCCGTTCCTTATCGGCGCTTCACCGAACTTTGCCGAATAACATCGTTTCGGATGCGGTCCAGGCGTGTGACTCCTGCCATTAGAGTTGAGCTTTTCGACATTATTTTTCGAAAGTCGAACAATCGAATAACTCGATTTTTTGAAATTTTCGAAAATTGAGCAATCGAATAACTCGATTTTTCGCTGCATTCGAAAATCGAGCAATCGAATAACTCGATTTTTCGCTGTCTTCGAAAATCGAGCAATCGAATAACTCGATTTCTTACTGTTTACGAAGGTCGAGCAATCGAATAAATCGATTTTTTGAAATCTTCGAAAGCCGAACAATTTATTGAAATTTTCGAAAGCCGAGCAATCGAATAACTCGATTTTTCGCTGTCCTCGAAAATCGAGCAATCGAAAAACTCGATTTTTTAATGTTTTCGAAAGTCGAGCAATCGAATAACTCGATTTTTGAAAATTTCGAAAGTCGAGCAATCGAATAATTCGATTTTTCGCTGTCTTCGAAAATCGAGCAATCGAATAACTCGATTTCTTACTGTTTACGAAGGTCGAGCAATCGAATAAATCGATTTTTTGAAATCTTCGAAAGCCGAACAATTTATTGAAATTTTCGAAAGCCGAGCAATCGAATAACTCGATTTCTTACTGTTTACGAAGGTCGAGCAATCGAATAACTCGATTTTTCGCTGTCTTCGAAAATCGAGCAATCGAATAACTCGATTTCTTACTGTTTACGAAGGTCGAGCAATCGAATAAATCGATTTTTTGAAAACTTCGAAAGCCGAACAATTTATTGAAATTTTCGAAAGCCGAGCAATCGAATAACTCGATTTTTTGAAATTTTCGAAAGGCGAACAATTTTTTGCTGTTTTCGAAAACCGAACAATCGAATAACTCGATTTTTTGCTGTTCCTGAAAGTCGAGCAATCGAATAAATTCGTCCCTCTGCTACCAAGCCTGCTGAGCCACGCGTTAAAACAGCAATGTGTTTGTACACAGCCTAGTAATTATGCAGAGAACACTAACAGTGTTTAGAAAATCGTATATCATCTGAAATTTGGGACTTCAACGTGTTCTGCAGTCTGTGAGGGAGTTATTGACGGCAAACCGAATTTCCTGATATAGCTGTAAAAACAGGTTATTGTAGTGGAATCCAAGTCATAACGTTTCTTAGCGCTACCTCTGATAAGAATATTTGATGACATTGCTCTTGTTCAATTTCGCCGCCACGTGTTTGCATCTTTTAGTATTCCAGCAACATAGTCATATCCCAATATTCGGGACCAGCTGCGCAAGCCAATTCTTCCATACGCAATTTCCATTTTCAGCGGGAACTCTTCAAACAAATACAACACCTCCAAAAACCATTTCCATGCTTCCTTGATACGCAGGGGGATCGAAAGGATTCTACTATGCCTTGGCTTGGAGACCTGATAGACGGCGAATTGTTGCCATTCAACGAG
The DNA here is from genome assembly GCA_947396885.1 of Heligmosomoides polygyrus polygyrus. Classification (NCBI taxonomy): domain Eukaryota; kingdom Metazoa; phylum Nematoda; class Chromadorea; order Rhabditida; family Heligmosomidae; genus Heligmosomoides; species Heligmosomoides polygyrus. The sequence continues at coordinate 45,054,658 of OX377204.1, forward strand.
AGAGAGAGAGAGAGAGAGAGAGAGAGAGAGAGCGTGCGGTGTCGCGAAATTGCGCGCATATGTGGTGAAGAGTGATGTTGTCTTACTTCATCTAGCGGCACCGTATTGAATGAGGACAAGAAATCCAACCAATTTGATTTGAAAGGTGGCAATTCTAAAATGGAACTAACACAGATGAATATAAGTAACGGAAACGAAACAAGGGCGGGCGCTTCCAATGCTTGGGTAATGAGGCAGTCAGTTGGCGCAAGATCCGGTGAATATGGTAGGTGAATGAGAAGTTCCACTTCCAACTCCTGCAGTTTCAGCAACGTTGTGTGTTTTGTCTTGCGAGATTATTGGCCTGCCCCTTTTGACTAATCTTGGGTGCCCAATTGCAAGGTACCTCCTCATGCCGTCCAGCTGGTTACAGTAGACGTCTGCAGTTAACGCTTCACCAGGTCTCATGAAGCTGTAGTGGATGACTCCATAGGTAGACCACCAAACAGACACCATCAATTTTTTGGTAGATGTTGGCTTTCGGAATGTGTTTCGGGGCTTCATCTTTATCGAACCATCGTGCCAAGCGCTTACGGTTGTCGTGGAGAATCCATTGTTCATCACAGCTAACAATGTGATGTAAAACAATGTTCGGATTTTTGCCGTGAAAGCAAATAAAGGCAAGCATCGAAACGACACTAGTTTTGCTGCTCGCTCAATTCGTGCGGTACGCATTGATCCAGCATCTTTACTTTGCCGATTTGATTCAAATGCTCCAATGTTATAGAGATAGATACCTTGAATTTTGCTGCTAATTCACGCGGAATGTCGCCTTCCACTGCAGCTTTCAATTCATCGTTATCCACCTTGGACACTGTTCTCCCACGTTATTTTCAAGAATAAATTGCCAGATGAAAGCTTCTCGAACCAACGACGTACTGTGCGTTTGCTATCCTCATAATCACCGAAAACCTCATTAATGTTCCGGACCGCCTGCGACACCTTGCTCCCACGACGGAACTCATTCGGAACAACACAAACTTATTACTTCCATGGTTTCGAAAAACTGCCCTAAAAAGACATTTGGGAAGACTGTTGCAAAGCAAAACAAGTGATCAATAGTATGAGAATCTTCCTTTAGAACAGAGAAAAATCGAAAACCGTAGAAACACTTTCAGCCGAATTATCAACCCTGAGTATTAGCAGTGACAAAATCCGCGATTGAATCGAACAATGTTCGAAAAACATCGAGAGTCGGCCGTCAAAACCCTCGAAACGAAATCACAGATTCGAATTTGAATATGGCAGAATCATCCGGTGAAATGCTCATTTTCAGTTAGAATCGAAATCAACAGAACCCTCGAAACGAAATTACATATTCGAATTCCCATCTGGCTGAATCAGCCTGTACTCTCAGCGCGCACCGACCCGATCGATGATATCGAGAGGCTGAACGTGTGAAAGCCGTCGAGCGCGTTCAAACGGTCCGTTCCCGCCAATTACCGTAGGCGCAGAAGTGGAGCGAGTTTGAGCGTTGGTTTTTCGGGGAACAGAGACGACCCATACTCAGGCGGCTAACTCTTGGTTTTGTTCGAACATTGTTCAATTTCGAAGAATATTCGAACAATACTCTTTCGCGATCTTCGATTTCGAACAATGTTCGAACAGTGTCTTCCTAGGTCCGATTTCGAACAATGTTCGAATAATGGTTTTTCGCGAAAGTCGATTTCGAACAATGTTCGAATAATGGTTTTTCGCGAAAGTCGATTTCAAACAATGTTCGATTAATGGTTTTTCGCGAAAGTCGATTTCGAACAATGTTCGAACAACAGCGATTTACGATTTTCGAGTAATCGAGCGATTAATTGTTCGAAATCGCTCGAACAATTATTCAGCCCGATTAATCGAGCTCAAGTCTACCTGCCATCAAGCGCAGCATCTCCATTACGCCGAGACGACTTCCTGTTTCCTTGGCCAGCAAGCCAGCACTCAGCACCGTGCGTCGCTACCGGCCGACGACGGATCTATAGAGCTTTGACATTAAGCGCTCTGGCATCTTCTTGTCGCAGAGCACTCCAGTTGGCGAGCGCCACTTGGACCAAGCTGAACTCACGCGTTCACCTCAACAGAATTCCATCACACGCTACATTATGCCACTTGAAGGCTGAAGTTCGTGAAAGCTGGGCGCCATTAATCTTAGTGGAGCCAGACTCATATACGACAGGCCTTCTTCCCGGTCTTCTTGACGTCCAGTTTGAGCCCGGACATCACCAGGCGGTCGCACCAAGCTTGCACCTGCCGCTCGAGTTCATCTTTACCTTCGTGTGCGAACATTTCGTCATCAACATAAATCAACGTCCATGGGACTGGTTTGTGAAAGCCTGACTTCCTATCTAATCAGTATGAGGTATTCGAATTATACTCATTCAAATTGGAACATTTCAAAAATCGCGCTTTTCAAATGTATTTGGATGGAAATATTCGGAAATTTTAGGCATTCGAAAGCCGCTTAGCCAAATTTTACCGCTTAACATGGAGCACTGTGACAAACGATAGAAGCAGGGTGCTTCGTTTCCCCCATCGTGACTTACTCGCTCTACTGCTCAGAACCGACATTGACTGCATTTCCACGGATGATGGCCAGTTAACGTTGGAAATCGAAAACCGTGGAAGCCTTCGGTTCGATCTACTGCGACATTACCGCAAGTGCAGAGGTCTCAGTTTGTAATGAAGTGTTCGTTTGACGTCCAGTACTGCTTTTCTCGGCCTTACCCTTCCCTTCAAAGCCGGATCTCAGCACTCTTCCCAGTTTAGGTCTCGTAAAGACGATCCGCAAAACGATGCGGTGCGTAGTTCCCCGTGGCTTTGAAATATGTTCTGAGGGATGACATGGCCGATGCGCAGTGCAACGCCTCAGGTGCTAGACTGCGCAGATTCCAGTGAACAAAACACCAACTATTCGGTCAAATCGGGTGCTACAACAGTCGACGCAGAAACCTCGACAAAACCGCGGTCCCAGTAGTCGCAGAGAGCGATCTCGAGGTGTTTCATGACAGGAGTAGGTGCAGGCAAGTTGCTGGACATAATCACATGCTCATACCCAAAGATGCTTCTACCTAGACTAGACTCCTTAGCCCAGCTGCTCTGAACCAAGGACAGCAGCAACGACATCTCAACGGAGCTGTGTCTGCGGCAATCTGCTGGCTTCTTGTGTGGTAATCAGCTACGACCAACAGTTTGGATGAAGTTCAATTATTACACACTTATTTAACCGTCTCGACACATAGTGCTCATAAATCTTTCTATGAACGATCTCGTCGCAATAAAATTATACAATACTCTATCTGAAATGAGGACGAATAGCGAATGCTATTAAGTAGCGTAATTATCACCTAGAGGGATGGAATGGTGGATGGTACGTATAAACACTGTAAAAGTGAAGATCCCGTGAAGGAATACTAGAATATTACGAGAGAAACAGAGTGAGACGAACAGCAACGCAATACGTCACAGGAACATACCGGAATAGGGCAAAGTTTGGCTAATCACAAGCGCCTGAAGCAGTGTGTGAGATGAACGCGTCACATTCAATGCTGGAAAGAGAAGGCGGAGAGTAGAGCGTGGAATGGGAATGGGACGGCCGTGTGCTGGCAGGTCCGCAGCCAGCGAACACCTGCTACTACCGCGCAAGCACTGCAGTTCGGAACGAACTCCAGAGCTGCTGCAATAGGAGGGGAGGGGGAGGGATATCGTTCTGGACTCGGGAACGCTGGGGAGGAGATGCGACGGGACGGGTCAAAGGTAAGTAGGCGGCGACAGGAACGGATCCGACGGTAAGTTGAAGGGAAGAGAGACCATACGACAGTGAGCATTCGATGTCGAACCATAAATCACAGATGATGCAACCTTGAAGTCAAAGAGCGCCTGCAACAGAAAGACGTTAGAGACGGTTCAAAAAACAAGCCCTAATGCAACGCAGTGAACTATCCATCTATTAGGGTGAACCAAAAGTAATGAGACTCTCAATGCCGGGCCCATATATGTATGTCGTGACTGGAGTCCGGTTTCGTGCTTCTCGTATTTGTGTTTGTCTGCTACTTACTAAAGGCCACCTGAGAAGTGACCACCTTCGCCGCTTCCAGAAGAATGCCGAAACCCTAGTCTGACGAGTCGACCTGTGTCGCGCAAATCTCCCCCAATTCCCAACCCCGAGCAGCCTGCACTCAATAGTCACGCAAGATGAGAAGTACGTCTTCTACCTTAACCCTGCCAAGCAGCGAGTCTGGGTGAGGCCTGGTGACCTGTTACCGACCTTCGTGCGACGGGACGTTCATGGGGAGAAGCACCTTCTGAGCTTTTGAGTCTGCGCCCATAGACCGGTATAGTGGAAGCTGTTTTCCAGTTTTCCAAAAACACGGCGATGGACCCCAACTCCATTGTGAAGGAAATAGAAGAGATAGACCGGCGACTCGCACTTATTCGGCCTCAGTGCTTCAAGAAGGTCTCCTCTTCGAAACGCCGCACCCATCGGGCACAGATAAGCTTGCCCAGCTGGGCTATGTTCACATGCCTAACCCACCGTATTCGCCTGACACCTCTCCATGCGACTACCAGTACTTCTTGAGCCTACAGAACTTCATGGTCGGAAGGAACACAAGGACCCAAGTAGACCTCGACAATCATAACGAGCGGTGGGGAGCAGGCCTAAGCAGTTCTAGGATGGGATCAGGAAGTTGGCTGATCGATGGAGCAAGGTCATTGACCTTAATGACGAATACATTCCTCAGCACCGTTGAGTTGTAATTGAGTTATAAAGAGATAAAGAAATTTGTTGAATTTGTCTCAGAACTTTTGGCCCACCCTAACACTACATTTTGAACCAATGACTCTCCATGTGTGTTTACAATCGGCTGCAATTGTGCCCACCGAGACTTTCGCCTAACAGGGAGATTGTTGCTACGAGCGAATTCTAAATTCACGGTCGCCAATCACTTGTACCTGTACATATTGGTGACTGTGTGGGGAAGCTCTACTAACCAAGACTTCGACAAGCTCCTCAACTCCGCAAAATCGAGTTCATCATCCGCCAACTTGAAACTTCCAGCCACAGAAGTGCTGCAGTTTTTGTCAGGCAAGTTCACCACACTGCTATGTCGCGAGACTGTTACGTGGGTTTTTCGTTGTTATGGTCCTTCGCCACGCCATCCACACTTCTACAGTCTGCACGATCAAGTGTCTCTCTGCTCGCGCACTGCATCTAGCGCAAGAAGCAGCGCGAAGTCTCCCCGATCAAAGGAAGCACGCCAGGTCGGACTTACGCGTGTGCCATAGCCACTCTCTGTCAGAGAACGATTCGCGTTGTGTTGCCAACTTTCGGCTGGAGATGTTCCCAGCTGTGCAGAGTTCAACATAAAGCCGTCGAAGAACAGTGAAGAGATCGAAACATCGGGCAAATAAAGGTTCCACTCCACAGTGTCGAGTCCCAGAAGTGCCCCAAAAGCCAAAGCCTAACGCCTTTCTCCAAACGATCAAAGTAATCTGCAACGGCCCACAGACAGATTCACTCTCGCGACACTTGAGTGAGCTTCGAGACGGTGTGGCTGCGGCCGATCGTACCAAATTCTCTCCATGATGTTCACGAGCATTTACGGAACGCTCTCCGTAAATGCTGGTCTGGGTCTGATCCAGTCGGAAGCGGGTGCTGTGCAATTGTTCGCAGACGAAATAGCGTACCGGATCTCAAAAGGGAGGACAGAGGAAACGACAAGTCCATCCTGCAGAAGATGGCATCAAGGCAGGTGGACGTGGCCATCGAGGGGATCAGAGCAGAAGTCATGGATGACCTTCTCCATGGTCCTTCTGAAAGAGCTGACGGTTCCATCAGGACATCGGAGAGCGCTCGTCTTGATCTTCAAGTTCGCCATGTTCCGGCGACCATTGCGGATGCTCACACCCGTTCCCATAGCTTCAGCTAAAACTCGCGCTCTTGTCTCTCTCCCTCTCTCTTAGATCCTCTACCGTCCTGGATAGTTTCTCAAGCTCGGACATCAGCTGACAACTGTCTGACGCTTGTGCTACTCCACGTAAGCCAGCGTCTCAGCTCGAGAAATTCCGAAACAGAAGGTTCCTTATTTTTCCAAGAATTATTACAAACTGCAAGGGAACCACCGGCTAGGTGTGGCTAATGGAAGAATTTTTTTTTGTATGAGAGACGAATGGGTACTTCGGCGCTCCAATGCAAGCGTAGGGAAACTGCTCCTTGGGATAAGTTATTAGACTGGACTATTAGGCTCAACTGACAAGCCAGCAAACGTACAAGAGTGACACAATTATGTGAAATGTAGAGCGTAAAACTACTAGTGCACAAACCTCAGGACAAACTAAACAACCGACGCCGGCTTTGAGGACAGCTGGTCTTCCCTGAAGTTCGCCTCTTCCTGTTCCAGCGCTCGGGCAGCTTCCTTGTCGAGCTGATCGAGCTGGTCCTGGTGCCGCTTAGCAAGCTGCTCCTCGTGCTTCTCCGCTCTGGAATTCAAATCGCTACTATTTCCAAAATGTGGTTGCCTTCTGTGAACTCACTTCTTCGCCAATCGCTTCCTCTCCTCAACGAACATCTTCAGGTTCTTCTCATGAAGCTCCTTTAACCTCCGCTCTCGCTCAGCCTTCGTCTTTATTCCCTTGTCCTGAAAAAAGCACGAACTGATAGAGCACCCGAGGCCTAGCGGGCTGAAAACACAAGGGAATGGCGCTCACGAGATTGAGGATTTTGGCATCCTCCATGCTCTTCTTCGTCTGCGTTTGTTTGAGCTCTTTCGTTTCGCTTTCCAGTCGCAGCTTCAGACCCTGCATCTGTGCCTTCTGCGCATCCAGCAGAAGCTTCCTAAACAACTATAGGTCAGCGACAACAATTATCGCCTACAAAAGCAAGTACGGACGCATGTTCAACGTTTTGCCAAACTTCTATGTGAAGGACATCATCTCTCCGGGTGGGATTCATCCTGACGGGACCCATACCATACAAACACCATTCAACAATGGAACACCGAGAACCATCAACTGCACCTCTGAACTTCGAAGGGTTTTTGCTCTTTAAATTTTGAGACGTCGTAGATACCAGTTGCGACTGAACAGAACACTTACAAGGAAGGTCAATGAAGGTCCCGTGGCAATTTTCAAAGTGACCTATTGAGGGTTGTAGGGGGTTGCCTGAGAAGCATCGCAGTAGTTTTCAAATTTCCTGCGGACATCTGGGTAGGTCAAAAATTGCAAAAACCGTTTCATTTCAGTGTGGGCCGATAAAGCAAAGCAGACGTCTGGAACTGCCATGTCGTATTAGAATCTATCCAGCAAAAGGTTTCGGGCTGGAACAGGTGCGGAACTACAGCGAACTCAAAATTTTGCTTGCTAGCGATACAGTAACCAAAGCGGAACACTGAGGTGCGCCGCTCACGGTCCAGGTGGCAGGGACTGGATGGCCGAGTGGGTGTGGGGGCTGACTTGCAGGAAGAAGGTCGTGGGTTCGAATCCGGGAGTTGGGATTCCACATTGCTGGGCTTGCTCACTGCTTTTTTGCTGCTGTAAAGTGTATCTTGAACACCGTAGTGTACCATGCTGAGCTTATAACCTTATTACAACCCGTATGATACGATTTAACACCGGTGCTATTTTCCCCACCACTCTTTGCTTTCGAAGGTGTAGAGACTTGTACTCCCACGCACTCCCTAAAAGCGTTTGCCTGGTTCGTGAACACCACCCCAAATTAACCATCAAAACAAAGTTTAACGGAATTTTATTCTGTACCTACGAAGTCATGAGGCCTGCTACAAGTACCTGCATTTACACGCCCCCCCCCCCACTACTTATCAGTGTGGAAGAGTGTCCGAGAAAAAATAGGCTGCAATATGACCAAACTACGGGATCAAAAATGATGCATTTTAAAAGAGTTGGCAGACTTAGTAAAAATTACAAGAAAAGCGTTCTCTATAGAAACCCAAGGACTGATCAGCACATCCAGGAGATGTAATGAAGCAACACATCTCGTTCATGTTCGTAATAGAGGTTAAAATGAGAAACAATTTCAAAACAAGCAGAGAACATTACAAAAGGATCATAACGTTGTAGCAACTAACAAAAGGTTCCCCAGCGAGACAAGCATGGTTTTTGGGGACAGGACGTAGCCTCTATGCAACGGAATCCTGACTTTTTCATATCCGACAAGAGGTCCAGAAAGAGATAGAAAATGAAAACGGTGTCTGACCGAGGTCAAAACGCATACTACATTTACAAAAACGGAACGCAATTCGCAAACCCCTGTCCCGGATTCGAGCCCTATACCCTTCTCCTGTAAGTCTGCATTGCTATCCACACGCCTTCCCATCGGTGCCCAGCTTGCAGTGAATGATTCACTTGAACGTACCCTCCAGACTCCTTGAGGAGACCTAACAAATTGCCAGATTTCTAAAAAATAACTATAACTAGCTCCTTAGCTTTTGCAGGTTAATTTCTGAGCATGACAAGGTCATTCAGGATTGTTCATACTATCGATCGCCCAAACATTGCCCAGTACGGTTATTTTGGGAGCTGAGCACGAATACGGTATCCATTGTTGAAAATTCGGCCGACCAGGGTAGGTTACTGTGGGTGTCGTGAGTGAGGATGGCGGGATGATGATCACTGATTTCGCCTTTTCCTCGTCTACGAAAACTATTAAAGCTGCTGATACCTTTTTGCCAATCCTTTTTCTAAATTATCTACTTTTCGTGCACTACTTTCCTTCTCAAAGTGGAAGATCGGAAAGCAAGTTTGATCAAATAGCTGAAGGAATTCTATGCACTGATATTGATAACCCTGATCCCTTATACAAATGGGGGATCACGCTCCGATCACGAGAAAACGTTTACCAGATTTGTGATCAGCGCCTCAATTAGCCTACAACACGAAGTATGTGCGAAAATTGCTTTCGGTCTCCAGAGTCGTGGAAGTACAAGTCTCTACCCTTCGATTAGCAGAGTGGTGGGGTTAAATCGTATCATACGAGTTAAAATAAGGTTATAAATCAATATGGGGCACTACGGAGTTCGAGATACACCTTACATCGGCAAAAGAGCAGTGAGCAAGACCAGCAATTCAGAACTTCCGGACCCGCCCCCACACCCACTCGGCCATCCAGTCGCTGCCACATCGATCGTGAGCGGCGTACCTCAATGTTCCGCTTTGGTTGCTGTATCACTAACAGGCAAATTGTGAGTTCGCTGTAATTCCGCTACTGCTGCAGCCCCAAACCTTTTGCAGGATAGGTTCTAACCACCACATGGCAGTTCCAGACGTCTGTTTTGCTTTATCGGCCCGCACTGAAATGATACGGTTTTTTCCAATCTTTGACCTACCCAGATGTCCGAAGGAAATTTGAAAACCACTACGGTGCTTTTCAGACAACCCCTACAACATTCAATAGGTCACTTTGAAAATTGCCATGGGACGTCCATTGACCTTCCTTGTTGGACAACGGGACAGTAAAATCCGGCCGTCGCCCCCTTCCTGAAGGCCTACATACTAAGAAAGATTCACGTTTCGTACATGGTCTCTACTTCCAAACTCGCGATCTCGTCAAGCGTCACAGATAACCGTTGAAGAGTTTGCTTTGCTCCTCGACTCCCCGAAGAGATATTTTTCTCCATAGAGCACTGTCATCTAATACTGCTTGAAGGGCAATTCCCACCGTACCGCATCACTGCCGATGGAATTTTTCAATCCTTTCAACGCCGAGAATTCATTCTGAACCATGGAGCTCTGTTCACTGCAGTGGGTGACAAGAACGTTCGTCTGGGACGAAAAAAGACACATGCGGACGGAAAATGCCTCTGAAACGTTTGCTTCACCATACGACATACATTTAGGTCGGAGCGAAGCATTCTGCCGTTTTCGGCTTTAAAACTCAAATGATCATACCTTCGAGAGTAATTATCCCTTTCAGTTGAGGTAACAACCATTGCATTTGTCATATCTCTACCAATAAAACCTACTGGTTAAATGTTTGAAGTCGTGGGTGAGCTCTCATGGATAGTAATACTTTATTTACCAGAGTAGGGAACATTTGCAGCAGACTTTCATCACTGTTCTCAAATTCAAATCAGCATTTTCTTCCTAAGCCTAACATCTTGTTTCCTGGATCCCTTTAACAACTTTGTCAACAACAGTATGATCAAATACCAGGCCCAAATGCCTTTTCTCTCATTTAGCGCAGGTTTGAGGAAGCAAAAATATTCTGCTATGGCGCCTTCTTACATAAGAAAAATAGGGTTTACTTGGTCCTTTGGTTATGGCGCTTCGTCAGATAAGAGCGTCAACGGCTAACCCTATTTTGTTTCTTCAGTGGAAAAAACTACAAACATTTTTCAAGAAGGTTGGTAAGCACACATGAGCGCATGATGGGCAACAACACAGAATGGCTTCAACAAACTTTGCTTAAAAGTCAACTTCCTGGTTCTATGGCGAAGCTTCCAAGTCGAAGTCACTCTAAAGGGTCGTCTTTGCTTCTACCTAGGCCTCTGGACAATCGTTCATTCTGAGCAAGGCGTCCATTCATTATAAAGCTCTCCATTTCTAGTTTGAGGAGTCTTATGCCACTAAGTTAGTTCATAGACTGTTCCTCCCTAATGTAACATCCAATTTTCTACTTAGTTCTGCCTTAGCGTTTCCATAAAGCTCTATGATATGAAAATCGAGCATTTGAGGTCTCTCGAAGAAGGATCCAAACTTTTCAATTTTAGCAATTAAACCAATATATTTTATATACCTTTGAAACTGCACGTTTTTTCTACGTTAGGGTACAGAAAACTTCTACCAAGTCATGTATTAAAGTACTCAGAGGAGGGAACATTCCAAATGGATGCAATAGGGTGAAATCAAGCGAACCCAACACAGCTTCGAATCGGAGAAGCAGTTCAGTACCAAGATTACCTGAATATGGCCGCGAATTTCAGTAAGGTCCAATGGAGAGGCTGAGAGTAACCCGCCAAGTACCTCCCAGTCTCACCGCAATCTCCAGACATTGCGAACATGGATCGTTCACGGAGGCCAAAGCGTTCATAATGAACAACTAAGCTAAGCACTGGTCAAGTTAGCGACTTCTCTTTCCCGTTCTATGTGGTGGTAATTCTACATCCGCAGAAATGAAATCCCAGCGACCATGCTGCAAAGTATCACACATTCAGGATAGCGCCGTTCGAAGCAGTATTTACAGGTGTTCCAAAAGCGCGACAAACTCTCTAAGGCCTTCTTTATTGTGCACGCGACGCGATGCATGTGTAGTGGCCGAATTGATTGAGCGACGCGATTGATCAATTCAGTCACTATGAATGGCATCGCGTCGCGCGTGGCGCGCACACTAAACAGGGCCTAATGCACTTCCTACCTGAGCATCTCTGTCTGTTCGCGCAGCTGCGCCTTCCTCAGCTCAAATTCCTCCGCCTCGTGTCTCCTCATCATCGCCGACCACTCGTCGGTTTGCACGGTGACAAGCGAACGCACCTAAATGGAAGAGATCTGGATATGGCGTCTCCACAGTTGTAGCAGAGAGCGCCGACTCACGCGGTCGTTGTTCGCCATGTCGCTGGCTCCGGTGTTCTCGCCGTCGCTCGGATGCCGTCGGCCCCCCTTCTCCTTCCTCGTCGACCGCCGGTTATTCGTCATCAGCTTGTCGACGTTGGTTTGCTGCAACATCAGGATATGAGGCACCGCACACGAAGATCTTGTCACTCCATTCGCCAGGAACTTTGCAGCGTCACGAGCGCCAGCACGGACTCGGAGACTGGGGATGTCATGGAACGTCACCGTTCCGAACAAAAGCCTGCACATTTCACTGCACAAGACTCCAATCACCAGTCTTAACGTTAGTCTTATTCTCCAACACAAATCATTGAAACTTGGCGTCGTTCGCATGGCGAGCGAAAGTTAGATGTTATGAAGAAAAAACGATAATGACGAGTAGTGCCACTAAAGCCAGAGGAGAAAGTTAGAAGCAACCTTGGCACAGCAAAACTTACAATCCATGCGATCGAGGCGCGTCTTGAAAGCTGTAAGCATTAACACTAATACGTACAATAATCGAGACGTGGCAGTAGTATGCCAAAGGCAAAACGTGACTCAAGTGAGTCACTCAGCACCCAACTTTCTCCACTCATGAATATTGGCAAGGCAGAGAAATCCAATGGAAACCCTTAAGCTAAGAGGGTTCCCATAGCAGCTGTCTTCAAAAGACATGCAGAACAGAACATGAAGTGCACGAGGTAAGGAAAGGTACACAAACTGGCCGCAGACCAACCGCTGTCTCATTTTCCTTGAAAGTTATAGCCATGGAACGATCAAAAGGATCCCCGAAGAAGTCGCGCACAACAACTCCCCCTCCCCTTGTATTCCCTTTATCCCTGTACTTATTGGTTGGAGGTGCAAATACTTCACGTTTTGTGCTTATCAGAGCTGAATAATTAAAACTTGGCAACGACTTTGAATACCTATGACTGCTTACCAAATTCTGAGCCAAAACTAGTTCCTCAAGGTCTACACAAAAAACAGGAGGTCAAGTACTTCGCATAACTCGCAAAATGTTCGCGATCGATCAAGCGTTCCGAGACTTCGTAAGGCAGCCACTATGCTCTCAGACAAGCCCGGCATGTAGGGATGATAGGAGGACGAAGAAGAAGAACGCATATCCCCACCTAACGTCCAGTAAGAGACTGTGCGCCACACCTGATTACATTCAGATAATAGGCCCATTGAGCCCGCTCCAGGTATAATTTTACGACAGTAGGCCAGATTTAGCCTGCGTGGCGATCTGCATAGCATAAGGCAGGTGTCCTTCATCTCGTACTGCTTTCTGTCGTTTTGTTTAGAATATGGAGTTGCCGTCGCTGTTTTCCGAACTGCGGTGCAAAAACAAGGAAACAGCTACACTTCGCTGTCTTCATGACCTGAAGTCTGCTCCGCAGCCTAACATCTTCCCTGCTGCCATTAAATCCCGTGCGGAGAGCAGTCAGTGGACTGGCCAATCCACCGTAATCAGGGGCCGCCCAGTCTTCCTCCGTATGGTTGCAATCTAATGTGACACACCCGATTGAGGATACGGATAAAGGACGATCCTTCACTCAATCCCTTCTGGGATGTGCTAGCGCATTCTACTTCTACGGGATGTCGTGGAGGCGACATGAATGCGTATTTGGCCATACAATGACTTGCAGTGGCCAACCGATGAACAAGTCAGTGTTTTATCCTTCCCAGACGAGTCTGGTACCATTTGACACACTCCGACTGCGCTACACGCGCCCGACACACCCGATTATCCGGATCAATGATCGATAGGGTACGCATCTGTCACCTCGTATGCTTAGAACGAAAGTGGACTGAAGAGAAAGACATTCTTTCTAGGAAGGAGATGAAGTGGCTATCCAGTTTTAGGTGGACCACGTTGCCCCAGGTATAGCTCAAAGATGTATGAGACAGCGCAGAAAAGCGAAGTCGTCGCGCAAACCTAAGCGTATGAAAAACTAGCTGGCTCTCCACTGAACGACCAGCGTTCACAAGCTCGAAGGGAGTTTGCAAGAATGCCTCGCAGCCGAAGTGCCGAAACAATGATAAAGTAGACTTTGGACTTCATAAATACAAGTCCCCATTGAATACCTCACTCAGGTCATTTTGACAGTGAAAAGTGCCTTAGAAATGTCGACTTTATATCCAAACCTGTTGCTTCTGAATACTGTCCCGCTGCTTCTGGTGCTTTTTCTTCAACTCCTCGCTGTCTTTCTGGAACCGCTTCAGCAGCTTCGCGAAGACCTTGTCCTTCTTCAGCTCCTCCACATCGATAGGCTCCACCTAAACGACAATTCTCCGACAACAACAGCACCAGTAACTTGTACGCTAGAATTGAACATTGCAAGAATGGAGATCTGGAAGGGCGACGATGGTACAGTGATTGGTGGGGATCTACTACCAGACACGGGACCGCATGACAAGAAAACGGGTTCATCACATTCCAGGAAGGAGCGTGCGGCTCGACCTGCAGCTTCTCGTCAAGCTTCGTGCCCCGCCTCATGGAAGCGTTGAACATTGACATCATCGACTCGTTGCCGGATTTCCTCGCGTCCGGACTGGCGGACAGGTGTGTCGCGCCGTCGCCGTGTCTACCCCGCACAAGCGAGCGCTTCAGTGAAGTTCCCAGAGACATGGGCTGCACATCGTTGTTATGAACACATCATCAATAAACGACACAGCAGGGGTACGACGGTATCAACAAACCTTGAACTTGTCTACAGAAGCAGGCGCCGGTTCGTTGTTGACCTTTGACGTTCCCGACGCAGGAGTACAGCAATCTGACCGAGCAGATGACGGAGGATTCTCCTTCCTGAATACAAATTGTCATCAATAAATAAGGAAGGCGTAAACAATCGTTCCGAGGAAGCTAGGGCACGATATTTTGCTTAGATCCCTCCGCAAGTGTCCACAAGTGACTGGCAACCACTTGTCTCGAAATTTAAATCAGTTATTCCATGGGCAGCCAGCTAAAACGCACGGTATGAAGTATGTCGCCAAATGTTGCGATTTGCGGCCGGAGCCCATTTTGCCGCCACGCTGTAACCTCAGTACTTCTAGCCTAAGATCCATAAGTCGGCGGTAGAGGCTTCCTTCCCCAACATGGTACATATAGCTACGAACCAGTTTGCAGTTTGCTCCCACACTTCGCTTTGTCTACCTATCTCGACACACGTCATCTTTCCCTACTGCGAAGCATAAGTCCTCCAGTATTACTGCAAAACAAAAAAGTAGCAAGGACTCGCTATGATGTCTTTAACGCCAGTTCACTGCACACCAACGTTTCAAAATACCGGACATTACAGGCTGTTGCTGATATCCTTGCAGAACATAAGGCAAATATGAACCTACCAGACGTTCAGCGGCCTACTAGCCGCCAAATTTCTTGTTGGGGGCTTCGCCCCAAAACCCGGAGAATAGAACACCCCGACCGGCTTTTTGTCCTCTTTTGGCCTTCTCTCATTCATTAAAGTAAAAAAACTGGTTTTGCTATATAGAATAGTATAGCGGGATACGATAGGACAGAATCTTCAAAACTGCTATGGGGCCTACCCACCCTCTATCACACGTACGCGATTCATTCTCTGAAGTATTCGTTCTATACACGGCGAAGAACAGATAGCATTACTCTGATTACTTTACTCCACCTCCTTACCTCCCTCCCCCCACCCACTCCACCAATACCCCTTACCCATGTGCCGGCAGAAAACGTAAGTGAGAATCAAGTACGCTCACACTCGTTGTTGCACGAAGCCCTTAAAAAGTCATCTGAAAATCTCACGGATGCTGCGCAAAGCCTTATCTGTGGCACGTCTTCTGGATCCGGATGCACATTGGATAACGTCTGTGATACGTTTGCTGAGTCCGAACGCATATGTCACGACGTCTACGACACGTCTTTTGCAACCCAAAACACGTGGCAAGACGTCTGTCGCACGTCTTCTGACGCCAATGATAGAAAATACTGGTCCCTTATTGCTCCCTTTCAGTGATCCTCTTCACTGATCCCCCCCCCCCCTTTAATGGTTCTATTACTGAACCCTTAACTGAACCTCCCTAAATGGTCTTCCCTTTATTGGCTCCCCTCTTGATTGGTAATTCACTGGTATCCCATTTATTGGTCCCCTACATTGGACCTCCTCCCTTCACCGCTCCCCATTACTGGTCCAACCTTCACTGCTCTCCCCTTTATTGGTCAACCCTTTACAGGTCCCCTTCACTGGACCCCCTCCCCCACCTTCACGGGTCCCACCCTCACTGATCCCCCATTACTGGTCCCTCTTCACTGGTTCCCGATTATTGTCAGCCCATTTCTGGTTCACCCTTCACTGGTCCTCCCCCCCCCCCCCCCTTGTCGGTTCCTACTACTGCTCCCACTTTCGGTGGACCTCCGTTTACTGGTCCCCTCTTCACTGGTCCCCCTATCCTTCGCCGATCCCCATTACTGGCGCCACCCTCACTGTTCTTCTTTTATTCGTCAACCTTCTACCGGTCTCCTCTTCACTGGACCCCTCCCCCTTCACCCTCCCTTCCTCACCGCCCCTCCCCTCACCTGGTCCCCTCTTCACTGGTCCCCCTTCACCTGTTCCCCTTCACTGGTCAACCATCTACCAGTCCCCTTCTACACTGAACCACCCCACCCCCTCACCGGACCCCATCGCTGGTTCCTTCCTCACAGGTCCCCCTTCATTGGTCGCCTCCCCCACCCTCTTCACCGGTCCTCATTACTAGTCTTTTCCTCACCGCCCCCACCCCCCCCCCCCCTTAACTAGGTCCCCCTCTCTGGTCAACCTTCCACCGGTCCCCTTCACTCGACCCTTCCCCCACCCCCTTCGCCGGTCCCCATTACTGGTTCCTTCCTCACCGGTCCCCCTTCACACTGGACCCCTCCCCACCGCCTTCACCGTTCCCCATTACTGGTCCCATCTTCACTGGTCTTCCTGTACTGGTCCCCTCTTCAGTGGTCCCTCCTTTATTGGTCAACAAGTGCTCCGACACGCCTAACGGCGTGCCTCGCACTTGCGCGCTTCACGCGACCTTGAAGCGTCACTATCCTAAGGTCACTTCGATGGAGCAGCACTCTTCTGCAGTTTATGGCAGCGCTAGTTGTGTCCTAACCTGGCGCTAGCTTTTCTAAACTGCAGCACGTTATCAGAATCCGGACGTACGTTGCACGACGTCTGTAACACGTCACCTGAATTCGGACTCTGATGCACGACCTAGCGGTCGCACCAAAACTACTGATTTGGGAGAAAAGCTAGGTGGGGGAGGGGAGAGGTGTAGCCCTAGCAAGCGATTGACTTTGTTTCACCCAGTTTGTGGCGCTTCATACTCCACAGAAATCGATAATCACTCGTTGAGATGGATCAGACAATGTTTTTTGGACCTGCAGTGGTCGGTAGTGGACACTATGGCTGAACACTCGTCTCCTTTACATGTTCAACACGTTTTGCAAGTTTACACATGTTTGTGACAGACACACACAGACAGACGGACTAACGCTTATATATTAGTAGGATCCTTTACCGGTCCCCTTACTGGACCCCCATTCTTCACTGGTCCCCATTACTGGTCCCACCTTCACTGGTAACACGTCGTGTGAATCCGGAACCCGTGGCGCGACATCGGTGACAGCTCTTGTGAAGCCAGGCACCTGATGAACGACGTTCCGGTGACATGTCTTCTCAAGCCGGACGTGCTTTGCGCGACATCGGTGACACGTCGTGTGAATCCGGAACCCCTGGTGCGACGTCGGTGACACCTCTTCTCAACCCGGACGTGCTTTGCGCGTCATTGGTGACATGTCTTCTGAACCCAGACTGTTGAGCGACGTCGGTGACATCTCTTCTGAACTCGGACGCTCGCCTTCACGACGTCGATACATATGTTCGGGACTCGGACGCCCTTTGAGTGACATCGGCGACACGTTTTCTGACCCCTCTCAACACGAAGTAGGTGACATCTCGACTGAACCCGGATGGCTACTACTCAACATTTACGAAAGGCCAGATGGACAGACGGACGGACAAACAGTCGGACAGACGGAAGGACGGACACAACCGCTTACTCTTCCTACTATATATAAAGGAGCAAGCGTGTGTGTGTGTGTCACTGTGTGTGTCACACCGTCACACTGTCCGTCCGTCCCACTTTGAGTTGGGGCGCGGCAGCTGAGCACGTCGGCAACCGTGCATGGCGAGCCGTAGACGTGCCAAACACGTCGGCAACCGTGCATGGCGAGCCGGAGACGTGCCAAACACGTCGGCAACCATGCATGGCGAGCCGTAGACGTGCCAAACACGTCGGCAACCATGCATGGCGAGCCGGAGACGTGCCAAACACGTCGGCAACCGTGCATGGCGAGCCGTAGACGTGCCAAACACGTCGGCAACCGTGCATGGCGAGCCGGATACGTGCCAAACACGTCGGCAACCATGCATGGCGAGCCGTAGACGTGCCAAACACGTCGGCAACCATGCATGGCGAGCCGTAGACGTGCCGAACACGTCGACAACCATGCATGGCGAGCCGTAGACGTGCCAAACACGTCGGCAACCATGCATGGCGAGCCGTAGACGTGCCGAGCACGTCGGCAACCGTGCATGGCGAGCCGTAGACGTGCCAAACACGTCGGCAACCCTGCATGGCGAGCCGTAGACGTGCCGAGCACGTCGGCAACCCTGCATGGCGAGCCGTAGAAGTGCCAAACACGTCGGCAACCGTGCATGGCGAGCCGTAGACGTGCCAAACATGTCGGCAACCCTGCATGGCGAGCCGTAGACGTGCCAAACACGTCGGCAACCCTGCATGGCGAGCCGTAGAAGTGCCAAACACGTCGGCAACCCTGCATGGCGAGCCGTAGACGTGCCAAACACGTCGGCAACCCTGCATGGCGAGCCGTAGACGTGCCAAACACGTCGGCAACCCTGCATGGCGAGCCGTAGAAGTGCCAAACACGTCGGCAACCCTGCATGGCGAGCCGTAGACGTGCCGAGCACGTCGGCGGCACGAAACTTCAGCCCTGGGGGTAATCGAGGTCGCTGAACTCGAATTTGAAGTCGACCAATCGATATCGATCGATATTATCGATTTTTGAGGATTTTGTTCAGGCAGCACGAAACTTTGGCCCTGGGGGTAATCGAGGTCGCTGAACTCGAATTTGAAGTCGACCAATCGATATCGATCGATATTATCGATTTTTTGAGGGTGGCGTTTAAGCGGCGCGAAACTTCGGCCCTGGGGGTAATCGAGGTCGCTGAACTCGAATTTGAAGTCGACCAATCGATATCAATCGATATTATCGATTTTTTGAGGATGGCGCTCAAGTGGCGCGAAACTTTGGCCCTGGGGGTAATCGAGGTCGCTGAACTCGAATTTGAAGTCGACCAATCGATATCGATCGATGTTATCGATTTTTTTGAGGATGGCGTTTAAGTGGCGCGAAACTTTGGCCCTGGGGGTAATCGAGGTCGCTGAACTCGAATTTGAAGTCGACCAATCGATATCGATCGATATTATCGATTTTTTGAGGATGGCGTTTAAGCGGCGCGAAACTTCGGCCCTGGGGGTAATCGAGGTCGCTGAACTCGAATTTGAAGTCGACCAATCGATATCGATCGATATTATCGATTTTTTGAGGATGGCGCTCAAGTGGCGCGAAACTTTGGCGCTGGGGTAATCGAGGTCGCTGAACTCGAATTTGAAGTCGACCAATCGATATCGATCGATATTATCGATTTTATGAGGATGGCGCTCAAGTGGCGCAAAACTTCGGCCCTGGGGGGTAATCGAGGTCACTGAACTCGAATTTGAAGTCGACCAATCGATATCGATCGATATTATCGATTTTTGAGGATGGCGCTCAAGTGGCGCGAAACTTTGGCCCTGGGGTAATCGAGGTCGCTGAACTCGAATTTGAAGTCGACCAATCGATATCGATCGATATTATCGATTTTATGAGGATGGCGCTCAAGTGGCGCAAAACTTCGGCCCTGGGGGTAATCGAGGTCGCTGAACTCGAATTTGAAGTCGACCAATCGATATCGATCGATATTATCGATTTTTTGAGGATGGCGTTCAAGTGGCGCGAAACTTCGGCCTTGGGGGTAATCGAGGTCGCTGAACACGAATCTGAAGTCGACCAGTCGATATCGATCGATATTCTCGATTTTTTGAGGATCACGTTGAGGAAGATCAGTCGATCCATCTCGATTAACATAATGGTCAGAAGGCCTAGGAAAGAATAGGAAACCCGTACCGGCCATGGCGTTTTATTCTCGGGGTTTGGGGGCGAAGCCCCCAACCAGTCGTAGGCGGCCGCTAGGCCGCCGAACGACTGGTTCATATATAATAGGATATGGTCACAGTGTGGCTCAGGTAATGGTAAGGTCACTCACCATTAGGTAAGTAGTTCTGCGGTATATAGCCATCCAGCTGTTCAAAAACATGCTGTGGCATGCAAAAATTTTGGAAATTAGAATTTGTAGCGTTCGCCTTTCGTATTCAAGGAAAAAGCTGAAATCCACCTTCAGTAAATAATTGTAATTTTAGGCAAACTACTGAGCGGAACGGTGGGTTTAATATTAATTATCCAAAGATCAGCAACAGAAGGCTCATATATCAGGGATGTGCGGAAATTTTTATGGAAAAAGCGGAAGACGAAAGACGGAACGGAAACAATGAAAAATGGCCGGAAACCGGGGTACGAAACGCGGAAACGGAAATGACACATGTTCGCTATTTTTTCAAAAATGCATCTGAAGCAGCGTCAGAAGCGGCATCTATTGCACTTTTTCTTGCTCACTCAACAACTTCTTCATAAGATTGGCGGTGGTTCAGAGAGCTTCTACTGGATGTCTTCGAAGGTAATATTTGCCTCGCTTTCAACTGTAATAATATAAACCCAATCCTTCTCGGGAACAACCCAATTTTTCAGTCATTCACTTCGATTTTTCTGAACCTGAAACCCTACACCTGACGGCGAGTTCTCCGATTCTAATGTTATTTACACTGATTTCTTATCGGGCTCACTTCTTCCCAGCAGATCAATGCGAAGAAGATGTGACGACATAAGACTCTTTGTAATGCTTTTAGGCTCCATTTTCCACTCCTATCCGCTCCGCTTTTAATCTTTATTCTACTATTCTATTAACGTTTTATCTTATTTTCTCCGCTTAGGTTTTATCCTTTCCTATTTATTCACTTTTCGTTTGATTCCTATCGATTCGTGTGGAAGTAGTATGGTATTTTCTATACACTTGTAGAGCAAGCATCTTTGTTTTTCTGAGTTGAACTGCCGGTTTGCGCAAGTCTGCACCTCTCTCGACCATTGTTATATTAGGTTGTCCCATAAGTCCCGCCGTTTTTTTTTCAACGATCCATTACGGATTTCGCAGGCGGCCTCTTGCATAGCGCTATACAGCTTTCGAAAGAGAATCTTCTTCTTCTTCTTCAGCGTTTGTCCCTATAGCGGCGGCGGGGTCCGCTCTTCTGGTATGATGGCGCCACTTCGCACGATCAAACGCTTGATCGGGATGGATACCAGCTTCCTTCAAGTCCATGTGCAACGTATCCAGCCAGCGTTGCCTAGACCGTCCTTTAGCCCGTTTTCCGGGCACATCTATGCTAAGGCCATCGCCATCCGCACGAAGAACATGGCCATACCACCGTAGGCGAGCCTCACGTAGCTTATCGGTAATTGGAGCGACGCCAAACCTTTGGTGTATGGAGACATTGCGAACATGATCCAAATGCGTGACACCAGCCGTCCAGCGCAGCATTTTCGTCTCCATTACGCTAAGGCGGCTCTCAACCTCCTTCGTTGCAGGCCAGCACTCAGCGCCGTACATCGCTACTAGTCGGACGACGGTTCTGTAGATCTTTGATTTCAGGCGCTCTGGTATCTTCCTGTCGCACAGAACGCCTGTCATTGAGCGCCATTTGGACCACGCTGCGCTCACGCGCGAGTTCACCTCAAACGTCATACTACCATCAGACGCAATTACAGATCCAAGGTACTTGAAATGTGTCGCTCGTACGAGCGCAGTACCAGTGATCTCAATGGGTCCAGTCTCGTTTAGTCTGTCATCAAGTACTCAGATTTTTTGACGTTTAGCTTGAGCCCGAACGCCGCCAAACGGTCACACCAAGCTTGCACTTGTCGCTCAAGTTCGGCCTTGTCATCATTAGCAAGCATTAGGTCATCTGCATATAGCAGCGTCCAAGCAGCAGGCTTCTGATGGTCTCGCGAAATGGCATCCATTACGACAATGAAAAGAGGTGGGGAAAGCGCGGAACCTTGGTGAACACCGACGGAGATTGGAAACTCCGTCGATGTGCCGGCCGGCGCTCGCACTTGACTCTTTGGACAAGAGTAAAGAATACGCACCCATTCGATCAGTTCTTCAGGAACACTGTGCTGTCGTAAGGCGTCCCATATGACCTCACACGGTACACGATCAAATCCTTTCTCCAAATCGAGGAAAGCAATATGCAGCGGTTTTTGTTTCTCGCGATGTCTTTCTACAAGAAGACGAAAAGCATGAATGGCGTCGATGGTGCCACAGCCGACTACGAAGCCACACTGGTTGGTGGAAAGCCGGACGATCTCGCGAATACGTCCATCCACAATTCGCTCAAATTATTTTCATACTGTGCGAGAGCAATCGGATTGGACGGTAACTTGTGCAGTCCGCGGGACTGCCCTTCTTCCAGCTCGGGATCGTCGTGCTTTGCAGCCAACTACCAGGAACCTTCTTCTCCGCAACAACCTGGTTGAAAAACTTCGTTAGCCACTCAGCAGGATTCCAGCACCTCGAGTTCCATAGTTCGGCCGCTATGTCGTCAGGGCCCGTTGCTTTGCCTGGCCTCATATTCTTCAAAGCCGCCGCCGTCTCCTCCACAGTGATTTTCTGCACAGGACCGTAAGAGGGACGCAAGGGATAGGCGGAGGGCAAACTCTACTGTTGAAATTCTCTCGAACTAGTCATGCCATCGTTCCATAGCCCTTTTGTTGTTCATCAGTAGATGGCCATTCTCATCGTTGATGCCAAAGAATTTTTCGATGTCCTCGCTCTGGCGATGGCGTGCTTTGGCAAGCCGATAAAGTTGTCGTTCACCATCGCGCATCTCGAGTTTCTCGTTGACGTCATCATAATGAGCGGCTTTTGCAACGGCAACAGCCTTCTTAGCCGCCCTCTTCGCTTCTTGGTACATACGCCAGTTGTTGGCTGTCTTGTCGCTGAGCAAAGCGTGATATAGTCTTTTCTTCTCTTTGACTTTTTCCTTGACGTCATCAGTCCACAGCCAAGTCTGCTTCTCAATCTTACGTTGTCCAGGCTTCGTCATGCCCAGTCGGAACGTGCAGCTTGTAGCATCGAATCGGTTGCATGTTTCCACGTCTCCTCAACAGTGGTAACCGTCGGCAACCGAATGCTAGCAACAACATTCGGTTTAATTACCCAAGTTTGAGGTAGATCAAACTTTTTGCATGGCTCCCAAAACCCAGACCGCCAACGTCAAGAAGGTAACAAGGAGTTCCACTCAGAACACTGCGATAGAAGCAGGACAATCTGGATCTGGACCTATTGGAGAGGATCAATATACCAGGAAAACGGCAGCTGAGCTTGTTCGTCTTGCGATTGAAATGAATAAGGATCCGACCATTGAGCGCATCCTCATCGCGGCAGCTCAGAAGATTACTAAGGATTTTTCAGAGGTTCTGGAAAACGACAAGCGCTCGCGAAGTATCGTAATTAGCGGACTTGAGGAGACATCGCAAGAACTGCCGCCGTCCGAAAGGCAGAAGAATCTTGAGGATGAGGTCTCCTAAGTGCTTGACGTGCTAAACGTCGAGTGTCGCCCGTGCGAAATCTATTTGGTGAAGGTCGTTTTGCCTTCTACCTCCCACTGGCGCCGCGTCCTCGCTAACGCGCGCCTGCTTCGTAGCCGCGGCTTCTCCCAGTTGTTCATACGAAGGAGTATGACGCCTGAGGAGAGAAAACGCGATTACGAGCTACGACAGCAGGCACGCGAGCTAAACAAGGGCAGACCAAGCCACGAGTGGGTCGTGTATAGGAGAGAGGTCAGACACACATCTGAACTTCCTAGGAAGCCGGGAAACATTTAGGTCCGCAGGGTACGAGCTTGAGATGCTACTTAGTAAATGCCCGAAGCTTAGTCAATAAAATGGAACTGTTTCAAGCCCTACTTGCAAATGAAAATCCAGACCTTGTATTCATAACTGAAACCTGGCTATCCGATAAAGTACTGGAGTCTGAAATTGTGGGTGGTCTACCATACATGATTTACCGTCTTGATCGCAAAGGTCGTGCTGGAGGAGGAGTCTGTTGCGTGTATAAGGGAAATCTTAGCATGGTACCGTGTGTTTCCCGTAATCCTGGGAAGGCGGATGTGCTTTGCCTGGACCTCTTCTCTCCTAACCAAGCTTCGTGTATCAGACTGATAAACGTTTACCGCCCGCCTTGTTCGTCGAAAGCTGATGATGAGGCATTATTAGAGGTTCTCCGTGAACTCGCCTCAAGCCAGTCTGATATGATTGTGTTAGGAGATTTTAATCTGCAGATCAACTGGGATAATTCTCGCGCCGAAAACTCTAACAGCTCTACATATCTTAGTTTTTTCAAGGATGTAGGGTTTCAACAGCACGTCCGTGAACCCACACACGGAACTACCACCCTCGACCTTGTCCTTGCCACATCTCTGACAATCAGCAACGTCCATACTATACTTCGAACCGAATCGAATAATTACGAATGAATATTCGAATAAATTCGAATATTCGAATATTCATTATTCAAATATTCGGTGAGGTCCAAAATTCGAATATATTCATTATTCGAATATTCGACGAGGCCAAAAATTCGAAAATATTCATTATTCGAATATTCGCTGAGGCCCAAAATTCGAATATATTCGTTATTCGAATATTCGACAAGGTCCAAAATTCGAATATATTCGTTATTCGACTATTCGACGTGCCCCAAAATTCGAATATATTCGAATATATTCGACGCTACTGAGATAGACTACTGGGTGCCAGTTTTTGCGCCTTCTGGATATAACTCGCCTAAAGTCAAGTATATGAAAAACCAAGGATATATTTGAGCTCAGCAGCTCGAGCTCTATCGTTTGATATACATATTTCATATGTAGCCATGAAATTTTTCGAAATTGGAAACATGTTTAATTACCTAACGATAAGCTTGAAGGCCGACCTACGATGGACTTGAGAAACATGAATGATGCGGCCAAGGTCGACCTCTGTCGAAAGTACTTCATTGTCGGTTTGTTTGGTCTACCGTTGGTGTGGCTTAGGAACACAATCTGGTTCTTTGGTTGAGGCTTTCTTCGACCGCAATCACCGGCCACCAATACCATTCGGAAGTATGTCACGCTGAGTGCCATAGGAGCGATCTTTTGGTTAGGAGTAATATGTGTCTGGGAGACCATCTTCCAGTCGTACCGTTCGAAAAGTGTCGCATGGGCGGACTACTTGACATTCATCTTCTCAGTCGGAAGGGTATAGACTGGCTGCGATCTCACCCCAAATTGCCACAGCATCATTCATCCTTCTCAAAGTCCTTTTCTGTGATTCACTTGTAGGAGACCTTATTTCTCAGCTTAACGACGAGGTGTTTCCTCACTCAATTGTTGTTTTTTCTTGTTTGTAACATAAAACATCATATACATATTAACATAATGCCGAGTTAGCCTAGTGGTTAGTAGGGTAGTTTCATGCACAAACGGTCACAGGCTCGAATCCCGGCTCCGGCACGCCATGCCCTGCAAAAATTGCAAAAATGGCAACGGTTCCAGCTCAGGCTCAGGTTTACAGGCCGGCTGATGGAGAAACCTCGTCACAAAAATATGATCACAAGTCGCAATAGAATCAGCGTAAAGGCTAGGACGTCACCCGGAAGTGGCGCACAGAACCCCCGCCCGAGTTTTGTGGTCAGTAAGCGAGGGCTACCGAAGGCTGAACGACCTCGGCTAAAGAAGCTAGTTCGACTGGGGACTCTGAATGTGGGAACGCTGACCGGAAGATCTAGGGAAGTGACTGACCTGATGAAGCGCAGAAGGACACAAGTCCTGTGTCTGCAGGAAACGCGATGGAAAGGGGCGAAAGCAAGGGACATCGGAGAAGGGGTCAGGCTGTACTACAACGGAGAGGACACCAACCGGAACGGGGTAGGGATAGCTGTCGCGGAGTCCCGCAAGGATTCAGTAGCGGCTGTCCAAAGAATAAACGACCGCATCATGTCACAGCGGCTGGACACGAAGGAGGGTTACTGGACCATCATGTCTGTCTACGCTCCGCAGACCGGATGCTCCGAGCACGACAAGGATGACTTCTATATCTCGCTCGAGGAAGCCATAAGGTCCGTACCAGAAGGCGACTACCTCTCCATAGCAGGTGACATGAACGGGCATGTGGGGAGTGGCAGAAGAGGAGTGGAAAGGGTTCATGGAGGTAAAGGGATCGGCCTGATAAACCCGAATGGAGAACGAATTCTGGATCTGGCTATCGCCCACGACCTGGCTGTGTGTAGCACCTTCTTCGCGAAGAGGGAGAGCCAGAAGGTGACCTATGCTAGCGGAGGAAGAAGCACGGAAGTCGACCACATCCTGGTTCGAAGGGCTGCCCTGAAAACAGTCCGGGATGTGAAAAACTCTAACTCTACCCAGCAGGCCCAAAGTGAGGACGGAACCCAGGATCCGATGGAGGAGACTGCGGGGTTCAGAGCGGAACGAGATGCGAACGGCAGTGCTCGAAGCAGGCCTTCCAGATCCAGCTGGTCCCGTGAATGAGACCTGGAGGAGGGTAGCCCAAACAATCCTGAGATGTGCCAAGGAAACCCTGGGAGAAACAAAGGGCGGAACCAGAGGGGATAAATCGGCATGGTTCTGGAACGAAGAGGTGCAGGCTGCGGTGAAGAGGAAGAAGGAGGCCTACAAGCTGTGGCAGAAGACGAGGGCACCCGAGCATCTCACAGCCTACAGGAAGCTGAAGAGACTGGCAAAAACAGCTGTAGCGAAGGCAAAGAACGCGGAAATGGATGCCCTGTACGAGAAACTAAACGGGCCAGAGGGAGAGAAGTTCGCCATCCGCCTGGCCAAGGCGCGTCATAGAGCTGGCCTCGACATTCGAGTAGTGAAGACTGTGAAGAGTGCTGACGGTAGGGTGTTACGGAAGCCGGCCGAAGTCAGAGAGAGATGAGAGGAGTACTTCAAGGAACTCCTGAACGACGAGTTCCCTCGTCGGGAGGCCGAGGAAGAACAACCAACGCGAGGACCCATCCCACCCTGGACACAAGAAGAGGTTCGCAAGGCCATAGGGAAGATGAAACTTGGAAAGGCAGCAGGGCCTGAAGGTGTGCCAGTAGAGGCTTAGAAGGTGCTTGGGGACCTCGGAATCAATGGCTGACGCAGTTCCTCAACAGGATCACGAAAGAAGGTAAGATGAAGGATGACTGGAGGAACAGCACCATAGTCCCCATCTTCAAGCAGAAGGGAGACGCTTCCGAATGCTCCAACTACCGAGGGATCAAACTGATCTCACACACGATGAAGATCTACGAACGACTGGTCGACTCAAGGCTGAGGGAGATGGTACCCATCTCCCAGGTGCAGTGGGGCTTCATGCCTGAGAGGTCCACCACAGACGCCATCTTCATCGCTCGTCAGGTGATGGAGAAATATCGGGAGAAACGAAAACCCTGCTACCTGGCATTCCTGGACCTGAAGAAGGCCTACGACAGCCTAGCTCGGGCCGTAATCTGGAATGCACTTCGAGGGAGGGGTGTCCCGGAACGTCTGATCACGGTTATAAGGGACATGTACGAGGGCTCGAAAGCGGCGATACGAACTCCACACGGGGTGACAAGGAAAGTGGACATTACAGTGGGGGTACACCAAGGGTCGGCTCTGAGCCCGTTCCTCTTCCTGCTAACGCTTGACTCTATAGTGAACCACCTTGAGGAAGGCCCTCTCAGAACGATCCTCTACGCGGACGACATCGCCCTAGTAGCCGACAACCAGGAGGAGCTGGAGGAGAAGGTGCAGCTGTGGCAGAGAGCCCTTGCAGAGAACGGCCTACGGCTGAACGTGAAGAAGACGAAGTTCATCAGCTCTGAGCAGTGCGCTGGATCGATCCTAGACTGCCAAGGGGAAACGGTCGAGAAGGTGGAAGAATTCCGCTACCTCGGAAGTGACCTATCCGAGGAAGGAAGTGTGGACCAGGCGGTCAGGGGACGGATAAACGAAACCCTGGGTAAGGCGCAGGAGCGGCAACTGCACGGGGCGGAGATGAGGATGCTGAGGTGGGCATGTGGATGGACCCGTCGGGACAGGGTGCGAAACGAGGATGTTAGGGCAGTGATGAAGACAGCCCCGATCCAGCTGAAGATGAGAGAGCAGCGTCTGAGGTGGTATGGACACGTCCTCAGAAGACCAGAGGATCACTCCACAAGGTTGGCCCTAGATTTCGAGGCACCCGGAAAGCGTCCGAGAGGAGCCCCAAGGAAAAGATGGAAGGACGTCATCAAGAGAGATCTCGCCGAAGTCGGCGCCACAGCAGATGACGCCCTTGATAGGATGAGGTGGCGACAGATCACAAGAACAGCGGACCCTGCGACTGCGCGGGACTAAACGCTCAGGAGAAGAAGAAGAAGATACATATTAACATAATGCCTTTAAATAACATGTCATGTTTGAGATTACGTTTATTTCTGTATTTGCTTTACGAGGGTCATTAGAAGCCGTAGAATATCTACTATTTCAACCAAAGCATTCTTTATTGATAAATTTTGTGGCTAGAAGCCGTAGAATGCTTACAATTTCAACCAAAGTATTCGCTATTGATAAATTTTGTGGCACTATGTCAGTTGTGCGTTACGGTCGGAATTTATTAAGATTAGAAGAGTTTGGATTTGAAAATTGAAGACACGATCTTACAGAAGAAATTAGAGCATTCAGGCATTCAGCATAGGGCTCAATTTGACTTTCAATTCAAATACATCTGTCGTATACTTCGGACCGAATCGAATAATTTCGAATGAATATTCGAATAAATTCGAATATTCGCATATTCATTATTCGAATATTCGGTGAGACCCAAAATTCGAAAATATTCATTATTCGAATATTCGATGAGACCCAAAATTCGAAAATATTCATTATTCGAATATTCGACGAGGCCCAAAATTCGAATATATTCATTATTCGAATATTCGACGAGGCCCAAAATTCGAATATATTCATTATTCGAATATTCGACAAGGTCCAAAATTCGAATATATTCATTATTCGAATATTCGACAAGGTCCAAAATTCGAATACATTCATTATTCGAATATTCGGTTTTTCGTGAAACCGAATATATTCGATTATTCGTTTATTCGAAAAAATTTTGGAAGGACACAAGTATAGTCCATACCCTCCCGCCATTAGGATGCTCTGATCACAGCATCGTTTTCTTTGAATTTACTAAAAGCTTTGTGACTTTCCAAGCACCACCCTTACCTGACTTCCTGCACGTGAATTATCCCGCGTTGAACAGCTATTTCTCTAAGATTGACTGGCTTGCTTTGTTTGATAGATACACTTCAATTGACGATGTCTATCAGAGATACTGCAAAACAATTTATGATGCCTTTGCAATTTTCGTTCCTTTAAAGGAGCGCGGGTATCGAACCTTTAAATACCCTCCCCACATTTCGAACCTCTTTCGGCAAAAACAGCGCCTGTTTAAAGAGCTAAGTATGCCGTTAGATAGCAAGACTTATAAGGATGTGTGCACTAGACTGAATTACCATTTAAAAAAATTTCTCGCCTACTATGAGCGTCGACTTAGTTCCAGAAAACGATTGTACCAATACTTGCGACACAAAATTGCACCTAAGACTTCATTACCGACGCTAACAAATGAAGATGGTGTGAGATTTTTCACTGATCAAGATAAAGCTACAGGTCTTGCCGAGTATTTTGCAAGTGTATTTTCCTGTGGAGACCAATCCACAAATCTTCAATCTGTCGACTGTCATTCCATCCAACACAGATGTTGCGACATTTACTTCCACCCGGACAATATCTCCGCCATACTTAAGCAATTGAAGCCTCTTTCCGAGCCGTATGATGGTATTCCACAAATCATTTATAGGAAATGCTGTCTTTCCCTGTCGAAGCCTCTTGCGCACCTGTTTAACCTCTCCATGATGTTGGGGGAGGTACCGCAGATGTGAAAAGAGGCTATTGTGACAGCCATTCCTAAAACAACCGGTGCCAACTCTATTCACAGCTTTCGGCCAATTAGCATTACACCAACTCCAGTGAAGGTGATGGAAAAGATAATCTATGATAAGCTTTTGGCATGGTTTACTAGATTCGATGCTATCCCCGCTGAACAGCATGGATTTCTTCCAGGTGCTTCCACATTAACAAGCTTAGCAGACACGCTTTACGATTTTAGTCGAGCAATTAATTCTGGAAGGCTTGTTGATGTAATCTACATAGATTTGTCCAAGGCTTTTGACAAAGTCTGTCATCGGTTGCTGATTGCTAAGTTAGAATCATTAGGCATACAAGGTAATCTTCTAAGCTGGGTGAAGTCTTATTTGTCCAGTAGGGGCATGACTGTCAGGGTCAGGTTGAGCTTCTCCTTGAGATACCCCTGTAATAGTGGGGTTCCTCAAGGAGGAGTTTAATCCCCTCTCTTATTTTTGATTTACTATTCTGACTTACCACGTGAGCTTCAAACGACGACGGCTGTCAAAATACAAACGTACGCTGACGACATAAAGCTCTACTGTGTCTACGAACGAGATAAATGCATGGAAGCGCGTTCAGCACTTCAAGCCTCCATTGAAAACGTGTACAACTGGGCTTCGAATTGGGGTATTCCGTTCAACCTTAACAAGTCCGCTGGGATGCACATTGGTAGTTCTGACACACCAAGGTACATTGTCAATGGCACTAGTTTGAAGGTGTGCAGCTCATTTAAAGATCTTGGAGTTACCTTCAAGTCTAGTCTTCGATTTTCAGATCACATAGATAACATTGTCAAGAAAGCATATTCTGTCATGTTTTATATCCTTCGAAGTATAAAATGTTCAGATGAGGTCGTACTATTGCGGCTCTACAAGTTGTATGTAAAACCTCACCTGGAATACTGTTCTCCCGTTTGGAGCCCACATCTAAGAAAAGAAATTCTAAAAATTGAAAGGGTACAACAAGTCTTTACCCGTCTGTTGTGGTATCGACTTACTCCTAATGGTAGTAAACAAGATATGCCTAGCTATCCTCAAAGATTGAGCAAATTTGGCTTAAAGACGTTGGAGGAGAGGCGTGCAGTTTTGGACTTAACATTCTGTTTTCGTGTTCTTCGGAGAGAGTTTAAAATACTTCCAAGTAAGTACTGGACCTTCAAACCGTGTAGTGTGAGAAGAGGTGGGTTTAATATCTTCCACTCAAAGATTCACAACAAAAAGTATAATGTAATGTTTAATAATGTGTTTGTCAGGTGTACAAGATGGCTCCAACTACTTCCGGCGACTCTCTTTGGAGCAACTAGTGGCTGCGCCTTTAAGAAGCAACTTAATAAGCTCGATCTTAACAGACTACTATTCCACTCATCTTGACGTTGCATATCACCCACAAATTTTTAGTTTCTCCAGTAAAACGTCCTCGCCATGGATTGCGGAAATGTAGGTCGTAAAACAATGATTGCTCGAGCCTATTTTTGTAGTTTTTTTTCTTTTTCGATGCTTTCTGAGTCTTCGTAGGTTCCGAGTGTTCCATAGAGGAGAACGTTTTAGTTGCTAATGATGTATGCATTATTCTTTTCTTCCTTGTTTTTGTTTCTTCGTTGCGTTAGCGTTTTTACATACTCACCGCTAAAGTTCTTGAAAGTTTGAAGACTACATCATTGGAAGATCTGTAAATTTTCCATGGATTCAAGTGTGACCAGGCAGTCTCCCTTTTTTTGTTAAGATAATTTAGGACTGCTATACTCACCATCAGATTAGCCCAGTTATTCTCAGGGTGCTTAGTGCTGAAGGCCTGTTAATCTAGTATTTTAGTTTTTTTTTACGGAGTTGAAACATCCTGTTATTAATTCGATTACGCCTCCTATGGCAGCTATCTACCTGGCGTTGCTGAATCTTCTAGGCTTGCGAGCTATTTTGAACTTACGTGCTAGGTAACTTGCGTAAGGCGTTCCATAGGGCCACAGGTGTCATGTTCCAATACATACTATGGTCCGCTTGGAATTGTTCACATACTATTGAAAGCCTACTTTATAGGACTGTCTAGGGACATGCTCTTCGTTGGCCCTCGCCGATATACGTGCTGCCCGTCAACGGCTGGTTTATCTAATTTATTTAAACCGGCTGCCTATGTACATACTTCTAACGGAGGCCTTAAACTCCGCTCAGGTCTTTAAAAGTCAGGCGCTTATTTTTATTTTTTTACCTTCCTACCCTTTCTTCCGCACTAAGCACCTCCCCTTTTTCTCGTTTTTTTGGAGTTCTTGTTGTCAGTGTTTACTTACTGATAGGTGGACGACGCTTGTTTCCATGGAAAATCCGCCAAGATTAGCTGTGATCGTTCGTCTGCTTTCTGCTGTTGTTTCTGTTTTTCCCTTATGTGGCGCGTCCTTTGACGTAATCATAAATAAATAAATAAATAAATAAATAAACAACAGCTGCGTCCTTCTCTTTCATCCGCCACCACTTGATCCTTGCTGGTCCGCACCGCTCGACCTGCCTCAACCTCGGAGGGGTGAACTTAGACTGCAGATCAGCGGACTGTCCTGCGTGGCGACAGTCTCGTATGGCACAACCTTCGCAACTGTGACCAGCCTTCGATTGCGATGCTTGACAAGGATAAAGTCAACCTGTGTCTTGGTATTCCTGCTATAGAAAGACACGAGAATGGAGTCACACTTTCGAAACATTGTGTTCGCGATGGTGAGATTATGCGAGTCCGCATACTCGAGAATTCGTTCACCCTCAGCGTTACGTGCTCCAACCGAAACCGCCATGATAGCTGTAACCATCTTCCGCAGTCCCAACGTGGTCGTTGAGATCACCTGCGACAACGACAACGTCTTCTGGCGGCACCTCTGCTGTCTTCTCATCAAGCAGGGTCCAAAACTCGCCCTCGGCTCGCTCGGAGCAGCCTGTCTGCGGAGCGTACGCAGAGAAGAAATGATACATACGCTGTTCAGCAGCAACAACGACCTTTATCAAGCGGTCGCTGAAACGTACCACGCTTGCAATCGCATCTCGGAAACGTTCGGAGACGATCACACCAACACCGCTGGTGGTCCTGCGACCGCCGCACAGAATGGCCTTAAAGCCTCGGCCTATGTCCCTCGACTTGCAACAGGACCACCTCATCTTCTGTACCGCACATAAGTCGATTCGTCTTCGCTCCAATGCTTCTACCAGCTCGCACGAGCGGCCCGTCAACGTACCCACATTCAGCGTAGCAACGCGGGTCTTGCTTACGTCTTACGTTACGGGACTTTTGGACTTGCTCACTTGCCCCCCCCCCATGCCGTCCCCGCATCAGGGACCCTCGAATACTTCTCACACTCGCCGGGCTTTGCAAGTGCGCGTCGGCTCCCACTGGCGCTGTAGCATTATCTCGACAAACAATTAGCGCCGTCAACCATGTGATGGATCTCCATAGGCGGGCCTGTCACAAGGGCAATCGAGTGTTCGTGATTAGCTTAGCTTGCATAGCGAACAGTTTCCAGTGGCAGCATGTGGAGGAACGGACAACGCCATCAGCTTTCGAAAGAGAATGATTTGCTCTATCAGAACATGTATCACATTTCTTTTTTCATCCTGAACTTTGTCAATTTTCAGGTCGTTGAAGTGAAAAGTGAATTGAAGTGGCCATCGCCGACAGTTCCTTCTCTCCGATTAGGTTTGGAATTTTTTGCGCAGCTTTTCACAGCAGTTGGAAAGCAGTGTTCTGTACTACAAGAATACGTATTGCTCCTATTTGCTCATTTGCCCTTTATTGATTTTTAGGTCATCAAATTGGGACATTCGAAGAAGATTTATCTTTACCAACAGCTCTTGCTCTGTGGTAGGACTTTTGTGCTAGATGTTATATGTCGTTCCGAAGCGAATGTCTTGTTCTATAACAATTTGTGTCGCGTTTATAGGTTCATGCTGATTTCTGTCGAATATCAACAAAATACCAAAAGAGAATGAGAAAAATCACCTTCCCCAACAACTCCTTCTCTTTGTTCAGTCTGTCTTGCTCAGTCTTGTCTTGCCCCTCCCTCCCGACCCTATTTGCGCTGGCCGTCTCTTGCACAGCGCCATACAGCTTGCGAAAGAGAATGATTTGCTGACACTCGAAAGTGGATGTCTTGTTCTACCAGAATATGTGGTTTGTTCTTCTGTCATTTAAATTTTTGTTAATTTTCAGGTCATCAAAAATGGAGTGTCAGGTCGACACGGATGAGCACTTCTGGCATATTCTTAACTTTGCTTTCAACCCGGGTTCTAGTGCTGCTAAGGCTGACAGAGAGACGGTGCTTCTTGTTGACATACAAACACCATTTTTCAACGCCATTTACAAATCTGTGGAAAAATCGTTCAATATGTTCGTGATCCCTGCTTGGCTGCCATCACTCATCTCACGGATCTCATATTCAACGATTTTTGCACTGAATTGTAACTGGCGATGAAAAATGGTGTTTGTATGTGAACAAGAAGCATCGTCTCTTTGGCAGCCTTAGCAGCATTGGACGAAAGCAAACATAATAAGATGCCGGAAGAGCTCATCCTTGTCGACCTGGCACTCCATTTTGATGACCTGAAAATTAGCAAAAGTTTAAATTGCCGAACAACAAATCATATATTCTGGTAGAGCGAGACATCATTTTCAAGTGTCATATAAAGCACTGAGCAACAAGAACTGAACAAGGAGAAGTTGTTATTGAAGGTGACTTTTCTTATTTTGGCATTTTGCTGATATTCGACAAAAATTAGCATGAGCCTAAAAACGCGACACAAATTATTGTAGAGCAAGACATTCTCTTCCGAACGACATATAACATCAAGCAAAAAGTCCTACAACAGAGCAGGAGCTGTCGGTAAAGATAAATCTTCTCCTCCTAACGTCCCAATCTGACCTAAAAATCAATAAACGGCAAATGAGCAAATAAGACCAATACGTATTCCTGTAGTACAGAACACTGCCTTCCAAATGCTATGAAAAGCTGAGCAAAAAAAAATTTCAAACGTAAGCGGAGAGAAGGAGCTGTCGGCGATGGCCGCTTCCCTTTTTCACTTTTAACTTTATCGACCTGAAAATTGACAAAGTTCAGGGTGAAAAGGAAATGTGACACATGTTCTGATAAAGCAAATCATACTCTTTCGAATGCTGTATAGCGCTACGCAAGAGACCGCCGGCGAAATCCGTAATGAATCGTTGAAAAAAAAGACGGCGGGACTTATGGGACAACCTAATACATCCGCTCAGCGATAACAAATAAACAAATATTGGCTCAAAGATAAGGCTGCTAGGGTAGCGTCGCTTGCAATAGGATTAGCAGCTTTGGAGCAATACCGAAATGTTAGTTATTCAACGCGCTTTGGTTATCGAAAAGTTGTGTTTCTACACCTTGGAAGAGTATTGGCGTCTCCTTGTTCTTTTTAAACTGTGGTTTCAGCGCACTCTGTAGAGCGCAAGAAATCAACCAATAAGGACATAGTCTTCGCCTTCATCATGGGTCAGATTGTCTACCACTGTGGATCTCATCGTACTCTACCGAGCCAGAAAAAGCTGTTGGATAAAAGCAACATTCTCGAAAGAATCAGGTGGGTGGGTCAGGTGGGGACTCCACAAAACTTAGAAATCATCGTGAGTCTAGTTATCAGCTGATATGATAGCAGAACAACCGAGACACAGGAGCAGACAAAAGGCATATTACCCCGCAACCCGTTTGTGCCGCCGATAGCTTGTGAAACTGCTTCGCAAGATTATCGTTGCGCCAAATTAAAATCTGCTGTGCTTCTGCCACCCGTGGACCTCCAATGTACGGTGTTGTTTGACATCAGCCCGATGTCACTGAAGAAACAGAGAGAGCCTATCCTCTTGCCACCGATGATGGCAGCGTTAATTTTACTAATCCTGATCAACTACGGCGTCCTGTAGTGGCAGCACTCACCTTCGAAAATTATTATCACATTAAGAACTACAGAATTTGAAAAAAGTGAAAGATTATATCGGCTACCTTTTCGCTAAGCTAGGTGGTGTCTTGAATGTGCTACATGTAAGACAACGTTCCAAAATAAGCACTTATGAAACAACTTACTCCGACAACAAATTGGCGGCCGAGCCATTTGTCTTCTGCAGCACCTTGCCTTTCGTGGCGGTCGTCTTACCAGCAGGAACCTACGGACAGATATTTTAAGGCGAAGGAAATCGGAAGTGCTGCGACTGGATAGAGGGCACCTACCTCAACTATGTCACTATCGTCGACTCCCATATGCGCCAGAGCTTCTTGCCGCTTCTTCTGCTCAGACAGATAAGCTCTTGGATCCGCTAGAGCATCCACCAGCCCTATAGGAGCAGTTCTCAGTTCTGGCTCTCAATGACAGGTGCTTAGCATACGCCAGCACCAAAACGCTGGGTAATAAGAAGAACAATGACAGAGTCTTAAATGATTAAACGCTCACCACTCAGTTCATCAGGAACATAGGTCTTGATAACGATGTGAACGAACAGGGTTGGAGCGAGAACCATAGTCTGAACACTTGCTGTTTAGAATACAGTGCAGCAGGACTGCTTCGCTTCAGGTCAGCCCACCTGATTGGTGTCGGATCGAAGGGAAATATGCCGATATCCGGCCTGGAGACCATCAAGGGGCAAGATGCGTTGTCCTAACTGCTTTCCATTCTCGTCGTATACCGCAAACCGCAAGACGGCCAGCTCAGGCAAAACAACCTGAGGGGTTGAAGAAATAAGCAAGAAGTTCGTTTCCCTAGCTTCTATGTGGTGCAACGAGGGCGTCACGGATGAAGATGCTCGTCGAGCAATGTATGTGAATGCATAGCAGCAGCTCAGTGTTTTATCCTTCACAGACAAGTGTGGTAGTACCCATCGATGCCGAACAAGTGCCCTGGGCTCTATCATAACACCTGCCGACTGCGCTTCATGGTCGTTTCCAGCTTTTTTAGCCCATGTAAGTCCATATTATTAGGTCAGACCAAAGCTTTCCGCCGCCTTGTCTTGTGGTTTGAACGATCCCGCTTTTGTTTATGGAGGTTACTGCACGGCTTGATAGGAGGTTCTGGTGACGCTACGTACAAAAAGTGTACTTTTAAAAAAGCAACATTATATATATATATATAAAAATGTAAAAATATAAAAATATATAAAAATATAAAAAATATATAAAAATGTAAAAATTTGACTCTAACCAGGTTGACCGGAAAAGCGAAAACTCCGATTTTTATGCCATAGAATGTTACTCTTGAGTCTCAAAAATAGATACAAATTGAAATTTGAATTCTTGGTCAGACAGGAATTGGTTTAAAATTTAGTGCTGAAGCGCTGACACGAAGAACTTCAACTAGAAATAGAAAACGTAAAGTCGTGCAAAGCTAAAGCTCAGAGTGGAATTTCGTCTAGAGGAATAGATAAAAAAAGCTCAAATGATTTTCCTAATTAGTCCAATGTCTGAAATATCAAAAAGAATCCTACCAAGCCGCTTCCTCGCATAAAAAGGAATAAAGAAGTTCACTTAGTCTGTATTTGCAAGCTAACGACTCGATAGACAAGGATAGAAATGACATCGGATGTTCTTCACTGGAGAGACAACAAGCATTTTGTTCAAAAAAGTTGAATTTTATAAAGAGCAATAGCAAAGGATAGGCTGCGAAGCTTCTTGGAAAAATGGGTATCCTGGAACCATCGCGAACCTTCTGGTTCACTCTCAAAAGATCGCTGTTAATTTGATGATCTATTGCTTTGAAGGCCACGAAACAAACTACTGGGCTAGAACAGAAGATGCTGATGAGATCGGCGAACAAGGCTTGAAAACCTGTTAGAAATGAGTACTGCTCTGGTAAATAAAGAGTCCTTACCCATCCGAACGACAACTACGAATAACACGTCGTTAAATTCATTTCTACTAAATCTGAAGGATTTGCTTTGAAGGACTTGCTTTCAAAGCAAATCTTAAAGTCCAATTTTCGAATTCAATCACTTCGATATAATCTACGAGTATTTCGGTTTATTATCGCTATTTTTCCGGATTTATTAGAAAACTCAACAGAATAAATTTCACCTGAAACAAGAGAATATCAAGAAGAATGTGCTTTTCGACAGATAACGATGTTGACCGCGCAATTGCTGACAACTAATAAACTCTTTCCTCCGTCATTTATTGGCAAAGACATGCCAAATGTACCAGTTCCTACCGTAATCTAAATGGTTAGCTCCGCACAAGGTTATGACCATTTGAATTTAGAGCTCGAAGAGTGCAAATACTTTCGGTCCGACACAATACTGTTCGCACGACTAAGCACAAAGCGGCATTTTCTCACCCGGGAACTGTCTCCAGCATATGTCTGAGCGGTTAAAATGAATACCACTATGACTCTCCATCCCTAAAATAGCAAAGAAGTAGCCTCCATTTTTGCAGACTTTGAATCCAACAAGCCAAGACAGCTCAAAGTTTACTACGGGATCGCGTGCGCGCATGCTAAACTACCATAATCGGCTGAAATTTCAAAAATGGATATCATATTCGTGATCAGCGTCCCAGATAACCAACCCCCTTAGGCAAAGCTTACGTGAAAACTTTTTCTACCTCTTTTCGATCTCGACCAAGGAGCTAGGAGTCATGAAAGTGCAATAGAACCGCTTCAGATTTACCTAAGATAATCTCATAAGCGCATGTAGCCCAGTCGGAGGAAGTGCCCGACTGTCGCGTGCACCCGATACCACGTTCTTGGTGGATTTCCCGCGTAGATCAACCGAGCGTTCCATCCCTCCGGGGTAGGTGAATTGGTACCACTTCTCTGGGAATGATTGAGCGCTGACCTGTTCATCGTTTAGCCACCGCAAGTCATTGTATGGCTAAATACGCATTCAAATCGCCTCCATGATATCTCGTAGAAGTAGAATGCGTGGCGCATCCTTGAGTAACGCCGTCCTTCATCCTTATCCTTTAATTTCATATTCAGGAGAGGGCACACTCATGTCACCGCGACACATCATGATTCACGTTTTGAAAGATATCTCTGCATCCCTATAAGGATAAAGGATGAAGGATACTCAATCCTTTTTGGGATGCGCCAGCGCACCCCACTTCTACGGGCCGTCGTGGAGACGACACGAATGCGTATTTGGCCATACAATGACTTGCGGTAGCCAGTCTATGAACAAGTCAGCGCTTTATCCTTCCCAGACACGACTAGTACCAATTTACCGACCCCGGAGGGATGGAAGGCTTGGTTGACCTGGGCGGAAAATCCGAACCAGGAACCTGGTACGGGTGCACGCGACGGCGCCTCCTCCGACTGCACTACACGCACCCCTTGCACCCCTATATTCAATAAAAATCTGTCTATATCTAACAATTTTGAATGGTCGGCTCCAGACGTGTTTCAAGACCGAGTTTCCGCCGTCTAGCAATAAGCTCGAATATGACCTACAATCGCTAACCTGCTGGGACTGCAGTAGCTACCAACCCGTCATCATCAGTGAGTCTAACTGTACACCTTCGACAGGCAGTAGGGTGCAACTGGAAACGTGCAACGGTCGGCTGTCCTTCCTTAAACATGTGGGGCACATGCTAGGAAAGGTCGACACCCATTCTCGACTTGTGGGCTGGTGCCATCATATGCTTTCGTAATTTTTATTTATGTCTGGTTGGAAAGGTTCGTTCCCCATGTAGTCAACGGTTCAATCAAAAATCTGCAGAAAATACTAAGAGTCGTATATAGGAAGGGAAGGGGGAGCAACACATGAAAAGCTCTTACTGAATACGTACTTGGCAGCCTATAGTGGAATACACGCACAGGAAAAGTTGGGAGGGTGATAGATACCAAACAACGTATAAACAAGTTGTTTGCGGATGACGTCAGAGCGCATGCAGCCTATGAAGACGGTGAAGAAGTAGTGACCCAAAGGCTAAATGAAACTGTAGCCAGAATGTGTAAGCGGCCCCGTGAACGGCAAGTACCTATAAATCTGAATAAAACTCGTGTTTTTCGTTGAGTACTTGCCCACTTGAGAGCAAATTCCCTGATGGTGCTCCCGTTGTTTATTGTGACCAGTAAAGGACTTAGGTGTCGTTCTCGCTAAGGATCTGAGTTGGCGGACGCATGTTCGAGAGGTCTCGAAAAAAGGTCTGAGGGTTGTGCATCTGCTCTTCAGGAACATATATTCTTTGGATGAGAACATTTGGCTCAAATTATACAAATCATATGTTTCGCCAGTGGTCGAAAACTGCACGTTCGCGTGGAGCCCGTATTATGCTAAAGATATCCAAGAAATTGAAAAAGTGCAGTTTTCACCAAAATTCTGTATCTTAGAGTGTATCAAATACTTCATAACCAATAGGCCCATTCCGGTACACAAAGAAAGACTTCAACACTTAGGGCTGAAAGCTCTTTACTACGGAAGGATTTCTGCTGACTTACTTTTCGCTTTTAAGCTTCTAAAAGGAGAACCTCGACTACGGCCATCAAACTACTGGCGCTTCCGACCATCAAATGGGAGACGCGGATGCTTCAACTTGGACCATCATATTTCGGGCCGTTATCTGATAGGATTGTGCCATAGTTCTTTTGTTTCGCTGAACGGAGAGGGTTGAATGTCTTTCTCCATCTCTGACTCATTGCCAAAGGCCCTCACAATTCAGGACTGCACTTAGAAAAATACATTCTGTCTGCTAATGGTGTCTCTGATGTTTATTAGCTAATACAACTCTGTAGAGGAGCATTCCAAGTTCTAAGATTCTGTTCGTTTTCGGTTTTTTTCGACTTGCATTCAAGGCGTCAAGAGCTAGGCAAATTGCTGGGTAACTAAGGTAAACTAATTAGATGGTTTTCCCTTCTAACCTAAACAGTACATGCTATGCTTTTGAAAACCAAATCAGCTCATGACTGGATATACTCTTAGGCTCAGCCCGGCTACCAGGCAAGCTTAGCAGTTATCGCTATGCTTCGTTCTTTCGCTGGTTAGCTCCTAGGAGCCTTATCAGAGGAGGGCACCACCATTAGACTATCCTTTGGTGTGGATGTCAGCCTTTGGACGTCTCTCATTGTCAGACTTTTGTTACTGGAAAATGCATATGCTAATTCTATTGTTCTCTTTTGTCATTGATCGTTATTACTCCCAGCATGTTCTCTTTTGTCATTGATCGTTATTAGTCCCAGCATATCCTTTCTGCTTGTCGCCCCTTCTCTATAAAATTTACATTGTAGGCAAGCACTCGGAATGCATATGTTCCTCATCTTTATACTAGTTTTTTTTTAGTTTTGATTGTCTTTGACTTTGCAGTGTCTACAGTTGAGTTTGTTCGAGTTAAGAGTTTGCCTACTGCTCTTTGTTGTTGTGCTGTATTGTTGTACTGCGCGCCCTTGAATAAATAAACATTAAAAAATGCAAAAATTCGACAAGGCATGGGACTCAAACACCTGATCCTGTGCTTGTGCCTCACCGCCACTCCCCACTGAACCACCAGGTAATTTGCATCGGCGTCTTTCGCCACCTCCCTTATCTCCACGTAGGGTACGCACGTGCATGTTGACAGTGTAATCCAGTACTGAACTTTCAGGGGTCGCTAGCTCCTTGTTCTTAAGCATTTCGAAAAAAATAAAATCTACTTTTCTACTACTTGAAGGTGGTATTCATCTTCGCAATTCAGACATACGCCTGAGACAGTTCCCTGGTCAGTTAAAGGAGCAGTGCGTATATGGCCGTACATTCGCAGCGCACTGTGAATTACACACGACGTCACTAGGTTTCTTTTCAGTGTCACCTTAATAACCGACCTGCATACTGTGTTCGGATAACGAGGCCGGATTCATCAACGACTTATAGAGATTTAACGGAGAAATTACAGCCGAAATTCCTGAAGAAGAAAAAAAACGCGAATTAACGCGGCTTATCAACAGGCGATGTGTTGAAATGTTAGCGTTATCACGAATTTCAGCTGTAATTTCTCGGATAAATCTCTCTAAGAACACGGTCTAATATAGTGAGGGTGCTCCTGCCTTACTGCTCCCACTCTGCACAAAAACAGCGGTACATATTCCGTGTGATCAACCAAAAAGGCTCCTACCTTTCTGAACACGAACGCAGACTCGCTATACACGGGGTTGAGTCCGTTGGCAGGAATGACCTTCGTCTTGTGCTCCTTCCTGATGGTATCCGTGGGCAACCCGTACATCTCCACCTCAACGTACGTGCCAACCTTCCTGTCTGTGAGGAACTGACCAGAAATCACCTGAAGGCTACTCGTACTCCCGATTTAGGCAAGCAGAGCAAATCAATCGCTTACTCTGACACTGCAGTGAGCGGCGATGACACCGTCCACCGGTGACTCGGAGAACGGATCGAAAGTCCTATCCGGCCGCCGCATGAAATCCGGCTTTAGCAAGTACCTGAAAGGCAGAGCAGCA
This sequence comes from Heligmosomoides polygyrus polygyrus, assembly GCA_947396885.1. Classification (NCBI taxonomy): domain Eukaryota; kingdom Metazoa; phylum Nematoda; class Chromadorea; order Rhabditida; family Heligmosomidae; genus Heligmosomoides; species Heligmosomoides polygyrus. Next base: position 45,096,903 of record OX377204.1, read on the forward strand.
TCACGCATCGAAGAAGCACGTGACCGAATACGATAAAGAGAACGAAAGCAATTTCTCAGCACTCACCCAGAGCCATTGTTGTACTCAAATTTGCCCATATTCAACTGCATGTACACATCCGGGGTTTGAAAGTTGAGGGCGACCATCTGGCAGCCGGCATTCCAGAAGATCTGAAAAAGGGAAACAGGTCATAGCTATAGCGAAATGAGAACGATCAGGCCATCTCCTTACTAACCTGAGGTAAGAAGTTACTCGAATCCACCCTAGCACCCTTGGGGTATATCCTGCTCAACTGTCGTTTGTTGTAATTCACGAACTCGGGAGCGCACTGCTTCAGATATCCAAGACCCGTCGATTCCGAGAACGAGGACATGTGGAAGTGCAAGTTATTGCCTGAGCGATGCAAAGAATCGTTGAACGTTGTACGTACAAAAATAATGGCTGTTACAGAATGACCTCAGGTTATGGATAAGGACAAAGGACGGCGTTACCCGATACCTTTTGGGGTGCGCCATGCATTCTACTTCCAGGGGATGTTGCGATGGCCAATTGAATGTGTATATGGCCTGTACTATAACTTGTGGCCAGCTGATGAACAAGTCAGTGCTTTATTCTTCTCATGCAAGTTTGGTACCAACTAATCGACCACAGATGGATGGAAGAGCTCTCTGACATTCATCGCTTATTTTCCCAAAAGCACTTGTCACAAACGGCCCTCCCTCCAGAACGGGTTCGGCTACCCGAAAGAAGAGAAGCCAGATTTCTGTAGAATAACGCCATCTGGGTGTAAAAAAATGTTGTCCAGGAGAAACTGCATTTTGAGTTGAGTGCTCAGCACAACATTTCCAGAACTTCGAGGTACAAAGAACTGTTCAGCAAATAGGATCTTGACACTGCGCACGGCTTTGTGCAGCTGCGAGCCATTCAAAAACACTGACCAGCTAATCAACAACCGATTCGGAACTCACTCTCAGCGACGTCGAATCCGCTGAACTTCACCGGATGGGTGTAGTTGATCAGCGAGGACAGCAGCGGATGGATGTTGGTTGTTGCGCCTGTGTAGTGGTATTCGGCGAATATACGCTCTTCCTCTTCTTTGGTCAGTACGGGCTGAAACGTGGAGTGCGGAGGATGAGAGTTAAAGACGCCTTGAAAGGGAAATGTCTCTGCCACTTGGAAAACGAGAGTCAGCCAGAGCAGCAGGCTGTTAGTGAGCAGAAACACCGAGTGAGACATTTCCCTGAGCAATACGCATTCCAAGCAAGTGAAAAATGTATGGCAAAACTGGTTTGAAAAGCCGATGCATGCGGAAGTGAAGCAAAACGAAACATCGATCAGGTTATTCGATCCACAGGGTTCAAATTCAAAATGGAGCGGGTGCGATTACGTCCATGCATTCAGCGGTGCCGTCAGGAAAGGGAAACCAAAACCAGAATTAGTGCGGATCGAGATATTGCTTGTTGCCCCTTCTGGCACACAGCATTTTCACACAGACAATATCTCGACTTCTTCTACGTTGCTGTGAATGGAAATAATAAACGCTACTGTGAGGGTCACCAATCCCTGAACCATTCAAAAGCGAATGCCGGAGAGGAAAAAATGCACTCACTTGAGGGGGAAGAGCTTAGGTTGGGAAAAGTTTTCATCGTTTTTGCGCACAATTTCAGGGAACACGCGAATCATCCATTAATACAACGGCGGTCCAACAGCATCTCGTAATGTCGCAGTCTTTCGTCACTACTACTACTCCGTCTTTAAGAACTTGTCGCCTTTTTCTTTTAGCTGTTGACGCTTACCAAGATTTACTCTTCTAGGAGAGCGAGCGATAACGGCGAGAAGTGGTGCTCATCGTAAACTATTGAAGAACAGTGAAGTACAGATGAGACACGGTCCCTTGCGAAACTTATCGCCACTTTGCTCGAGCGTGCAGCGGCAAACTTCCTTCTCGATCCTGTCACGTACCAGAGTAGCTTAATGAGTCTTCCTCGCTCGAAGGACGAAAAATAAAGTAAAGTGTCGCGCTCAAGGTTTCGTGAAAAAATCGACCAACCCGCACGTGACAACCCCGGTGTTGTTTTGACATCCTTCGAAAATCAGTAAATTACGGTCGTCTTGGAACGGTGTTAGCGAAGTGTCTTACGTCACGACCCACCTAATTTTGGACGACTCTCGCCTCTATAAGCAAAAATGTCTTCGATCTTCGAACGTCGGCAAAGTCCGGAGATCTTCGTTACACGATGCCTATTTTTTTGTGAGGCCTAGGCTTCTGCGGGTTAGCTTAGTGCCTGAAGAACAGCGAGAGTCCAGTGCACATGTGGATACAGGAGTAGCTGTGGGCCACCTAAAGGAAAAGAGCGCCTTCAGGAACTCATGTCGCTCGGAGTACTCCTCCGCTCAGTATCCTCCGATGCACTGAGCAGAAACATCCTGCCTAAGCAGCGAATCGATGCCCGGTTTTGCTGGATCGAATACCGGGTTCGTGTCGACGAACTCAAAGCCCAGCGGCTTATACTTTCGCTGCACCTCGTTGGCTCCCTCGCTGCACCTATGCGGTTGACCATGGTGTAACTTCTCCCAGACAGATTCTTCGTAAGGTTCTGGCTCCTGTGGTCCCAAAAAGGTTGTGCCAAACAACTTCGTACACGCTGTTCTTTCGACTGTACGGAGAACGATTCGATTTGAACACTACAGGAACCAGATAAACTGCATTCGTTAGCGAGTGAGACCTCTACAGCAGCACGTCTATGGTCGCGGGAAATCTCTAAAATCAGAAAAAAAGCGAAAAACCTTTTCCCAACCTAATGCCAGCTCCTATACGTGTTTCCTTTCCGTCTACACATTTTATCGGAACGTCGGCAGTGTGTCTGCAAATGTTCCTCTCCGGACAATGCATCGTAACGCGCCTTCTTCTTTCCTCGCGAGGACGACGTTCTTGGCAGATCGAGCAGAGCGGCAGAGTCCGAGTGATCTTCCCGATGGGTTCGTCGAAAAGACCGCTTATGGTCGGCACCGCTCCCGCCGCGCTCCAGAACTTCCAGCTCCTATGTGCGCCACGAGATTGACAAGGCATAACATACGAAAGCAATCACGGAACAGATTTTTACTTCAAAACGACAGCACACCTTCGGAAGCGGATGCTGACAGCCTACATGTCCTGTGAGGTGGCTTCTTTAACTTTTCATCGGACTGGTCCTCTATGCATGGAAGAAAATAGGGATCACATTTTGGAAACATGGACTAGCTCTCGCAAACCGGCAATAAAGAATAACTCTAGAAGCAGTTGGTGGCAAGAAAGCAACGAGTTGAGAGCACTATCGCTTTACGCTCCAAGCTCCGAAGTTCCCAGGTGCATTTCGAATATTTTTGTTATGGGATTACAGTGCGGAGCTTTCATATATAGTCTCCCAGCAGCAGTTCTAAGCAGCTTGCATACTCAAACTGTAGACAAGGAAGTGTAACCAAAACACTACTTCCTATCTCACCTAGTAAGTCTTAGGAAAAATCCCAGTGTTTCGGAGTCAAGAATTCTCAAGGATGCCAGGTTACGACAGAATTTGGTCACGAGGACGGGGGATCGCATCCCACGCTCTCCAGCGCACAATGTTATTCTTCTCGTCAACCAAGAGATCTTTGACGAGCCATCAAGGTTTTTAATTATTTGTTTGCCTAGAGCTTGGGGCGCCTGGTTTGGGATATTATGTTGTTACAGGGCGTTCTGTTGTCGGCAAAATTCTTGCGCCAGGCGGGACTAGAACCGCACCCTCTACTCAGCGGGTGTGATGCTACTTCTTACACCAACGGTGCTGTTCGCGATTGAGTGCTGAGAAGTAGTTACTGCCACGATGATATCGCGGATGTTACGTGCGTCCAAACAGCGGCTGTGGGGTAAGGAGTAGCGAGCCGCCCAGAGAGTATGGGGCGCGGGTTTGAGTCCCGCCTCGCGCCAGTTTTGATCGCAACAGAACATCCTGCAATTTTAGTCGCCTGTAACAACATGCACCCCTTAAAAGTATTTTTGTTTTGGTGAGCAGCACTGAGCCTTCATCGCCAATCGACCAGTCGCCTCCATCTCAGCATCTGACCGCTCAAGGTGAGCTCTTTGATAACATTTCAAACATAACGGTCCCCCGCGACTAAAATACCAGTAAAATGCTTGCTTCTAGTATGTCATGCATATATGTTGATGTCCGCTTCGTTCGCGACGAAGGGATAGTGCTACTAAATCCAAACTAACTTGCCCTAGATGGAGGCTGGAGCAAACGTGTCTTTTTTGTTGAAAAGAGGAATTTATACAGCAATCGGCTCGCACCCCTATTATAAGTTCCTGCCACACATTGGCGGCACTCTAATTAAAGGGTTTACCGCGAAGGGAATAACTAAAGCTGTTCTTTGTTATTAGGATGAGGAATGAGTTCGCAGCGCTTTCTCGCAGTTTTATTTAAACAATTTGCTGTTGTTTGACAAGTTGATTGTATTTACAGAAAGTATTCTTTCTGTTCTGAGATCTATGTCATTTTTTTTTTGGAAAAATTAAGTGTTTTTGTTAATTTTAGGCTCAGAAATGGAACGCCCAGAAGGCAATGATCAGCATTTTCAACACTTGCTCTTTTTTGCACTTCTCCGTGGTTAAAAATCAGACGGAGCAACCTGTGATATTTAAGAGGTGTACGGAGGTGTCATAGGCAAGTTTGCAGCAAAGAAATGATTCGCGAAATTCAAGAACGACTTTGACCTCGACGACAGTCTCCGTAGCGGAAGACCTTCGGAATTCGATGAAGACCGTCTCAGGCCACCCTTGGAAACCGGTCGCCAAACGAGTCGCGAATTCATTCAAAATTGAAACAGAGCTGTACATTGCCCAAGACCACCGCGTTAATGAGGCTATTCGTCTGAGAAGATCACACCATCAAGGCCAGACCATATTCCTTCACGACAGCGCTAGGCCGCATGTTCCGCAAGTCGCCAAAACCACACTTCAAGAGCTCGAATAGAAGGTTCTTCAGCAAGCACCGTACTCTCCGAGCGCCAGCTGATTTCTTCCTTTTCCGCTCTCTGTCGAAACATATGGGGAGTATTACCTTCGACAACGAAGATGATCTCAAATACTTGCACAACTTCTTCGACGTCAGACCGGCCGATTTTTGGCGGAACGGCAAAAACAAATTGGTCGAGAGGTGGAAAGAGGTCGCAAATAATAACGGCGAATACGTAATTGATTAGCGTATTGTTAGAATAAATTTTTTGTTTAAATGAAGCTTTTTGAAAAACGCTACGAACTTATTCCTCAACGCAATACTTACGGAAACAAAACCCAGATCCCCCCCCCCACACACACACACAGAGCAGTGGATGATGAGTAAAGTAGACGTCCTTCATACACCAGTTATCAATCAACGTCAGATCTTGATTTAGGACTCTCGCTAAACAAACGGGCATTCCCAATTAAACGACCTCATACTCTATAGGTTCTTACATTCTCCGAAAAAATTTAACCACGAGGGCGTGAAACAATTCTGGAACCCCTGACGCATTCTGCAAAATATGAAGTCTTTATAACAAACACGTTAGAATTTCAACAAGACAATTACTGTATCAAGCCTGAACAAAGGGAATAAATATCCCCAGGGAAAGTGCTAAGCACATGTTAGCAGCACAGCACTCTTGAAAGAACAAAACAGCGGTGGAGAACAAACCTGCTTCTTTGTGAACCCAAGAGATTTCAGATTTTTCGAAATGAAATTCTGCTTGAGCTCTGGATGCGCCTCGTCCGGCTCCTTGCACTGAAGCGATTCACCTGAATAGTTGACATTCCAGAAACTCCGAACAGAACTCGAACAAGTACGGTTGTTCGAATGAAAAGAGCAAAATGAATAGAAAGGTTGCCACTGCACTTGTGAAACCAAAGCCCTCTAATTAACACCTAAACAAGAGATGCTGGTAATAACAAACCCTTAGATATGCTACTCTTATCCACAACGATATCCTAGAAGAACTCTTAATACGGTCATTCTTGTCCATCCACAGCGGTATTCGTTTTAGGGTTTAGACCAAGCGGTGCTTTATCTCTCCCCTTCCAACACTGAATCCTTTCAAAAATCCAGTGCCTGCTCCACGGTGTGAGGTGCTCGGGAAATCTAAAGAGATGGGAAGGTGAAGCACGGCGGAAGGAACCAACTGCCCTAATGGTGCTCCGTGGTGTCCCAAACAGGACTGCGCGGTCATCGAAGAAGGAAACCCTTTCTCGAGTTGGCTACCTAAACTTGGGAAGAAGGAGGAGCGAAAGACTTCTTCGCTTTTGACGCTAAATTAAGATGAAAACGATTAAAAACAAGCTACCGTGGACTGCACTCAGAAATCAGAAATCGGTACAGTTAGTCGATAGGGAGAAGGCTCGCTATCGATTAGTTTCTGTATATGGACCGCGTCCCACATACTTTTCCAATATAGAGGCAATACGTACGCATTTTGGGCCTTTGGCTACGACCTGGGATGGCTATGCGATAGACGGCATGCCTTACACTTCACACACATGTTCGCTACCAATTATCCTACCATGGAACGATGCGAGAATTTGCCGTCCCGGTAGGAGCCCGATTCTTGGACCATTTCGATGAGCTGGCAAGAGCAGACGCGGCTCTAACTGCACTACAGCGCAGCTACACTCAACAGTTGATAGCTCTAAGTAACTCTTCAGTAAGTCTTCCATTACCTCTATAAACCCCACAATCACATCCACCCGAGTGAGGAGTGAGCTCAAAATGGTAGATCTGTAACGATTAACGTGGCAGTCAGCATCCATGCAAACCGTGAAGGTACAGGATTTCCCCTATGAAAACCTATAAAGAAGCAGGGCTAGGTATATGATGTATGGCTGGATTCTAGGTGCAGCGCAGTAGAGGTCGCAACGCTTATCGTCACTTGAAATGAGGATATGTGATCAAACCAAATGGGCAAAAACGAAACCTAAGTGATAGGACACATAAAGACAGCACCCCAGTGGATACTAAGGCAAACAAACCGCGACCTAAGTGGTATTGACGTGTGCCAAAAAGAGCTGAAACCCCTAAACGACACCGAGATGATCCCAAAAAGGGGAAGATGCCAGCTGGAAGGCGAATTCGGCGCTAGACGCGAATAGAAGACGATCACTATGACAAATCAACGACAACTTGCAGGCACAACGGACTAAGCGCTCTTAGAGGCCCAGAGGAAGAAGACATAAGTTCATCGCCTGCGCATGACCCAACCCAAGTGGAGTGCAAAGACTCGAACCACAACGTAATATCGATAAGCAAAAAAAAAGGAAGACGCGAAATCGCTATACCAAAAACATAAAAGTGTTTGGAAACATAAAAATATGAGCGTAACAAAAGCAGACCGTACCAGAAGAAGGTGCCTTAATAATAGGGCAGCCAGAAACTGACGCTGGGTCGACTTCTGGATGTGCACGCTGGTCACCGGCTGAAACAGGGAACTGAGGTGCAAGCATTCATCCATGGACTGTGACCCAGCTACCAATCAACAACGACTCCCAAGCAGCAGCTCGATAGCACGACTTCAGGCCTTGTCTAGGGCATGCCCAAAGCGAACGAAATGATCTCTACTGAAACCTAATGACACATGCGTCATGCAAACTTTAGGAAGGAACCAACACCATCAAAAACCCTGAATCGACGCGATTTTTCCAGAAACGGATCTAGCTGAACTGAAATCGCAAAACCTATAGCTTCAGCTATTCACTGAAGTTGTTTGAAAGCTGTTTTCTATTGTAAAGTCCGATTAAGGTCCAATTTAGAGCGATTGCGACAGAGTCCGTTCATAGTTGTAGGCAACTGTCATAATCAGCGAGCGATGGGAACGATAAGGTTGCAAATTTAAAGGACGTAGAGAGAAACTACGTCTGATGGTAAAAGGATGGCTAAAAACTGGTCTCGTCGACTTTCTCATATGAAGAATCAGCTATGTGAGCCAGCGCTAATTGCCGGCTTCGTTAACAAACTATGAACGAAAAGGAAGTACAACCAGCTCCGCAAAGCTCCATAATTAGGTCCATCTCATAGAAAAGAAAATTCCCATTTTTCCTTGTTGATCACCCCGTGTCTCTTTTAACACTCCCTAGAACGGGCAAAACCCCAACAAACGGGTAATTCAGCTTCTACATATTGGCATTCAAAATAATCAGAGCCAGTGCTCTATCGTTCGCAAATACTCCAACGACATGCACTGTCGCTCCGCTACAGTCGAAGGCAATAAATGAAATCTAAGCCACGCTACATGCACGTTAGTACCACATACACAAACGCGAAGAAACTGTTGGTTAGAACCAAGGAAACGCAGTAGAAAGTAAGAGATGACAGAATTTCGGACAAAGCCGTAGTCGGATGAAGAGTAACAACTGACCGGGTTCAAGAGGTAGAGCCAACGAAATGCCTTATGTTTAGTAATAAACGAAAAGGGTCAGCAACGCAAATCATTTTGCGCTGATCCAGTAAGCTGCTCTAATGCGAAAACCAGATTCTTATGAGCAACAGCACCTGCTTTGATCTCATGCGACAGCGGCTAGTGATCAGAACGATTTTTAAGGCTGCATCATACAGGCAGCTTCACAAACTGCGACAATCCTGCTCAGTTAATAAGACTTACCAGGAAACTATCTCAACGGTAGGTCGGAATGGCCCAAGTGTTGTATATGGGCAGAATCGCCTCTCTCTGGGAAACAACAAAATACAGATATCTCGACCCCAATACAACTCTACGTAGAGTTAGGGACGACGGAAGTTGGGCAGATGGCGGCGTTAGCCCTATGCCTGCAGGCGGAGGGCGGGCTCAAGCTGGCTGGAATTAGCGATCATGGGGATTACGCCGCCTCTGTACCCACCTGCGCCATCACCGCTCGCTCGTCATCGCTGTTTCCAGCCAATTTGAGCCCGCTCTCCGCCTGCAGGCATAGGGCTAACGCCGCCAACTGCCCAACTTCCGTCGTCCCTAACTCTGCGCAGAGTTGTATTGGGGTCGAGATATCTGTATTTTGTTGTTTCCCAGAGAGAGGCGATTCTGCCCATATACAACACTTGGGACGTTCCGACCTACCGTTGAGATAGTTTCCTGATTAGACCAAGCAGGAAGCGGGAGCCTTCCGCTGGTAGACCCACTCCCTACCCGGATTTCACAAGTAGATCCTTCAAACTGGCGGTGAGCTTTTGCGATGCAATTTTTAAGAATGTAGGGTTCCGTGTGGGGAATCCAAAACCATATTTAGTTTTTTCGAAGTGCTCTTCTGAGGTCGAAAAAAGGCGTGTAAGTACTTGAGCGCAAAGTTCATTACGCCGTGCTGCCCCCATCGGATGTGGCTGGTTGGCATAGTTGTAGTGATGTAGCTTCTCAAGAGTATGGTCGTGGGTTCAATTTCCCCTTGTATTGGTGCTTTTGCATTTTGTGATTTATTGTCAGCGAAACCCTTTATGCCCATTTCCAATACATTTTTGAACAGAAACGTGGCAAGAAATTCTGTTTACGTTCATCGAGCTTTCTGAAAGTGGAAAGGTGAGAATTTCCGACTTCCAGGTTAAGCAAGTAAAAAACTGATGCCAGATTCGTGATCAGCACCTCAAATAACCTCCACGCACAAATTTGGGCGAAATTAGTGCTTCCGATCCCACGACCCTCATTTGCTCAAATCTACTCTAACCTGTCACAGGAAAACGGGAAATCCAGTTAGATTCGTGATCAGCACTCCAAGTAACACCCTTGCCAAAGTACGAATATAATTTATTTTTTTCGACCTCGCTGGTACAATGGCCCCTTTTGATTTTCGAACAGTCAAGCTGTTCCAAGTTGATAAGGTGTTGTAAATAGCAAGTTCTATTATATTCTTTACATGGATGGAGTCAAAAACGCACTATCCAACTGGTAAGAATAGCTGATGATTACCACCTTCTTCAACAATAATGGAAGATTCCAAAAAGCGTGTAAGCGAAATACACTGCTCACAACCTGAACATCTACGCTTCTCTCTATCACTCGTTCAAAAAAGGACGTAGCAGCGCCAATATTTTACGTTCTGTGTAGCCCTCCACCGCCTAACGAATTCAGTTGGTTTCCACCTCGAATGACTTCGCAGCTCAATGACGGCCCTTGTTTGACAGTGACGACCGAGGTGCAAAACCAGCTCTAGGCCCAGGCTCGAGTGAAGGTCGTGTGGTCGGAAGCACCAATTTCGCCGAAACCTTGTGCGTAGAGGTTAGTTGGGGTGCTGATCACGAATCTGGCATCAGTTTTTCACTTGCTTAACCTGGAAATCGAAAATTCTCACCTTTCCACTTTCAAAAAGCTCGAAAATGCGTTGGAAATGGGGTCCCACTGACGATAAATCGCAAAATGCAAAAAACATTAGTGCAAGTGGGAATCGAACCCACGACCATGCTCCTGTGAGCTACGACACTACCACTACGCCAACCGACCACGTTTGACTGGGTGGCAGCAGGACGTCATCAATTCGTGCTCACGCGCCCACATGGTTTTTTTTTCGACCACAGAAGGGCATTCCGAAAAAGCACCTATGGTTTTGGACTTCCCACACGGGACCCTACATCCTGTGAAAATTGCATCGCAAAAGCTCACCGACAGATTGGAGGCTCCCCTTGTCAGATTCGGTGTGAACAGTAAGTAAAGGACATCCACTGGCTCATCCTGCAATGAATCTCCAGAACACTTCGTCATCCGACCGTTCGCTAAGCCGCGCACACGCACCTAACGGCAGATGACGCCCCTTGTCGGAAACTGCCCGCAAAGCGAATCGTGGAGACCGCATTGTGAGTTTATGGCTGAGTGCACGGTCCAGCGGAGGAAGTAGTGGTGGTGCTGGCTGCGCCTGAGCCGGGTCCAGTGATGGCCGAGATAAGCGTCCAGGTGTAGCAGTGCTAACGTTCGATGAGGATTGCACAGAAGGATCATCCTCGTCGGATGTGTCGCCATCATCCTCCTCACAGCAGTCGACTAAACGAGTCGTCGCCTTTCCCGCATGGAATCAACAATTCATATCAACACGTGGCTGACAACTATGGTACGCAAGAGTGGAACCTTAACCTAGGAACTTTGTCTACTCCACTCAGCTCTCTTTCACCTTATGCACTTTCTAGGAGATTGCTCAGTTTTGCTGTGATCAAAGTTATTGCGCCAAGCAGGACTCGAACTCGCTCTCCGGATCGCGGCGTTCGCAAATACACCACAAGTGCTGCATCCCCAATGCAACGTCCTCAACACTGTTTTGAGAAATAATAAAAAGCTAATGCGGCTCTTTAGAAAATCGTGCGGAAACTACGATTGAACTATGGGCGACACAATTGAGGGAAAACTGCAGAGGGCCTTCAGTTTGACTGTTTCTATGCCAATATTAGCAGGTGGGACAAACCAACACCACAGCTGAGTACTGCGTGGACAACATGATGATATCGCCGATGTGTTATGTCAATCTGCTCTAGTGAGTGAAGCTCCTATCCTAGACCGCAGTCCCAAATAGCTTCGATTCCCACATATTACAAGAGTTTCGATGTCCAGTTCAACCGTGTATCGCTTAACTTCAGTAACCGTTCGAGGCTTGTGGAGAAATCAAAACAACTCCTTCTTCCTGCAGTGAAAAAGGCACTGATAACCTGATGAATCAGTTTTTAACTAAATGTTTTCAGACATAGATCTATTATAAGAGAATATGCTACGAAATGGTCTGAAGCGCATGTCTGAACGGGGAGAGCGAGTCGTATAGGGAGAACCTCCACCCCTCAATTAGTGTAAAAATATGTTTCTTTTTTGCCAAGTCGTTAAACTCAAGGAGTAGGGGACCTTGAAGTTACAATGGAATCGGCGCCTCACGAGTTCTTGAATCTCTTGCCGCCCGCGATGTCACTGCCATCAAGTGGCTCGGATCGCAGTGGGTAGTGACGTTGCTTCATGCGAGGTAGGTCGATTTTCCTGCGCTTCTGCATTGCTGTATTTTCGCATGTCAACTGATTCTTGAGAGTTGTGGTATTCAACATAATGACGTATAAACGTTCAACACCAGTGGTATACAGGCACAAAGTGCATGAGCAGCAACACTGGTCAACCATCCTGCTTGGAATTTAAAGAGACCAGGAGGTGACGTCAGAGGTGGTTAAAATATAAAACAAGGTCTTTGCATCTGAGCAAAAAAGCTAATTGACCTAAACGAATTTGCTACAATGACACTGAAGGTCGTGTCGCTGGCGTACCGAATCCTTTGTCATCCTCACGAAGAAAAGCTGGTTGTTTATACCTGGTTCAATGCTGGTTATATGACGTCACATCCTGCTCTCTTTGGAGACCCGAGCAGGATGGTTTTTCCCGATGCTATTCGCATATAGGGACAAACCGTGAGGAGTACTGTGACCAGTCCTTTTACTACATACATTTGTGCCTATGTATCACTGGTACTGAACGTTCGTAGATCATTATGATAAATACCTTTGTCATTGTCTTTTGGTTAAAAAACTAGTCAGTAATAAACAAGTCGCAAGAAAGTTACTTTCGACAGCTTGAAAATTGTGTAGACATCAGGACCCCTCAAATCTCAAACAATCAGTGAAGTGCAATGATGCAGCAGTGCAGAAGAATCGCAGGAAAATCGACCTCCCTCGCATGAAGCAACGTCACTACCCACTGCATTCCGAGCCGCTGGATGGCAGTGACATCGCGGGCGTGCAAGAGACCCAAGAACTGGTGAGGCGCCGACTCCATTGATTGGGTTCAACGATTTGGCAAAAAAAGAAACACATTTTTATTGTAACTGAGGGCTGGTGATTCTTCCTATATGACTCGCTCTTCCCGTTCAGACATACGCTTCAGACCCTCCCCTTATAAGTAACTTAGATACAATGCTGAGTTGCATTTGAATGAGGTGCTCAACTGTACCCTTTACCTGACAGCTCAGTCTGTTGTCCGCTTCCTAAATCTCTTACGGTGTAGTCCTACCTTCGAGAATACACACTGATGACTGTACCTGTCTTCGCCTACACTGTGGCCTACTCGAAACTAGGACTGCAGTTTTTTGCACTCCAACTCACATAAGTATTGAACGGAAATTTTGGAAAGAAGAAAAAAACTTGGCTTTCCGGCAGTCACATCAGTTAGCACCACGGGAGCAGTTCAAACGATGAAAGTCTGGTGGGCACGACCTCTGCTTTCAAATACTTAGGCGCTTATCAAATCTCAAAGCAGGATGCTACGGGATCTGAACTAGAGGAACTTGCAAAAATTGTTCAGTAGCGTCCCGGGTCTTCGTTCAGAAGTTTGCGTTACGGCCAGTTCCTCCAACGCAGCGGAGCATAGCCATCAGCCCATTTGTAAACGAAAGCGAAATCCAAGGGATCGCAGAAATGCACAAATGATCTTTGACAGGAATCTAAACGAGCTGGTCAAAGGAAAAATTCAAGGAAGGAAGACGAATGGTGCTCACACTTTTGATGCATACAAGGTGAAGTTGATCTACTAAACTGCATAACACAAGGACTAAACAGCAAAGAAGGCAAACGGGCACACCGCAACGGTGCACCGCAGCGGTGACATCGAAATATCACTGTTACACCTCAAGGATTACAATGTATTCCTGAAGTGCACCAAAAAACTCCCGAGTTCGACTCGTTTTATCTATTTAGGGTCACTAAGTGCTGTATTTCCTAGCACAGCAGCTGGACGAGTCAGATCTCGGATTGTAATTTTCAAATACATCGAAGCATCAAGAAACGAATTTCTCCAAGCTGAAGAAGAAACAGGCAAAACTGAAGAATATGCCAAAGCTAACTAAGAACACCGCAGCATGTAAACGACAAAACACAACAAAAGTTGTTTCGCCGCCTTTATGCAGCGCAGGCTAAAAAGCAGGACACAGCACGGTGTCCAAATTCCATTTAACCTCTTAACGGTATATGAGAAAACTGGAATATTTCAGAAAACTCACGGGGTGATATGGAATCCTCGCCTACAACTTCTGGGGTTTCGATGATCTCGTCCTCCTCATCCAGCTTTCCTTCGCGGAGAAACTGGTCAAGTTGATGCTTCTCAATTTCCGGCTTGAGCCGCTTGTTCTTTATCAGGATCTTTCGACGCAAGCGATTCGGAGACGGAAGAGGGACTCCGGGGTCGAGCTAAGCAAGAGAATTAATGCTGTTAATTGGGCACTGTTCTAAACCTGGGCTTCAAACAACTTTCATGTACGAAGTTAATCAAAGAACACCCAAAAACGATACCGGAAAGTCGTCCAAGGGCTTGGTCAACAACATATCCCCAAAGATGTCCATGCAGTACTTTGCCATTTTGAGCTGGTTCGACTTGGAGCAGTGATTTTCGAAGGACAGAATCACTGGGAAATCTGAGCGTTCGAAGGCAGTGTCACGAATTTGATATAACACATCCTAAAACAAAGGAATATGAGAAGGCAGTAAACGGTTTGGAACAGCCACGCTTAGAAGTTTGGCAGGAGGAGCGATAACACATGACTTCTGTCATGTGGATGAAACTCGACGCCTCACAAAAGATCACAAGACGACTCGTGATGGTGTAGCGATCACGACAGGCCTGTTTAGAGGTTGAAAAGTGCTAAGTCAATAAAAGGACTGATCTACGAACACTGTAGCAGCTAAGTCAAAACACCGTGGTTTGCAATTATTTTATGAACAAACATTGGCTAATTGGAGACCATACAGGACCTAAACGTATACAACCTTGCCCTAAAGGATTTTTGCCACACCACATACGCAAAACCTTATGGATTTGTAATACTCAGCGTTATTTGTATACTCTAATCCAAAAATGTCTCAGAGAATGTCTTCCGATACAAATCAGTTTCTTCAAGCCTCAAGTGGCTGGAATCGAGGTTGTAAACTGTCATAACGATGTTTTGTTGCGATCAAAACTTCTAGCACCGGGCGGGACTCGAACCCGCCGAGTGTCTTCTGATAATTTAGATATCGCCGCGTGAAGCACAGTCCGTGAAGGCGCCACGTGCGTCATCAATAGTGTTGTGGTTCGGTTCTCGCCTAGGCCAAGTCTTATATCTCTCCTAAGTCGGTCTATTGATTCCGTACTTGATT
This sequence comes from Heligmosomoides polygyrus polygyrus, assembly GCA_947396885.1. Lineage (NCBI taxonomy): Eukaryota > Metazoa > Nematoda > Chromadorea > Rhabditida > Heligmosomidae > Heligmosomoides > Heligmosomoides polygyrus. Next base: position 45,112,004 of record OX377204.1, read on the forward strand.
GAGAAGAATACATCACTAACTTGTCCATCGGCTGGCTACTACATTGTAGTAACCAATTATGCAGTCAAGTCGCGTCTACTACATTGCCAAGATAAGAAAGCGTGGCGCGTCCTACAGAGGGATGATGCACATTGAACCCTACTTTGTTTTAAACAGTACACAACGGGTCGAGGAAAGCTGCCGTCGATTAATCTATGAAGCTGAATGCGCGACGCATTCCACTTCATCAAGATGTCATGAACGGCATTCAAATCTGCTACGCATACCTGCTGGCCCATAAGGATACTTCTGTGGCCACCCGAAGTGTCACCTCCTTAGCAAATTCTAGTGCCACTACCTCGACCTTCGAGATGGAAGGTTTGATTAAGCTGGACGAAAAGCGAACCTATCCTTGTTAAGTGCACGTCAGTGGTATAATGGAGTACCGTGAGAATGGAGTCGGTTTGGAGTCCCATCCTATGCTAGAGAATTAATTGCGAACAAATATTAGGTTGTAACGAAATAAATGGCACTGAACCACTGTAAATTTAAACAGTTAATATCTCGGCTTGTAGGCAAGTTTATTAATCGAAATAAAAACCTTCTGATTCTACACATCTTTGCCAACGTGACACAAGCTTTTTTATCCCAGTAGCATAAAAATCAGAAGTTCTGGAATTGACGAAATCTTCGAAGGCACTTTCGGCATCCTGTTGGTATTTGAATATTTTCCCTACCAAGAAGTCGCCAAGATGCTTGAAGAAATGGTAGTCTGTTGGGGAGAGGTCGGGAGAAACGGAGGATGTGGTAGAGTTTCAATGCTCAGCTCATTCAATTTCTGCAACGTCATTCGTGCTACATGGGGGCGAGCATTGCCGTGCAGAGGGAGAACTCGCCTTCGGTTTACCAAGGCCGGCCGGATATCCTTCAACTTTTTCATCATTTCTTCAATTTCAATGCAGTACTTCTCTGCCGTGATGGATTCACCGGGAGGGAGGAAGCTGTGGTGAATAATTCCCAGCGAACACCACCATACTGTCACCATTACTTTCTTTTGGTGCAATTCCGGCTTCGCAAAAACCTTGGGGCTCTCATCGCTATCCACCCATTGTGCCGATCGCCGCCTGTTGTCGTACATTATCCTTTTCTCGTCACAGGTTACGATGCGGTCAAGGAATGGGTCCGTTTCGTTCCGTAGAAGCTTTCCCACTTTTACATAGAAAGTTTGGTACGCACCGGTAGAGCAAAGTTTGCGCTTCTAAATGATATGCCACATGTTACGGTTTGTTCTTGATCAAACGCGTAAAGACGCGCCAAAAATGGCGCGAGCCAGTGCCATTTAATTCGCTACAACCTAATATAATTGCAGCAGTTTATAACCCAATCAAAAAACCACTTGAGACAATTAAAACGAGCTGAACCTGTGGTCAACACAAGGTGTTAAGAAAAGAAAAACAAACCTGCTGTAAGCTGTGTCACACGCGCCGGTGGTTAGGCATTCATAACTAAGCGGACTTTGAAACCTTGAATTCATATTTGAGAACGAATGCCGTTGGCAGACTCAGAGATGATCTTGGCAAAGGGCGACAGAGGGTCTATTGCAGACAATTTTTAAGGATATCTTGTACACGTACAACGGAGAACACATTGATCAACAGCAGTAGTCAAAGGAAAGTGAAACCACTTTTCTGCAAATAGGACTCAGAACAAAACCAACTACCTGGCTACGTCCCCTTCTTAGAAACACAATACTCCCAGTGGGCAGTTTAGGTGAAATAACGAAACGAGAACATACCTTGAAGAAAACGTCAGTGCACATTGCCTTCCCATGAGTGATAATTGGTTCTCCTTTATTTTCTCCCGTACCATCCCAGCAATCCAATTCTATACATCGACAACCAGACAATAAAACCTAAAATACGACACCCGTTAGCTGAACAATATATGCATTCTTGTTGCGAAGGCGAGATAGGTTATTGAGGGTCCTCTAGAGCTGTAGATGTGAGTTGTATCGTCTAACATAAAATAACAGAAATTTTTAACGATACGTCGAAGGGAGATTTAACGATGAAGACCATAAGACAATCCGACGCTGCTGACAAGGGTCAGCTAAGTTGTCAGCAGTGAGTCAGTTGTTTGGCCGATCGACTAAGATATGGATAGTTTCTCACTCGATCGCTAATAATAGCGCGGCGTCCGACCACATTAAACGGAGCAAAAAACAACTTCCGTGGTCGAGACCCCATTCCAAGACATTAAGGAACCAGTGCCTGAGACCATTACGCTCATTCTCATCAAATTTTTGTCTAACTCTTAGCAGTTATTACTTAAAAGAAACTAGGTAAGAAAAGGACTAACAAGAACGATAACATTCAATTCAACTCAAAGAATAAAACATTTTTCTTTAGTATCATAGGCTTGGGCGCGTGTAGCGCAGTCGGAGGAGGCGCGACTGTCGCGTGCACCCGATACCAGGTTCCTGGTGCGGATTTCCCGCCCAGGCCAACCAAGCCTTCCATCCCTCCGGGGTCGGTGAATTGGTACCAGACTTGTCTGGGAAGGATAGAGCGCTGACTTTTCATCGGCTGGCCACCGCAAGTCATTGTATGGCCAAATACGCATTCATGTCGCCTTCACGACATCCCGTAGAAGTAGAATGCGCTGGCGCATCCCAAAAAGGGATTGAGTAACGCCGTCCTTTATCCTTTATCCTTATCATAGGCTTCAGATCTAACCCATTTTTTGAACCAAAATGCACTCAGAAAACTATTGATAACTCGTTTCTTCACAGAAAGAAAAACAGTAAAGGAACTCAAGCTCCTGAACAAAGTATTGACGTGGACGTCATCTATTTTGACTTTATGAAAACGTTTGACAAATTTCCTTTGGATAAATTAGTTGTCATGTTCATGAAGATTGCATGCACCCTATAATAACTAAGCGGATAAAAAGCATTGTATTCGAGAGATCTTTTCAAGTTAGTGTTTCAGAATCCCTTCCTGTCACTATCGGTGTTCCTCAAGGAGGCGTTTTGTCTCCAATTCTCTTTATTGTATGCACCATAAAAAATATGTACCTTCATTGGTTGGTCAATTCAATGTTAAGTGCAATTCAAGGTTCGCCGATGACATAAAAATTTATATGAATATTTCTTCGAAGGAAGATCACACAGCTCATCAATCCACAATAAATGCTATTGCAGACTGGTCCCAAAGTAGGAAGTCCTTCTCTCACAAAAGAATCCCATGAACTTCCCTCAAGCATTCTCAACGGCACCTATATGATGTTGTAGGGCATAAGAAAAGGAGCAGAGAAGTGTTTTACGTTTTTGCTACGGGCCACTGGGCGGTCCGAAAATGACGAAAAACCGTCGCAAGGCAACCCCATGTGATTGCCATGATATCGTCCACCATCAGTGCCGAGTTGGCCGAGTGGGTAGTGTTGAGGACTCGTGAGCACAAAGTCGCTGGAGGGGTTCGGATTCACAAGGGATGTCAATGAACGACCCCTGGCAATTTTCAAAGTGACCTATTGAATGTTGTAGGGGTTGTCTGAAAAGCACCGCAGTGGTTTTCAAATTTCCTTCGGACATCTCGGTAGGTCAAAAATTGCAAAAAAACCTATCATTTCAGTGCGGGACGATAAAGCAAAACGGACGTCTGGAACTGCCATGTCGTGCTTAGAATCTAGCCTGCAAAAGGTTTGGGGCTGCAACAGTAGCGAAATTACAGAGAACTCAAAATTTGCTTGTTAGTGATACAGTAACCAAAGCGAAACACTGAGGTGCGCCGCCCACCGTCCAGGTGGGAGAAACTGGATGGCCGAGTGGGTGTGGGGGCTGACTTGCAGGAAGAAGGTCGCGGGTTCGGATCCGGGGGCCGGGATTCTGCATTGCTGGGCTTGCTCACTGCTCTTTTGCCGATGTAAAGTGTATCTTGATCTCCGTAGTGCACCATACTGACCTTATAACCTTATTTTAACCCGTACGATACGATTCAACAACGATGCTGCCTATTTTTCCCCACCACCTTCTGCTAATCGAAGGTGTAGAGGCTTGTACTGCCACGGCTCTGGAGATCGAAAGCAATTTTTACCCATACTTCGTCTTGCAGGCTAATTGAGGCGCTGATCACAAATCTGATAAACGTCTTCACGTGGTGATCGCGTGGTCCTGCATTTTCAAAAATGATCAAAGTTATCAATGCCTGTACATAGAATCTCTTTCTTGATGCAATGCGATCAAACTTGTTTTCCAGTCTTCTACTTTGACGTAATCTGCTCTGCTCTCAACAGTACCGGGCAATGTTTGAGCGAAAAAAATTTTTCGACCTCTCCTCGACTTTTGGAGTCGCGATGGTATATACAATCCTGAATGACCTTGTCATGCTCAGAAATTAACCTGCAAAAGCTAAGGAGCTAGTTATAGTTATATTTTAGAAATCTGGCAATTTGTTAGGTTTCCTCAAGGAGTCTGGAGGGTACGTTCAAGTGAATCATTCACTGCAAGCTGGGCAGCGATGGGAAGGCGTGTGGATAGCAATACAGACCTACAGGAGAAGGGTATAGGGCTCGAATCCGGGACGGGGGTTTGCGAATTGCGTTCCGTTTTTGTAAATGTAGTATGCGTTTTGACCTCGGTCAGACACCGTTTCAATTTTCTATCTCTTTCTGGACCTCTTGTCGGATATGAAAAAGTCAGGATTCCGTTGCATGGAGCTACGTCCTGTCCCCAAAAGCCATGCTTGTCTCGCTGGGGAACCTTTTGTTAGTTGCTACAACGTTATGATCCTTTTGTAATGTTCTCTGCTTGTTTTGAAAATGTTTCTCATTTTAACCTCATTTACGAACATGAACGAGATGTGTTGCTTCATTACATCTCCTGGATGTGCTGATCAGTCTTCGGGTTTCTATAGAGAACGCTTTTCTTGTAAATTTTGCTAATTCTACCACCTCTTTTAAAATGTATCATTTTTGATCCCGTAGTTTGGTCTTATTGCAGCCTATTTTTTCTCGGCCACTCTTCCACACTGATAAGTAGTGGGGGGGGGGGGTGGCGTGTAAATGCAGGTACTTGTAGCAGGCCTCATGACTTCGTAGGTACAGAATAAAATTCCGTTAAACTTTGTTTTGATGGTTAATTTGGGGTGGTGTTCACGAACCAGGCAAACGCTTTTAGGGAGTGCGTGGGAGCACAAGTCTCTACACCTTCGAAAGCAAAGAGTGGTGGGGAAAATAGCATCGGTGTTAAATCGTATCATACGGGTTGTAATAAGGTTATAACCTCAGAATGGTACACTACGGTGTTCAAGATACACTTTAGAGCGGCAAAAAAGCAGTGAGCAAGCCCAGCAATGCAGAATCCCAGCCCCCGGATCCGAACCCGCGACCTTCTTCCTGCAAGTCAGCCCCCACACCCACTCGATCACCCAGTTTCTGCCACCTGGACCGTGGGCGGCGCACCTCAGTGTTTCGCTTTGTATCACTAACAAGCAAATTTTGAGTTCGCTGTAGTTCCGCACCTGTTCCAGCGCGAAACCTTTTGCTGGATAGATTCTAATACGACATGGCAGTTCCAGACGTCTGCTTTGCTTTATCGGCCCACACTGAAGTGAAACGGTTTTTGCAATTTTTGACCTAGATGTCCGCAGGAAATTTGAAAACCACTGCGGTGCTTCTCAGGCAACCCCCTACAACTCTCAATAGGTCACTTTGGAAATTGCCACGGAACCTTCATTGACCTCCGTTGTCAGACTTATTAGAATTGCTGCAGTGGTTTTGCATCTTCTGTTACTCTTATGAAATCGTGTAAGTTATTTTTTTCATTTTCATACTATTGCGAACCATTCTCTGTTGCACACTCCATGCTTACCAAGGAAGGGTCTCAGGAGTAGGTCTGAACGGGGGAAATGGATAGTACTGCGAGAATCTTCATCTAGTAGAAAAACATGTTTCGTTTTTGCTGAGTCCTTGAACCCAAAGAGCTACGGGCCCTCGAAATTGGGGGTACAGTACTCCCGTACCTACCGTAACCGCCCGAAATTTGAAAAACGGATGTTGGATTCGTGATCAGCACCCCAAATAACACCCCTGGGCGAGGTTTGGGCGAAAAAATTCGACCTCTTCTCGACCTCTGAAGTCGTGAAAATACAATAGTGCCTTAATGGTAGTTTTAGTCAGCTTATTTCCTACACATATCCTACACAGTTATTTCACTCCTGATTAGTATGTTACCGGGAGGTCTGACTGCGCAGGAACTGCGACCACCAGTCGATGCATCTTACATTCATTCAACCATCCCTTTTCAGATGTATGTAGCGACAGCGTAGGATACGGGAAACGGAATGAACTTACGAATGGTTGTTGCGATTGCAATAGATACCGTGGTACAGTAATTTTCCACTGTCACGCCCCCAGTGATCAATGTCGCATGTGCAAAGACCGCTGCCGCGAACGCGACGACAACTCCTTCGGACTTTGCATGAAGTCTTCTGGCATTTTGTTCAGCTAGCTAGCCAACTCATGTTTCTGTCGTCAGAAAAGGCCACTAGCTACTTCCTCAATCATAAAGAGAACGCCTAGACTAAATGTTAATAGCAATGAAATAGGAAAGGACGTTTAGGCACTATTGTACTTTCACGACTCAAGAGGTCGAGAAGAAGTCGAAAAAAATTTTCACCCAAACTACGCAGATAGGGTTATTTGAGGTTCTGATCACGAATCTGACATTCGTTTTCGAAATTTCGGCCGGCTATGTAGGTACGGGTGACTAAGGCTGTCTAGTCACCATGATTTTAGTCACCTACGCCAATCGTAACCTACCGCACTCGAGCAAAATACGTAGAATAGATGTCAGACTCGTGATCACCACCCCAAATAACCTCCTCGGCAAAGTTTAGACGATTACGACCAAGACAGCCTTAGTCACCCGGAGCTACCGTAACCCACCGTAATCATGTTAAATTTCAAAAATCGTGATCAGCACTTCAAATAACCCTCTGAGTGAGGTTTAGGTGGAAAAAATTTTCGACCTCTCCTCGAGCTCTGTAGACGCATTCATAAGGCGGGAAGACAAGCAAGATCTTCCCGTTACTGCCCTCCCGAAACACGATTGGTCTTGATGTTAATTCGTTTCATGAATAGCTATTTCCAGCTCCCGACCCGGCCGCTTCTTGAGGGAAGTCGTGAATGTTTCGGGAGCATTTAGGAATAAAAAGTCCTGAAGAAGGTAAATGACGAGAGTAGAAAGAGAAGGAGAAAGGAAGAAGAAGGACCACAAAGAGGTGTGGTGAGAGCAGACTTCTAGATGTGAAAGATTCGCAGGCTCTCGAGTTAATGTAGAAAACCATCTACGCTCTTTTTCACATCTCGTCTGCTCTGCACACTCTAATGCCGTCGCGGATGCGGCGAAGGATGTCGCGCTGGAGATAGGTCGGCAAGCTTAGCCGCAAACGTGCAGCGCTCCGGCATAGGTCGCCGCAATTAGCGATGGCATTCGTAAATTCAGACCCCCACCCCGAGGACACGATTACTGGCGTAAGTTTAAAGTTTCCAATGAAGACTCACTTGTCGGTAAATTTCTGAAGAAGACTTTCCTCCGTATTGACGACCCGTTAAGTAAGTGTTATGAGAACTGAAATGCGCTCTTATAGTAGACAATCCACAACTAACGAAGCATCTCCAAACTGAATTCTCGCGCGCCATACACGAGGCTTAAAAGCTCTACCTATTAATATAGTAGTGACAAAGCGGCTGATCCATGTCCTGGTACATATCGATGCGGTCCAGGAATACAGGAGAGTTCTCGTCCGACATCAAAAAACGAAGAAAAGCGTCGCCAGACATCTTCCCTAAACTCATTACACTTCAAAACAAAAACAGAACTAAGATCGAAGACGCAGAAATACCGTTCTCGATGTAGTTGCTGTCCTGTTCATATTTACTGATCATTACTTGCGTTCGAGTGTTGTCGAAAAAGGGGAAGAGAATCTCGTTCAATCGCGGATCGCGCTGTTCTTCGTTCAAAAAGTTCGTCAATCTGTCTCTCGTCAGATACTCCTTCTGTCCACTTCTAAACAATTGCACGAAATGTGTGATTAACAAGGACTGCTAGGAATTGGTTGAATCTCTAACGGCGGAATTTGCACAATTCTCCTGAACAGCTGCCAGATGGATAAATCCCCACACGCACTTTTGCTAACCCTGACTTTTACAGCGCTCAACAGCGCTCGAAAGGCTCAACATGCTAAGGCATTAGAATAGAAGAAGGTTTAGTGAGCGATGAGCAGTATGAAAAGAAGTGCGCTCCCATCTATTCAAGGTTCATTTCCCGCGCATGGCAGCCAAGCCTTTCCTCCTTCTGACGCCTGAGAATTCAGGAGTCCGGAAGGGATGAAGATTCCTTAGTTAGCCTGTTAGAAGTGCAGAAGAAGGAAAAGGCAAGCAGACTTGTGCAAACCGCAAATCACTGGATAGGCTATATAGGCCTTCAAATTGACCCCACGACATCCCGAAAGAAATGCATGGCATACCTTCTAACCACACCACTGAGCTTTCTCACTTCTATAAAAAGGTGGTTGGTCTTGACGCGGACATTCTTCAGTTCTTACTGGTTAAAGGACAACGGATAAAGAATAAAGAAAGTCGTCATTAATCAATCCCTTTCCTATACGCAGTGCATTCTACTTCTATTGCGTGGACGTTTTGAATGCGTATTTGGCCTATACAATTACCATCAGAGGCCAGAGAAGTCTGGTGCTGGTTCACCAACCCATAATGGAAGACTTGGTTGATCAGAGCAGGGCATGGACCACGCACTGCGATTTGGAGTAAATGAAGCAAAATGCAGCTCCACCGACTGCGCTGCGACGCGCCGTTGGGAGATAACGAAAGAAAATGGGAACTATAGGAAACGACAGATATAAATCTCACAGCTTCACGAACAGTTCCTGAACTTCGGATCGCGGGCAGATCTTGTTGTAGAGTCGGATAAACTTTTCGAAAGTTAACATCTCGACATCCAGTTCTTCACGTTCCTGAAATGCTGCAGTATGGAACAGCCTCACATTAGAGATCCAGTGAAGACCATTTAGGAGCACGGTAGAGACACACAAGAAACGCGCCACAATTGAGCACTCTTTTAAAGTTGGCTGAGTAAACCAATGCCACAGCGCTTCTCGGTACGCTATTCTACCAGATCAGGGGGTTTATGGGCGTACACCACATGCAGGGCAACGATCACACCTCCTTCTGAACCACGGCAGAATAAACATTAGTGGAATTTTTAAACATTAAAAGGCTTTCCCAAAAGATTGAAATAAACAAGTAGAAATATAATTGTAAATGAGCGATATTGATCAACCTATCGATATCGTCGAAGACCATCCTGGTCCTCTTCCAGGATCAACCAAGCAGTATCGATTTATACACGCGGTGCAAAATTATAGGTTCACCGCCGATTTGTCCATTAGTCCCCGAAGAACCCGCTGCCAAGGCTCAATGATGTACCATTGCATTCCTCAATACCAAAAACCTCTATAGAAGAATTATAAGCAGGTTATCTCACCAGTGCATGATACCACGAACTATTATTGAAAATTTAGCGAATGGAGACCGGTGCAAAATATAGGTTCACTCCATAAAACTGATTAATCACAAAAGTACCTATATACAAAGCAAGATTAGCGCTTCGCCGCACCATCTTTATTGTAAACAACATTAAAAATTCTATTTGGCATATTACTGATAAGGTTATCAATAACCGTTTGCCCCACATTGGTCCATGCATCAAGTATAGCGTTCTTCAGATCAGAAACCGAAGTGCAAGTGGTTTCATTTGTGTAGACTTTGTGTACAAGAATGCCTCACAAGTTCACTATCGGGTTGAGATATGGGGCCGGATCAACCACTAACCCGCCAGTGTAGGGGGTAGAGTTACCAACGATGAACCCTGCGTCTCTGACTTTTACCTTATCTCTACCTGACCTTTATCTTATCTCTACCCCTTATACCCCGCATACCGACGGGTTTGATTGTTGATGAATCCGACCCTTAGAAAACAAGAAGGCCACCCGAAAAGTTGAATTCTGTTGGAGTTAAGCCAACCTGTAGTTGGCTGCGATACGTGTGTGGATTCATTATCTTGTTGGAACAGAAGGTTGTGTCTACGAAATCTTCTGAAATATGGCAGAAGGTTTCAACTTTTCAAGTGGCCTTGTTGTTCTCCAGATTTCAACCCGATAGAGAACGTGTGAGGAATTCTTGTACACAAAGTGTACAAAAATGGAATCACTTACACTTCGGTTTCTGAACTGAAGATCGCCATACTTGATGCATGGACCAATGTAGGGCAAATTGTTATTGTTAGCCATATCAGAAGTATGCCAAATAGAATTCTCGATATTGTTTACAACAAAGGTGATGTGACGCAGTACTAATCGTACCTTGTCTGTAGGTACTTTTGTGATTAATCAGGTTTTCTATGAAACGAACTTATATTTTGCACCGGTCTCCATTCGCTAAATTTTGAATAAAAGTTCGTTGTATTCTGCACTGATGATATAACCTGCTTAGAATTCTTCTATAAAGGTTCAATAGTGAGGAATGCAATGGTAATAACGTTGAACCTCGGCAGCGGGTTCTTCGAGTACTAATGGACGAATTGGAGGGTTATCCTATAATTTTGCACCGGTGTGCATTACCGATTTTCGGAACTGATTCTTACTGCATACAAGATGAGGACAGCGCCCATGTTTAGGCTCTGGGTGAAGAGTGAAACTGACGAACTTGATTAGATTAAAATAGATGTGTATGTATATGTACGTATAGGTATTCGTATACATAATCATTCTCACTTTGAACTGGACACTTTTTAAGCAAAAATAAGCGTAACCAAAGTTAACATACTTTATGAGAAAGGCAAAATATACTTTCGTTTTAATAAGATTTGTATGAAAAAGAAACATATATAGAGGGGCACTCTTTAGCACTCTCCTAAGGAGCACTTCTCAGCAATTGTAGTTTTTGAAAGAACAGGGAATTTCTATACCTTTCGCTAAAATGTTTAAGGTGTATGCTTTGCGGGAAGCAACTGCGCCATGTACTCAGTACGTTGCAGTACTTAGTCGATTGATAATGTATCTGATGTTTACTTGAAGTTATGCAGAGGAGAACGGCGGTGTGTTCCTTCAGTTGTAATCGATTTTGTTGTTTATACGCATTTATACGTCTTCCATTACACCATTATTTCAATATACAATGCAAAGTACAGTATGAGTGCTCGGCCTCATTATTCTTTATAACATACTAGCTAATTCACTGATCTCTAGCACTTTAGGACAAACCTCAAAGTTTTGCTTGATGTCAAATGATAAAAAATTTGCGCTTATTCAAACAGTGTAGTTACTTTCTCTTAAGACATTCTATGAGGGGTGAAATTTTGATGCAATTTTTACTTTGTTAGACGATGCTTACTTAACCTTTAAATACATCTGGGTTTCAAATTAAGAAGGATCCCGATTAACATGCAAAGTGACCAGGCGGGACTCGAACCAGCACGTTCGGCCTACCAGACAGGATGCTGCGCTTTACACCACCGAAGCTGTTTAACCGAATGCCCCCAGGGATTGGTCCACGAGGTCCGCGAGACCTCGTGGACCAATCCCTGGTAAACGAGTTGCGAGTTCCAGTCCCGCCTGACACTAGAGTTCTGATCGCAACCAAACATCATCGCAGCAGATGACTACGTCGGTACGAGACACCTGTTACTTAAATATTATAGAATGAGTTGAACCATTCGCATCGGGATATTCCGCTTAGTCGTCGCCATACTGATATCAGCGCCTGGCTCAACCCTACGTACAAGTCAGTGCTGATCATTCCATGAGGTGTCGTGGATGTTGCCTTCGAACAAACAGCGCAGGTGATATAAGGCGCAGCATTCTGTCCGGCAAGCACAGGCCGCGGGTCCGAGTCCTACCTGACGCTAGAGTTTTGATCACGACCAAACGTAATTGCAGCAACCTAAGCTACTCGAGGCATAAACATATAAAAGTGTCCAGTTTAAAATGAAGATGGTATATAACTTCACTAATGCAACGGTATTTTAAATCCCACGACTTCCACAGAGTAAAGGAAAAAGAAAAAAGAAATAAATACTTTACAATAAGGTTGATTTCGCCCCATGGTTTCCTGTCAATTAAAACAGAATTGCCTTCTTTGCTTTCAAATCAAGGCACTTTTGCGCCAAATTTTCACTACTCCTAGTCTTATCATAGCAGTCGCAACCAACCACGTAGTCCCATTTCTCAGATAACAAGTCCCTTGCTAGCCGTCAGGATCGTGAGTATTGTGAATGTTGGGTGCTGCGCGAACGTATTGGCTAGAGATTTTAAGGGAGATCGACTTCTTCCAATGAAATACTTTCTTTGCACGGAACTTGGTACGGTTGCGGGTTCATGCAGCTATATCCAGTTGGAACACACAGGCTGGAAGCCGTGCGTGCAAAAATATTGCTTTCTGCGTAGACACTGCCGCGATGTGGATGGAAGTTCGGCAAGGAATTTTGCCTCTGCAAAAAGGATTCTAACAGTAGTGCGACCATTTCAATTCGTAGAGCTGATCCCTCTAGTGTTTTTGCGGTCGCTTAAAAGAGCAGGCTGAGTTCAAATTTTGGGAGACTGCCAACCAGTAGCCATACGAAAACAAGAGACGGAGCTACAATAGCATCTAGTGCCCTGTAAACCTTGGATATATCTAAAGACCAGTGTTACCGACAATCTCGTCACGTTCCAAAAATATGTAAGCTTACAGAAATTTTAAATCATTAAAAAGAAAAACCGTATTGTATACTGATATAAATATTCCTCTTGAAAATTCAGTTTTTAAATGATAAATACTTAAAGGACAGATTTAAATAGGATATTCGCTAAATAAAACCGCTTGGATATGAAGGGATTCTCGTTACTGAACAAAAACTTCAATAGTACTACAAACTGGAATAGGTGTTTCGCCTACAAATGTGGTTGTTAACACTTCGTTGCTTTGGAACTAGCTGCTCGCGCATGCACATGCTAGCTTTAGCAGGTTTTGAACCAGAAATTACAGCATACCACGGCCACCAGCTGGGAAAACGTCACACAACTAAACAGTGCTCAGAGCGTAGAATATTGAAGAATCTTGTAATCATGCACCTTCTTCTTGCGGCCGCTGCTGCATTTGTAGATGTTGCTGATCTTCTTGCCCATCGAACGATTCATGACCCGCGGAACCGTGTACTACAAACTACAACACAATCACAACACGAACATAAACCACATCTACATCATCAAGGACATGCGTGATCATAGCACTTGTTGTATCTATAACGACCGAACGCATACAGCTTCTGGATACTGAGAGAAAGCGATACACCCAAAGAAGGATGAAACAACTCGACAGAATAAATGAACCAACACTAACAATGACACTACCCTAAGAAGGTAAAATTCTCACACGGAACTCGGTTAATGAGTTCCGGGCTCAAAAATAAGGCGAGAGCTGGGCATTGGTTAAAGACCTTCGACGCCGTTTATTCGAAACCTTAAACACTTACCTTATCTCCACACAATCCAAGATCGCTAAGACACTTGAGTACCATCTTCTCTGGTTTGCCGGAAGAGAACGTCTTGACGAGGAGCTTGATTGGGATTTTCCTACGGTCGTTTACGCTCAGTGTCAGCCACTTCCAACTGAAGTTCAGTGATTTTCATTAGACGAGTATCTCGGTTGGAAATAGTGGAAAGAATTCCCCGAGCTGTTTTCGTGAAACAATGGTATTGATGTAATATTTATGTGTTCAACAGAGGTGTATTCCACAGCAGCCTCTTGACTTGCGCACCGTCTTCAGAGGCATGCAGATCCACCACTGACGTAAACGGTGGAGGCTGTCGGCTAGTAACGAACGTTGCAGTAACGTGACTACGCGTCAACGATGGCTCAGTAGGCTTCTGAAGACGATCCAGCAAGTCGGGACGTTAGACAACTCATTATCTGTTCCAGGATGCATCATCGTTTGGCATGGAAGCACTAAGTAATGAATTCCTCTATTTGTCAGTAATTTTGTTTTAAGCCGTCTTCACCAGGAACGGCTTAAAGGAATTTTCCAACATCTTTGAGGGGAAATTGGAACAGCTCATTTGTGCCATGACAGCAACCAGTAAGAGCAGTGCGAATAGGATTTTTTAGTAGCTCTGCCAAAATTAGTTGCGTTGAACTTGAGCAAAACAGCATAGCATGCAGGACTTCACGAGATCCACATTTTGGGCAGCTCTGCAAGATCACCAGTGACAAACCCGTCAGCATAGCATCTACTCTTATCACAGCTCCAACACCGCTGACTAGAAATGTATCCCCCTTTCAATGATTTTTCACTGCACTTTTACACATATAGTGTTGAAGCGTGTGTGGAGGATTTTATAAAGAAAACAGGAACTTGGGTAAGCACCCTTACAAGGGAGGTCCACGAACATGGAGATTTGCAAAGTGGTCTAATGAGGGTTGTAATGGATTGTGTGAGAAGCACCGGAGTCGTTTTCAAATTTCCTGCGGGCATTTGGGTAGGTCAAAAAAGGCAAACAATAGTAGCACTTCAGTGCGGGCAGAAAAGGCAAAAATGACGCCCTGATTGGCATTCTTATGCTCAGAAAATAATCTGCAAAAGTTTTTGAGTTTTAATTATGGTCAGATTATAGGAAACTGATACGTTCCTAGGATTTCTCGAAGAAGCCATAGGCTTGCGTTAGAGGGATGGGTGGTTCGCTTTTGGGGGTGGGTTCAAGACTGCTAGTTAGACTTTTTCCGTATTTATAACCTTAGAATACATCGTTGACCTCGGAAAGGCGCCGTTTTCGTGTTTTCATTGTGAACTCATTTACGAACGTGAACGGCTCGTGCTTCTTTCGTCCATTTCAGAATGCGCAAATCAATCTTCGAATTCCTATCGAGAACGCTCTTCTTTTAAATTAACAATTGTACTAACAGCTACAAAACGTAGCTTTTTGATACATCTCGTGGCAATAGTCACCTCACTGCCCATTTTCTCCGACCACTCTCCGCTAACCTAGGGGTAAGGGAAGAAAATTTTGTACTCCAAAGATTACGAAGACCGGAAACAAATTTCGCCCAAACGTCGGCTAGAGGGCTGGTTGAGGTGGTGATAGCAGATCTGGCAACGCTTTCCTTGTTACGGTCCACCACAATAGATAACGGTATTGTAAGTGAAGCGGTGAATATATAACAACAGGTATTGTACTAATCGCTACTCCAGAAGCCGGGAATACCTCGGAAAAAAATGTTGCCCTTACATCGTCCGGAGCAGTTATTTTGGGTGATAATCATGAACATGATAACCATTTTTGAAAATTCGACCAACTACAGTAGTTTAGCGTGCATAACTGCCAAAATGGCCAGTACAAAGAGTCGCTCTCTTCGCCTATTTGGTCAGACTTTTTTCCAATTGTTGAATGTGGTGTTGACCTCGAAACCTAGATAGTACCCGCTTTATTGACGACTAACGTTTCGGCGATGTCGCCTTCTTCAGAGTCTGAAAAAGTACAAACATATGTTGAAGCTACCAGGCCAAACATCGCCACGGACCTTGCGAAAATTCAAAGACCCCCGAACAGCAACCCTTCCAGCAGAGAGAGCTGACAGCAGCCCAACATTCAGAACACCCGAGGACACCCCACAAGGTGAAACTGTCTAAAAGGCGAGGCTGATGTAAGGGGTGAGCTCACGGGTTAGATAGACGCATTCCCCCGCCGATTCAACCTCGGGCTCTTGGCTGGTATCCAGAACCCCTCCAGAGTTCTGCGTGCGGCGGTATAGGGCTCCCGTGCCAGAATTTTGAAAGTCACCCCAACCAAAGACGGTGCCGTAATGGTCGTTTACCCTGTGGCGGCCCAGAGCAGTTGATGGTCGTGACCTGCTCTTCCCTTCCATGTGTTCCTTGACGCGAACGTAGAAAGGACGAGCCGTTACAAAATCATGCACTCTCCTTCGTTACCTGCACGACAGATGGTGCAATTTGGCGTTGCGCAAGTTCGGTCGTACAGCCGGTTGCGCGTAAACGACATTTCAGGTTAGCGGGAGGTGTATCTACCACTTTGACATCGTTTTACAATCCCGCCTTTCTAACGCACTTTTTAATAGAAGTGCTGACACTGTCTGAGACAAAAGAGATGAGAAATGAGATTTTGTCGTCAAATGAGGAACTATATGAGCGATGGCTGGTACTACCTCGCTGATAGCCAAAAAATGTATACAAATTCTTAGCAGCGATTTGATGAGCAAGCGCTAGCGATTCCTTGAGCTCTTTTCCCCGTTTTTGAACGTCCAAATACAGCTGAGTGAAGGGAGAAAAATAACTAAGTGGTATCGTAAACCCAATAACAAAAACATCTTGATCCATAGCAAGTCAGCGCATCCGACACAGACCAAAACAGCTATCGTACGCAATAAGTTCCGCACAGCACGCAGGGTATAGCGTTATACAGCTTTCGAGAATGATTTGCTCTATCAGAACATGTACTACATTTCCTTTTTCATCCTGAATTTTGTCAGTTTTTAGGTCGTTGAAGTGAAAGTGAAAAAGTGGGGCGGCCATTGCCAACAGTTCTTTCTCTCCGCTTAGGTGTGGAATTTTTTGCGCAGCTTTTCATAACGTTTGGAAGACAATGTTCAGTACTACAACAATACGTGTCGGTCCTATTTGCTCATTTACCTTTATTGATTTTTGGGTCATCAAATTGGGACGTCCGAAGGAGAGGATTTATCTTTACCGACAGCTTTTGCTCTGCGGTAGGACTTTTTTCTTGGTGTTATAGGTCAATCGGAAGAAAATGACTTGCTCTATAGAATTTGTGTCGCGTTTATTGGCTGATTTCTGTCGAATGTCAACAAAACGCCAAAAAGAAAAAAATCATCTTCAGCAACAACTCCTTTTCCTTGTTCAGTCCGTCTTGCTCAGTGTTTTATATGACACTCGAAAATGGATGTCTTGCTCTACCAGAATATATGACTTGTTCTTCGGCCATTTAAATTTTTGCTAATTTCCAGGTCATCAAAATGGAGTGCCAGGCCGACACGGATGAACACTTCTGGCACCTTCTCCTTACTTTCAACCATGGTTCTAGTGCTGCTAAGGTTGCCAGAGAGACGGTGCTTCTTGTTGACGTACAAAGACCATTTTTCATCGGCAGTTACAATTCTGTGCAAAAATCGTTGAATATGTTTGTGTGATGAATGATGACGGGCAAGCAGGCCGGAAGGCATCGCGGACATATTGAACGATTTTTTGCACAAAATAGTAACTGGCGTTGAAAAATGTGTTTGTATGTCAACAAGCAGCACCGTCTCTCTGGAAGCCTTGGCAACACTAGAACCCGGGTTGAAAGGAAAGATAAGAAGATGCCAGAAGTGCTCATCCGTGTCGACCTGACACTCCATTTTTGATGACCTAAAAATTAGCGAAAATTTAAATGGCCGAAGAACAAATCAGTATATTCTGGTGGAACAAGACATCCACTTTCGAGTGTCAGCAAATCATTCTCTTTTGCAAGCTGTATGGCGCTATGCAAGAGACAGCCGTCGCAAATAGGGTCGGGAGGGAGGGGTAGTCACCATGGCCTGCCGCGGCGAGTAGCTATATACAGAGGATGTAAATGCAGTCATATCTCCACAACGCACGTTGAACAAGGTAATCCTTGTTTCGGTTACATATCTGTGCTTTATCTGCTTTCGAACTGGGAAGCGAGGGAATTCCAGGATGTAGGCAATTTTACCACGGATGCGTCACTCGAGCCACACCACACTGGAGTCTCTTGCCCTGCCCAGATCTGTGCTCTCCTCCGCACTTTTTAGGAAGTGACCCCCACCGGTCCTATTTGCGCCGGCTAATTTTTGAGTACGACAACTCCAAGCGTCGTTTTCTCCTTATCAGCTCCGCTGCAGTGCTTGTTTTTGACCAGTGCTTGATAAACCTACAACCGAAAAAAAACCGTGTAAGCTGCCCACCGTAGTTTCGGAGTGAAATTCAGGGAAATTGTCACGGGACCGAGTTGCCTATCCCTCTACTAATCAGTTGCAGCAGCTAGTGATATTTGCGTGCTTCTCCAACAGGGTCGGGAGGGGGGGGGGGGGGGCTGATGGGCAGAAAATCCCATAGGGCGTCGTGAATGTCCATCATCCATGCCTCCAACGTATAGAGCCTGTAGTAAGTGCGTTCCTTGGCTAATAAAAACCAGGTTTGAATCGCAGGACTGCGAGATTTGCACACCGAACAACTCGGACGGTTTTTTTTTCGGTTGTAAGTGTATCGGCGTGTTTTTTGACCTACCCAGATGTCCACAGGAAATTTTCAAACCACTACGGCGCTTCGCAAACAGTGCTATAAGACTCAGCAGTCAGTAGGTCATTTTGGAAATTTCCACAGGAAGTTCACTGACCTCCCTTGTTAGATAGTGTGCAGTCATTGCATTCCCACATGGATTCCCGGATTCGAATATGAGACTACGTAACAAGACGAGGTGGGCACAAGTGAAAATTGCGAGAAAAATGACCACAACAACATTAATTGAAAACGAAAACTGCTCAGCTCATATAATGAAAGATATTTTTCAAAAAGGAAAGAACTCTGGAGAAAAGATCAAGGAAAATCGGGAAGAAATCCACTCACTACCGCAGAAGATTGGTCGTCGGACAGACGTGTCTTGTTTTGGACTTCTTCAGAATGTCATTGATCCCTAACCGCCAGGCCTGGAAATATGGACATGAAGGAGTGAATGAGTGCAATTACATCTGCACCTAAAGGGCCTCGCACACTTCTGCGGCGAGCGGCGGACAGCGGACGGCGAAAACGATGAGTCATGACTCGGACCGCTGGCGGCGAGCTCTGCGTCCGTGCCCTATGGTTAAGGATGGGGCAGCGGCAACGCCGCAGAAGTGTGCGGGGCCCTTAAGGGCTCTAAAGAAGGAACAAGGAAAAAACAGCGCTAAAAAAGTAGAGCGTAAGAACGGGATAAGCGGTGCTATTCCCTAATGTAAGGTATAATATAATGACAAAGGACGAAGGTCGGCACTGACAACTTTTTGGGGTGCACCACGGATTCAGATTCTACGATATGGACAGGCAGAGGTGTTACACTAAATTACACATTAGCTAAGGTGAACCACTCTACCTTGGCTATTTCAACTGTCTCAGCCACCAAATAGAAGCTCTGGACGTTCACGAGATCCTGGCCATGGGTAATCCAGATCGTCCGCTCCTCAAGAGTCTCGCGTGCTCCTCGCTGTTCGAGTTCGAAGAGTACACGACCATCCTTGGGCAAACCAGAAGGACGCGCTTCCCACACCTGGAAATTTTTCATGAAACGCACAACCGTCGTAGGTGTAGCAGCCTCCAGCACACCTAGCACCTATATTTTTACTCGTAACTTACCACAAGAGCATACAGTACCAGTGCTGGGTGACATCTTCCGAGTTTGCTTCACAAAAAAGCGCTGCTCCATTGAAGCAGCCTACTTACAAGTGAGCGCACGATGCATAAGTGAAATATCCAAGGCCATCCGCGTGTGATTCGCAGACCTAGGTTCCCAATAATGGACAGGCGACCACCTCCAGATATGGCCTACTACGAAGACCGAGCACACGAAAGGCCAACAACTACAACACCGTTGTAAGGGAGACGGTGGAGACTGCAATGCAGCTGAAGTCGGTTTGGGCGAACCTACTATAAACCTGTATTATTTTAGCAGTTGACATTCGCGTCTATTAGGGGGGGGGGGGCAAAAGTAATGAGACACCCATGCCGCCTCCATATATCTCGTGGCTGGAGTCTGGTTTCGTGCTTGTCGTATTTGTATGTTTGTATGCTACTTACTGAAGCCATCTGAGAAGTGACCACTTTCGCCCTTTCCAGAAGCATGCCAAAACCCCAGTCTGTCTCAGCTCGGAATCCCAGTCTGACGAGTCGACCTGTGTCGCGCAAATCTCCCCCAATTCCCAACCCCTAGCAGCCTGGGCTCAATATTCACGCAAGATGAGAAGTACTTCTTCTACCTTAACCCTGCCGAGCAGCGAGTCTGGGTGAGGCCTGGTGACCTGTTACCGACCTTCGTTCGGCGAGATGTTCACGGCGAGAAGCATCTTTGGAGCTTTTGGGTCTGCGCCCATGGATCGGTTTACCGGAAGCTATTTCCCAAGAGCACTACGATGAACTCCAACGCCATGTGGAACGAAATGGAAGAGATGGGCCGGCGACTCGCTCTTATTCATTCGCAGCGCTTCAAGAAGGTTCTCCTCTTCGACAACGCCGCACCCCATCGGGAACAAGTAACCACGGATAGGCTTGGCCAGCTGGGTTACGTTCACATGCCTCACCCACCGTATTCGCTGGACATCTCTCCATGCGACTACCACTACTACTTGAGCCTACAGGGCTTCCTAGTCGGAAGGGACACACCAACCCAAGCAGTCCTTGACAACCATGTCGAGCAGTTGATCAACACCAGGCCCAGGCAGTTCTGGAAGGATGGGATCAGGAAGTTGGCTGAGCGATGGCAGCAAGGTCCTTGCCCTTAATGGCAAATACATTCCTCAGCATCGTTGAGTTGTAATTGAGTTATAGAGAGATAAAGATTTTTTTCATTTTGTCTCATTACTTTTGCCCCCCCCCCCTAATAAATTGCCACAGGTATCGACGAGTTTTCCAGGGCGTGACTGGACGAGTTATCGCACCGTACGCATGCTGTCGTCGCGAGACTCAACAATCAACAATTGTGCCCAACCAATCGCTGGGATGGTCGAACGCTTACCAACCTTTATCTCACTGACAGGCACTATATGATATCATCGACGAGCATTTCTTAAGGGTATGCTTTTCTATTCAGCAGGAATCTGTGGAAGTTGCATTAAAAAAGGAGACGAATGCTAGAAATGGGCGTTAACTGGTATTCAATATTAACTGGTATGGTATTCAATCCAACTAAGAGGAAAGATATCAAGCTTTTGGAAAGTGTTCAAAATAGCTTCACTAGAAAACTTATGATGAGATGCTTTTCAATGAACTACGATCAGATTCCACATGCTTCTCAAAGATCAGTCTTACTTGGCCTACCGTCGCTCGAGAATAGAAGAAAAGCAGCAGATCGTGTCATGATGTTCAAGATCATTAGCAACAAATTATCCGTTAACCCAACCGATTTCTTTGATGGCGCTCTGACGAGATCCGTAAGAGGAAAGCTTAAGCTTCGAGTTTCAGTTGCCAAAACTCGAGTCAGATCTGATTTTCTAACATACAGAACACTTGGTGATTTCAATCTGCTGCTAGGTAAATACGAAGACATGACGAGGTTATCTGTACAGGTCTGCAAAAGGTTTTCCACACCTTAAGCATTATAAATATTGCGCAGTCAGTAGACACTTATTATGTCATCGAATTTAATGTGCATATGACTCATTCTTTCGTGTTTTGTTGAGTTGTGTATGTACAGTTTTTTTTGTGTTCCCTCATTCTTTAAACAAGACTGTTGTCTTTGTTTAAATAAATAAATAAATAAATAAATAAATAACTAATACATACATGAGCATTGAGGTGGAAATAATAGAAACCTCGATTTCTCTAAAAGCACGTTCAAAATGGCTGCAAGTTTCATTCTTCAATTGTTACCGCCACCGCTGGAACTGACATGAGCTTTACTTTTCGCTTCAACTAGAAAAGTGTCTATGACCCACACGATCTATCCCATCACTATATAATGAGTTAGCCTTCGATGACGCTTTAATGATCAAACCTGCGTGAGATACGTCCCATGGAACCCCGCGCGAAATTTTGCCTGGGTTGAAGGGCATATTTTGTCTGCGCGGGGTTCGATTCGATGAGAAGAGCTACCAGGAAGGAAAGGAACAACATGGAGGAGGGACCGGGACGGGAAAACCAGCAAGAATATACCAGTAGGGGGTCAATAGTGGACACTAGGAAGTGTGTAAGGCCTCGTGCATACTTCCCGTCGCCGCGATGGAATCGCGGCGACGAGTTTTGAAGAGCGACGCGAAAGGATTCGAATTTCTCTGTGCTCGTTGCGAGGGGCGGTCTTTATGTACGAATGGTCGCCGCGCCCGCGACGACGACTGTCGCGTGCGCGATGAGCTCCGCAGCGGTCGTTGGAGCTGTGCCTCATGACTTGCTGCAGACACTAGGTTTGAGTTGTTGATATCCCTTTCTGCTGTTGCAGGAGCTGGGGGAAAACGTGCTCTGGTCCAGAAATTGAGTTCGAGTTATAAAACTAAGCAACTTTCTAATGCTCAATGCTATATGATGCTTCTTCAGGAAAAGCTGAAAATATGACACACTATCGCGGTGAAACTGAGTTTGTATACACTTTCTAACACTTGGTGTGCAAGTTTTGATGCAGGTCTAGATACCACTGGCCGCTGAAGTCACCCAATTGCGACCGCAGCCGCGGCGACCATTCGTACATAATGTCCCGCAGCCGCTCGTTGCTTCGCCCATCGCTCTGCAAGGGAGCGCGACGGCGATCCATCCAGGACCAACGCTAAACACTGCGCGCGGCGCCAAAAAGTATGCCATGCCCGCGATGGGCGCGGGAAGTCATCGCGCATTCCGACCGCCACTGTCGCGGCGAAGTTTTCTTTGACTATTCGGCCGCGTGCGGCGAAATGGCCATATACTGAGCGCCGCGATGGCATCGCAGCAATGGAAGTATGCCCCCGGCATAAGGAATTGGGACCAGGAAGGTGGAGAGCACTAAAGGCGGACCAGCAATTAGATCCAGTAAGAAAAAACGAGTGAGGGAGAACCTGAAGCGCGGATTCGGAAGGCCGTCAGCGATATCCGGTAACGCAAGCTGTTGTGCATGAGAACGATTGCGGAGGAGCGATTGAGAGCAGAAGTACTGCGCACCACACACCAATGGCGTTACTGGAGGTCCAGAGAGAATGGATATGATGAACGCACGGAAGTGGTAAACGGCTTGATGCCAATAAAGTGCGCAGCAGATCCTAGATGTTGGCGAATTTTAAGTTTATCCCATTTAAGCGGAGTTCTGCAATAGATAGTTGAACGATTTTCTTAACCCACTTTAACGAACCATTTCTACAGCAGAAATCCCAATTGCCTGAGGTTGCCCCAAAACTTTGTTCGAAACTTACAAGAGCAGCTGAAAATTAGATAGCCTACTTCTCCAAACAGCAGTGGAGTTATCTTTTGCGCTCCGAATAGTGTTTAAAACTCTTTGTAGCCAACGCTTTCCTTCTGTGCTGGCATCACCCGCAACGTTGTAACTGCAAGGAGCACGACTACAGAATCTTTATCAAATTCGGATCAAAAAATAATCCTAGTCGTTGCGTGAAGAAGGCTTTTCCGTTTTCACCTGAGGTTAAAAAAGGAACATAAAATATGGATCTACTTAAGAACGTCGGAAACCGATTTCAGCAGAAGTGTCGCCCCACGTTTAATCCGTACTCGAAACCCCTATCGTTCCCTTGATGGAACCTAAAAATCATAGGTCCATGTCAAACTACATATTATAGATTTGCAAAACTAAACTGAACCTCGCCGGCGACGGTACGCTCAGCAAATTCTGACCAATGTGGGCAGCACTCGCGACTGAGGCGCCTTTTATACTCTTGCCACGGCGCGGCGCGTCAATTCGCCGAGCGGGTGACTGATCGCGCCACACTCCGAATTTGATGGGCCGCTGTGCATTGCAATTAGAAAGGGAAGCGTCAAGGACGCGCGGCCACGAGCTTCTGCATACTGCGCACCAAGGATGACGGCGGAGACCGTCCATGGCTGAATTAAGAAAATCAACCAGAATTTGCTGCCACCGTAGTCCATTGTCTGTTTGGGGTGCGACTACGGCGCAGAACATTTGAATAACGTACTCTTGGTTTCACAGGTTGATGGATGTACACTGCCCACCTAAGAGTGAGAGACCTAGCGAGCAAAGTTTGACGAAATATTTATGGTGCTAAACTCCCACATGTGGTAGGATAGGTCTCTTTTCTCCAGATTGACTGAATTTTTGGGCATTGGCGTTCTACCTCCGCCCCTTAAACAGAGGCGTTGCAAATGTCTGCGTCTCCACTACCTCGTGAGGCAGTTACTGGACTCTCGCACAGGGCCAATGGGTAGAACGCTCGTCCCCCGGGCAGCGTGACAGGAGGTACACCCCCCCCCCCCCCGCTAGGAGGCGTGGCGTCAGGATGTACGCTGTTCTGCGGACCGGAAAGTTTGTTTTGCGAGACAAAGGTTTCGTAAGGCAGCCGTTAGACTCTCGGTGAAGACTAGGGGTTGGGGTGGGTGAGCAAGGAGGATGAGAGGAAGATCGCACTCCGCCCACCAGGGGCGGATTTACCTCCTGACCGTCCCCCGAATTGTGAGCACTTCCGGATGTGAGATATTCGCATAGCTAACGGTGCACCAGGATCAGGGGCGTGCGTAATTACGACTTACGGTTTTACGATTTACAACTATTTTTGCTGATTTTTTCTACGATTTACGACATTTCGGGTGGTGAATCGTAAAATTTCGTGAATGTTATCTTCGACCAACAACTAACTGGGGCCCAAATTTATGTGTACGGGTTATAAAGATGTGCTCCTCTTATAGCGCATTCCCTGTTCTTTTAGAGTCGTTTTTGATTTCTAATGGCTTTCTGTGGTAGAAGACACCGTCCTGTGCACAGGCTTCTCGAATACGACTTATCTCTTCACTTAACTAACTTTTCCATTTCTCTAACATTGTGAGGGATGACCGGTTTGGAACCGGACAAGCTGAAGACAAGAAACAAGTGCAAGACATTAATAAAAAATAATCTCCTCTCTAGGAGACTGGGTTCCTCCATTTCCGGCCGAGAGCTAGCAAGTCAGATCGCATTCCTACAGTCGAAGGTCGTTCCACTCCAGCCAACAGAAAGCCATTGAAGGCAGTTTCTTTGAGAAAGAGGGACGAGAATTCTTCGACCCACGTCGTATTCGGTAATTGTTTGACCCACCACGTGCTACTGCAAACTCCCGGAGAGCAAACGTTCGTTACAGAACTAGCGAAGTGTAGCCGGAGTGAGTGCAGAGAATTATATAATCCTAGTACCGTATTTTAGTTTTCAAAATTGGAAGAATGCAGGCAAACTTGCGTAGAAATCCGCTCTAAGCAGGTTTCGGTTACCGTGATGATGTTGTCGATCGATGGTTCAGAACGAAGAGCTCTTTTAAAGTCAAGAAACGTCTTCTTTGCAATCTTTCTACCATTAACAGAGCTTCTGAATTCGAGTATCGCGCTGTGGTTATTGCTCAGTATCCGGTATCTCATTGACCAATGGATGTGTAACTACCTTTCGGAAGCTATTAATATACAGTTTCCACTTGCAGCGTTTAAATGGACTCTGCAATCTCAAACTGAACCAGTTTTAACTCATAGGATTACTTTCAAACCGAGCTGGACTCCTTTTAAATAAAAATTTTCTGTCTATGAATATGCCAAACTGAAGATGGCTCAAGAAAGTTATACGTTTTTTTTTTGAATCATGGATTTCATCAACGTTCACCTCCCTCTGGCGGTGGCTGCTGGAGCTCCTCGTCTTCTACCACGAATGCTCCGAACAACGCGAAACCGCCAAAACGTAAGCCGAATAAAGTGTTGTAACAATCTCGGTGCTCTGCTTCACGAGCCAAAAATCCAACATTATACCTTAACCTTTCCATTTAAAGGAGACTACAAAGATGTCCAAGAAATATGACCATACAGTTCCGGTGGCCCAATGTTTTTTATCCGTCTGCCATGAGAATGTGTTTCACGACTTATTTCAAAACGTTGAAAACCGTAGATCTTTCGGTGCGACACACGAAGGGATTACGCCATGCATTCACTAAGAGCGCAATGCGCAATCACATCGCACGGGCCAATATGTTTGTTAGATTATTACATGCGCAGTTGCTGCCGCATTATTCAGTAGTGAAATGGTATTTAAGCTTTTAGTTTTGCCAGCGAACTTCCGTTGTTGTTTCTGCTAAATTCTAGGCCAAGCGAAAAATTGGTAATAAATTTGAAATCTAATGGATATTCAAACGATGCAGGCTTTTTGTTGGAATATCACGCATAGGCTTAAGTTAAGTTTTGAATTTACAACTCTTTCGACTTTCTAAAAAGTTAAAGTCTGATTCGAAAGGTGTTTTACTATCAAAAAGGCGTGAAAAAAGGAAACAGTTTGGTAGGAAAACTGCCAGGATTGAGCAGAAAATAATATGGTAAATAAATAAATATTGAATCACATCCGATTAACACTAATGGGAAAAGCCTCTGGAAACTTAGTTGTACTGCACTACACGTCCGGTGACTCTTACGATTTATGGTTTACGATTTATGAAATTTCAAATTTCATTTACGCGCACCCCTGACCAGGATAACTGCTCAGGTTGACAGGATCATAGTGACAATCCATGTTGTGCAGAAGAAACTCTAGCCTTGACAATTGGAGGAGCTCTTGCGCACCCGGCTGGTTCAAGGTCATGACCCCGCTTAGATCAAACAAGCCTTCCACACCTTCAAAGTCGACGTACTAGCGCCAGAACAAAAGGTTAGAAATGTGTGTGCGTTGTATGTGTGTATGTGTGTGTGTGTGAATGTAACGTTGAAAGGGAGGGGAAGCAGAGAAATTCCCATCATCAGGCATTTTTGAAACTGGATCATCCAGTTCTGAGAGCCTGTGTTGAGTCCACCGCGCCGCGCCCTCACCTTCAGCGGCGCGATCCGCCGAATACCGTAACCCAAAATTCCGTCGGATGTGGTGTTTTGAGGTGGGGCATATGACAGCGATGCGGCGGCACAAGTATAAAAGGCCCCTGAATTGGCAGTGGTAACTACATGTTGCCCCGCAGTACACAAGCGGTCGTTGCGGGATCGCTTGTTCCGTCAGCTCATCAATCGATAGAGTGCGCCCGATGGCAAGACCGTCGGTGGAATTTTTAGTTTACCCGTCTTTTTTTAGTTTGAGCCATTTTTTCGCGTTCATTTTATGTTTCTCTCGTATATCCCTGTTTCACTCCTCGTTAAACGTACACAAGCAAAAAACTGAGGGGAAGTTGTCCTAGTACCAGAGCTCGGTTGGTCCCCAAACGAATGACGTGTTAGAGACCTCTAACGCGCTCTAACACGTCATTCGTTTGGGGACCAACCGAGGACAGGACAAAGTCAATTGAAGATATCGCTAGATTGTTCAGTTCCTAGCGTTCAAAGTTGGCGCTATCCGTAAGCCAGAGAATACATAGCTATCGCAGTACTGAGTGGTTAGTGATCCGGTTCGATAGTGTTGTCAGGTTGATAATTACGGAGATTGGACATAAGTGATTATAGGAACACAACACCCTAACCTAACCTACGAGAGGTAGCATTATACAATCTCCTTGTCTGAAGGGACAAACAGCATGCTTAAATTAGTTTTTCTAGCGATTATCGTTCCTCAAAGTTGATTATAGCGGTCTGTGCACTCTTAAGAATATTGATACGATTTGCGTCCAAGTCAGTTTTATCTGTTTTCGCATATCTGTCGCCCATCTCGTTCTTTCAGGTGCAACAACCATCAGCTTTGAGGGAAGAAGATCGATTGGGAGTTTGTTGAGCGGTTGATGCCCCATGAAGTGATACTCGAAGAGCGCAGAAGCCAGCTCCGAACCCCCCCCCCCTGGGCGATGTGAGCAGTTTCCACACGAGCAGCTTGGCTGCACCACACCCTGGAGTCCCTTCCCTTGCCTGCTCCGAACCCCTCCCACCCTTGAGCGACAAGAGGTTCGCTCGTGTAATGCTTGCATTGAAGGATTTCGCGCCCCATCGCCAACGCCGTGTTGGCCTGTTTGAATTTTTACCTTTCGCGCCCGAACAACTCGTCCGAAAACTCGTCCGCAGTTTTTTGCTTGTGTGCGTTTAACGGCGAGTCCCTGTTTCTCGTGCTAGTCGTACATCTGTTCTTTTGTTTTCCCACCGTTTTCCACATCTCTTATGCCGTTCAGCAATTTCCTCAGGTTCCTCTTCCCGAGCTTCTTTTTACCTTTTTCTTCATGTTTCTCGACTATTTCTGTGTCGTATCTGTTTTTTCTTCTATAGCTGAGTAACGCGGAAAACGGTGGAGAAACAAAAAACATATGTATACTTAGTACGAGAAACACGGATAGAAACGAAATGAACACGATAAAACGATTCAAACTGAGAAAATAAAGAAAGACTAAAAATTCCACCGAACGCCTCACCGCCGAGCGTACCCAGTCGACTGGCGAGCTGACAGAGCAGGTGGTCCCGCAGCGACCGCCTGAGTACTGTAAGACAACTCGTCCAATTCTTGATGGATAACTTTTCGTTACCCCTGGGGCCGTATGTTCGTGTTACCCCGTTGGGGGAGAATCGATCAATATCAGCATATTATATCACGCCCCAATCCCCATTGGGGGAGACTCGGGGTAGACGAGCCCTTGGGGCCGTATGCTATTCTCTCTCCAACCGTCCCCGGCCGGGTATGAAGCGGTCTCCGCCCACACATCCGGTATGCACATCATGCGTCATCGATTTTTCGCCCGTCCCCGAGTCGGGCGAGAATAGCATACGGCCCCTGGCGATTTAGTCGCGAGTCAGCGGTTGTGGGTGTACCAAAAAGAAGTGTTGCTTAACTTTCTACTGAAGCGGAGGTTACTAGGAGAGTCCCTAGCGCTGGAGGAGCTACAAGTGAGCTTCATAGTAATGTACCGTACTTTGCAAAAGCGTTACGAAGCTACAGCGCTTACATTCGTGTCAAGCCATGTGTTTGAGCTGCTCGTTCACCCGCCGATACATTTACAACCGGAAAAAACCCGTTCGAGTTGTCCGGCGTGCACAGTCGCGCGATTCAAACCTGGTTTTTATTAGCCATGGAACGCTCTTACCACGGGCTCTATACGTTGGAGCCAGGGATGAAGGACCTTAACGACGCTGTATGGGATTTTCTGCCCATCAACCCCCCCCCGACCCTATTGAAGAAGCACACAAATATCACTAGCTGCAGCAAGTGATTAGCAGAGGGATGGGCAACTCGGTCCCGTGACGATTTCCCTGAATCTCACCCCGAAACTACGGTGGACAACTCAGGCGGTTTTTTTCCTGCTGTAAGTTTATCAAACACTGTCGTTCACCTGGAGCCAGACTCATCAACGACTTACAGCAATTTAACGGAGAAAATACAGCAGAAATTCCTGATAGCGCGGCTTATCAACAAGCGACATGGCGGAATGTTTCAAAATATCGCTTGACAAGCCGCGCTATTAGGGATTTCGGCTGTATTTTCTTCGTTAAATTGCTTTAAGTCGTTGATGAATCTGGCCCCTGATTACAATTAAACATAGGATTCTGCGACGTCCTTACGTTTGGTGGGAAAACTCGTCCGCGTTGCTTGAATTCAATAGCAAAATACTAGTCCTTGCGTTCTTGCTTTTTTAGCGCATGTTTAAGATGGACGTGACACCTTGCAACTCCTCTAGAATAGCGAGAGAAAGCACTGTATGTGCAACATGTGGAAAAAAAGAGAAGGCAAGATAAAAGTACGGAATTTCTCGAGCAACCTCCGGGAAAACTCTCGGGTGGCGAACGCACCGTTCCTGATCCGAGATGGAAAGGAACCCTGCTTTCCGTCTAAGGCGTGAATCAACAAATAAAGGGTCAAACAAAAGCAACAAACAATCACAACCACTTCGACATGATGTAATCACTGGTGAAATTAATTAGGGAAAAATGGGAGGAGGAAAGTGAGGGAAACACCGTGTTTCCCGCTTTATCGTGTTTTGATCCATCAGTGCATACCTGTCCGCATACATTGGATCAGATCGAAAATCTTCGGATAATTGGACGGACCGTTGTGCGGACCCCGGATTTTGGATGATTCGGATCGAGAATCCGAATCGTCTATCCGAATATGATTCATTCGATACATTACATTCTCTCGAGAATCCGGACAATTGGATGATTGAGACAGCAGTGATTTTGCGGGCCTCGGATTTTTGGAAGCACTGTGTCGGGACATCCGAAATTTATTCATTCGGATCCAATGTACACTTGCCCAAGAGTATGTCCGCTTTATTAACCGCTGTCGTCGTGCACAACAAACGACGAGGGTTCACAATACCGTATCGTTATGGCGCCGCTCTTCCCCATAACTAATCGCTGCTTTCGCCGTTGTTGCATCCGAAGTATGCTATATTAACGGTAGGTACTCCACAATGAACACAAAGATGCTACGTGGAAGCATTATAAAGTGTATCCCGCCGAGGTGAACAGCATTATGGGAACTTGAAGTTTACAATTTAGAAAGGTATTCTGCAGCTCAGTGGAAACGAAACGAAAGTTTAAAATAATTTCAACGAAGAAGACGAAACTCACTTGGCCCATGTCCAATACGACAGCATCCCGAGCTTCTATCAGCCAATAAAGAAAGAACCCGTACTCATCAATTCTTACATGGGCGTTGACCTCTAGGGATGTGCTCTCCTAAAGCAATCGAGAATGAATTCAATGTCGAGCCATTCTAGACAAAGTCACACAGCTACTTGTAAGAAATTGAAGAAGGAGCGCAAGATGTTTCATGTCAAGTTAGAAGAAAGAAAAGAATGAAGGACGAAGAACTTCGGATGAATAATCCGAAGCAGAAGGTCGAAGACAGAAGACACTGCGCTCCAATGTAGCACACCACTGGTTTCACGAGGCAGTTCCCCGTTTGTTATGAAGACGACTGACAACGGCAAATACCTGCCTACAATGATCTACGAAATAATCCGCTTAGCAACACTCACGTCATCGTATCGATCAAAAACAGAACCATGTTGGAGCAAGCTAGGCACATTCGGGCGCCAGTTGAATTGGAACTCCTTGGCCATTTGGCCTCTCTTCTCTTAGTGTACTCTGAAGCCCGGCCAGCTTACTCTCGCAATACCATCTCACGATTCTGCAAAGCGAACAACTGTACTTGAAACACCGAATAAAAGGCGTCGCGAGGACGAGAAACGAAGCAGATGGAGGAGGGAAGCGATGCAGCAACTGGGTGAGATCCGAAGATTGCCAGGGACCTCTACTAGCTGGAGTCGAATTCATCAACGACTTACATAACTTGAACAGAGAATTCGCAGCGGAAAACGCAGATAACGCGGCTTATCGCTCACCATATCGCTTGCTAAGCCGCGGTATCAGGGATTTCGGCTGTAATGTTCTCTGTTAAATTGCTGTAAGTCGCTGATGAATCCGGCCCCTAGTGACCACCGGTGACCGCATGTGTGCCGAAAGCTGAACGACGGGGAAAGGGGAGAGGTGGATTAGGCGTCGGACCCGCGACGGGTGGGAGGAGTGCGTACAACGCCGCCGGCTACCGTGCGGGCGGACGACGGCTTACTCCGGTGCTCCTCCGAGTGCCGTTTGCCTTGACAGACTCGCTGTCCAACTCTCGCATGAAGATTATCCAGACCATTTCCCAAGGGCGGGGCGATTTCAAACGCCCCTGTTGCTCCTCTGAGGAGTCAGAAGGGAGAGACTCGTCCATAGTTAACGATACCCTGTCTAGTCGCCTGAACAAAACATAGAGATCGATCAACCCCGAAGAGCACCGTCAGAGCTGTTCATAGTTACCTCAGGTGTTAGCATTTGAGCGCGCAATCCATCACTGAATGCTCGAGGACCTCGAAGCATGAACTTGCTCTTCTACGCTGGCCGAAAATTCCTGCCATCGTTAACTTCCTGTTATGCGCTGAAGTGGGAAGGGTCCGAAGCGCATGTCTGGACGGCGAAAGCGAGTCATACGGGGAGAATCTGCATCATGCAGTTAGAATGAGGGTTTGTTTTCTCTCTGCCATGAGTTCGCAGCGGCAAGGTGCCTTCACGAGCGCTGGAGTGAGTCATACCTACATGCCGACTGCGACAAGCGCTTCGGGGCGCAGTGGGTAGCGGAGTGTTCCCCGGGGGGTAGTCTCGGATGTTCGGCTGTGGCTTGCCGCCGTCGTTTTGCGTTTTTACCCTTCGGCTGAGAACTGGGAAGGTCTGACTTCCTCACAGTTCTCATGCTTTCTCTGCATTTCCAACAGTATGCTGTGGCAAGCTGCCATGATGGGCTACTCTGTTACTAACTGGTTTCAGGCACAAGGCGAGAAGAAGGGTATTCAAAATAATGATGTATGAACATTCTGCACTAGTGACACACTGGAACAAAGTGTTTGAAACCAAACGACGGGGTACCGTATAAAAGGTAGAGATTCCTCACAGCTCACTTATCTGAATGGGCTAGTGCCCTTGTGGAGAAAAAACCATCCTGCTCGGATTTTCAAAGATGGCAGGGGTGACGTCGTATATCCTGACTTTAACCGGGCATAAGGAACTAGTCTTTCCGCGCGAGAACAGCAAAGCTGTCGGTTCACTAGACACGAGCCTGGCTGGGTCGGACCGGTGACACCCGAAGGCACAGCTCGAACACGCAAGCCCTCTCTTCGAGGCGTGGTGATTCGAAAAGCCGGTTCAAGAATTGTGAGTAAGAGCAGGGTATCCGGCAACTGTGGAGCGGAGACATTGTCAAAGAAAGCGAGCATTGTTGAAGTCAAAGAGGTCAATTTAACGAACGAGATCAGAGTTGTCACAACGTAAAAAAGCGAGAAAAATGCATGAAAATCTGTGAAGAATCAGACCCTCTCAAATCTCAGCCGAGGAATAAAAATGCAAAAATGGTAGCGAGGAACCCGACCGGGACACCCTTCCCAGGAAGCCACACCGTTACCTATTGCGTTCCGAACCGCTTGTCACCATCGGCGTGTGGGTGCGGTCTACTGCAGCACTCGTGAGGGCACCCCGCTGTCGCTTTTCCCGTCTAGATGTACGCTTCAGACCCCTCCCTTGCAGAAACCGGTGTTGTCCTCCGCAAAATGAATGACAGAGGAGAAGGATCGGCGTTAACTAATCCCTTTTGAGGCTTGTGCTCGCACTGAGATTGCATATGCTCGTAGATCATCACACAGAACTACACGAAGGCACCCGCAATTTTTCTAATCTGGCGTACCCTGTTTAAGAAGCCTTGCCGGTGCGACATGGGCACAAGCCCGCCAAGCACCCACTTTGCTCCTACAGGACATCGGAGGCGATTTGAATGCGTATTTGGCTTATAAAATGACTTGCGATGGCCAGCGTTTTGTCCCTCCGGACAAGTCTGGTTCCAATTCACCAACACCCGATGGGAGGCTGGATGGTTGGTGTTTGTAGACTCGAACAAGGGCGTTAATCAGAGGTGCAAGTGGCAGCTGGCGCCATTTGCAACTGCGCTACCGTGGAGAACCTCCAACAAGATGTTTGGCAGCGGATATGGTGCATAACGTCTGGTCAAAGGATAAAATAGAACAGAAACTGGCAATGCTATATGAGAGGAGATTCCAAAAATACGCGCATCTTTATAGTTCGTTCTGCAACACGCCATATGAATGCCATTTGTTTGTGGATCTAAGATAGCATTTCAAAGAGAGGACCCAAAATGTCGCCAGTCGTGAATCGTAAACCATTCGCCAAAAATCGCAATCGTAGGCACACCCCTGGTGGTTCCTATCTGTGCGTGAGCTTGCACTGATGCGGAGTTGATCTCCGCTCGGAACTAGAGGCGGCCGTGACAAGCACGGACCTCTGTCGTGAGAGGAAGCGGTCAGCCTGCTCTCGTCAGTATACATGTACCCCATATGTCGGCTGAAAATGCTCGCTACTCAGTTCAATTCTTCGTTCAAACCACTCTTCAGTGCGGCACTTTCTGCGATGGCGCGTTGCTTCTTTCCACCAGCAGTATAGAGGCATGGTGGAAGTGGAGACAGGTGACCATCGGAGCTTAAGTCTTCTATGTCAGCCGCAGGTTCCACGGAATGATTCGAATTATTCAATGAGGTGCTGCGACGGAAAAGTGTTAGGACATCACTGATGGAGGGACCAATTCAAAACATCGGCTAATCAGTGAAAAGAGATCGTACATCTATGAGGATAGAATCTCTTTTAGTTTAAACTCAGACCACGGAAACGTGGGTCTGCATGTCGCGGGAAACTCAAGAGGTTGAGAGATTTCGTTTCGGTGATGTGAACAGACATGCTTCTAGCAACGCGATTTATAGTCAGAGTGGAAAAATCAGTGCAGAAGATTGATGCTCCAGGGACACTATTTTTTGTAGATGGATTTTTAGGGTTGTGTGATATGAGAATGTAGGAATATGCAAAAATAAGCTCCACAGCGATACGAACGTCAGACGCCTCGCTCAAGCCCCATGGTTGGGATTCGTTTTAAGGATGCTAACCATCAATGGGCGACTCTTGTGCAAAGCGAAAAGCTTCGACGGCTAAAAGCCTGACAGCGCTTACAACATTCAACCAAGGAGAGGCGATCTTGGAAAGATAATGGTCCGCTCTTTTTTGTTTAAATTCTTGTTAATAAAACCAATTTTGCTGCCAACTTCTGTCCAAAAATGGCTTTCAAGATGAAAGCTTCCATATCTCTACTTTTCACTGTCCTCTAACAAGAGGACAGTTGGAACTTAAACAGGACGAGGCAGCAGTCTTCGATGAAAGAGGCATTCAGGACCGCTAAAAGACGACGGTCTACAGCCAAAAGGCCGCCAAACTCTCCCATAGTAGACTGCTCTCTTGTGCTGAATGACCTGCTCTAAACAGTGGTCCAACTGCGACTTGCAGGTGCATATAATCCCATAATATAATAATGTGGTATGATAACATAACATGCAAACATCACAGCTAATAATTCTAGATCGATTAAAACATATTGGTTTACTAACAACTCAATCGTAATACAAGAACTTTCAAGTTTAAATGTTAAACTATATTCCGTAGGTTTTACTGATATGCTCACGAACCTACCTCACATCACTATTATAGAAAAAAATTATTTTTATTTATTTATTTATTTATTTCATGCACTCATGGGTACTTCAAAAAGAAAAAACAGTCAGCACTCCACAAAGAAAGAAACTGTGGTTAGTATGTCAAGAACGCAATAGAAGAACAAGGAAGGAACGAGAATCAAGACACAACTAAACACGAAACTGAGGAGTCGCAATTATTTTGTCAACATTGCTGATCCCGAAATACCTCAAAAAATTCGTAAGCCTACAAACATATTCTTCTAATGAGTAGAAAACCCGGTGTACTAAGAACGAGGAAACGAACAGGCCTATACTGCGGCTCTACTTGACTTGAAAGTCTATCCGGAAATAAATTTTGTCTGCAATATAAAAGAATCTTTGGCGATAATAAATACCATTAATTTAAAACTATAATTAGGAAACAACTGCTCCCCGACCTATATTACAGAGATTAAATGGTTCTCCACCTTGAGTGCTACGACTTAGTAGGCACGCAACTGGCATAACCATACCTGGGCGGGTTCTATCTTCCAGGAACCTCTTTAAACTGCTACACCCCAGGCGATGGCCTAGTAAGGAGACCCGCAGAGGAGATAGATATGAAAAGATATAGTCAGGTAAAAGTGTTGAAGCAGCAAACTGGTTGTAACTGGTTGTAACCATATAAAAATAAAAAATAATAAAACAGTGAGTTCTTCAAGCCAAAGAGAGTCATTGCCTGCAGCACCTGTGCTTTCCGAATGATATGAATCAGCACTACTAAAAGGCAGTAAAGATCTTACTCTAGGAAAATTGAGGTATTTCGAGGAAAAGCAATTACGAACGCGAGGGGTAAGTGGGACAAAGGAAGCTAAGAACATAGGGGGGGGGAGGAATCTGAGAGTACCATTATTCAAGACGTCAGTAAAAGAATCTCGTGGACAAGCCTATTTATGGGAGAGGCGATGATACTATGTCGAAGGACATGTGCGAAGACATTTTGCATTTTATTTCATTTTATTTGGATATTTTTGCACAATAATGTGCGCTAAAACATGGAGTTTTACAAGGCAGCACCCTCCTACAGTGAAAAAAACTTAAATGAGGGAAAGAAGAATAAAACGAGACAAACATACGAAGGGCAATACAAAACAACAATTAAGGTGAAATATTGGCAAATGGATGTCCAAAAGCGGCAAAATAAAAAACCAAAAACAGGCTCAGCTACTATTCACTTTTTGTTTTTGAATACTCATTTTAAGTTCAATGGCGGCAGGTAACGCTAGGGATAACGTACTCCTCATGAGCAAGAGGACTTGCATGAAGAATCTGACGCTGGATTTTCGGATGTTTCATGTTTGATAATTATAATACCCAAGTAACAATAAGTAGACAAAAATAAACAAGGAAGGTATGATTAGCCATATAAAGAAGTCTAAACAAAGTCTAGTAAAAAGACTGGTATTGCCTGGCCGAAGAGTAGTCCTGCACTTGTTTCTTACCATAAAAGAAATTATCTAAAAAAGCTACTAAAAGATGCAGAAAACCATGCCTGCGCTATAATTCAGAGCTAACCGTGAAGTCATCTTGATCACGACCTATTATAAAATGCGCTCGACCTCCTAAGCTAGCGATTCCGGGGCGGGCCCTGTATCTCAAAAGCAACTTTAAACTGGTACGCACCCCGGGCGCTGCATAGAAGGGAGGAGCGCATGCTGGAAAACAGTATATTGATACGCTGAATGGAACTCTAGAGTCGAAAAAAAATAAAGAAGATATCATTAAATACAGAAAAAATTGCATTCAAGGACTACTCTTTAGCAATGCAACACATAACTTAAGGTGAGAACACGAGTAGGCAAAGTAAGAAATCATAAGTTGGTATGTTAGATAGGCAATCCCCATCCGTAACAGTTCAGAGCAAGACCTGCCAACTAAACCTAAGGAAATCTCTTCAAGATAAAGAGCTTTTTTCGATTCAGGATTCAAAACCAGATTGCAGCTCAAGTGAACAGTAGCGAAAGTTAAAATTCCAGTTTCTATGAAGCACTGGAAAATTGTTTGCCAATAATGACAACAAACAGGCTTCGTGTGAATGTCAAATGATACACCTTATCAATATAAAGAATAAAGGACGGCGTTATTCAATCCTCTTTGGGATGCGCTACGCATTCTACTTCTACGGGATGTCGTGGAGGCGTGTTGAATGCGTATTTGGCCATACAATGACTTGCGATGGTGAGCCGATGAACAGGCCAGCGCTTTATCCCCCCTGGACAAGTCTGGTACCAATTCACCGAGGTCGAAGGGATGGAAGGCTTGGTTGGCCTGGGCGCGAAATCCAAACCAGGAACCTGGTGTCGGATGCAGGCGACAGCCGGCGCCTCCTCCGACTGCGCTCCACGCGCCCACAAATTAATCCATACGTAAAAACAAGTTGATTAAATCCAAAAGATACGATTAACACATAACTGATACCACCGTGTAAAATTTTTTCGAAGAAACAAAATTGGCTACGCAATTCTTAATTCTAGCCAAGCATTAAATATAAATTAACTAGATTACCCACCACTATATAATTGACTTAGCCTTCACGCGTGGTTCGATGAGTATCTCACGCAGGTTTCTACCTGCGTGAGATACTCATCGAACCCCGCGCGGTTAGAAACCTGAGTGAGATACGCCTCATCGAACCCCGCGCGGACAAAATGTGCCTTTCAAGATGGGATGCTGCAGCAGCAGAGGCACAGCCTCCTCCTGCCTGGCACAGCAGCATTTGCGTGCGTTTCTGAGCACTTGGATCCACAAGGGAGTCCCCTACATCGTGCAACAAGCGTCTGCAGTCAGAAGAAGTGACACCGTCGTCGTACGATCAGCAACCACATTCAGATTCAACATGGGATGCTGCTGCAGCCGAGGAAGCACAGCCTCCTCCTGTTTGACACAGCGGCGTCTGCACGCGTTTCTGAGCATCTGGATCCGCAAGACGGGTCCACTACGTCGCGCAACAGGCATCTGGAGTGAGAAGAGGAAGTCACCGGCATCGTGTGACGAGCGGCCCCTTTCAGAATTCAGAATTATCCCATGTTGAACGGAAAATGTTACCCGTGCGAGATACTCCTCTGCGTCCTCACCGACGTCTGCCGTGAGCATGGGAGGACAATAAGGGCGGTGGAGAAGGGAAGTAAGGGGACCTCTAGTTTAGATCAGGTGAACGATCAGGAAGGAAAGGAACAACCTGGAGGAGGGAGCAGGTTGGGAAAGCCAGCAAGAAGAGACCAGTAGGGGGGTCAATAGTGGAAACAAGGAAGTGTGCTACTTTACGTAGGTCAGCGAAGTTGCAAAGTCGCACGAAGCGTGCAAGTGCGAGACACGCCGTCAGGCGTGTCGGAGCACTTATGTATAAACTATAGAAAATCTAATTTATAAAACTCAGAATATAAAATTAAGCACAGAATATAAGATTTAAAATATTCTAAAACATATTCGCCTAAAAAATCAAATTTTTATGAATTATACTTAATAATTTTGCAAGTCCAAAAAGGTTATAACACCTCCGTCTCCACTAATGAGTCACCTGGGAGGTGTTACAACAAAAAAGGTTCGTCTGAAGATAGGCGGCGAAACAAACCGTTTTGAAGAAGGCAAAAATTTGTAGTCTTATGTTTTCCGCTTTCACATTGCTTTATTACTGAAATCATATTTTGAGAGAAAGAGCAAAATTTCACAGAATATCCAAAACGGCCACCGTTGAAGTGCTCGTCGTTACCCTTCGCAAGAGCTTGACTACCAGTTGAAGACATGTTTTTGGGCAACTAAGACGGAATCTTATTGAAAATGGATAAATACTACGCAAGCATTCATTCACAACTTGTACATTCTAGGTGTTCTCCAGCCGTTCCCTCGACTCAGTTAGCTTGGTGCTTGTGGGACACGAGACGATAAGAAAGCTACTGGGGCAGCTCAAGCATGGGCTGCGATTTCTGCCGAAAATTTACGACCCCTCCCTCCAGAAGGGTCTTGATACGACCCCTCCTCTCCTAGAAAATCGATGGATTTGATAAGTTGTCTCTTCTGTTGCAAACAATTTTAAAAAATGTGAAAAAAGAAGAACTAATGATTAATATTTAGTTAACAACGTTTTGATGCAAATAAATCAATGAAGGTTTTTCAGGCATGGCAACGACATTGCGACATCCTGAGCACCGCTTCTTCTACGGAAAGAGGACCTCATTTGGATCTGGAACCGTATATAACAAAAAATCGAGCAGTTATTCCACGATTAAATAATAAATTTTCTGAAACAGTTTTCAAAATAGCTGAAATAGGTCGATTGCTTTTTTCGCAGTGACGGCGCAACACATTTTTTAGCTGAGGGATGTAACTACTGAAGTTGAAGATGGATCTTAATGAAATTTGCCCTTCAATTTGCAGCAGGAAAATTATCAGGCCTCTCCTATGTAACTGTTTATCCGATCAGGTGGAGTGATTTGCCTATGATAAATTTTCCAAAAATAGAAAGTTCCCTAAACAGGTGATACCGGGAGCTGAAGCTGGAGTTCACAATAGCACAGTTTTTATTTAGCACTTGTTCAAGGAATCGAGTCTTTCCTAAGAGATCTTCCTTATGATCAGATGAGATCATGCTCAAATTTTTTTCAAAAATTAAGATTTCTACATCTGAAGTGAACGATGTCTAGAGATAAGATGAAGCTTTAGAAAACGATAATTTCTATTAAATATATTTTCAAAAACCAAGTCTTTACAGTACTTGCGCAAGAACGATATCTCCGAGGAATTTTGCCTTAGGAACCAAATCGAACTACGAACCCCCACCCCTCGATCTTGAACCAAAGTACGACCCCCCTGCGATTCTCGCACCTCACGCTTGAGCCTGCCCCACCCCTCCATCTTGAACCAAAGTACGACCCCCCTGCGATTCTCGCACCTCACGCTTGAGCCTGTAGCAGGGCATCTCACTGCACTGGGGCGTGCGCACGGGAAAATGACGCAGTTCTCGGCGCTCCTATGCAGCAGCTGCGGATGGCCAACGAGGTCGAAATGCACGTCGCGCAATCGATGCGGTGCAGCTTCTAAGCTGCAGCGCCATTTTCACTGCCATGAAATGGGGCAGATGATCCGAAGCTGATGAATTGAAAAGTGGAAGCAGCTTCTGTTAAGGAAGTCCCTTGTAGTGACCTGGTGCTATTACTTGATATACCAGCGGAATACGACAACTGTTATTGGTTTTTTGCTGATAACTTATTCAGGACCACCCCAACTGAACTGCAAGTTGACGGTATGAGAATGGGAAGAAGAAGCGCAAAACACCCATGATAAGCTGATAAGGCTGCAGAGCCAATAAACGTGGTTGAGCAACCTGGATAGTGGTAAGCACTGATAGTGTGAAAAGTGGAGCGAGAGCGATTTCACTGGTATCACCGGAACAAAAAATCTAACACTGCTGAACTGCAACGCAAGGCCAATTCAAATAAAAGTGGTAGTTAATAAGCCGAAGTAGGGCAAAACTTTTTTCGGTGCAAGTCCGGAGGGGGGGGGGGGGGAAGCACGCTTTTCCTCCCTTATGACAAGCAGAGAATTTGCATAAACTTCTAAAACAGAGGTGCTATCCATGTCTACATATAACTGTAGGAAAAAACGTAGGCTTGAGGCGGCCGGAGTAAAGTTACCGGTTAAGGTAGGGATATAGGTTGGCCTCCTTTTCTAGACTTGCACCTGTGTTTCTTTGTTCGCCCCACTTCCATAGGGAGACGCACTGTTTAAGGCCTCAGAGTGCATAAAAGCAGAGGTATGCAGTTGCATAGTTCAGACTGAGTTGGCTAGCAGGAAGCCACTCGCTTCTGAAATAGAGCAACTGTGGTTCCTTACACTGGAACATAATCACGCATCCAGAATGGATCAAACCTTGCTCCGGTTCCGATTTGGTTTGCGCACTAAATGCTTCCTTTCTGTCACAGAATAACAGAGATACAGTTCTCTCTCGTCATTACTCGTTTGAAGGGGCTATTGCAGGAGTCGCGTCCCATCCGGAGCTGACCTTTTCTACACCCTCTTACACACCGATTTATCTGAAACCGCATACAATGATTGAATATGACTACATATATGTGACCATCAAGAAAGATGAATACATCGAACAACAAACAAAAAGCAAGCAACGTTTAGTTTACTAGTGAAGCGCTGTACTTAAAGATGCTCTTTGTTATATGCATAATTATGACCAAATGTGAGAGAAATATACGGGTACTGGAGGAACGTGATCAACAACGAAACTGTGTATCCTGATGTTGCAAGAACTTTTGCTATTTATTTATTTATTTATAACTGCACCTTGATTGTGCTCATAAGAAACAGGGTAAAAAACCAATCCTGCACAATTATAGTCGACAACGCTGATCAGCAGATTAAAAACAGAATCATTATGCACTGCTATTTCGTATTTTTCAGTAATGCGCTACTATTAGAAGCCCAAGTACAAGGAGCCTGAACAATGAGTGGTCATAAAACAGTACGAATGGGAGTAATATGTCCACTTCATTTGATATAATTGAATCATATGGCGTGATTGTGGTGTATCCGTGCAAATCTCGGTTAGTCAATCAGTACAGGGTGCGTAAAAAGTATTGACGCACCTACTTTTTGTTTCAGCTCCAGCTTTCTCTTCCTACCTCTCTAGGTTTTTGTGTGTTATTTTTGTTGTCTGTATTGTTCTCAAAAAAAAAAAACACTCACGAAAAAACTGAAGAAATATGATCGTCGTCGTTACGGTGGCCCTTTTTTTGTCTGTTACCCAAAGAGCAGAATACTTCCTTAACAAGAGAATTATTCGCTGTTCGAAACGTTTATTGAGGAAAGAGGTCAGCAACCCAAACGTCAGCCACGGCTCTGTCATAACAGGTGATGATTACGATATGTTCAAGCACGCAAACGTTCAAATCCGAAATTATCAATCTCTGTCCGATAACGGCAAACAGATAACGCGCGCAGGTTTAGACAGCTTCTCAGACGAGCATAGCTTAAACATGAATCCGCTGGATCACTCTTTTTAGGCGATTTTGGAGAATGAGGTCTGGGCTACTTTCAACAGAAGTGAGCAGTCCCAGAAGGCTACCCTGTTCAAAGCACGGGACGAAATCCAAGCGAGTACTTGCGGCGCGTGCTCATGAATTTTTCCGTCGTTTTCGTTCCTGTATTCACAGTAAAGGAGCCAATGTCAATTACGAGTTATTCTATCGTGTTTGCAAGATCATTTTCCATATTTCCCAAGTGAATATTTTAAAACTTACTGCGCAATACTATTTCCACAACCGTCATTTAGTGCGTCAATACTTTTTACGCACCCTGTATAGCTATGGCGTTATCAAAATTCTCGCGCCGGGCGGGTCTGAACCGGCACTCTCTGCCTTCCGGACGCGACATTGGTCTTCTACGCTATCAGCGCTATTAAATCGAACCTCACATCTGAATAATGCATCTGTGATACCCTCATTGCAAATGGCCTGTCATCACTCTCCCATGATATTGGGATGTTGCATGTGATCAAGCAGCGCTGCTGCTGTAATCCTGTCCGAATATCACAGGGTGTAGAAGTCCCGCATGGCGCGAGAGTTCTGACCGCAGCAGAACATCCTGTAACAGCTGTATAGCCTCTATGCCAGCTGCTCTAGGCTTAAAGCAAATGTGTAGGGTGTTGTTCTGAATAAACCGAGTTTCACCTCACATCTTCTCTTGTTTCTGATAGAGGGACTCTCCTTATATACGGAGGCTTCTAACGACTACTGGGAGT
This sequence comes from Heligmosomoides polygyrus polygyrus, assembly GCA_947396885.1. Lineage (NCBI taxonomy): Eukaryota > Metazoa > Nematoda > Chromadorea > Rhabditida > Heligmosomidae > Heligmosomoides > Heligmosomoides polygyrus. The sequence goes on from OX377204.1 coordinate 45,154,710, forward strand.
CTCCCACTGGGCCTGACATATATACTGCTGACTATGAACACCTTCGTCGGCCGCGTATGCGCGATAAACGTCGATATGCAACTATTACACTCGCACACAGGCGCGGCTTGTGAGCTTTAACGAGGCACTAGAAAGATAGATCTAGGGCCGGATTTGGGGCATCGGCTTACAACAATTTAACGGAGAAAATAGAGCCGAAATCCCTGATAGCGCGGCTTATCAAGCGTTGTGGTGCTGCATTTCTGCTATATTTCGGCTATATTTTCTCCGCTAAATTGCTGCTAAATTGTAAGTCGTTGATGAATCCGGTCCACGATCGGAATCACAACCTCGTCAGTTTCCTTGGGCCCGGAGTCGAGTCCTGTTCGTGTTATAACGGGAGTCATGTTGAACGCAGAGCTCCTCTCAGAACCGCGCTATAAACGAATAGCGTTACATCCGTTGCGTTGGTTTGTGTTGACGTAAATGTGAGCCGGCCGGTTCCCGAAGAAAATCTACGCTATATCGAGAGTCGCGTTTTATACCATTTTCAGGTCGAACTGGACACTTATCAAATCATATTGGACACTTTTCAGAGCAAACTGAACACTTTTCACGTCAGATTGGACACTCTTCTAAGCTCGCCTAAGACTTTTGAAATCAAAAAGAAATTGAAATTGAAACAGCCTTCATACAGGTTGAACTAGACTCAATAAATGATCAGAAAAAAAATTGTTCAAGGAAAATTTAGAATAACTTTTTTGAATTTTTTTTACTTTAGCTGCCTGAACGAGTGTAATAATTTTATAAAATTTTTACTTTTCGAGAAAATAACAAGACAAATTCTAATGCGCAGCAAAGCAGCAACCATATAGTGCACTAAAAGACTAGATTGCGCCATGCGCTCGAAAAGCTCGTCGCGATTTTTATTTGATTGATAGTGTAAATGCTGCTTACATGAAACAAGAAGGTGGGATATGTACTTTTTGCATTGTCTACAAGTAAGTATAAATCGACATATAAATGTAATCAACATATAGATAATATAAATCTACGCAAGCAGTATTCTTTTCCATTTCATGTTTCAACTAGAGAAATTCTACATAAGTCGTTACTCAAATAAAAGTGGTTATGATATTAAGGAGAGTACTTCAACAATGCCAGTTAACAGAAAATAACTTTAAGCTTTATTTTTCCACTTTAAAGCTTAATTTTCTACGAAAAATTAGAATTTAAAAATTTCCAACAAAGCGTTCACTTATTATGTAAGTGAATTAAAGGTTAAAAGAAATCATACTGAAATTATCCTCGAGCAAAAAAACTGTAGACATTGCAACAAGTACAGTTGTTAACAACGCACATACCTCGTTGTTTCATGTGAACAGCACTTGCACTATCAATCAAATAAAAATCGCGACGAGATTTCGACTGCATGGCGCAATCTGGTCTTTTAGTGTGCTATATGGTTGCTGCTATGCTGCGCTTTAAGACAAATTTTAATTTGTTATTTTTTCTCCAAAAGTAAAAATTTTATAGAATTCTTACACCCATTTGGGCAACTAAAATAAAAAAAATTTTTAAAAAAGTTATTCTAAACTTTCCTTGAACAAAAAATTTAGCTAACCATCTTATTGAGTCCGTAGTTCAACCTGTATGAAGGTTGTTTCAATTCAGAAGAGTTCTCTTTGATTTTAAAGGTCTTATAAAAAAGTCTTGTTAGGCGAGCTTAGAAGAAGAGAAGCTTAGCTTAGAAGAGTGTCCAATTTGAATTGAAAAGTGTCAATTTCGGTTTGAAAAGTGCCCAATTTGGTTTTGAAAAGTGTCCAAATCGACCTGAAAATGGTATATATAAAGGAGGGCGCATGGTAGAGCGGTTGGGAGAGGCGCTCGCTGTTGCGTACACCCGATTCCAGGTTCTTGGTTCGGATGTCCTGCCCAAAACCAAGCCTTCCATCCCTCCGTGGTTGAAGAATTGATGCGAGATTTGTCTGGGTAGAATAAGACACTGCTTCAGGACATCGTATAGGCCAAATACGCATCCATATTACATCAAGACATCTCGTGAAGGTAGAATGCGTGACGCATCCTTTAAAGGGATTGATTAACGCCGTCCTCGATCCTTTATCAATACATGTATGTTATACTTTCGTATTGGAGTAATTTCTTCGTGACACTCTTGGGATCCCATTAGTGCTGCAGGGTTGCGAAGAGTAAAGCAATTGACGGTATGGGTGCGCAGTCCGCAAAACACCGAACTTCTTTCAGGCCTTTGATAGCGACGATACCGTCGAAACGTCAGGCGTAATAAAGTTGAATTTAACAAAGCTGCGTGGCACAGAAGATTTGAAACTATTCAACCAAAATGCCCAGGTTTTGTGATAGTCGATCATGAAGGCTTGTATATACTTTATTATAGATGTACTTATAAAGAGTTCATAAGAACCTGCACCACAAGAGTAAATGGCATTTAAACACTGATGGTGTGATCAATCATCTTAGGCCACTGGTATGATTGGTGAAGGGTAAACGAGAACCGTCGAATGGGAGGCCCAAAGAAAGCCTGACGATAGGGACTGAGGAGGTCCGGGCTGACACCTTACGCAAACAGCATGCAACGCGGCGCAAATGCGGTAAGTAGACTAATTGGCAGCTGATTGAAAAGACAACTCCCGTAATCGAAGCTGACTTCTCGAACAGTTGGAAAATCAGGAAATAATCAGGAATGACACTAAATGTATGCAGTGGAAAAACACATATCCTCTCGATGATGAGGTGAACAGTCTCTTTACAGCCTATCACATACGTATGTATGGTATGTACAACTCAGGACAAAAAAGGTGAAAGAGTAGCGTTATTCGGCCTAAGGGAGATAACAAGATGAATCAACTTCCGGCTTAGGCAAGTGCATAGACGATTTTTTCAGACTCAATAGTCTCACCAGTATTCAAGATTTTGTAATGGACTAGACCAGCCATTGTCCACCGTCACCACAGCGTTCTTTGGATGGAGACTCGGTTTCGGCATCTCCGCCTACCTCGATCTGAACATTCGAGACATTCATCTCCAGATCGAAAACTTTTGAACCAGTGGCGAATTCTGCGTTTTGCAGCGAAATCCTCTCCAAATGCAGCGTTGATGTTACGAGCGCTGCGGCTGCGATGTTGTGTTCTCTTTTCTACACATATAAGTAGAACACCCGGATGTCACGTTGATTCATACTATAAAAACGACGCAAAAACTCGGCAAGAGACGGTAATGTCACAAAGCTGTAAATGGTAAGAACGCGTAGATTCTGCGCTTTCAGAAGCTACATATATACAGTGCCTGAAACGGAAACATTCGTACCCAGGAAAAATTGACCAGAAATCGAAGCAGCAAAGTCGGCTATTTCATATGCAACGACCTAATAATTCATTCCCAACTGCCAGGGACTCAAGTTCGGTAGGGCCAGCACCACACAACAAGCTGTGCTTTCGAATTTAGCATGCTGTGCTCACTAGGCTAATGAAGCTGAATGCAGATATTAGCTTTACGCATAGAACACATGTAACGGCTGAGACTGCTCGAAGAGAATGGAAAGCGTCTGTCGATTCATTTCAAGGGCTGTCTGTCACTTTAGGAGCCACTATCCCAGCGGTAGGTCCGGAGGAAGGGTTACCTCAGAAAGACATAAATGCAAGACCATCGGCCGCTTCCGCAGCCAGCACGTTTACAGCAGATAAAAGGTGCAGCGGAGTAACCTCTGGGGTCGCAGTCTGGGATTGGCCTTTGGTATTGGGTCTCGCCACCGGTGGCTTAGTGGTAGGGTGACTACTCATAGGCACGGGGTCAAGGGTTTGTATCCACATGTTGTCGTTCTGCTTTGCTCGTTAATAAACGTTAAGGAGATTGGGTTCGCTACAGCATTATTGGATTTTGGTCAGAGCTATGAACCGACCGATTAGTTGCAATTGCAGTCAATCCAAGTGCTGGAGGAAGAAAGCTTGCTGTGAATTCCTTGAAAAGTTACATGCTGGTGTTAGAGAACATTGCGACATAAAATTATGAGCCTCTGTCGTTGCAAAGTACACCTTGGGTTGGCGCCGTACCTTCCAAAGAATAAACAACTAGTGGGAATGCGACGGCAATATATCAAGCAATGGCATTGACTGGCTTCCAAAACGTCTTCCCGGCCTTTCACAGTTCTAATTTCTGGCAATTTTATGGCTATGACACGACTTAAGTTTCTCATTACTCCGGCAAACAATGCAGGAAACTGTGAAAACAAAAACATTGGATGAAAGAGTAGGAGACATCACTGTTGCTTGCTCCTCAGATGGGCGAAAATCATTGGGAAGAAGTCTGCAAGAATGAAAGATGATTCGCACGGAGACGTAACCAAGTAACCCCAGAATAGCGAAGATGCTATGGAAGTCGTCAACAAATGCTACTGATAGATGAAGGTGAACGGGTTGACCGCAACCGTTCATCTTCATCTGTCATCAGCAACCGTTGTGCTGAATGGCTGCATTCGACTGTTGACTCACATTGCGATCTTTTTCACTATTTCATGAAATCTCCTATTTGGCTACCGAAAGGGCGCTGCCTAACCTCGAAGGCTTACAGCTGTACAAAGCTCGGCGAATCGTGGTTAGTCGTCAATTAGACTTTCTATTCTATGAAAGATTGCAAAGAAGTTATAAAACTGAAGGATACTGTAAGCGAATCCATAAACAATTATCTGTGCCTTTATATGCAAGACAGAACGACGACCTGCTGATTCAAACCTCCGACCTCGTAATCGTGACATGGTGATCCATCCACTCGACAACTAACCACATCACTGCCACCGAAGGTAGCGTGAATCACAAGAGACTACTGCTGTGTGTCATTAACCTACAGTCTGCTCTATGTTTGACTCGGATCGGGATACTTGCAGTGTCGTATTTATGAGGCAGAGGAGTTTTCGTCCGTAAGCCTCAGCCTTTGTAGTCACGTATTATAAAGAACGGATCGTTGGCAATAAAATGCAATTATTGGAAAAAATTTAGGAAAAAGATAGCCTCCCGCAACCATAGCGAAGTTTCTAGGTCACTATACAATGATCATTTTTGGTGTTTGGTGATTTATAGCTGACGTGGTTCAGAAAGAAACCTAGGAAGCAAGCTAGTAACCAAGCTTCTCTGGGAAGGATAGAACTCAGACTTGTCCACCGGCTACCGCAAGTCACCGTGTAGGCCTAATACGCATTCAGATTGCCTTGTCACAATCCTGTAGAAGTAGAATCGTGGCTCATTCCAAAAGAGATCGACTAATACTGTCATTTATCCTGCTATCATTTTAGTGCCTTCATCAATATTGTGGCTAGAGAAGAAACTACATCCTTATGAAACCGATGAGAAGGTTTCTAATTTTGAACAGACTTGCTGAGAAAAACTGTATCTGATGAGACATTACGCCTGAGCCACGAGCTTCCCTAGAAGTGTGGTGCAGTAATCTGTTACTCCGTTACTGCAGGAGTCCACAGTTGTGAAGAAGTTCTATTCCTAAAAAAGTGGGGGACAAATGCTCAGCTTTAGCCTGGCGCTCAACAAGGACGGTGCATTTCTACTCCTTGCACTCGTCAGCGCGATCCATGTTGGACGTGTGGTGCGCTGTGCATGACACACAGAATACTTAGCAGCTTCGCTCGTGTTCCTTGCAGCCGGCAACCTGGATACGTTTTTCAGTCATGAATAAGACGGTCCTCGAGAAAAAAGAAAAAGAAAAGATCCTTTAATGAGGAGGAAAGCCGCCTTCGAAGCACTATTTTCTCGAGCTTATTAGGAAACCATTCCGAGGAGAAATCTCACCATGTATAAAAGGATATCGCAAATGTTTCCCGGCAGTTCATGAGATTATTTAATTGTCCAATTATTCACAACTGGAAAATTTGCGTTTCACTGGCAGAACTATGCCAAACATAGTAGTTCATATCTTAATTGAAAAGACTGACCATCAACTTTAAACACCAAAACCCCTGTGAACGACAAGTTTTCGTTAATCAGCGTGAGAACCTGGGAGAATCATGTGTTCTTATTGGGGTGAGAGCCCGTGCGCATACAACTTCGGGATGAGGTCCAGCTACCACGTCGCAAAATTGGCCACACCCTGGAGTTCATTTATTTTAGCCGATTCGAAACACACACTAAGGGGAGAAAAACGCAGAAGGAGCAAATTAAACTGGCTATTGAAAGAAGACATGGAGTAAAAGAAAAGGGAAAAATGAGAGTAAATGACGGGAAAAACAGGGCAAGATTTGTGTGCAAATGAAGATAGGTGAAGCTGCGGACTTCACTGATGCACGCATCGAGCACGTGGAAAATGGGGGCTTCTTGCATTGTTCTGACTGTGAATGCACCATGCGCCAGAAGAAAAGGATACGGCGAGGCGAAAGAAAGGGCCTCGATACTACTACCATTGGTGACAGACTAGCTGTTGTAGCCTACGTGGGGTGGACCTCATAAGTGTTGGCAAGGGGAAGCTGGAACGCACCCCAGTAGGCTACCCTGATTGGAGGTCACAAGCCCTTATCTACTCGCGTTTCATTCGAAAGATGGTCAACATAAGATTCGATTTAAGCAAGTGTCTCAGGTATTTGAAAGTCAGTAAGAAAATGTTTCACATTGCACAATTTGTACAACAGTAAAGGTTGGAGAGATATGGGGAACGATAGAGACTTAATGAGGTACACTAAGCAATAATTGACAGGAACAACTGAGTTAGTTCGATAGTTGTGAATGCAGCGTGATGCTGGATATTTCAATGGAAAGGAAAGCATCGACGTGTTCTGGAAGGTATTAGGTTGGAAAAAAAGTCTTTTCATTTTTTTCAAAGATTTATTACTTCACAACTACAAAGTCAAATCAATTGAGATAAACTCTATTTTGTTCTACTACACTTCTCCAAAGACGTGGTAATTTTTCTAATTCCTCTCGCGTAAAAGACTGCAGTTCTGAAGTCGAATCACCGCTGAATCCAATTTTTGAGGTCCTCGTCCGTTTCAAAATATTTCTCTCCAATTTCTTGCTTGAGAGCGTGGAAGAAATAGCATTCGGGAAGGCGAGTCAGGGCTATACGGTGGATGTGGCATTACCTCCCAGCCCAGCTTCTTTATTGTTTCTCTTGTGAGTCTTGCAGCATGTCGCTTTGCGTTGTCATGCAGGATCATCACCTTCGACTTCTCAGGCCTCTTTTCTTGGAAAGCTGCGGCGACTTTGTGGAGTTGGCCACTGTATGTGGCAGCAGTAAGTGTCTCTCCACTTCTGAGAGTTTGCCGATAAATCACTCCTCTGATATCCACCAAACACTCAAGAGAATCTTCCGTTCTTGAACATTGGGCTTGAGATCAGACTTAGGGCTCTCTCCCTTTTGTACCCATTGCCTTTTCCTCGGAAGTTGGCACACAGAACCCAGGACTCTTCGCCTGTCACAATCCGCGGAAGAAACGATTTTCTTCCTTATCTGGACAGAAGAGAAGCAGCGATGGAGAGCCGTCGACCTTTCTGAGTGTCTGACAGGGCATGTGGAATCCAAGCTCCAAATTTCCATGAAAGCCAAGATTCTTCAGATGGATCCCCACTATCCTATGAGACACTTCGAGCTTCTCTGCCAGCTGACGTGTCGTCTGCCAACCATCGGTACGAAGAAGATGGTGTAGTTCACTGTCGTCCAATCCAGTTGGCCTTCCTGACCATGCTCTGCCCTCAGTGAATAATTTCCCTTTAAAGACTTTCCGAACCACTCATAACAGGCGCGATGAGTAGTAGATCCCAAGCCATATATGTGGTTAATTTGGTCTGCTGCCTAACGTGCTGTGGATTCTTTAATGAATTCTTGAAGAATGCCGTGCTGAAAACGGCCATGAGGTAGATCTGGCATTGAGTTCGGAAGATTGGATGGATAACGAATTACAAGAAGAGTCTTAACCTGTGTCTGCGTGTGAACGGTAGACAAGTGTGATAGGATTACGAAATCAGCAATCAACATTGGCTAGTGCGTTTACAAGGGGAAGGGTAAAAAAAATTTCGAAGAGTGAAGAGACTTTTTTTTCCAACCTAATAGCATCGGAGCTCGTTCACATCCTGTGCTCTATAGGTCAGAGAGCCCAGCCGACCGTGAGCGAATTCGGACATTTTCTGGTGGTCCATTTTGCTTTAATCGATTTGCGTGTACAAAGGACAAGCAGCTCACTTATCTGCCTTCTCCTTTATACTAGTAATGGCTGGTCGATATAGTCAATTTGTAAATGAGAAAAGGAATAGAGGAAAGATTTGTTCAAGAAAACGAAACAAGAGGTGGTTCTCCGAAGTACTTATTCGACTCGGATATGCGTCAGAAACAAACAACCACTCTTTCTTTACCCTAGCTTTCGCGTTCCCTAGCTTCTTTTGAAGCACATTTTTAATGTGGAAATCGCTTAGCACCGATGCCGAAGAATGCTGGCTGGGAAGTGACTACACGAACGTTGATATTCCAGTCCGCAAATAACGCGTCAACTCCACGCGTGCGGAGCAGAAACTTCGTCTGATGTCACTTATGACGCTGAAAGAGCAGCGCATGACGATGACAGCAGCCAGGGATGTCGAATGGCCCTATCTAGAGGAGGAAAAAGCAGGAGGGCGGATATGTCCAAAATACGTGCATTAAACACGGAAAGAATGTGGCGCCGTAAGGCACTCAGCGGGTTATTCAGAGTCTTTTGGATGGACGAGGGAAAGGTTGGAGATATTGGCCGACGAATGTCTCCAAGTCCATCTGTGAACGCGGAGGCCGTGGCAAGCCAGCAGTGAACGCCTAGGTTCGCTAACCTGAATGAATCGAATCACTCACATTCACTGGAGACAGCACAAGTGATAGTAGTTTTAATCATTTCTACAAGGAGCCGACCCAAGGTACCTAATGAAACAGGAATTAGCACAACGAGGGAACTCGACAAGCTGATGATCCCCGTCAGGCAGTTACCATGAATAGAGAATGGAATTCAATGCATTCACTCGATCAAATCGTCAATGGGAAATTGACGGATGCGCAGCTATTCTTGGCTTCACTTGGAAAACGTTTGGTCGACATGCACTGGTATTTTGCTTCTCGCGAGGCCCACGTAGTCCCTGAGGTTCTGCGCTAAACTCTTCCTGCCCGCTCTTTTCACATGGTCCTCCTTAATGAGAGCCACCCATTAGCACCCACGTTGATTCGTAACTCTAGTCTGACCAGTCTGGTGAGTGTTCTGAAGGCTGCACTGTGCGTTCTCTGGAGACAACCCGTTCGAGAAAACCTTCAGACCAAAATGTCCAATATGATCCAAGAAACCATGAACGGTTTCATTTCAAAAAGGAGCCATCGCGAATCCACATCGTGTACAACGGAAAAACGGTGTCAAAGAGAAGGGAATTTGCCAAACTTTTCGATCTATGCCCGCAAATGAAACAAAACGTTTGCAAAGAACATTTAAATGTCATCTGTGAGAAATCTAGGATAGATCAGCAAGGTCCGCAATTAATTTTGCACCAGTGCAATAAGTCAATCTGCCAACATGTTCGCTCAGGCGTAGGTTTATCTACGTTTATAACTTTTCACACATGCCTTGCAAAAGCTGACGATAAACTAAATTAGACTTCTCGAGAACCTTACCCTACCAATCATTGAAAAGTATGTGGGCAGTCCAAAAAGCAAACAAATGCTGTTAAACATCTGCAGGAAGGATTTCCCTCTAGCGAGAAACTCATGCAGTATGCATGTACATCCTCCTCAACGACCTCCAAGCACATTCACTTCCTTTTCTTGATCAATGGGCAAACTATTTCTTGCTGACAGTTTGCGGGAGAAATTGGTAATTCGTAAAACGCAATCTGCGGGTAGGCCTTCGAGGTGCAGCTCAATGGCCAATGATAGTCTGGGTGAAAAACGGCGATCAGTGAGAGAACTGTGCCTACGCCTCAGTTTCAGATGGCTGGCTGAACCATGTCCTCCATAAATGGTTTGCGTCGCTTTTGATCCAAGCGGACGTCGCCTGGAGCTTAAGCAAACTGCAGAAATACGCGTTCAGTACTTCAGACGATTCTCGTGGAGCGCTAGAGCAGCATTCCGCGATGTGTTATCGCTGAATTGAAAGCCAGCCCATGCCTGACGTGACAGGGGAAGATTAAAGGTAGGTAACGGAACAAAAGAACCAATGCACCAGCGATACAGCTATGAGAAAAAATAGCGAAGACCAAGACTAGAACGGGCGAAACACTTCTGGCCTAACAGCATGCAGGGCGAAAGGATGCTTGAACAAAACCTCTTCATTTCCGTTCATGTCATAAAAATTCGCTCTGCTAGGTCTGGCCGCAAAGGATGGTTGGGCTCCTTTTTTGTGATGTTGCACGAGCCGAGCATTCTGAGTTTCTCATAGAGATTACCTCTCCGAACACAGGCCGCTGAAAAGCTCGGAAGTTGCTTCCACAGCACAGAATGACTCCTAGAAACCTAACCCAGTCCACTCCCTCAAAACGAATTGCATAAACTATTCCGACCTCCCGCTTACTTCGGCACTTTCTTGGAAGAATTTCAGATCGGTAACCACTGCACTAGAGTGCAACCCCCAATTGCTTAAGCGCATCAAAACGGTGACTGCATAAGACTCACAACGCAGAAGTATTGCTCGCAACAAGGCAGAAGTAACAGGTCTAACGTGAGCGTGTGACACGGACAGCGTCAAGTGGAAGACTATCGTGTTCATGGTTTCCACTACAAAAGACTGTGAGAAGGCTCTGCTAGCGTCGGTTTCGGAGGAGTGTATCGAAGGCGAAGGTAAGGAAGAGGTACCTTCATCATTTTTCTAAATAAGGCACATTCTAAATCGGACAGTTTAAGAGCATCCCTGAAAACCGTTTTCAATGCAGAACTACATATATCATATGGAAGCAGGTTGTTGTAATCAAGGTTCGGTATTTAACTCGAAAAACACGACCAGAACAAGTCAAGATCTACGATCTAACTTTTCTTAGACTACAAATGCAGCACATGCACAGTCTTAAACTTCTTGTGCAAAACATGGAAATAAACTAAAGAATTCGGGTGAACGGAAAGGCAAAGAAACGAACGGCGGCTAACCATATGATACAGTGCGAATTCATGGAATCGGGTATTAGGATTGTATTGACGGTGGAGAAACACATATGGCTCAAATAGGGTCGGAGGGGGGGGGGGGTGGGTCACGCCCTACTTGGTGGTTGTACGTCTTGCTAAGAAGGCATGTGTATGTCCAATTACAACAGAAACGGCCCACCTCACCAGGGAAGGGTCTCAGGCGTAGGTCCCTGAGACCGGGGAAAATGAATAGTACAGTGAGAATCTCCACTCTTCATATAGTAGAAAAACGCGTTTCGTTTTTGCTGAGTCGTTGAACCCAAAGAGCTACGGGCCTCGAAGGTGGGGTACAGTACCGCACTGTCAGCGCATGCTCACGTGCATACCTGCGCGCGCTGACGTATGGTACGTGGCAGAAAGGCTATGGGCAAGCAAATCGGTGCCTCAGCAGGGAGATACGCTGCTGCACAGGTGCTAGGCCAGGTGTTCGACTCCCGTGCCATGCACTGTTTTTGCATTTTTTCATGAACGCAGCCTCCTTTACCAATTTGCTTCCTACACATCTTCCACACATTTATTTTAAAACGGTCAAGTCAAAGTTTACGATCACACCCCAGATAACCCCTATAGACAAAGTTTGGACAAAAACGGTGACCATGACCTTACAATTGGTCACCAATACCTACTACTGTAACTTCCCGAACTCCAGAATAATACAGAAAACGGATGTCAGATTCGTGATCAGCACCCCAAATAACCTTCCTGGGCAAGGTTTGAGCGAAATTTTGGAAAAAAGAAAATTTTTCTATGTCCCCTCGACCTTTCTAGTCGCTAACGAACAATACTGCCTTAATGGCGGTATAAATCAGCTTCCCTTCCTACACATCCTCTAGTCATTTATTTCACTCTAAATTGTCAAATAAGGGTTTATTTTAACCCATTGACGACCGCGCGGGCCATTTTCGACCCGCAGTATTTCTGTCGCGTGGGACAGCGCGGGCCGATTTTGGCCCGCGGTTATAAAACTGTTCGGTACGGCCTATTTCTCGCTTTTGCCGTAGTTTACGAGTAATCATCAGATATTTTGGATCCTAACAATGCTACTGTGCTGCGGTCCGGCAGTTATTTACTTCTAAACACTGATGAAATTAAATAATAAGCACCACACACTATTCAAGCTGCAGAAAGATCGGCCCTGTTCACAAACAGCTACTCACATCTTGTAAAAATGGTCATGCAGAAAAATAACTAGTCACCTTTCTTGTAAAAATTTTGAAAACAATCTGGACAGAAGTATGTGAAACACCTGCTACATCATGTAGTCACCTTATTTGCAGGATTCGCGGCAAACGTGCGTCCTTTTTATTCGAAGACCTTCTTACAAAAGCAATTTCATCTTCTATGTTTTGCTTTAAACCTGTTCCGGCCTTCTCCAATATGAGAGGGAGCTTTTGGAGAGGGAGCTTCATTAGGAATATCGTGAATTACTGTTTTCACGAGGTTGCAGCGTCCGTGCGGTCCCAGCGCGCGGTCCCACGCGGCAGACACGCGATTTTTCGCGCGGTCGTCAATGGGTTAAGCTGTGCTTCCTCACTTCTCTCAGTTTTTGTATTATACAACGTTTTGGGTTTTTTCAGCGAATGTTAAACAGTGACCTCACAGCAGGTACAGAGAGCGCCGCAGTGCGTAGCAGCCCGAGCAACACTATCGCCAACAACAGCGTCGCCGAAATATAACATACAAGTACGGGTGACTAGGGCTGTCGAGGTCATAATCACCGATTTCGCCCAAACTTCTCTCAGTGGGGTTATTTGGGATGCTGATCACGAATCTGACATCCGTTTTTGGTACTACGCTAGAGTACGGGAAGTTACGGTAGGTATGGGTAACGAATAGTAATAATGAAAACTCAAAACGTAATGAATAAAACTACACATTTTTCTTTTTCAAAAAGGTTCGTTTCGCCACCTATCTTCAGACGAACCTATTTTGTTATAACACCTTCCCGGTGGCTCATCAGTGAAGAGGAAGCTGTTATAACATTTTTGGATGTGTCAAATTATAATGTTCATTAAACACAAAATGCTTGAAAACTTTATTTTTATATTTTATATTTAATTGTTTTAATAGTTTATTTATAATGATGCATAGTTTATTTAATTAGATTTGAAATTAAGTTCAAATTATTAAGGTTTTTAAACTCACAGTATTCGATCAGCTGACTCTGGTCTTCATTTTGACAAAAATAACTCCACTGTAGTACAGTATTCGCTATCAGAACGGATAACTCATATCGTTCCACAGTGTAAGTCATTTTGATTTGCTAGGAATGGTATCACGGCGGTACTATTTTCTATCTTAATCTTGCTTTTTGCCTTCAATTTATTATTTTTGAGTCTAAATGATTGATTTAAATATTGCAATAAGTTGCAAAAACACAGTTTCATGAACATAAACATACATATATGTGAACACTCTAATGATGCAGCAGTAAATTTTAGTAAATCTTCAAATTCAGCTTAGTGTTTTCACAAAGTTTATAGCCTTTTTGCTATCGTCTAGCAAGTCGTATTTATACATTATTTGTCTATTTTTAAAAATGCACCTACCAATGTTATTGACGATAAAATCTATTACATCCGTTATTTACAAGAACTTTATAAAAATCCTAATTTATTACAAAATTATTCAAATTTTGAGCAAGCATTTGCTATTCTAAGGATTTCTGTGTATACAACATTACGATAATAGGTTCCCACACATGGGTTCTGATGTTTCTATTGTCTGATGTCGTGTGATGTCTTCATTAAAGTTATGAACTATAAGTATGTCATCCATGTATCTAAATGGTTTAAATAACTGTTGTCTCTCTAAAATTATATTTTTGGAGTATTCAAATTCGAACATAGACATTAAAGTCATGGTCACTGTTCTCGCCCACCTTGTCTGTAGGGGTTATCTCGAGTGTTGATCACGAATCTGACCCTTTGGAAAATTTAGAGTGAAGTAAATGTGTAGGAGATGTGTGCGGAAGCAAATTGGTAAAGGAGACAGCGGTCATGAAAATATGCAAAAATGGTGCATAGCACAGGAGCCGAACGTTTGGCCTAGCACCTCAGAAGCAGTGTCGCACCCTACTGAGCCACTGATTTGCTAGCCGCAGAGCTTTTCGCCAAGTCCCATACGTCAGCGCACACGTATACACCAAGGGCACGCGCTTACGGTGTGATACTGTACCCCAGCTTTGAGGGCCCGTAGCTCTCTTGGTTCAGGGACTCAGCAAAAGACGAAACATGTTTTTCTACTTGAAGTGTGGCGATTCTCGCAGTACTATCCATTTCCCCCGTTCAGACCTACGCTAAGACCCTTCCCTGGTCAGTTCACTGTGGGGGAACACACAATTGCGGCAAAAAATTCGGGTTTCGAAAAAAACATGCTTACCCCCGACCCCATTTGCGCCACATATATCTTAGTATATATACGACACCTCTTGACTCCGTGTTTCTTTGGGCTTAACCATTTGCGATTGCTGACGAACAATATCTTTGGCGGCGAATCGTCAAGTTTACGACATATTCAGCGGGAACGCATGAGGGTATGAATGGGAACCAAGCGCGAAGCGTAGGAATTCAAAAGACGTGCGTCAGGATTCAGAAGACGTGCTCAAGGTTTCGTCCAACGTGCGTAGGTATTCAGAACACGCTGCTGAAGATGTCCAACTTGCGTAGGGACTCCGCGTAAGGAGGACCAGTGGGGGAGGCACCAATGGAGGGGTAGGGAATCAGCAAAGGGAGACCACTAGAGGTGGGGGAAGAGGAGACCAGTATGTGGTCTTAATATTGTCCAACGTGCGTCGGGTTTCTGAAGACGGGTCACAGAAGTCGTGGCACGTGTCGGGGTACAGAAGTGTCGCTGCACGTGCATGCTTGACTCTCACTCCGTTTCCTTGCCAGCACATAGGTAAGGAAGTATTTACCGGGAGGGGGGGGGGGGGCGGGGATGGAGGAAGAGGTAGGGGGGGGGGTTACCATGGGATTCTGAGTATTACTGCCGTCGGGCAGTAAAAGGCATCGGCCAGGGACCGGATTCATCAAGACGTACAGCAATTTAACAGAGAAAATACAGCCGAATATATCGCTTGATGAGCTATCAGAGATTTCGTCTGTATTTTCTCCAATAAATTGCTGCAAATTGTTGATGAATCCGGCCCCAGTCGACTAATATCGAATGGTATCATTTATGTTTCTGCAGATTAAGCACTTCGGATCGGGACTTTCGCAGTCCGCTTCTCGCCACGTAGAGCACTTTGGAGATTAAATCGCGCACATGCAATATGTAGAGGTTGAATGGGTTTCGTAGGATCAGTGAAGATTCTGTGAAGACCATATCCCGCTGCACTAATCTATATAGTAAAACCGAGTTTTTACTTAATAAAAGTAAGAAGGTCTAAGTGAGAATGGAGGAAGATTGGAGTTCTTCTATCCTCGTGGTTTGGATGCGAAGCCCTCAACCATACGTTTGGCGGCCGCTAGGCCGCTGAGCCTCTGGTAAAAATATAAAGCGTGTCATGAGCCGCGGAGCAGGTGATACTATAATATCGTCTGGTAGAACGAAGGCAGGGTGGGACAAGCTAAGAATGGTTTAGGTATGGTGCATGACAACAATCTTGAGTTGAAAACCCAAAAAACAACATTGGTGAGGGAACTCTCGGACCTCTGATTTCCCTGTAAGATGGAAACTTGTTTTCTTTTCTGCATTCATTGTCAAAAAGATAAGAGCAACAGCATGGTGAGCGAAGAATGTCGAGGAGCGGAAACTGTGCGTACGTATGAGAGAAGGAGGAACGCCGCTCCAGACAGGCTGCGGATATCGGCGAGGGACTGGTGACAATGAGTCATTCGAGGATAAATTTTAGCACCAGCAGCGATTGATCGTGGAACCCGCGTACAGCCAAGTCGTCGGGAATTCCACATACCCGAGGCTATCACAACAGACGGACCTCCCTTCTCGTATTGATTCCGTTGGAGAAATGGGTGCGCCCGCTGAGTACGACGCTCTCCAAATTTTCTGGAATTCGTGACATGAAGCGTCTATAAAGAAAGGAAAACGACCTGAGAATACGGTATTGTTACAGCTCCGCGCTGAATAATTCGCTGAAGAACCATAGCTATGAAAGGTCCAAGTATGCAAGAAGAACGCTGATTGAGGACGTTGGAGCGGACCTACCATCGAGGAACACTCATCCCCATCATCAACAGTCATGCACGAGATCTCCACAAATCCACTGCTCGGCAGCACAGAAGCAGCCGTCTTCCCCACTACATCTTCGAGAGGCCGAGCATACTATGTGGCGAGGAAGAGCAGCTGATGGAGCAGAAAAGTCGATGGAACGAAAGAGGAGGTGAAGGCCGTGAGCTGACCGTAGCTGCTCGGCAAGCTGACCTTAGGAGACTCGTCATCTCGCTAGCAGTGGAATGCAGTAATGCCTCCGTGACGTCTGCACGACGCCTTCGTTCCCTCCCCCGCCTCAGCGTCTGGAACGGGAATGAAATCGTCCCGCTCGCAGATGAAATCACAGCAACAGCAGAAGCAGCAGCATCAGCAGTGGCCTAGTCGGTGAGAGCTCAATCGGATCAATGGGCTGTCGGTGGCGGACAGCAGCGCAGTCAATGGTTTTGTTGCTGATTCGAAGCCAGAAATGCATTAGCAGCGTCGCCTTATGTCCACTGAACATACAGCATCTATGGGCCGACAGAGGCAAGACCACGATGGGACGTCTGACGCGACTTCAAGAGAGAAGGAAGGAAAAAATGCGATTGTATAGGTGACACCCAGTGAGCCATTGCTGCAAGGTGCCACATGGTTTCATCACGAACAACGAATTGGTCACCGAAAGTAACCGACCCTGAAGCACTAAGCCGGTAGCCGAATAACGAAATTCTGAAGGAAGTTAGGCACTTTCTTCGTCATAAAATGAGCTTTAAAAAACACGAGGGCGATGAAGATATCAAGATGCTCTCCCTGCGCACTGCCCAACTAGTCCACACCTAGCTGTATTTCGTGCGTCTCACATTAACTGCGCGTATAAATCACTGCCACGTACCCGAGGCTATCACAGGGCTAAATTTATGCCAGCGATCGCATTTATGATCGTGAGTGAACGGGGAGCACGGGGTTCGTGAGCGCTTCAATGCCCATATATGCGGGTCTTTTAATGAAAGCACTGCGACTCAGGGTTCGCTGCAGTGGACTGTTCACATCCGCACATTTAAGCAATCAGCAATCTGTTGGGCACAAGCCACGTTGGGATGACGAGGATTCAACGGCTGCCTTCCCTGGTGAGTGAAACTTGCGACCCAGTGCTTGGTGCACGATAATTGGCCTAGATCAATCAAAACCATGGATTTAATTCTCGGTGCAGTCAAGGATCACTGGTAGAAGTCTTGTTACTAAGGCCTATGTTGCATCTCGGCGACGCTGTTGTCGGCAACAGTGTGAGCCACACAGTGCGTAGCATCCCGCGCAACGTGTCGCCGAAGTATAACATAGGCCTGATGCCAACGTTAAGCCATCTAGAAGAAAGATCTGGACGCTGCTCTAAGGAAGAGGCTACGATAATAAAACGCCATTGAGATTATTTCCGAGGTTACTGCAGTTCTTGAGGGTTGTCTTACGCAGGCACCTCTCAGGCTTCAGAAAAGTAGTGATCGGATGGAGTGGGATCCCAGCCGCAGAATTCTTCGCTTGTGGTCTGCCACAGAGTGCAGAACTGTAACTGATTGTGAGACGTTCCCTGCATTTCTTGCTCACCCATCGACCAGCTTTTGGAGTTGCTCCACAGACGAAATCCCAAATCTCAAATCTCCCGCGGCACCTTTGCAGTGTTCCGCTTTCAACCGTCGTCCTTGTGTCTCCATCACAGTCTGGGGTACCTCCAATAGTAAATGATGGTGGGAATGTGATGTGCTCCCATGACAATGACAGAAGTGTTCCATTTCAGATTCTCTGCCATCACCACAGCTGAACGATAGACTCCACAACATAGCTCATTACGCTCGATCCCATCCGGAAGCCCTTTGCAGCGAAATGGTATTAACGCGAGAAATCAAAGCTAGGAAAGGATTACGTAATACTCCAACACATGCAGACGAGTGCTGGCTTTCAGCTCATGATGAATGGTCATGGCCTAGTTACTACACTTTGAACTGGCCCTTGAACGCGGTGCGCGGGAGAGGAGAAAGTTTCTATTCTAGAACAAGGCAACTGATTGAGCAAGATTGGTCCAAAGCGTACCACTAATTTTTATTAAAAATCTCTCACCTTTGCAAAGGAGACACATACCTTAGTAGTATGCTCTACGTAAAAGACCAGCAGAAGTGTAGATGGCTCTCCTCGAGAACTCTTACTTGTTCGCCGTACTGGTCCCCATCGATGTCCTCCTTACACCCTCCCCCTTAATGGTCCTCCCATCCTCATGACACGACGTCAACGACACGTCTTCTGAAGCCGAACGCTTGTGCGTGTCCATATTGAAAAGATGCGGCAATTCCGTGATGGTCCGCGTGGGAGCACGCTGGCGCCACCGCTGTCGAAAATCTGTCAAAGACTGACCGCCTAGCACTCAGTTGTGAGGCAAAGTGACGACCTCTCAAGGGCCTTCTTATCAATGACTGAATAACGCGTCCCAGTTGCCGACCGTGTGAGGTGCTGCAGGAAGCACGAGAAAAACTGCTAAGCATTCTGTGTGTCATGCACATCGCACTACGCATGAAACGCGGATCGCGCTGACGAGTGCAAGGAATAGAAATGCACCGCCCTTGTTGAGCGCCTTGCTAGAGCTGAGCATTTGTTCCCCGCTTTTCTAGGAATAGAAGTTCTTCACAAATGTGGACTCCTGCAGTAACAGAGTAACAGATTACTGCACCACACTTCTACGGAAGCTCGTGGCTCAGGCGTAATGATTCATCAGATACAGTTTTTCTCAGCAAGTCTGTTCAAAAATAAAACCTCAACGGCTTCCTGAGAATGTGTTTGCTTCTCTGGCCACAACACTGTTGAAGGCAAAAAATTGATAGAAGGAGGATAAAGGATGGCGCTAATTAATCCCTTTTGGGATAAGCCACGCATTGTACCTCTACTGGATGATGTTGAGGCGATTTGAATACATATTTGGCTTATACAATGACTTGCGGTGGGCAGCCGATGAGCAAATCAGTGCTTCGTCCTTCCCAGACAAGGATGGCACCAACTCACCTACCCCGTAATGATGGAATACTTGGTTGGCTCGGACGGGAAGGAAATGCGGCAGCCGGCGTCTCCTCCGACCGCGCTCCACGCGCCGTGGACATTATTAAAGAGAAATTCTAAATTTCGGCCATGAAAGTAAAGGTGATGCTGTCCCAGATGCATCTGTACAACTTCATTTCTTCGTAGGAAGGTTCACCAACTCCTCCTCCATATCAATGCTCGAACCGTGGTTGTAACATGAAACTTTGGCATGGAGGCATGTAAGCAGCTGAACAGCCGCCTGCTACGCCCAAGAATCATCTTTTCTGGAATTGGTCCATAAAATGTTTCGTGAAGGAATTCCAGGAAATGCTGACCGTAGAAGAGGTCCGTTTCCCCAGCCTTATAGTTTTCGAAGTTTCTAAAGGGAGAAGTTCGAATTTCTCGTGTTTCCTTCCATGATACATACAGCCTTCAGTCTCTTAAATCCCTGTCCTGGAGATTAGGTTCCTGCCACTTTGTTTAGCATCCATCCAACTGTTCTGACAGCTGCATTTGTTGAGAAGTTATTTCTGCTTTTGATGAGCACAAAAGGCTGTTCAACGAAATGAATAAACAAATAGATAAATGAAAACTGAAACGTACTGTACAGAGATACTCCTGCAGTGTGGAAGGTGGGGTTAAGTAAGAAAGAAGATAGCCCTGTTAAGTGGTTATAAACAGGCACACGCGCCTTCAAACTGTTTCCTGGAACCGTTACAACCAGGGTTAGATCAAGTCGACTCAAGTCTAAAGAGTGGCAGAGATCTTTGGTTGCGAGTGTACCCAAAAATAAATTTCGGCTTGACGTGGGTTTGGCGCAATGAACTGCATGGAAACCACTGCCAGCTTACCAAGGGCGGATATCATGTCGCAGTGTTGCTTTGCGATGTGTCTATGTGTATTATGGGATACAGCTTACAACGTTGATTCCAAGTATGCGCCCCATATCTGTTAAGGCTATCTAGATGTGGAGATGTCGGCCAGTTCCACCTTGCCTTCCTGAAGAGAACTGGTGGCCCAGTGGACAGGGGTGCGGCGTCGTGAGGAGGCCTTTTTGGTTCGACTCCTCAGTGATGCCCCGTCTCTGTACTTCCTAAAAAGGACGAGTCACGTCCAGTCAAAGCACTCTCACGACGAAAAATGTCGCCAGAAGGGAAGCCTGGCTAACAAGTACTGATGTATTTTAATGACTCCGGAGACGAAAACGTTTCTTCGCCCAAACACAGCCAAGAGAGGTTATTTAAGGAGCTGAGCACTTACTTGAAGTTCGTTTTTGAATTTCCGTTTAACTACGGTAGGTATGGGCTACTAAAGGTGGTGAGGTCATGGTCATCGATTTCACTCGAACTTATCGCTTAGAGTTTTTGGTGTTGATCCTGACCGCACCTCACCCCTGCTCACCCACGCCTATAATGTCCTAACGCAATCGAAAGAACTAATGACGAGCCTCATATAAGTGCTTGGCCCCTCAAGTAACATTCGTAGCCTATGTTTTTCTCAAGGGTTTCGAACAGCAAGCTCTCCTCCTCCTCTCTACACTGTTCGCCTATTCGCTGTACCAACACTTCTCGGCCACCAGTGCCGTCTCATGACCACCGGGCACCTACAAAGCACAGTGAAAACGGTCGACAACTCTATTCCCAGATTGCCTTAGCGGACATGGGCCATCCATTTGGAATCAGCGTTCGAAGCTGCGTCCCGAGATATACGTCCCATCTCAAAGTCCATGACGATCAGGTATCGTTCTCTTGTTGGAAAGGTCGGTGCAACTGCAAATTAATCCCAAACATTACACAGCTGTCCTAAGAAACTTACTCTAAACCGAGCGCCGCAAACTGGTGTCCATATTGGGCCAAGTGGTGGTCCGTATTTACTTGGAAATAGTTTCTTAATTGTGTCCACTCTATACATGAGAGGAACAATAACGATATTAAAGCCACAACTCCATACATCATCTGTTCGCATTCAATCTACCGGAAGCCTTGGCTCTGGATGAAATTACCAGCGAAAAGGACCATTGGGCGCTAGTAGTTGATAGTTGGGGGGGGGGGGGGGGTCACCATGGCCTGCCGCGGCGGGCAGCTGCGGCGCGTAGCTACATATAGCGAATGTGAATGCAGTCTTATCTCCGCTTTTCGATTACAGATCCGTGTTTTACGTGCTTCCGAATTTGGCAAGGGAGGGAGCTCCAGGATGTAGGCAGTTCTAGCACGGGTGCGCCACTCGAGCCACACCCTGGAGTCCCTTCCCCTGCCTAAATCTGTGCTCTCCTCCGCGTCAGCGGAGGAGAGCATAGAACAGAGCTATAGCATTGTTTGGTTGTTTCCTTAACTATCAGTGTGTTACCCTTTCTTTTTTTCGTGTCTGTGACACTTTTTGCAAGGTGACCCCCCCCCCCAACTACCATAGCGCCGACCATTGCTGCTCGTCTGCCGATCCACGAAGTTGATTCATTTACACGACTACATTGCTAACAAATAGAAAGGTCTAATTAAAAACAATCGCTGCACCTCCAGTTTCCGAAAACTCACGGATACGAATGCAAAAAGGCGATAAAGTGGGAAGGAAATAAGGCAGCTCTGCCTGAACCTTCATAGATATCGGTATGATGTTGATCCGAAGATAGCGGTTTGCGTCGCTCTCCACACTGATTTCAAAAGAGCCATTTGGACAAAAAGGTCCAAACGGCTCTTTTGGAATCGATACCAAGTACGACGCAAACATTTTCGCCTCGTGTGGCAAACAAAGGGGATTGTTCGGATGGCGGGCGCCGCGGAGGGCTCACGTAAGGAGCAGCAACAGCGGCCAGGAAGTGGGGGAAGTGCGGTGGTCGGCGGGAGCGGTGCCGGACCGAGCGGAGGTGAACGGCTTAACCGGCGCCGCGAGGCTGATCTGCACCGCCGGCCGGGCGACGGTGGGACCGTGCGGGCGGCCACTCGCCGACGGAGGGCCGCTGAAGCTCGCGCGACCAGGAGATGGCCGGATGCTCGACGGCGACGAGGCCGAGCGGTGCACTGTGGACGTTGGCAGATCGCCAGCAGCGACGGCCGCCGAGGGAAATCAATGTGCGGCCGGCGGCGCCCGCATACGGATATGAGCCCCGACGGCACCGCGCCGGCGGCGGCGGCTCGCAGTCGCGGCAGAGAGCGCGAGCGGCGCGGAGGGCGCTCCGGAGGGACAGACGCGCGGATCGAATCCCGCACCGAGCGGGGCGAAGGTGGTCGCGTCGACGTCAGAAGAGCAGCCCCGGCAAGGAGGGTCTGCTCGTTCCCTCCTGCCCGAATGCATCGGCGGTGACGACGTGGAGCGGCAGAAGGCGCCTCTGCTGAGGAGCTTGAATCCACCCGCCTGCTGCTTGATTACCCACCCCGGCGAAGAAGCGGTCAATTTGAAAAGCAAAACATTATCAATGGGGTATAAGGTTCTGCTGGGCTTGGTTACAGCTCTGACGACATTTTCGACTCCTTTCAAGATTCGTTAAGCCTGGAGCAGAGTCAAACATGGATGTTCGATTTCTGCCGAAAGTTCCCTTTCCGGAGCGGCTCTGGTAAGACCCTCTTGCCCCATCACCGTTTTATTCCTTATCAGTGTTGATTTTTCAAAGTTTATGCGATTTTCGTACCTCTTAGCAGACTCTTCTTTCTAGGCGTAGCTTCCACATTGTGGAGATTCGTTCACATAAGAAGGCATGGTATTGATTAATTGATTAAATGATTTAATAATAATAACAATGATTTATTACTTAGTATAAGACACACGTTAGAAAAGGCAATAAAAACACGGCGCTAAGAGAGGCAATATGGTTCTTAGAATTTTAAAAGAGAAGCAACTTCTTTTCATCCATACGTTTGAATGAGCTGGAAACTTGCTTGACAACACAAAAATTGTGCGTTAGAGACAAAATTATATGTCAGAGTTCCTCGTGGAACTCTAGAGTACGGAAAACTTCCTGATCGAAGTAGAATTTTCCTTGTATAACTGTTCTGAATCTTCTCCAGAAATTCTGTTTATAAGGAGAGAACACGGTAGATCCACTCTCAACAATAGGTCTTACGTATGTTTTATAGGACTGTACCAGGATTGCATTGTTGCGAGTGCAAAGACCTTAGAAAGTTTAGAATATACAATACCGCTCAAATTCTTTGCAAAAATCGCATTGCCATAACTATTCTCAAAGTTATTTGTTTAGAATCTAATTAACACCATTAGAAGCCCCGTCTCATTTTCAATCCAATGATCTAAACTTCATCTAAAACGATTGCACAGTGACCTAGTTATGAAGCTTTTGCTTTCTCGTCTCCGTTAATTGATTTACGACCCCTCCGAGATCCCCAGTGACTTGTCCTTAAGGCTTTTCGTTGACGAGGTTCATCGAAACTCAGAAATCCTCTGTTGTTTCAGTAAATCTGTATTTGTTACGCATCAAGCGCCATTGTGGTACTAAATAGTGCCAAGTTTGAATAACATAGGGCCGATTTCAGAAAAGCACAAACGCGCGGAAACTTAAGATTCATTTAAGAATTACCCAACTAGTAGCCTGTTACAGAAGACAGTATTCTACTACTTTATTGTGTGAACGATGGTCTTTATAAAACGTGTAAAATGTCTTTCAGAAATGGACAGAAATGACTAGATTTTCTTTGAAACCAACAAGGGATTGGTCCAATCTCAATATGCGGCGTAGGATTTCTCCTATCTTTGAACTTCGGTTGCTCCTGCACAGGATTAGTACGAAGGCCGTGTTTTTTGTGGTCTACAGTATACCACAAGCACATTCGAATCTGAAAAGAACGAGTGATTTTGGCCGTTCAAAGTAGATTTCTATGCGGCCAAAGTTTGACGAAAACAACAGAAAATTTCGTTTCAGTCGCTTACTCCTTTGTGGATGAGTTTACTTGAAAAATCAACTGGACAGCATTTCTCAGCTCGTTGCGAGCTTTCCACAGATGTAATATTGTCCGTATTCGAACTGAAAACCATTTTCACCTCTTCGACCGCCGAAACAAGTTTGGGGCTGTGCTTCGGTCCGAGTGCGGACACGGCGACGGGCCGCTCGCTGCCCTTGTCACCTCCCGCGGCACTCCACATGTCGCATATCGCCTATGTACAGTATTCACACTTCCTGTGGCTAGAAACTCATGTAGCCAATCTACCCCTATATATTTGAGTTAGCCTTTACGCGGGGTTCGATGAGGCGTATCTCACGCAGGATAGAAACCGCGTTTCTGATCATCTGGATCCAGAAGACGGGTCCCCTACGTCACGCAACAAGCGTCTGGAGTGAGAGAACTGCCACCGACGTCGTGTGACGACGGCCGCTTTCAGAATCCGGCATTATCCCATGTTGAACGGAAAATGTACACGTCTGCCGTGAGTATGGGAGTTCCACTAAGGGATGATGGAGAAGGGAAGTAAGGGGACTTCTAGGGTGGACCAGGTGAGAGACCAGGAAGGAAAGGAACAATCTGGAGGAGGGACCAGGATGGGAAAACCAGCAAGAATTGACCAGTACGGGGCCAGTAGTGGAAACAAGGAAAGGGGCCAGAAGTTGGGACTAGGAAGGTTGGGAAGGGAAGGGGAGGGAGACCAGTAAAGGCGGACCAGCATTTAGTAGATCCAGTAAGAAAAAACGAGTGAGGGGAAACTGGCGTTCGGATCCGGAAGGCGTGTCAACGATATCCGGACACGCAAGCTGTTGAGCATGAGAACTGCGCAGCACAAACTAGTCACGTTACTGGACGGTCCGGAGAGAATGTCTATGATGAAGGTACCGAAGTGGCGATGCCAATAAAACACGCAGCAGATCCTAGATGTTAGCGAATATTAAGTTTTACAAAAACCACTTTACGTAGCTCAGCGATGTTACAAAGTCGCGCGAAGCGCGCAAGTGGAGCACTTGCTACAAATAACCGGGTGAATACCAAGCTGAGAAATCCTCTGTAGCAGCGTACTATGCTAACTCTATCAAAAGCTTTTGAGAAGTCAAAGTACACCACATCGCATGACTTTTTTGTGTCTAAGCAACTGGACCAGTCATTAATGCATTCCAACATATTCGATTCAACGTCCTGGCATAAATCCTTGCTGACTTTTCGGTAGCTTTTTATTTTTTAGAGGATAATCGAAAATATGATCTTTTATGACCTTCTCAAAAGTTCTGCAAAAATTGACGTAATGCTTACGGGTCTGTAATCATTAACATCGCTAGCAGGATTCTTCTTCAGTAGCGGGTTACAAAAGAATATTTCCATCTCGTAAGCACTTCCACATATACTAGGAATTGATTGAAATACGAAGTGCGCCCACCACAACGTGGGCGATCTTTTTGGTGAAAAAACTGGAATCAGGTGTTAGTGACGAGGAATCTGACCAGCCAACTATCTATCTACCACTCTACAATTGAGTTAGCCATCACGTGGGCTTCGGTGAAGCGTATCCTACACAGGTTAGAAACCTGCGTGAGATACGCCTCATCGGACCCCGCGCGGACAAAATCTGCCTTACAACATGGGATGCTGCAGCAGCAGAGGAAGCACAGCCTCCTCTTTCTTGACACAGCGCTATATGCGCGTGTTTCTGGATCCAGAAGACGGGTCCACTACGTCGCACGACAAGTGTCTGGAGTCATCGTATGACACTGTTGTCGTACGATGAGCGGCCGCATTCAGAATTCAGCATTATCCCATGTTGAACGGAAAATGTTACCCGCGCGAGATACTCCTTTGCATCCTCACGACGTCTGCCGTGAGCATGGGATGACCACTAAGGGGGTGATGGAGTAAGAAGACCTCTTGGGGAACAAGGTGAGCGACCAGGAAGGAAAGGAACAACCTGGAGGAGGGACCAGTGCGGGGAAAACAGCAAAAAGAGAGTTGGAGGTCAATAGTGGAAACGAGGAAGTGGACCAGGAGTTGGGACCAGGAAGGTGGGGGGGGGGGGAAGACCAGTGAAGGCGGACCGGCAATTCGATCCAGTAAGAAAAAACGACTGAGGGGGAACCCGACGTCCGGTATTCGGTAACGCAAGCTGTTGGGCTTGTGAACGGTTGCGGGGGAGCAGCCTGAGGGCAGAGGTACTGCGCTGCACAAACCAATGGCGTTACTGGACGGTTCGGAGAGAATGCATATGATGAACGCACGGAAGTGTTGAACAGCTCGATGCCAATAAAGCACGCAGTAGATCCTAGATGTTAGCGAATTTTAAGTTTTTCAAAAACTACTTTCTTTAGGTCACTGATGTCACAAAGTCGCGCGAAACGACAGTGAGACGCGCCGTTAGAAATGTAGGAGCACTTGCGTTCCTATAAAACTCGCCTTTAGTAACCACGAAAACAAGACTGCATAGGTCCAGAAACTTTTTCCCTAAACCCTTCATCGTTAGAAAAGAAAACTTCACAA
The DNA here is from genome assembly GCA_947396885.1 of Heligmosomoides polygyrus polygyrus. Classification (NCBI taxonomy): domain Eukaryota; kingdom Metazoa; phylum Nematoda; class Chromadorea; order Rhabditida; family Heligmosomidae; genus Heligmosomoides; species Heligmosomoides polygyrus. The sequence goes on from OX377204.1 coordinate 45,181,445, forward strand.
AATTTGTCAGCTAAAACATCAGCGTTATCCAGTTCAGACACGGCTACTCGACTGACACTCACAATACTGCCAACTGTCGAATTTGAGATTTCTACATAGTAATTTATAAAATCTAATCTTACCTCCGGACTGAATAATCCTCTTCTCTATTGACTCATTGCATTTTTGTGAAGCTTTTGGGAATTTCTTAGGAAACGAGTTGTATTTCTCCCAATCCTGTTCTGCCTGAAAATGTAGAGCCGCGCTGAAAAGACAGGAACGATGATCCAACATGATTTGAAGATACGATGGTAAACGTGAGTGTTCTATGCTAATACGACTCTATGGCAAGCAAATCAAGGGAGAGCTGAAGTACTGATATGAAGAACTGATACTTTTCATTCACACTATGAAAAGTCTCAAACGTTTGCTTGATTAAAGCATAGAATTGATTAACGTTTTTAATACTGCGTGTTCTGTACTTAAAAATAAAGAGTTTTTGCGGGCAGTTTTCGAATTAATCACAACATGTTCAACTTTTCAACTTTTTCGAGGATCTTATGGCCGCGACACATTTACCTTCCTGAAAAGGCGCCATCTGCATTCAAAATTGTACTTTACAAAATTTCGAGCGTTAATTGTTAAAGCTAACTCAAGTGCCTCCCTACAAAAAAAAAATTCCAGGCACTGTTCGTATCGATGACAGAGTCGCTACCAAAGAATGGATCTTTCATGGAGATAGTTTTCTCCCATCCGAAGGGAACGACGTCAGGGAGTGAAATTGCACAATATAAAATTGAAAGTCTTGATTATACTGAAAAACTAAGCTTCTTGCAGCGATTTTTGATTTGGTCAGGATGGATCGTATTTAAAATTGTCGTTTTTCATAAAAAATAAATTATTTTCTATCTGAGGCAAACCACCTATACGGTTGAAATTGTGCCACAAATCTTTTAAAGGTTCTATCAGTGCACTGTGAAAGTTTATAATTTTCTGAGTCTAGCAGGTTAGATCGATCTGTGGTCGATCTTGCACCGACGTCATTGGAGCGACAAATTTGGACTTTCACAAAAAAGACCGTAACTTGGTCTACTTTTTAAATTTCGAAAAAGCCAATGGCGTTTTAAAAAATACACGAAAAAGGCTTGCTTGCCTTGTACAAAACAGCGTCCAAAAAAGAGGTCTTCATGCGGGTTTCGATTCTCAGCATACTAAGTTACGATTATTTCTGTGAACGCCCAATTTTGTCGCTCCAATGATGTCGGTGCAACATCGACCGGAGATCGATACAATTTGCTCGATTCAGAAAATCATGATTTTTACTGTGCGTTAAACAAGTCTTAGTTTTTTTATGGCAAAACTTTAACTGTATTGGTTGTCTTCTTCGGGTGGAAAATAATTATTTTTTCATGAAAATCGGGAATTTTGAAAACGATATACACTAATCATATCGAAGATAGCTATGTAGAAGCTTAATTTTTTACTTTATAGTAATCCGGGACACAAGACTTAATCGCTGCTATTCCGTCAGCGATTCGAAGAGCGCTTCAAAAATCTTGTAGGGAAAGCACCCAAGTTAGTATTAGTAATTAAGGATAGAACGGTAAAGGACGGAGTTACCAATCCCTTTCGGGATGCGTCAGCGCATTCTACTTCTACGAGATGTCGTGGAGGTGAGATGAATGTGTACTTGGCCATGACCTGCGGTGGCCAGCCGATGAACAATTCAGTGTTTTTTCTTCACAGACACTTCTGGTACCACCAACCCCGGAGGGATGGAAGGCTTGGTTGGCCTGGGCGGGTACTCCGAACCAAGAACCTGGTACGGGTGCACGCGGCAGTTGGCACCTCCTCCGACTGCACCACTTCGGAATCTGCAAGGCAGAAGAGCTTTATTTTTATCTGTAGAACAGTCAGCATCAAAAACTGCAATAAATCAGCGGGTAAGTCATTGTTTCACATGGAAAACACCTGTAAGCAACACATGAAAAAACAGCTTATCAAGAGATACAAACGACACCTAAAAAGCTGAAAAAGAGACAATTAAATGCCATAGCCAAGAGAGTGCGACCCCGCCCCCGTCTCCAAACAAACGTTGTCACAGTATGATCCCAATTCATTCCCTAACCTCAAATTTGAGCCTTGAGGTATTAGGACATGACATTGACTGTGCTCCCTATCATTCGCCTTCCTGCCAAGAAGGAAAAGCAAATAATAGGAAAGCAAGCATCATGAAGCATTTCTTTGAACTGGAAAATATCTTCATAGTAAGCCTTCTTTCCGTTGTGATCCATCGTGTTCCTTTCAACAGATAATAGTTGCATTTTCCCTTGCAACATGATGAGGCAATTGGTGTCGACCTCGGCACGCACTGTGTTCGGTCGAGCACGTGGATGAAGCATTTTTCTCCGACTGTCCAAGTTTGTCCGGTTGATTTGGGGATTGCCGCCAGTGCTCCAGAGCGCCTCAAGGGTCTTTCGCTGAGATATATCACTCTCGTTCAAGGCGAGGCTCTGGTGACTGCTGGTCCTGCTCGGCATCCAAGGTCAGTCATTCTCTCCTTCATAACTGTCTCTATATTCTTTTAAGTTAGTATTCTGTAGGAGAAAACAGTGTTTGTGAGGCCAGTTTCATAAGTATTTTTCGACTTTTTCAAGCTCTGACGAAGGCGAGGTCGCCGAAACGTTAATTCAAGTTATATATATATATATATACCAATTTCAGGTCGAATTGGACACTTTTCAAATCAAATTGGACCCTTTTCATGTCAAATTGGATAGTCTTCTAAGCTCACCTTGTATCGTATGGGTTTGCGGCGCCCAAGTCTCCTGTACGGGTTCGCTCCCTTATGTGGTGGCTCCCCGCAGGCGGATCGGCTAATGGTGTTGAGCGCGGTCCCCAACTCTTCTGTGAAGATCGGTTTACTCACAGATTTATCAGCTTCGGTAGTACAGGAACAGTAGTCGAGTGCCGGAAAGACGGTCCGGCAGTCGGAAGACGAACGGAAGAACGAAGAACAATAACACTGAGACTGAGGGGTATTTATGGCTTTTCGAGAAGGGGGCGGAGCTAAAATTCACTCCGGCACTAGGAGATAGTACAACATGAACAGAGAGACCATACGACAAGAAATTTGGCGGGACCGTGCGCAGTATTGATCGAAGCAAAAGAGTACACGTCCGAGGGAGGGGATGAGTCATACGAGGCAACAACACACAAGGACAATTACGAAATGCCTAGGCTGATCTCTTTACACGCCCCTCCTTCGGGAAGACGGCTCCGGCGTCTTATGCTTGGTGCGGCGGCTCGTTTGCTTCATGACGTGGGCTGTTTCCTGACGCTTCTTCTTGACGTCCTTCAGGTAGTATCCATCGAATCCTTGGCGTTTCTTCTGCTTCTCGGCTGCAGGAACATCGGCAGACGTTGATTGACTATCGAACTTCGGTTCCTTGACGAAAAAAGTGGATATGCGAATATCCATCGTTTCTGGTCTACCCCTCTTGGCGCTACTCCTAGTTGTAATAACCGATTCGTTATCTACGTTAGGTGGCCGCTTACAGGGTTGACTACACGATGCGAAAGGCAAGTCTCGTATGCCATGTATGGCTGTTTCCGACCGAGATCTAGACGTACTGCAGGTCTTGCACTCGTCACTCCACCGTCTTATATCACGAGACATGTTTTCCCAAAACACGTTTCTGGATACCACTCGGCACATCTTCTTAGATCCAGGGTGTGATGTTGAGTGCGCGTTGTCAAAGACATTTCTTCGACATGAGGGCGGTACCCCTCTCCGTACACGGTCTTTGTCAATGAAACACAGTGTGTCCTTCCAGCAGTACGAAATCTGCCACTCTGAGCTTTCTCGCGCAGTTTGGAAAACCTACCTGTTCTGCGAGGTCTCCGCTCTCCAACGCGTCAATTATTCGGCCGTATGTGGTGTCCTGTCTGAGCTCTTGTAGCCATTCGGCTTCTTTAGTCGATTCTACCAATACTTCATTTGGGGAACTACCAGCTACTTTACGGCTCGCGGCTGTCGCGTTTCGCGAACTTTTTACTGCATTTGGTGCACATTTCTTTTCACCGAGAGGCCGAGCAGCCGAGTCAACCTTTCTTTGTGCTTTAACTGCCTCATTTGGCTTACGACCGGACTCATGACGTCCATTCTTCTGCACACCGGGTTGATATTGGTTTCCTTTACCTTTAGTACTACTTCCGGCTACTTCAACGCTTGCTACCACTGCATTTTGCGTTGCCTGATCCCCTCTAGGTGCACGTTTTCTGTGGACGACGGATCGAGAACGTGTGTCAACCGTATCGACAGTATAAACGGGCTTATTAGCCTTGTAACTGGACTTGGTAGGTCCTTTCATCGGCTCGCGCCTAGGTGCACCTTTCTCACCTAACTGTGTGCCCTCACTTCTTGTCTTCGGCCTTTGCTTTGTGGTTAGGGACACTTGTATTCCAATCCTCTGTAGGATATTTGTGCCCAGTACAATCGTATCGTCCCCTCCCTTCCTTACAAGGAACACCACACGGCGTGGAAGTTTGCCCTTCAGGCCTAAGCTGAGTCTTACTGCTCCTTTGAAAGACATCATACGTCCTGAGGCATCGTATATACTCGTGTTCTTGTCGACTTTTACCTCCTCCACATCTGCGTCAATATCAAACTCCGAATTCGATGCTGCGACGAGGAGGTCAAGCGGCAGAATGCTCACCCGAGACCCTGTATCGACCAAGGCTTCATGGTAGCGTCCCAGGAGTTGTACTTCAAATGTGGTCTTTGCTCCGAACATCTCGCTTCTTTGCCGATTTGTTCCAAGAGCATTACACGACCAGTTCTCTAGGACGGTTTTGAAAGTTTGCTTTCCTTGTTCAGTGGTTTGGTGGCTTTTGTGAGTCGGAGCAGTGCCATCTTGATGCTGCACATCTTCATTTTTCACACAGTCCCTCTGGAAATGTCCAGGTTTGCCACAATTCCAACATATCCGTATCGGCGGCGTGATATCTGACGTCGAAGTGGACACCGTACCTTGTGCGTCCTTCACCAGCTCACTTCTGTTTGCACCTTGCACAGGAAACATTCCACTTTGCATAGGCTCGTCTTCGTTTCCCCGACCACGAAGTGAGTGCTGTGACGTTCTGCGCCTCTCGGGTACGCCATGCTCTGCTGCTGTACGCACAGCCGAAGCTACCTTTTTACTCCTCTAGATCCCTTGTGCAAGGCTTTTGAGCCTATCATAGTCTTCGTGTGGTGCCGCGGCTTCCATCGTAGCGAATAGTTGAAAATACTCGGGCCATTCCGTGAGCTGAGATATGAGCTCGCTTGCTCGCATCATAGATAGTTCGGCTTCAGCGGCATCTGGGATAGCAGACCTCGTAAGGCTTTCCAGTTGCACGCAGTATTCGGAAACCGAGCTCTTCATCCTTAAGTGCTTCAGCTTCACGTGCGATTCCATGCGATTGGCAGACGTGTTCTCCAAGAACTTTGCCGTGAGTGCTGCTACAAAGTCCGCAAATCGGCCTTGCCGTACCTCCTTCGGCAACGTCTGCATAACCGCCTTTGGGTGGCCCTCCAACTTTTCACTCATTAGGTGGATTAGCATGTCGTCCGTTAGTCCAATTCTCCCATACTTCACGGAGAAGGACGTTACAAACGTGGAAAAACCTTTTACCTCAGGGTAGCTAAAATTTTTCACCTCCGGAAGTGCCATGGTCGCTAAGGTAACCCCTACACTGTCTTCCAAACGAGAGCTAACTTCGCTTAGAGGAGGAGACATACCTCTTGGGAGGCTTTCCCTGGGTGTCGGGCGCGTCACCACGGTGTGCTGTGGCTCCCTTGTTGGAGCATTGCTGTGAAACCACAGTTTATGAGCATCAATTCTATCATCCAGCATTGGGCCTTGTGTGACCATGGACCCACCACCCGTAGCTCTTGCCGTTCCAGTAAGTACTGCAGGCAGCGTGCACTCTACAGTGACATCGTTGACCTGCAGCAAGCGAAACGCATTGCGGAAATAGTCAAATTGCCCACTGGCCTGGTTCGTCTCCATTTGTGTTTCGGCGGACGTGGACGGAACCCGAAATTCCTGCTCTTGTGCCTCTGGCATATTGTTGAAAACTAATGGTTTTCGTCTCGGCAAAATGCATTTCTGACGGTTATCCGCATTCTGCCTAAATCCCTTCTGGGTCCGGTCAATCAGAGATCTCACTGAGGCAACCACATCTGTCGATTTGACGTTCAGCAGTTTTGACAATGCGCGCATACAACAGTCGTCGTGTATCGCTTGATCAAAAACTGCGCTCAGCTCCTCATGATGTTTCTTGTTCGCATCTGTAACCGTGCGTTAAACATTGAGGGCTGCTTCGCTAAGGAGTGGTAATACGTTAAGTATCGCTTCGCACCCTGGCTCAACAAGTTTGTCCCACTCCTGTATTGCCCCTTCTGGTGCCGAAGTTTCGCTCTCCCTAAGCGCTTCTGCTACTTGCTGTGGCAATTGCCTTAGTCTCGACACTTGTGCAGTAATCGCAGTGATCGCAAGCCTCACCTGCAGCGTATTCTGTTGAGCCATAGTCCGCACTTGCTGTCTCAGCTGTGCCAGCTCTTGCTGCAGTCCCGCCATTCTGCTGTGTTCTTGCTCATCTTCTTCGATGATGCGGTCGATTTCCCTTTCCATGTCGTCCGACATTGTATCTGAAATAGGTCAATTTCAGCTGCAGGGAAATTGCTTTGATCAAGATTAGCGTCTGATTCCGCTTAGAGGTCCCTCGCCGCGATGCTAACCCACGGTTTGCAGTCGTCTTTTCAGAGCAAAACCGCGAATCTGCGAAATTTCCTGGGTTAAGGCAAGCAACCGCCTTCGTCCGAGATCCCTCGTCACGACGTTCAACCCTTGGCACGCACACGTACCGTGTATGTAGTGCCCGTATTTCGCAAAGTTTCGCTTGGTTGAAGTAAGCAACCGCCTTCGTTTACGAGATCCTCGTTACAAATGTGCAATCCCGGTATGTACGCGTTCAGCGTAAGCAATACCCCTGTTATGCGAAATTGTCTGGTTGAGATAAGCAATCGCTGTCGCTTCCGAGATCCCTCGTTACGAACTCAACCCCGGTATGCACGCGTTCGGCGTAAGCAATACCGCTATTTCGCAATCCCCGCGTCTGCTGAGACTGCCCCTGTTTAGGTGAGAGGACACGTTATGCGCAAAAAAAAATTTGCGCAGCATTTTGCCTTGTAAAACGCGTGTCTCTCTTTCCCTCAGGCACCTTCGAACAGAGCCGAGGCTCTTACTCCGTTGTACTGATGGGGGCTGCCCGTCTAACAGCTTCTTCAGACCCGCCGCTACAAACGGCCCACGGTCTGAGTTTGTGCTTCTTTCGAAAACTCAGGGATTCCCTGGTTTCCTACTGCACTCGAACTTACCTGACCCTGTAGTGTTCCACACTTCGGGTTTTCTGCGCTCTACCGAAAGCTAGTTTGCTTCGGCCCCCATGTATCGTATGGGTTTGCGGCGCCCAAGTCTCCTTACGGGTTCGCTCCCTTATGTGGTGGCTCCCCGCAGGCGGATCGGCTAAGGGTGTTGAGCGCGGTCCCCAACTCTTCTGTTAAGATCGGTTTACTCACAGATTTATCAGCTTCGGTAGTACAGGAACAGTAGTCGAGTGCCGGAAAGACGGTCCGGCAGTCGGAAGACGAACGGAAGAACGAAGAACAATAACACTGAGACTGAGGGGTATTTATGGCTTTTCGAGAAGGGGGCGGAGCTAAAATTCACTCCGGCACTAGGAGATAGTACAACATGAACAGAGAGACCATACGACAAGAAATTTGGCGGGACCGTGCGCAGTATTGATCGAAGCAAAAGAGTACACGTCCGAGGGAGGGGATGAGTCATACGAGGCAACAACACACAAGGACAATTACGAAATGCCTAGGCTGATCTCTTTACAACCTAAGAATTTTGAAATCAAAGAGAACTTTTCCGAATTAAAACAACCTTTATACAGGTTAAACTACAGATTTATTAAGATGGTTAGAATTTTTTTTTTTGTTCAAGGAAAATTTAGAATAACTTTTTTTTTATTTTTTTTACTTCAGCTGCCCAAATGAGTGTAATAATTTTATAAATTTTTTACTTTTAGAAAAAATAACGGATTAAATTGTTTTCAAGCGCAGCGAAACAGCAACCATACAGTGGCCTCAAATATCAGATTGAGCCATGCACTCGAAAAGCTTGTCGCGATTTTTATTTGATTGATAGTGTAAATGCTGTTTATATGGAACAACGAGGTATGTGCGTTCTTAACAAATGTACTTGTTGCATTGTCTACAGGTACGTATAAATCAACATATAAGTACAATCAACATATACATTATATAAAATCTACGTAAGCAGTATTCTTCTTTTCCAGTTCATGATTTAACTAGAAAAGACAGCTACATGAGACGTTACTCAAATAAAGTACTAGTAGTAAACAGAGTACTTCAACAACTACAGCCAATAAAAAATAAATTTCTAGCTTACATCTAAAAACCTTAATTTATTACAACAAACTACTATTGCAGGTGTTTTTATTATGTATACGTTGATTATATTCATATGTTAATTTACACATACCCGTAGACAATGCAACAAGTATAATTGTTAAGAACGCACGTACCTCGTTGTTCCATGTAAAAAGCATTTACACTATCCATCAGATGAAAATCGCGACGTCTTGAACAGTTGCATGGCGTAATCTATTCTCTTAGCACTAAAAATTATTTATTTATTTATTTATTTATGAATACGTCAAAGGACGCGCCACATAAGGGAAAACAGAAACAACAGCAGAAAGCAGACGAACGATCACAGCTAATCTTGGCGGATTTTCCATGGAAACAAGCGTCGTCCACCTATAGTATGTAAACACTGACAACAAGAACTCCAAAAAAAACGAGAAAAAAGGAGAGGTGCTTAGTGCGGAAGAAAGGGTAGGAAGGTAAAAAAAAATAAAATAAGCGCCTGACTTTTAAAGACCTGAGCGGAGTTTAAGGCCTCCGTTAGAAGCAGGTACATAGGCAGCCGGTTTAAATAAATTAGATAAACCAGCCGTTGACGGGCAGCGCGTATATCGGCGAGGGCCAACGAAGAGCATGTCCCTAGACAGTCCTATAAAGTAGGCTATCAATAGTATGTGAACAATTCCAAGCGGACCATAGTATGTATTGGAACATGACACCTGTGGCCCTATGGAACGCCTTACGCAAGTTACCTAGCACGTAAGTTCAAAATAGCTCGCAAGCCTAGAAGATTCAGCAACGCCAGGTAGATAGCTGCCATAGGAGGCGTAATCGAATTAATAACAGGATGTTTCAACTCCGTAAAAAAAAACTAAAATACTAGATTAACAGGCCTTCAGCACTAAGCACCCTGAGAATAACTGGGCTAATCTGATGGTGAGTATAGCAGTCCTAAATTATCTTAACAAAAAAAGGGAGACTGCCTGGTCACACTTGAATCCATGGAAAATTTACAGATCTTCCAATGATGTAGTCTTCAAACTTTCAAGAACTTTAGCGGTGAGTATGTAAAAACGCTAACGCAACGAAGAAACAAAAACAAGGAAGAAAAGAATAATGCATACATCATTAGCAACTAAAACGTTCTCCCCTATGGAACACTCGGAACCTACGAAGACTCAGAAAGCATCGAAAAAGAAAAAAACTACAAAAATAGGCTCGAGCAATCATTGTTTTACGACCTACATTTCCGCAATCCATGGCGAGGACGTTTTACTGGAGAAACTAAAAATTTGTGGGTGATATGCAACGTCAAGATGAGTGGAATAATAGTCTGTTAAGATCGAGCTTATTAAGTTGCTTCTTAAAGGCGCAGCCACTAGTTGCTCCAAAGAGAGTCGCCGGAAGTAGTTGGAACTATCTTGTACACCTGACAAACACATTATTAAACATTACATTATACTTTTTGTTGTGAATCTTTGAGTGGAAGATATTAAACCCACCTCTTCTCACACTACACGGTTTGAAGGTCCAGTACTTGCTTGGAAGTATTTTAAACTCTCTCCGAAGAACACGAAAACAGAATGTTAAGTCCAAAACTGCACGCCTCTCCTCCAACGTCTTTAAGCCAAATTTGCTCAATCTTTGAGGATAGCTAGGCATATCTTGTTTACTACCATTAGGAGTAAGTCGATACTACAACAGACGGGTAAAGACTTGTTGTACCCTTTCAATATTTAGAATTTCTTTTCTTAGATGTGGGCTCCAAACGGGAGAACAGTATTCCAGGTGAGGTTTTACATACAACTTGTAGAGCCGCAATAGTACGACCTCATCTGAACATTTTATACTTCGAAGGATAGAAAACATGACAGAATATGCTTTCTTGACAATGTTATCTATGTGATCTGAAAATCGAAGACTAGACTTGAAGGTAACTCCAAGATCTTTAAATGAGCTGCACACCTTCAAACTAGTGCCATTGACAATGTACCTTGGTGTGTCAGAACTACCAATGTGCATCCCAGCGGATTTGTTAAGGTTGAACGGAATACCCCAATTCGAAGCCCAGTTGTACACGTTTTCAATGGAGGCTTGAAGTGCTGAACGCGCTTCCATGCATTTATCTCGTTCGTAGACACAGTAGAGCTTTATGTCGTCAGCGTACGTTTGTATTTTGACAGTCGTCGTCGTTTGATGCTCACGTGGTAAGTCAGAATAGTAAATCAAAAATAAGAGAGGGGATAAAACTCCTCCTTGAGGAACCCCACTAGTACAGGGGTATCTCAAGGAGAAGCTCAACCTGACCCTGACAGTCATGCCCCTACTGGACAAATAAGACTTCACCCAGCTTAGAAGATTACCTTGTATGCCTAATGATTCTAACTTAGCAATCAGCAACCGATGACAGACTTTGTCAAAAGCCTTGGACAAATCTATGTAGATTACATCAACAAGCCTTCCAGAATTAATTGCTCGACTAAAATCGTAAAGCGTGTCTGCTAAGTTTGTTAATGTGGAAGCACCTGGAAGAAATCCATGCTGTTCAGCGGGGATAGCATGGAATCTAGTAAACCATGCCAAAAGCTTATCATAGATTATCGTTTCCATCACCTTCACTGGAGTTGGTGTAATGCTAATTGGCCGAAAGCTGTGAATAGAGTTGGCCCGGTTGTTTTAGGAATGGCTGTCACAATAGCCTCTTTCCACATCTGCGGTACCTCCCCCAACATCATGGAGAGGTTAAACAGGTGCGCAAGAGGCTTCGACAGGGAAAGACAGCATTTCCTATAAATGATTTGTGGAATACCATCATACGGCTCGGAAAGAGAAGGCTTCAATTGCTTAAGTATGGCGGAGATATTGTCCGGGTGGAAGTAAATGTCGCAACATCTGTGTTGGATGGAATGACAGTCGACAGATTGAAGATTTGTGGATTGGTCTCCACAGGAAAATACACTGGCAAAATACTCGGCAAGACCTGTAGCTTTATCTTGATCAATGAAAAATCTCACACCATCTTCATTTGTTAGCGTCTGTAATGAAGTCTTAGGTGCAATTTTGTGTCGCAAGTATTGGTACAATCGTTTTCTGGAACTAAGTCGACGCTCATAGTAGGTGTTTAAACCTATTCTTGGAGGTTTAATGTAAGATCTCTTGTAAGTTTCCTCTGATTCTTGATCCCATCTGCATATCTTTATTCGTTCTATCTCACTACAAGATAATGCATCGTAAAATGACTTCCCAATCGACCGTTATCGCGGCTGGGAGGTGCAAACACCTCCTTGGTGCTGAGAAGATGGTTGGTGTCAGGTCACGCTTGACAGTGCCTTGAAGGCTCGAGTTTGAGGAGCCGGTCTCCCGGCCTCGCACCGCCGCAGCTCACGCTGCGCCGGCTCGAGAGAGGGGATCGGCCGAGGTCCCGCCTTCTCCTAATGTCGTGAGTCATCACGACACTCCGGGCGAGCGGAATTGCGAATTGAATTTCGCTTGATTGTGACCCTTGAAATTTTGTAATTTATGTCGGTGTTTTTACCGACCCTGCCGCGACGACAAAAAAAGGAATCGACCACAAAAATCATCAATCGACCACATCATGATAAAACAGAGGAAAGGCTAAACTACAATAACGACATAAACAATTCATGATCAGCACCAACTAAAAGTCATTGACATCGTATTGCGTTGTGGATTGTGAGTCGAGCGAAATGTAAGCATTATTTGAGCGAAATTCGTACGCAGCGGCGGCTACGCCTCGCTAGGCTTATTTAGTTTGCTGTTCGTTGTTGTGTGTCTTTTGCATTTGATATTGTGTTAAAGAATTTCGTACTCTTTGTTGAAAAAACGATCGAAGAATGCTTGAAAGCAGCGTTTTGTCTTTTGGATTGCCTACTCTTTGAAGTATCGTCACATACGATTGTATAGTCAGTTTCAACATTTACATGCTGAAATGATAGTGACAGAAAAGTGAATGGTGACGCTTCATGTCCTGCAGTCTATGTGCTTGCTTGCAATAGAAGCAAACAGAGCGTGGATTGCAAGCAGTGGACATATGGTCCGACGGCTTAAGGCACCTCTCGCACCTTCCTAGTTCCACCATGCGTGAGCGCCTCTGCGACAACGTGGTGTACACGTCGCATTTTGACGACCAATGGAATGCATTGCAGAAGATGCATGTGGATGGAGGTACGGGAGGTTTATTCGGGCCCGTAGGCTTTTGTGAAAGGGTCGGATTCTGCGCTGCTGCTAAGGATTCAACAGTAACGGTGTTTGAGAATTGACTCGGCGGTGGCAAAGTTTTGGTACCGTTTTGTGCGATCGGAGTCTCGGTTCGCGGTTCTGCTTGCTTCTGATCGCCAATGTCGCAGGATTTTAAATAGTTTGTAAGTATTGCTACGTCTTTCTTTGCCCTTTTGCTTTTACCTGGTCCCCTTTGGTCGACCTCAGCTGCGCTCGGTGAGTGCTTTCTTTTTTCTTGCTTTAGTGCGAGGACCTCGTGGCGGAGCGCAAGAACTTAGTGGCGGAGACAGCTCATAGCGGTTTGCAAGAATTGGACGCCGGATACAATATCGGAAGTTGTTGACTCGTTCGATTTTGACGCATCTTGTTTGTCTGAAGAAGACATAATTGACTTGTGAGGAATCGGTGATGATATGGAAGAAATGTTACCTGTCGCGAAGTCGGATGCCTCATCATTTTCTGCATTTGAGACGTCGTTAGGTTCGGCTTGCTGTGGTGTTCCCGAGCGTTCGACCTCATCTACTTGCATGACGTCGTCTTCTTCAATCGGGGTATTGCGACCGGACATATTGATCTGGAATAATTTGATGAGTGAGATCATACTGAGAATTTGAACGAGTTACACGGTGCGACATGATGTTGACTTTGTTTGTAGTTGAGAAGGCTAGATGTTGCGTAGGCATCTGAGGAAGAGTGATATTAGAAAAAGCGGAATAGCTATGGCGATACGAACGGCGAACCGTCCTATGCGGACGACAAAGAGTACTAACTGAAGTGGGAGGGGAATCATGAATGTTGCGATGTGTCTACGTGAGGAATTCCGAAGGCCGTTGACATTTCGAGGCGGGCTTGATCGCAAGATATGGAGTCCCAACATCGACAGTACAATCGTCGTTGCGAGAGTTATGAGCGCACAGAGAGAGAAGAGGAAATAGTGCTTGAGGATGGTGAAGAAATTGGAGAGATCAGGAAGATCCAGTCTGAAGGCGTCTGTCGTTCTAGAATTGTTCGCTTGTAAAGCCAGTAATTTCTGTGTAGGTAGAAACATACTGGTGTAGTGTAGTTGGCCGGTTATTGAAAATACGTGGATGGAATCGCACCGTGCCTTGCAAATTTCATCGAACTTGGCCTTGTTGGCGAAGAAGCGTATTTCGTTAACAGTCCCAGGTTTTGAGCACTGAAGCACGAATGACTGTGACTGGCAGTCGACTTCTACAAAAGCTCGGGATATGTTCGTCGTACAGGTTATGTGAGTTATCGCCCCTTTCAAGCAGTTATAGCAGCCGCGGATTTCCGCACTGGGTATGTGACACTTGAATGTTTCTGTGTCTAGAGCGATGTTGTGATTCGAATCGATCAGCAGCGCAAGTTCCGTGGATACTTCAACAGTGCGCACTGTGACGACATTTTCCTTTCCTTCGGTTTGAATTTGCGCGTTCGGAAGCTTAATAGGCATGATTTCGTGTAGTGGAATCATTTGCGACACGTTGTTGTTGCTGCAGTAACAGCTAACACTGTCCTCTGCCGGGTTACACACACACGTGTCGCGAATAGTGCACTGGTTTGTGACTGTTGTTGTATTGAATCCATGGGGTGTATCCAGGGTAGTCTGACAAAAATTTTGCCGTCTCGTATCTGAACTGTAGCGTAGAAGTTGTCTATAACACTTTGAACTTCTTCTTGCTTTGTTGTAGCGTTGTCTGGATCTTCGAAACGAAACGAAGTGGAACAGTCGAACACATCTTCCAGTTCGGTGCTGAGCGTTTGACAAATTCTATGCTCTTCGGTGTGGTAATTGTGTGATTGGATTCCTGAGATGACATAGCCGAAAAAGCATAGGCTTATATGAAGGCCAGAGGGAAGTCGAAGCGGTTTTTGATCGTAAGGAAAAATCGTGTTGAAGTAGTCAATTCCCAGAAGGAGTTCTGGTCTGATCGAACTATGTTCGATCTGCAAGTCACGGACTTCTGCTTCTGGGAAATGCTCTTCGATAAATTGCAGATCTGCCGGTGTTAGTTCACAGAAATGCAATGTATCTATTATATGGTTTTGAGTGAGAAGCGAAACCGGAATACCTTCGTTAGCGGAATTATAAAGATTTACCTGTACCTGTGTCGTCTTCTTCTTCTCTATGTGTCCTCCGAAACTAGTTACTGTGATAACACGCTCAGAGTGGGCTGGCAGATGAAGACGTCGAACGCTGGATTCGGTTATGAATGAAGAGTCTGACGCCGAATCTAGTAACGCTGTAAGTGCTTCAACCTTTCCTGTAACTGTATCTCGAATGTAAACGGTAGTCGTCATGAGTCTTGTACATCGAGAATGTCGCTGTACAGGTATTGCTAAAGGCTCTTGTTTACCTTTCGTTTCAGCATTGCTTTCTGTTTGACCATCATGTGCGCCATGGCCATTCGCTGTCGTACAATTAACGAATCTTACTCTGTTCTGATTTCGTGGACTTACCGATGTTCTTGGTGAATGCGATCGACGGAGTGAACTACCTCGGCCTCTCCTGTAAGGTCCTCTGCTGTCTGTTGTTGTTCTGAGATTGCTGTTAAAATTCTGTGGTGATCTGTGTGGAGTCGAACTTCGCGATCTTAAGCCACTATCGCCGTTTCGTCGCGGTGAAGATACGGTATTACGATTCGGTAAATTTCTTCGCCCATCGAAGGAAGAGGATTGTCTCCCATGATAGACCTCTGTGTTCCTTCTATGACTGGGCACTGAAGATGTGTAATGCTGAAAGGACCGGTATTGCCCACGAAATCTGTTATTTGCGATTGATGAATCGAAACACCTTTTGATATTTCGACTTCGTGCGGATCGATTCATGTACGACTCAATTTGATGACATAATTTCTCGTGGTGAGGGCCACCGCACCGATAACACTTAGGTTTTTGACACTCGTACGTTTGATGACGTCTACTAAAGCAGATGGAGCACGCTTTCAGCTGCCACAGTCGGTCGAGTCTTTCCTTACGGGTTATGCACTTGTTGCAATTGACGAAGCGATGAGGCTCGTTGCAACCAGTACATCGAATCTTCTGTTCGTTAGTTTGTACATGAAAGACTGTGGAACTATCCGCCTCGATGTCCCGTCCCTGGACGAAACTGATGTGGATACGGCGTTTTACTAGTACATCTAGATTGTCCATAAGTTCAGACATCGACCAGATCTTGTTCGAGTCATATTCACGTTTCGCAGCCTCATCCTGGATCCCTTTTGAAAACTTGCTGAGTACAGTTTGCAAAAGGTTAGTGCTATCGACGGCTCCACCTTGGCGTCTCATTTCCGTGATAAGTGCGAGAATGTCATTGTAAGTATTCTGTAACTGTCTAGGGTCATCCCCTGTTTTCGGTAGTGTTTGTAGTTTACGTAGTAAGAGCGTCTTATTTCTTCGAGGGTCTTGAAATTGTGACTTCAGTTGTTGGATCGCCAATTCGTAGGAGCTCCCATTTCGTGGTATCATTCGCAGGGCACGTTCAGCGTCTCCTTTACAGCTCGATAACAGAATTGAAAGCTTTTCGAGGTTTGAATAGGGCTGGTTATGAACCAGCTCTTGGAACATTTCCCAGAATGAGTCGAATTCTCCCGGATTGCCGTAAAAGTGTGGAACCTTTAATTCATGACCGTAGAGATACCGTAATAAATGTGGCTGACCGACATTTGGATTTAGTTGAGTCTCCGCGGTGGCGTTGTTGTCGACAGTTTGCCTTGAAGGAGTAGTATTGTCATTGATTTGAGTTGTATTTCCGGTGGGTAGCGTCTGGAATAGTGTTGTGCACCTTTGCGTCTCCTGGCCTGTTGAGCTCTGAGTAGGCTCCGATTTTACCGACAGCTCGGATGTTAAAGCTTGTTCTTGACAATCGAGTTCGAGGAGACGTAATTCTAGTTTTCTTCGTAACTGAATGCTCAAGTCAATTGTCTCATCACCTTGTTTAGTCTCCCAATACTCGTCAAATTCTCGCTCCATAGAAGCGCCGTAGTCAGCGCTACTGAGTTTGAGTGTTTCGATCGAACGAGAGTGTGTCGCGTACTCGTTGAGGATGCTATCTTCTTTTTCTGCTATCTTTGTGATTAGGTTCTTGAGTCTTACTTTGTTGGAGAATGTGTATTGGAGTATCTCGTCTGCGGTTTGCGGATAACTCCAAGGATCCTTGAAACATTCTCCTTCTTTAATCAAGTTCGCAAGTTCATTGATCTGTCTTGTGAGTCGCTGCTTGCATGACTTCATGTTGAACTCATGAGCCATGTTTCAGCAAGTGACTCTGCGGACCGTGAAGCTGTACTCGAAGGCTTGGCAACGTGTACTGAATGCGCTGCGAGAGGCGCCGGCAGGTCTTGTATGTATGTATTGTTATGTATCGGCCTTTCTCTTGAATTCGATGAACGTAAGATAAGCGCAGCTCGGCTTCTGCTGAGGAATGCGATGAGCGGAGGATAAGCGCCTTGATACGTGAGTGAAATGTTTATACAAAAGGATGTGATGGGAAATTTCTTTTGCTTACATTCTCTTTCTCCTGGCGTTGCGATTGAACTTTGATAAGCGCTAGCTGTCACCGGCTACGTACACGTCTGCTATTTGTTTTATGAGAGAACTAAACGAGTTGATTATACGATTTTTGTTATTGAGAATGAATATTTTGAGAACAATCGATGTTTTGTTTATTTCGGGATGTCTCCCTAGGCCGTTGTTTCGGGTGGCCTTCCCTATGCGATTATTTCGAGTCACATTCTCTAGGCGTTTAATTCGGGACACCTGCCCTAGGCGTTTAATTCGGGATGCCGGCCCTAGACGTTTAATTCGGGTCGTCCTCCCTAGGTGAGAATTTGCGCGCCACCATTTGCAATAAGTTTCCAGGTTATGCTCGAAGTGAGATCTAAAGGTATCTTGTGGAATCATTAAGTTCGTACGAAGCATGATGCACTAAGCTTAGACCAGTTCTTGAAGGTGATCAGGCTTCATGAAGGTTTGGCTCGATGCACCATGTTTAAACCTATTCTTGGAGGTTTAATGTAAGATCTCTTGTAAGTTTCCTCTGATTCTTGATCCCATCTGCATATCTTTATTCGTTCTATCTCACTACAAGATAATGCATCGTAAAATGACTTCCCAATCGACCGTTATCGCGGCTGGGAGGTGCAAACACCTCCTTGGTGCTGAGAAGATGGTTGGTGTCAGGTCACGCTTGACAGTGCCTTGAAGGCTCGAGTTTGAGGAGCCGGTCTCCCGGCCTCGCACCGCCGCAGCTCACGCTGCGCCGGCTCGAGAGAGGGGATCGGCCGAGGTCCCGCCTTCTCCTAATGTCGTGAGTCATCACGACAGTAGGCGAGAAATTTTTTAAATGGTAATTCAGTCTAGTGCACACATCCTTATAAGTCTTGCTATCTAACGGCATACTTAGCTCTTTAAACAGGCGCTGTTTTTGCCGAAAGAGGTTCGAAATGTGGGGAGGGTATTTAAAGGTTCGATACCCGCGCTCCTTTAAAGGAACGAAAATTGCAAAGGCATCATAAATTGTTTTGCAGTATCTCTGATAGACATCGTCAATTGAAGTGTATCTATCAAACAAAGCAAGCCAGTCAATCTTAGAGAAATAGCTGTTCAACGCGGGATAATTCACGTGCAGGAAGTCAGGTAAGGGTGGTGCTTGGAAAGTCACAAAGCTTTCAGTAAATTCAAAGAAAACGATGCTGTGATCAGAGCATCCTAATGGCGGGAGGGTATGGACGTTGTTGATTGTCAGAGATGTGGCAAGGACAAAGTCGAGGGTGGTAGTTCCGTGTGTGGGTTCACGGACGTGCTGTTGAAACCCTACATCCTTGAAAAAACTAAGATATGTAGAGCTGTTAGAGTTTTCGGCGCGAGAATTATCCCAGTTGATCTGCAGATTAAAATCTCCTAACACAATCATGGCAGACTGGCTTGAGGCGAGTTCACGGAGAACCTCTAATAATGCCTCATCATCAGCTTTCGACGAACAAGGCGGGCGGTAAACGTTTATCAGTCTGATATACGAAGCTTGGTTAGGAGAGAAGAGGTCCAGGCAAAGCACATCCGCCTTCCCAGGATTACGGGAAACACACGGTACCATGCTAAGATTTCCCTTATACACGCAACAGACTCCTCCTCCAGCACGACCTTTGCGATCAACACGGTAAATCATGTATGGTAGACCACCCACAATTTCGGAGTCCAGTACTTTATCGGATAACCAAGTTTCAGTTATGAATACAAGGTCTGGATTTTCATTTGCAAGTAGGGCTTGAAACAGTTCCATTTTATTGACTAAGTTCGGGCATTTACTAAGTAGCATCTCAAGCTCGTACCGTGCGGACCTAAATGTTTCCCGGCTTCCTAGGAAGTTCAGATGTGTGTCTGACCTCTCCCCTATACACGACCCACCCGCGGCTTGGTCTGCCCTTGTTTAGCTCGCGCGCCTGCTGTCGTAGCTCGTAATCGCGTTTTCTCTCCTCAGGCGTCATACTCCTTCGTATGAACAACTGGGAGAAGCCGCGGCTACGAAGCAGGCGCGCGTTAGCGAGGACGCGGCGCCAGTGGGAGGTAGAAGGCAAAACGACCTTCACCAAACGTGGCCGTTTAGCATCGGGCCTTCCCATCCTATAGATTTCGCACGGGCGACACTCGACGTTTAGCACGTCAAGCACTTTGGAGACCTCATCCTCAAGATTCTTCTGCCTTTCGGACGGCGGCAGTTCTTGCGATGTCTCCTCAAGTCCGCTAATTACAATACTTCGCGAGCGCTTGTCGTTTTCCAGAACCTCTGAAAAATCCTTAGTAATCTTCTGAGCTGCCGCGATGAGGATGCGCTCAATGGTCGGATCCTTATTCACTTCAATCGCAAGACGAACAAGCTCAGCTGCCGTTTTCCCGGTATATTGATCCTCTCCAATAGGTCCAGATCCAGATTGTCCTGCTTCTATCGTAGAATTCTGAGTGGAACTCCTTATTACCTTCTTGACGTTGGCGGTCTGGGTTTTGGGAGCCATGCAAAAAGTTTGATCTACCTAAGCGATAAAAAATTGATTATCGTGAAATATCGATGGCGCCGACAGAACTAATTACTTCAAAACGATGTTAGTAATCCCAAACAAGAAGCTATTAGGACAAACAAGGAACCAAAGAAGAAGCAATGGCTGACGAAAGAAAAAGGAAGGTTGAAACTTTAAAGAAACGGCAGTCAAGAAAATTAACAGAGCAGACGCCAAAAAACACGACCGCTCCCGAGCAGTGCAGACGATATCGGATTCCTGTTTTTTAAAACCAGCTGTGAAGCTTTATTTTTACACAAAAAATTAGAATAGAATTTATAAAAGAATTAGAATTTATAAAATTTCAAACAAAGTGTTCACTTATTGGGCAAGTGAATTAAAGGTTTAAAGAAATCATATTGAAATTTTCCTTGAACAAAAAAAAAACTGTAGACTATGCAACAAGTATAAATGTTGAAAACGCACATACATCGTTGTTCCATGTGAACAGCATTTACACTATCAATCAAATAAAAATCGCGACGAGCTTTTCGAGTACATGGCGCAATTTGGTATTTTAGGACACTATATGGTTTCTAATTTGCTGCGCTTCAAAACAAAATTTAATTTGTTATTTTTTATTTTTTTCTTCTTCTTAAAAGTAAAAATTTTACAACATTATCACTCATTTGGGCAGCTAAAGTGAAAAAAATCAAAAAAAGTTAATTTAATTTTTCCTTGAACAAAAAATTTTCTAACCATCTTATTGAGTCTGTAGTTTAACCTGCATGAAGGTTGTTTCAATTCGAAAGAGCTCTATTTGATTTCAAAACAACGGCAACGCGGCACGCGGCAGGCAATAAAACTGTCTCGCAGGAGGCAAAACTGCTGCCTAGGCGGCACTCCCCCTCAGCCCTGCAGCTCCACTCCATCGCCAACGCGGTTTCATTATCATTATCAGTTTCCATTCTAGATTTCGCCACGAGCAGCTAGAGCCCAGACAGAAATTATCGGCAGCAAAGCGCCCGGATTGGGGTGGTTTTGCCTCGCGCGGCGATTCAGCGTCTCTGCCCTGTGCTTAAAGATAGGGCTGCGGCGTTGCCGCAAAAGTGTGCGTAGGGCTTTAGGCGAGCTTAAAAGAGTGTCCAATTTGGCGAGAGAAGTGTCCAATTTGATTTTAAAAGTGTCCAATTGGACCTGAAAATGGTACAAACGTGATAACACCCTAGGTTTCAAACTAAACAAGATGTCGTCGATCTCGAGTCCACTTTTTCACCTCCCGCACTGCTAAGCTTGACAAGGTTAGCTGTTGGTGCTCCATAAGACATTGATGGGGTGCGCGTGCTTGCCCTCCTTGGAATAGGCGGCAATGTGAGTCAACTACCAAACCGTTTAGCGAAGTCGATCAGATGGTACGATTCAATCAGAGCTGAGAAATGATCCACCAGAAGAGTAAAGAAATCTGATTCACTATTCAACCTTCCTTCATATCGCCTTCTTTAGCGACTGGACGCCTTAAAAGCACTATGACGTCATGCTCGTTTGTTGGGAGCTGTTCAAATGAGTTTCTCTCTTTGCAATGCAAATTAGTGATAATGGATAGCAGTTCGCGGAATTCGAATCTTGAACTGGTGCGGGGACGCTTTCCCCGCTATGCTGCCCGCGTTCTCGAAAAGCAAAACAGCTCCATCAAAAAAGCGGAGGAGAGCGAAGCATGTGTTTTCAGCGGATGCTTGATGTTGGCACGACTAAATGTAACTTACTTCATTGCGGAATGCAACTTTTTCAATAGAAATGCATCAAAAGAAGCGTTAGTGAACCAACGTTTGAGAATTCAGCCGCTGATCCACCGTTGTTGCGAAGCGACGTCGCTGCCATTCCAGTTAGTAGCCGAGTAATCACATGCTAGGCATTCCACTCAGTACACGCTATATTAAGTATGCCAATGTCATTGCCAATGACATTGATGTCATCACCAGTCGCTCTATAGCTCACTGTGAGGAAGGAAGGGTAATAGGTCACTGGTGATCGAGGACGTCTCATCTCGACTATTTATTGCTGGATTTCTTGCAAAAATCACGAATGCTTCCAGCGCCTTTCTTGTCGAGATGTCTGTTCAACGTCTGTAGAGCCTCGAGTTCTTCGTTAAAGTCGATTTCACCATTCCCCTCATTCCATTCCTGCGGAATGGACTAATCAAAGTGCCACTCCTTTTACATGGAAAGGGTTTATGAATACACGAACTGCCAGTGTTTCTCCGTTCTTCAAATTGCGTTTGATTCCTATACCAACTTTAGCGCAATCTCCCGACTTATTTCGCAGGACACACAACACATTTTCTGATATGTACCGTAGAAACTATTTCAGACTTGCCGCTGCATGATAATTTCTTTCGGACGGTAACAAGCACATCACGATCTGAGTCCGAGCTATGCTTCAGTGTATACTAGAAATGATATTATCAGGAAGGGGAGACAAGGGGTGTCATTTCTTAGCCTAGTACATACACTGCGCTGACGAACCTTTCGGTTGCTTTGTGGTAGCACATGAACATTTTGAAGGGAAGAAATAATAGTGGAAGGAGTCTGTTGTTTCATAAGACGGCCTCTAATAACGTGATGAGTTGCCTTTTGCTCCTGTTGTATGAGAGTGTCGTATGAGAGTCGACTGCAAAACAGATCATTCCCATTTCCCTTTTATTTTCTGCCTTATTTCAAGATTTTCGACATACGATCACACACATCAGTGCAGCGTCATGGAGCGGTCGCGTTTTTGAAGTCTTTCGTATTGCTTTTGAAAACTCACTATTATGGCCTTAACTTATTTTCTAACAAGTTCTGCTTTTCGTTTTACTTCCCTTTTGATAGCGGTTTTGCTAGTCTAATCGATTAACGTCTATATTTGTTTAACATGTTTTCTTACTTCTGTATTTGTACGTTGCTCATAATTCTTGATAATCGACTCTTGTGTCTCAGGTAGATCAAGGATCGTAATGGGACCTAAGACTAAAGTGGCAGCTACGAAGAAGACTGTTACCAACTCAGCGCAGCAACAGGCTACGATACCACCTACGATTTGTGGGATATCTGCTGCACAGCTTCTTCAGTTGGCTATCGAGATGAATAAGGTCTCCGGTCTTAGAATGCCTCCTCAAGCTGCAGTTCAGAGGTTTCCTAAGGACCCCTTTGAAACACTTGAAAACGAAAAACGCGCTCGAAGCAGAGTTATCAGTGGTCTGGACGATAGGACCTGCCACCTGAAATGAAATGAAATCTGAAATGCAAATTGAGAACGATGTGGCAAAAATTCTCGACGTTCTCGACGTTGAGTGCCTGCCATCCGAAATTTTCGGGAGTGACAAACTTGAACCTAAACGTTCTCGTGTAGTGAAGGTTGTTCTCCCGTCCAACCGCCTACAATGTCGCACTCTTGCGAACGCGCGCCTTCCTTGTGGTAGCGCGTTTCTTCAGTTGTCCGTGCAAAGAAGTCTGACCGTTGAGGAAAGGAAGCATGACTACGAATTGAGGCAGCAAGCACGGGAGCTGAACAAGGACAGTGTTAGCCGCCAGTGGGTTGTGTACCGTGGAGAATTCAGACGCACATCTCTGAACTCTCTAGAAGATCGGGAAACGCCTAAAGTCGGATGGTTCCAAATTGATTTAAGCGCTCGAAGCTTATTGAATAAAACTAATAATCTTCGAGCACTACTTACTACTTACTTAACGAAAGCCCTGACCTTGTGTTCATTTTGGAAACCTGGTCCTCTAGGAAAGTTTTTGACTCTGAAATCGTGGGGTCTGCCATACATGATTTTTCGTTTTGATGTAATGGTCATTCAGGAGCGAAGTCTGCTACGTTTTCGAAGGAAATCTTTGCGAAGTACCCTACGTTTCCAATGCTCCTGTAAGACAGATCTGCTTTGCTTAGCTTTTTTTCCTCTGACAAGGGGTCGTGTACCAATGTTTATCGCCCTCATAGATCTTTCATGCCTGTCGATGAGACATCGTTAGAGAATCCTTGAGAAGTTGCCTCAGCTCATTCTAAAATGATTTTATCGATCGAATATAATCTTCAGATCGACTGTGAAATGTCCACAGCCCAAAGTTCTGCAAGCGTTGAGTATTTGAGTTTTTTTTTGAAGAGGGGGCTTGTAACAGTGTTTTCGAGAACCCACATATGGAAGTGCCATTATTGAATTAATTTTTATCAGTTTCGTAACACATTTAACACATTTTTTTTCGTAACACATTTACCGTAACACATTTTTATCAGTTTCGTAACACAACGTCTGATCACAGCATAGTGTCGTTTGAGTTCACTGACAGCCTGCAACTTTGCAGCACTTCCCTTCTCGATTTCCTGAATGTCAACAGTTCCGCTCTAAACAGCTGCTTATTAAGCATTGACTGGCTGAAAATATCGCGTAAGAAATGTTTGGTCAACTATGAGCGCCAAGTGAGTTCCCAGCAATTGTACGAATATTTTGGCTTCAAAATCAATAAGAAGAGATCTTCACCAATGCTTGTTAGCGAAGAGGAATTTTTACCGATCAAGAAAAGGAAGATGCTCTGGCTGATAACTTTCCAGCGTGTTTTCCTAAGAAAATTCATATAAAAACCTCTTCGAGTTGGACAGTTTTAGTAAGACTAGATACCTATTTAACTAAAGACTTCTGACTCCCAACCCTATGACGGCGTTCGTCAGACGCCAGACGTTCAGGAAATGCTATTCTTTGTTATCGATACCTCTTGCGCATGTGCTTAACATCTCGATGATGTTCGGGGAGGGGAGAAGCAATTTCATCTGCAATTCCCAAAGTATTTGGCAGTAATTCCTTAAATTCCGGCTGCGAATTCCGACTTATTAGCTTAACTCCAATTCCAGCAAAGATCGTGGAAAAGATTATACATAAAAAACTACCATCGTGGCTCTCCAGATTTCAT
Source organism: Heligmosomoides polygyrus polygyrus (assembly GCA_947396885.1). Lineage (NCBI taxonomy): Eukaryota > Metazoa > Nematoda > Chromadorea > Rhabditida > Heligmosomidae > Heligmosomoides > Heligmosomoides polygyrus. The sequence goes on from OX377204.1 coordinate 45,206,104, forward strand.
GCTATTACGCCGAAACTGCATGGTTTTCTGTCTGGAGCCTCAATATGTATGAATATAGGAGACACACTCTTCGATTTCACCCAGGTCCTTAATGCCGCTGTAGACGTTATATACATCGACTTATCCAATGTATTTGATAAGCTTTGCCACTGAAACTGTAAGCAAGATTAGAACTCCTTGGTATACTGGGGTTTCTTCTTAAATGACTCAGCTCCTATCTTGGTAACAGAGACATGACAGTTAGGGTTCGAGAGAGCATCTTTCTGAGGTATCCCTGTGTAAGCGGGGTTCCTCAGGAAGGAGCTCTGTCTCCTCTGCTACTATGGTTTACACCATGGATCTGCCCATAATACTCCTGTCATCCACTGCTACCAAAATTCACGCATATGCGGATGATATTAAATTCTACAGCGCATATAATAGGAAAACTTTAGGGAGATGCGAGCGGCTCTTTAGAGTTCCATAGAAGAATTGTACATCGGGGCTTCTGAGAAATTCCACTGAATCTAGATAAGTGTGCTTTAGTGCGCATGAGAAGTATTGGAATGCCTTAGTATATTGTCAATGAAACCAAGTTGGCATCTCGTAACCAGCTAAAGATCTCGGTATCATCTTTGAATCCAGTCTAAAATTTTCAAGAAAATAGAAACTCATATGTCACTCATATCAGTTAACCTGCAAAAACTTGCATTGGTTTGAAGATCTAGCAATAAATGCGTGATTCTCATCTTAGTAATAGTGAAGGAAACTTTTAATAAAAATTCACCACAAAGTAGCTGGAAATAATTGATGTTAGCATAAAATAGGGCACTCACATAAATATGGAAGGCTCCTTACGTGACACCGTGATGTGCGGATGGCGTTGTGTGATCAAAACAGTCGCTTTAGCAAACTAGGAATGTTTGATACAAAACTAAACGCCTTTCAAACCAAAACAGACACTCCTAAGAAAGTAGTAATAAATGTTCAATTTCGTAGCTTTTTGAATTTTTTAAAATACTAATAATTGATCCGGCTAAAAATAAATACAACCCTAAAATTTTTATTTTATCTCATTCTTTGTAAAGATTTATAATTCTGTAAAGCAAAAACGTTAGGTTGGAAACTAGGTCTTCGCCAAAAATGGGTTTTACGTTTCATTCTAAATTTCGCTAAAAGTCTCAATGTTATATACCATTCGAAAAAAGGCACAATGTTATATACCATTCGAAAAAAACGATTTGCTTCATACAATTTATGTTTCACCTTTGTAGCTTTTAGCTTTTGTCTTACATTTAGATTTTTATCAATTTTTTCAATTTTCAGGTTATTAACACATTGACGACCGCGCAATTTTTGCGTATCTTGCGCGTGGGACCAATCTATTTTTTTGCAGTGTCGTGCGTGTTTGATAATTGAAGCTATACTTATGCTCGAATGACCCATTCGAATAGGTATTCGAATGATTTTCATTCGATGTTGAATAAGTTACCCGTGATAACATGTTTACCTTCTTCATAAACGTCTTCTTTTGTATTTCTGAGCTGTACATATACGATCCCTTTCCAGAGTGTTTTTCCTTTATTCATAGTAAGGCTATTAAGTGTGGTGTTATAGTTACAAATATACTGTGTGATTGGGTTGCTGTATGTGTACACCGTTACATTTTGTATATGTTTTTGCATTTATAATTCGCTTAACCTTTGGGTTGTTAATTATCTGGTTTAGATTCATGTGATCCATTGCCTTATGTATGTAACGAGTAGAAATTGTGTAGAAAGTTCTGTTGTTGAAATTAATATTGTTCTTTCTATGATAATGATTGCACAGGAAGCCTTTTAGTTATAAACCCGCGTGTCTCTATTTAGACTTTCTAAGGCAGTATTACCTTGACAACGTGTAGTAAATTGGTTTATAACATTCTCTTTGAAAGATCTGATAAACCTGTACATCTCATTAACTTGACCACATTGCTTAATGTCTTCTATGACTTTAACAAAGTCTGTCTTGTTCCCATTATTGTGTTTCTTTCCATAAATGTGCATTCTGTTTTCCCTAACTACCGATTTGCTTTGATATGGGTGATCCCACCATATCTATAAGGTTTATATTTAAACGGATCTTTCCGACAGGATATGCTACCCCTTAACGTTGTCGTTCAATCAAGATAAATAAGCTGTGTTATGTAGCCTGATTCAGAATGCATCTTTATCTTCTAGAACTTTTTTATCTGTATTTCTAGGTAAGTTGTCTAATATAGTAATTTTAATGTCTGTGCATGTATGACTAAAACGGTTGTAAATATAGTTGATAACGTCAAATTTGTTTATGTGATAAAGATGTTCTTTTATTCTTGTATTTAATGCTCTAGTAAGTAAGACCAACATTGTGTGTCACACTGATTGCATGTTATGCAATACACCACGTTATCATTTCTGCAGTTTGTATTAACGGTAATACGTGTCAGCTTATTAGATTGGAGGTTAGCTGTGAACCAAGGCAAATTATAGATGTTCTCTATATAGATTTGTTTAAAGCGTTCGACAAGGTTTCGCATTCGAAGTTGCTCGATAAGCTGTGTTGCCTGGGACTTAAAGGAAACCTTCTAAATTGTCTTGTTTCTCATTTGGAGCACAAACTTATGACCGTTCGAGTGGGGTTTGAGTATTCTGATACGCGTATTTTTAAAGGCTACCTTGTCGACGGTAAACGGATCAGCAACCTTCGCTTCGCCGACGATATTGTTCTCATCTCTACCAGCACGGCAGAAGTCGAGGAAATGCTGAACGAGCTCAATGTGGCAGGTATGAAGATTGGATTGGACATGAATATGTCCAAAACGCAATTTGTGGTCAACCAGTGGTGTGACACGGGACTCGTAAGGTTAAATGGAGTCGCTCTGCAACAGGTCGACTCCTACGTCTATCTGGAAGAGAGCTGAACATGGATAACGACCTCGCTCCTGAAATCGCTCGCAGGAGACGCGCAGCATGGGCAGCCTTCAGTTCGATTCGCGAAGCCACCGATCAGGTCAAGGATCCCGGCCTCAGGGCCTCGATATTCAACGCCTCTGTACTGCCTGCGATGTGTTACGCGACGGAAACCTGGCCCGACAACAAGACAATCGCCAGAGCGATGCAAACTACGCATCGTGCACTGGAGAGATGTCTTCTAAGGACAAGCCTTCGTCAGCAATGGCAAGAAGGCCTACGAAGCTCGGAGCTACGGGAGAAGTCGCAATTAGCAGACCCGCTACAGTACATGAAGAAGTCCAAATATCGCTGGGCCGGACACCTGCTTCGACGAAAGGACGATAGATGGAGTCTCCGGGTCACAGAATGGCTCCCGAGAGACCATAAGAGACCACTGGGACGACCGCCAACGCGATGGGCAGACTCATTCTCAAGATCTTTCACAGAGCGGAGTCTGCCTCACTGGATGCAAACAGCAAGAGATCGAGCGGTCTGGAAGAGTTGTGGTCCCCTCTGAGAAGACCTCCAGCCGACAAAGGACCATCAAAGTATCAAAGTAAGATACGCGTATGTATTTGCACTAGTGGAGTGCCACAAGGTAGAGTATTGTCTCCTCTTCTCTTTCTCTTGTACAAGGCCAATGTTTTTGGTGTCATAACGAGGTCTGTAAATGACAATGTTCAAGAATATGCTGACGACATCAAGTTATATGGTATTTACGATCGAGAAAGTTGTGGTGACGCAACATTTTCAGCTTTAGACGAACATACGCCGATGGACATCGGAGTTCAACTTAAGGAATAATCCGGAAAAGTGTTTCGTGCTTCACATTGAAGAGGGACAAGCCGATCGTTACAGTATCGGTGATGTGCGCTATGCGACTGTGGGATTGTGAAAGACCATGGTGTAATCGTTGACTCCAGGCTTGATTTTTCACACCACATAGTAAAAGCTACACAGAAAGTCTACGCCTAGATGGTATAGACGCTTACCAGCTGTTGTTTTGAACTCAGAAAACAGTCGAATTTGTAAGAAACGTTTGTAAAAATTTAACGTATTCCAGATGTTGGAGATTACTGATTCTTGATGAATGTTTCTCGCTGCTCGGAACTGTGTACCACTTAAGTATATCGTGGATCCTGCTCCTCTGTGATCTTGAAGACGGTTTTGTAGATTTTCGTTGCTGACGAGATTAGTTTTATGTATAACTGTTCCTCTGTAGTAGTGCGGGCAGTGACTTGCCCGCACTACTACAGAGGAACAGTTATACAGAAGCTAAGCAGTCCAGGAGGTCAAGCCGCCACGAAAGACCTCCGCTAAAGAGGCGGGCGCAGTAGGGATTTTAACCAGCTGTCTCTAGGGGGGGGGAACAGAGGCTGTGCGGTAGAGGAATGCGGGTGGACAGAGGTCTGCAGTAAAGATCGCGCGGGGAATCTAGGCGCGAACAAGTAAGGTGTGAGAAGTGAGAAGAAAGTAGTCAGTCGTCTGTAGCTGCGCCGGCACGAGCTGCCGACGCAGCTACAGACGACTGACTACTCGACTGGATATTGAGTTAGCTCTGCCTATCTCCTTCGAGGTGGTGCTCAGTGCACCAAAGGCTTAAGCGAATCTGTGTGGTAATTGCCTTCGTGGCGAGTTAGGGATCCCCGAGCCTGTAGCCGTCTCCTCTGGAAGTCCAACGTGGACGAGCCCAATACCTCCTGGTGTGTAGTGTACCTTTGTCCTTTTCGAATTTTGAACAGTCGAATTTCGAATGTTCGAATATTAGACTGTTCGGAGAAAGTCCGATATTTGAATTACTCGTTTATTCAAATATTCAGGAAAGTCCAGCATTCATATTACTCGTTTATTCGAATATTCGAGAAAGCCCAATATTCGAATGTTCGTTTATTCGAATATTCGAAGGCTTCGAATTTCGAATAACCGAATTTCGAATATTCTTTATCAATCTCTTAACAAGCTAATGGCAGTCCTATTTCAAAACCAGGGAATTGTGACCTTTTGATAAGAACGATGTTTTGTTTCGCGTGTCACTCAAAGTGGCCGAATTTTGTGTGTGTGTGCAATCTGACAAGAGAAGGGTCTGGAGCGTATGTCTGAAACTGAAGAGCGAGTCATATAGGGAGAATCCCCACCCCTCAATTAGTATAAAAATGGGTTTATTTTTGTCAAGTCGTTAAACACAAGGAGTAGGTAGTCCGTTACAGTACAATTCGTGGGTCTTGTACGCCCGCCAAGTGGCTCGGAGCTCAGCGGATAGAGACTTTGTTTCATGGGTGGGAGGTCGTGGGTTCGATTCTCCTGCTCTGCTGCGTTTTTGCATTTCATTCATATGTTTGGTTTGGAGTTGAACGATTCTGACATCTATACAACTTTCAAATGTTTTGCCTAATTTTCCAGTTGTACACCGTGGAGAGTAAATTTCTTGCCACTTGTTTATTAGTGACCGGTTTTTTAACCGCAAGGCAATGAGAAAGCTACTCAACGATGTATAAACGTCCAACTCCAGTGATGCACAGGCACAAAGTGCATGAAACAGAAGGACTGGTCACAAACGGACAGCGTTTAAAAGCTACAGGCTCCTAACAGGTATACCAGCGACACCACCTTCAATGTCATTATAACAAATCCGTTATCCTTCAGCTATCCGCAGCTACCCGCACCTTCGATATCTACCTTCAGGATGTTGTCCTTTTTTTGCAGGTCAAAAGGAAGGTCGTGCACAATGACGTGGGAGTGAAATCATTCCACCCGAAAACGTTATCATATGTCCAATTCTTGCTTGCATCTCCACGTCTATCAGTTCATCTTGCGGATCCCAATCCTCTTCTTCCACCACTTCCAGCTGTTCGTCTTCGTCAACTTCAAGTTGACGTGCTTCGGAGTCCTTGAGTATGCTGGCCATCCGTTCGGCCAGCTTGCTTTCTTCCCTCGAAGGTTCCTTGCCTAAAGGTGGGCCACACTTCAGCGTAAGTAGGTGGATCACCACTCAGCATCGGCGGACATTGTTGGTGGTAGGTTTAAGAAGCCTTCAGCTACCTCTGATTTCCAGTTGACAGGCAAAGATGAGAGAAAGAGTGTATCGATGGCCGTTAACGTCAGTTTGCGGGATCCACAGACCTCGTTTCTTCATTGGAACCACTTGCGACGTCATCGTGGTCTTTGAAAATACGAGCAGGATGGTTTTTATCAAGGTCATCGGTCCATCTAGGGAAACAAACTGTGAAGAGCCAGTAGCCTTTATACGCCGTTCGTATTATGACCACTGCTTCTTCTTCATGCACATTGTGCCTGTGTATGACTGATGTTGAATGTTTTTTAATGTATGTTGAGTACCTAAGCATGCAGCCGGAAAATGAGTAGAAAACCTCTGAAATAGTATAGACGTCAGAATCCATCAAATCTCAACAATTATTTGAGATGCAGAAGTGCAGTAGCCAGTAGAATTGAACCCTCGATCTCTCTCGCATGAAGCAACGTCTCTATCCACTGCGCTGCGACCCTCTTGCGGCAGACGCATCGCGGACATACAAAACCGCCGAACTCGTGAGGCGCCCATTACAATGTAACTACAACGACCCCGTACTCCTTGGGTTTTTTTTCTTGGCGAAAGAGTAAACACATTTTGATACTAAATGAGGGGTGGGGATTCTCCCTATATGATTCGCTCTTCCCGTTCAGGCATACGCTTCAGACACTTCCTTTATTAGTCCACGCGAGGTAAGCGCGGGCAAACGCTCTGCTTCCTTTGAACGCCATCGAGCCTGCTGCGGCCAGTCACGTGAATAACGAGTGAATCGTATTATGGCTGTTCAATGACGCTTTTGCCTTCGGTATACTACGGGAGAATCTCCGTTTTGTATTTCTGCCCCAAGTACAGCGACGGAATGACTGAAGCCGGAAGGAGGTGCGGTAGGGAGATAGCACTCTATGGAGCATGGGAAGCTCCTGCTTTCTCAAGAGCCAGTGATACTCCGTTTCCTATGAAAGCGAGCCATCCATATTTTCGCAATAACACTGTCTAAGTCGTAGTTTCTTACCAGATTAGATTCCAACCATGGATCTCGGGTCCGTTTGCTTATAAGTGACGCGAAGTGAGCCAGAACGCAGATTGAATGCCACTTATGAGCTTCAGTTTGCCTCTTCTGCACCAGATCGCCCTTGTGCTACTTCTTCGTCCATGCTAACCTTTCATTTACCACATAGAAGCTTCGGTATGACCTAAGGAGACAGTAACCTATGGAGCAAGATGTATAACAATCTAGCTCTGCCTAACCAGGGTGTTTCTCTCTTCTCGGGGCACGAATTCTTAGGGAAGCAAGGGTGCTTCATTGTCATTATACCTTTGTCACCATCTTTTGGTCTCCTGAAGGAAATGGATGGAGCAGCCTTCGCAGCGCTTGAACAACGGCATCTGAGCCTGGACACTGACTTCCACAGCCTCGGATCGGTCCTCAGCTCGCCCTCGCCTCGCTCGTAGCCTTCAGCCTCAGTAGCGCTTATCACTCACTGGACTCGCCACACTCCACTCTATTGGCCCTGATTTAACGGAAGAAGAGCGGGAGTATGTCGGCCACGGAACAGGAGATCCATCGATAGAAATCGATGCACCGCAATTGATAATTACCGATCCTTTTCGCAATTAACTAGCTTGTATAAGAGTAACGACAATCTGAGCCTTTGTATATCCCGCTCTGTCGAGTCCCCAGTTTACAGTGCGTAATAAAAAATAAGTAAATGTCAATCATTGGGTGACCACAATAAGTAAGGTGTTCATTTGCTTATTCGAATATTCAACAATTCGAAATTCGATTATTCGAAATTTTGAGAATCGAATAATATTCGATCATTCGAAATTCGAAATTTTGGAAATCGAATATTATTCGGTCATTCGAAATTCGAAATTTTGAAAATCGAATATTATTCGATCACTAGAAATTCGAAATTTTGAAAATCGAATATTATTCGATCATTCGAAATTCGAAATTTTTTCCAAGGACAAAGGTATAGTGTGTATCTGCCGTTCGACGATCTGCATGCTATTTATTGTGCCTTGTGTTGTGTTAGTAAATTTTCTTTCTACACCTGTGTTCGGAACACCCACTAACTAAGTTTGGGCTTGCAGTCTAACCTGTAAGTCTGCTATCATAACTATACCGGCCTTACAAGCTTCTCATTCTTAGTATTTTTTGTCACTCATTCATGTTTGTCTCTGGGCCGGTTTTATCCCGGCTTTTATTTTAGTAATAAATCCTCTTTTATCTAAAACCACTCCACATCCTTTTTGCGTGCCATAAGTGGTTTGTTCTAGTTGCCGGTTCCATGGGGCGGTAAGCGTACCCATGTGCCAAAGGTAACTACTACAAGGGCGTCATAGCTGGCTGGCGCGGACAAACAAACTTCGTTGGCACGCACTGATATCTGCCTACTTTCCTGATTGTCAAAATATCTGCCTAAAATTACATGCCGCCTGGGACTTATATGGGTAAGTCTATAAAGCATTTTTTGGATACTGAAGAGGTGTCACAGCCATTTTTTGTTTTTTGTTAATATTTTTATGTACTGTCTTTCTTTATTTTCGTTTCCTGCACATGGTTGTTAGCCTTTCTTTTTTTCCGAATTTGGAGCATGTTCTCTTAACGCATAAATAAATAAATAAATATCACAGGATAGTTTATATTCTCCAAAGTGCTTATTATTAACAAAATATAACAATGTATAACAATCGCTTACCTTACTGGTAAGGAAGGGGTTGAATGCGTAATAATTAGCACTAAGCTGTGAGTTGTAACTGTTGTTAACAGACCAAAATGTTAGCTTATGAGCGGTCTATACCATAAGCAGAGGGGTTACCTTTGCATAGGACTGCTGCAGGGCAGTGGCAGGCCTTATCATAAATGCGTGAAGGTGTTAAGGTGGCAAAGGTGATTTTGGCTTTTTTGTAGACCTGGGAGCTAACCCCCGTTGCCCACTCCTCTTGTATAAACCCCGTCAAAAAAGCTCCTATCTTTTGTGAACAAGAAGTATGTTCCTCTTACCAATGAATGTCACGGTATGGAGTTACGAGAGAAAAAAGGGTAAAACCAGAAGAGTAGAAAAAAGGGGATGCGAAGAAAAGTAATGGATAAGGTAAACAAAGGAAACAGTTAACCCAAAACGTTACATGTAAAACGCAAATAAGTTGTAATACTGTTATTGGTCAAAAGTGTTGATAGAAGCAATGGATCCCACATGGCAACAATGACAATGTTATAGGCTGACCAAGATGGAGGCGGCAAAAAACAGTATATAAACCAGCTCTAGTGTTCAGGCCCAGTTTTTGTCTAATTCAGTCCCATATCAATTCCTGCTCCAGACTCTTTAAAAAAAGTGTTATGTGAACACCGCTTATCACAAGAAAGTGTTTGTGCTAGCATTTAGTCTTAGACTGCAATATCGTTTAAACTTAGATATATTGCAGATTATGTCCTGTCTTAACGATCCTGTTTCTCAGAAGCACATCAACCGAAATGTACTCATCGACTAGGTCCAAATCGCCGGCTTGAGTGGAAAGGATTCGAACAGGTGCTGCAGGACTTTGCAGCCAAGATTTTAGGGCAACGACTATGTGATACCCACCTATAACCATTAAATAGATAGCTTTTTTAAGATATCCCGTGGAAAGACCAGCGCCATTCTCGTGGCCAATTCAAGCTAGGTTCACAAATTCCGGTCCTGCAGTCAGGGTGTGTGGTTTGATAAGACAATATAAAGTGTTAAAGGTATACTGGCGCGGGTATTTTATGACTTCTGGAAATATTTCATGAAGAATGGTAGGAAAAATCGTAATGCCTACAATAAGGCTAATAACAAGGAAATACGCACATCCCGCGAGAATACCAAGCTACTACAGGAACAAGAGTCGTTAGGGTGAGTAAACAATTGAAGTGAAATAGAGGAATGAATAAAGGTGCGCCTTTTAGGTTGTACATCCGTAGAAGGCTACGTGAAGCGAGTCAGAAGGCAGGTGCCCCAGCAGACGTGTCCATCGTTAAGGGACTTATGCGCACAGAAGAGGAACAGGTAAAAATATTAAGCAGATAGCTTGCACGTTACATGCTTTTAAAGCCTAATATTATAGCCCATGAAACCGACCATCGCAGTCATAAAACTGAACATCGAAATGAGCCAATGAAATGGAAGCTCCCTTAAAGAGCTATTATCTCAGCAAGAAAGGAACGATATCAAGGTATGGTAAACAAAATGTTAAGACTGGCCAACAACAACACCAACATTACAGAATGCCGACTTGTATATAGAAGTTTGGTCTTACGGGGAATCAACATTTCACCAACCGATGTTACTGTGGAGCAGGAGGTATACGTGTTATACATAGAACCTTAATATGATGCTCACGTGATCATAATTTTTATAGGGCTCTACTGTTGTGTTGAAAATATCAGTCCACCAATTGGCCCCAACTCTACCAAAAGGAAAAGAACGCAAGCCCATTTCGTGAAGACGAACAATTAGTCATTACCACAAGAAGATTTTGAGTTGTTGGTCCTATCAAAAAAAGTTGAAGTTGAAGTTAACAATTTATGTGTTGAAATAAGGATAAAAGTATGCAATTGGTAGAATAAGGACGTTTTTTTAGCAATATTTAAGAAAAAGCGTCACCGACGGTCGACCACTGGTTGTAAAAGGGGAGCCGAAATGGGCTGTGAGGTACAAGACCTCAGGATAACAAACAATGCTTAACAGTAAAAGTAAAGATTACTGTTTACCCATGGAGTCGGGAAAAGGGCACTATTGTACTTTCGGGACTCCAGAGGACGAGGAGAGGTCGAAAAAATTTTTCGCCCAAACCTCGTCCAGGGGGGTTATTTGGGATGCTGATCACGAATCTGACATCCGTTTTTGAAATTTCGGCCGATTACGGTACGTTACGGTAGGTACCGGTGACTAAGGCTGTCGAGGTCATAATCACCGATTTCGCCCAAACTTCGCCTATGGGGGTTATTTGTGATGCTGATCACGAATCTGACATCCGTTTTTGAAATTTCGGTCGATTACGGTAGGTTACGGTAGGTACCGGTGAGTAAGGTAATGGTCACCGATTGCGCCCAAACTCCAGCGTAAAACGAATAACGGATGTCAGATTCGTGATCAGCACCCCGTATAACCCCCATAGGCGAAGTTTGGACGAAATCGGTGATTATGACCTTGACAGCCTTAGTCACCAGTACGTACCGTAATCTACCGTACTCCAGTGTAAAACGAAAAACGGATGTCAGATTCGTGATCAGCATCCTAAATAACCCCCATAGGCGAAGTTTGGGCGAAATCGGTGATTATGACCTCGACAGCCTTAGTCACCGGTACGTAGCGTAATCTACCGTAATCCAGCGTAAAACGAAAAACGGATGTCTGATTCGTGATCAGCATCCCAAATAACCCCATAGGCGAAGTTTGGGCGAAATCGGTGATTATGACCTCGACAACCTTAGTCACCGGTACCTACCGTAACCTACCGTAATCGGCCGATTTTTCAAAAACGGATGTCAGATTCGTGATCAGCACCCCAAATAACCCCCTGGACGAGGTTTGGCGAAAAAAATTTTTTCGACCTCTCCTCGTCCTCTGGAGTCCGTAAAGTACAATAGTGCAGGGAAAAGTCTTTGTTGACATATCGTGATCCACATGTAATGTCCCAAATATGCAAAATACGATGATATAAGAAACTTTCACGCCAATCAATGGTTCTCATTGCCAAAATAAGAAATTTTTACGTGGGAACAACATGAAGCAGCGGCATGAAGCTAGAAAACTGCTTCACATGCAATGTATTTGTGTCAGTGAGGTGAGTTCCACCACAATGTACTTACAATGAAGGCCTCATGATCTTCAACTTGACCTACCACCTCAATCAATACTGTCGTCTCTGTTATGTTTACGAAGTCGCTCGGTCATAATAAGCTGCTGCTATCACCACCTCTGCAATATCTGCAAATCCTCGAGTGGTTATTCACCTACTGACACTGAAGTGTGAATCTCCACTGGACGCTGTTCTCGAGAGACGAGTTGAAGCTCGCAGAAAGGATAGCAAGTATCCTACAGGATTTCGAACTGCAACAGCTGGAAATCGACGAAGTGGGGAAGTTGGAGGTAGTGGAAGAAGAGGACCACGAGTTTCAACCAGAAGAGGATTGTGCCGAAGTCACGACGCCACTAAACAGTGAAAGAACAATTACGTTTTCGGGAGGACAGACTGCTTAGAAGGAAAAGGTTTGACTATACTAGAACTGCTGTCTAACACAAGGTTGACAACCGGAGAAAATGGGACTGTGTAGCGATTCCATGCTTGGGCTTCAACGCAGTATCAGTAGGCAGGAAAAGTAGCGTATGTAGATTTAGTGTATTTTGACTTTGCAAAAGCATTCGACCGTAAACTACTACTAAACAGAATGTATGAAGTTGGGATTCACCCAAGAATCATTGCCTGATTGCAGACTTCATTGATGATCGAACTGTAGAGAAGTCAATAGCAGATGTAAGGTCATTTCTCTAGAAAGCTCAATACCCACGCTCTCACACAGATCTGCTGACGCTCCGTGGTCAACAACAGCGACAGCTGTGCTCGGCACTGGTTATAAAAGAAGGATCAAGTTGAACCTAGGCGGCTTGTTTAACTCCTCCCGCTGATCCGCCTCTGGCGATCGGCTCCCGTCTGAGTCTGGCGGCGCCGCAGCCGTTCGTCCCTGGGATCGCCTTAAGCGGTTCCGCCCCCCCCCCTTCCCCAATGATCCCTCCGCTAACCTATTTATGCACCCATGGCGTTGTCAAAATGTTCGTGCTGATAAAATGTGCATTTCAATGTGTTTTGTAATGTTTTCAAAGATCCTAAAATCTACGGAGAGACGGCGTCTCCTTTGAGTCGGGCAGGATTTATTTTTCGTCCGTTACATGGAGGTCCCGGCTAGGGTTTTAGTTTAAAGAATGAAACCTTAATGAACGAACTCCTTCGAGTTTCTTGACTGCTCCCGATTGCGCTGAAGCTAATGTTCTTTCTGTCTATTCTCTAGCAGAACATGATGTGGGACTCTTTCCTCTTGTTATTGAATATAACCTTTTTTCTCTCTGTCCTTCGCATTACGCGAAGCTGAAGCGCAAAAGTTGCTCCCTCGCATGAGGTTGACCAGAATTCTAGACATCTAACATAAGAATCTGAGCAACAAATGAAGTCTCGGCCGAGCCGCACCACACCTCATGCAATAATTTTATTCTCTCAAATAATTTTGATGGTGTTGCACAGCGCTGTAATGTTTCACTCTTTTTAGTTCGAAACATGGAAATGCACAGATATTTCCGTAGAAAATAATGCCACATCATATAGCAACTATAATTCATAAAATAAGGCTCTTTCTTCTTATTCCGCAGAAGAATTCATTCTGAAAAAAAAAGAAAGCTCATCAAGCATCCGCCGCAGTTTACAACGGACTTGTTGACTGTTTACCACAACCCACTCACTTCCGTGGAACCCATTACACAGTCCGAACACCGGCTGCTGATCTTTTCTTATCCCACCCGTGCCTCCTGAGCGTTCCTTCCCCATTTATCAATCGCGCCGTTCTTCCACGCAAACAACTACCACGGCCTTCCATCCCACGAAAATAGCCATGCTTAGTTACATTATCCCATCTCCCCCGAGAACCTAGGTAAACACCCCTCCCCCTTCTACCGCCCCCCCCCCTCCCCCACTCATATACTTCTCACCATAGCAGTTGTACTCCTACTACTCCATCTACTGCCACTCCACTCACTCTACCCGCCGGATCATCCAACTGTGTTCAGAAGGACAACGACCTCGACAACAACGTTCGCATCTTCAGGATTAAGGTCGGATTACATCAGGCTATTGGATCTGAATAGAACCTCTGTACATTTAAAGAGGAACCAAATCAAGATCACTTCATTTTACCTTGACTTTTATAGTATCAATAAATAATTTTTTAACCACCCAAAAAACCATAAATACATACAAAGCAGCTATGAAACTGCCTAACCAAAACTAAACTGTCAGATAAACGACAATCCTTACTTTGAGTTCATTAGCGACAAAGTAGAGATGCTGTAAAAACAAATAAATAATTTTATACATTCACACGTAGTGAATAACTTCGAATTCTTGGTTGTTTCCAAAGTGTACGTGTACTCTGAGGACTGCCGAAAATTTCAAAAGCCAAATTCTCAAAATCCCAAATAAAATTCGGCCGAAGCTAGCATCCTCATAAAATTTACTTTTCCTTTCTTCCTTGACTTTTCGAGTGTGACCTTTGCTGGCGCACACTGCACCTCTGCCTTTCAACAGAGATGATAATCAATAATTTCTATAACCTATTAATAATAGCATTTCTTTACAATTCATAAATCAAAGCATTTGGCTACGCAACCAGAAGCGGCATCCCTATCAAAACAGCGCCATTTATAAGCTCGAAACGAAAGGAAAGTAATCGTAATGCACTGGTGGCCTACCGTTACTTTTCACCTATATATGTTCAACCAATGCTCTATTCGTACTGACTGAGAATCAGAAAATGGTTCCTATACATACTGTTTGAATCGCATGCATCCGTAAAAAATAGACAAATAATTAAATTCGAATGTGAAAGGATTAACAACTTTGATTAACTTCTGTCAAATATTTGCTGGATTTAAGAAAAGCCACGCAATATGACTTGATGAAGTTTAAAATATAAAATGAAACAGTATTTTACTACTTTCTCAGTGTCACTGTTGATCTAGAATACTGTCTCAATTAACATTCTTAAAATCATGTAATAAGGTCATACAAGTGTAAATCCCTAAATGTGATGTAGACTACGACAAACAGTCATCTTTCAATCGATCATAATCCAAGAGCGTCTTACTTCTTGTGTAGTAGGCTGATACCTTATAGTACCATAAAAAAACCATTGCTCTGCACTACAAAAAAAACTACCACTAATACAAAAGTTCTAGTGTAAGACAACTATCTTGACATCTCTATTGCTTTGAAATATTTTTTAATCCACCATACTCCGAAAGAGGAGGCGCGACTGTCGCCTGCAGCCGATACCAGGTTCCTGGTTCGGATTTCCCGCCCAGGCCAACCAAGCCTTCCATCCCTCCGGGGTCGGTGAATTGGTACCAGACTTGTCTGGGAAAGATAAAGCGCTGACTTGTTCATCAGCTGGCCACCGCAAGTCATTGTATGGCCAAATACGCATTCATGTCGCCTCCACGACATCCCGTAGAAGTAGAATGCGCTGGCGCATCCCAGAAGGGATTGAGTAAGGCCGTCCTTTATCCTTATCCTTATCCTTACTCCGAAAGGTTACTTGTACTCCCTTCACCAAATTAGGGAAGATTCGAAGAAGGAGACAAAAGCTAACTTTTACTTATATTTGCGATTTAATCGAAATGTCAAAAACCTATGAGCACTATCCGGTGACTTAGCCGAAGATAAAGAACTGTATGATAAGAAAGAAAGCAAAAAGCTGCTAGAAGCGTGTCCGCGTGCAATTAGTCAATTCTTGGGAGACGCCCTAAGGAAAGACAGAATGCGCCAAACCATGGTAAAATTAAGGCCAATGATGTTCACTGCATATCGCATCCCGCTGATGGGAAGTATAGGTGGAAGTATGTTAAATTTTCTTCAATATTTCCCCATTCCCATATATAATAGCCCCTCTATTTTGCCACCACCGCATTGACTGCTCGATAATTGAAAAGTCGACTAAAGCACGGAAAATGCCACCGTCAATCATCAGCGAGCAGTTGTTCATCCCTACCCTTCACTGTAGAACTATAAATTTAAAAGAAAGTGAGGTGATGAATGTTGTAGTTGCCATTAAATAAAAACTCAAATCAGGTAACAAATAAAAGCCAATACTAAAGGATGTGATGTCAGTCTATAAGCCACTGCCTCCCTCAACTTCGGTTGTGGCACATTGTTTCATGACAGATACAGGAGCATTATATTGTGCTCCGCAGCGACATTTTCGCCATTATTCATGTTCATTCATTCATTTCAGTATCAAAGAGCTACAAGCAGTCGACAATGAGCCGCTTACACTGCTCATTGCATCGCAGCACATCACGTTCACCGATGTCAGTGCACAACATCGAGAGACTGATGAAGACTGCATGTGCATGATGACAATGGAGCAGCACAACCAACACAAGCAGACTCGTCATGCTGCACAAGGTCGCTACCACTTGCCATCGCCGTCTAGAAGCTGTTATAAACTCCCTTCCCCAGACCCTTATGCTTTGTTTAGTCCCTGGGACAGGGACAATCGAATAGGGTAGGATGTAGAGAAGTCAATAGCAGATGTAAGGTCATTTCTCTAGAAAGCTCAATACCCACGCTCTCACACAGATCTGCTGACGCTCCGTGGTCAACAACAGCGACAGCTGTGCTCGGCACTGGTTATAAAAGAAGGATCAAGTTGAACCTAGGCGGCTTGTTTAACTCTTCCCGCTGATCCGCCTCTGGCGATCGGCTCCCGTCTGAGTCTGGCGGCGCCGCAGCCGTTCGTCCCTGGGATCGCCTTAAGCGGTTCCGCCCCCCCCTTCCCCAATGATCCCTCCGCTAACCTATTTATGCACCCATGGCGTTGTCAAAATGTTCGTGCTGATAAAATGTGCATTTCAATGTGTTTTGTAATGTTTTCAAAGATCCTAAAATCTACGGAGAGACGGCGTCTCCTTTGAGTCGGGCAGGATTTATTTTTCGTCCGTTACAGAACCTTTCAGGTAAGGGTGAATTCCTGCTATTCCCGCCCCAGATCAGCACAGTCTGGGGTGCCCCAAGAATGCGTGCTGTCACCGATATTGTTTAACAATTTCACTTATGATCTCCCTAAATTAACATGCGAGACGAGAATGAAATGCTGTGCATATACTGATGACTTAAAGCTCTATCATGTCATATCTGACTCGACGTTTCGGGAAGTACTGCAAGATGGGATAGACGCGGTGATTTCGTGATCTGAAGGATGGGGATCGCCTCTGTCTGAAGAAAAATCCAAAAATCCGTTATGCATTTAGCGGTGCGCGTTTTTCTCACAATATCGGCGTTAATTCAGTTAATTCAGCAAGCAGTGTCAGAGATCTCGGGTTTATAGTGAGCGAGGATTTGAGTTTTGACAACCACTGCGAATATATTATCACTAAAGCAAGCAACCCGACTGATATATAACACCTTCAGAGCTCTATCAACTCGCAAACACGAAGTACTTTTGCAAGCGTACAAAACTTGCTTCCGCCCTGTCCTGAAATATGGTACGGTGGTTCTCTGTCCCTTTAAGAAAAATCGATTTCGCAGTTGGAAAGCGCAAAAACAGTTTTACAAGGAAACTGATGGTTAGATCTCTAGTGTTTATATACGACCTTGTTCCAGATGGTGCGACGAGAAATATCAACTTTGGACTCCAATCTTTAGCCAAGAGAAGAATGAGAAATGACCTTTTAATGCTATACAAAATCTTGTACTGCTTTACTGATGTTCTTGTTCAATTTTCTTTTCAAAATCGCAAATTATAGTAACAGATCAATGTTGGATTTGCGTAGGCAAAAACAAAATGATTAGCTTTCTCGTGACTAACAAGACAAGAAGTTTTCCATTACTGAAAGCGCACATACATACTTCTAGACGAGAATTAATGCACAAACTTCAAATGAAACATGAATTAAATACATAAATGAAACAACTTAGGCTCTGACTGATTATGACAATAAACAAACATCCAAAAGGAACACTTCTATCGTTGGATAGCACCTCAAACAAACATATTTTTCACAACTGGAAGACCGCGTATGGACTCTCCTTTCTTCTCGTCAATATCTCTTCCCAGGCTACTGCTCACTTTTTCATAGCAAGTTGTGCAGTTCTTCTGGTCTTTTCTTAAGTCGGAAGTAACGTTTTCTAAGACAGTTTCTTTTTGTTGATTTTTCGTGGGTGTCCACACAAATAAGTACACGCGCGCGCCAAAAAAAGCAGCCGCCCTCGTCGTGAATGTGTTAACTAAAGCCATCACGCACGCAAGGAGGAACTCTACAAGTATTTGTACCCACTGCCAAGAAGAACATAAGGAATTTTTTTCGTGAACAGAGCAAGCACAGAATTTGGAAAATTCCGCCAAATGCAGCAGATTGCATTATGTATTCGCGCATTCAAGAAGCAGCTGGATAACTATCTAAAAGGTTAAATAACAAATTATTGATGTGAGCTCAAGTTTTACGGCTACCTATTTGCCCATTTCTTCTTGTTGTAATTCTCGATTTTAGTATTACTTCGAGTACTTCTAGAGTTGTTGTGTTGTGTTATGTTTTAGATACACAGGCATTTTTTCTACATGGTCACCCATGTAATAAACATACATACATACATACGTACATCTTGTTGATGTTCCTTGTTGACAACTATTGTTATAGCTTGTTGTCGTTTGATTGACCTTACAAACATCATTGGCAGGAAAGAAAACAATGAAGGGGACAACGACCCACACCAGATCCGTTACGGAAGGCGAAGATGCAAATTTTCGGCAGAAGTCGAGCACGACTTGACACTGGCCCTCTTGGAATGTGTTATGTGGCGATGGGCACTATTCGATATCACCGGCTGCCGCGTTGCGACGTGCCTGCTGCCGCGCGCGGCGTCGCAGCGCCCCTTAGCGATTTAGCCCCCTGCTTTGGAGAGCGCAATTCTAAGGAGCACAGATTTTGTCTTCAGCAGGTATCTGTAAAGATTGCATTGAGAAAAAGGGCAAGCGCCAGGAATGGAAACATCACGGAATTGGCGGGAACCAAAAAGCAACATGGAGGCGAAAATAAAAGAAAACCGCCATTTTTCCAAAAACACCATCAAGATGGCCACAAGTTCGACTATTCAATTGTTCCCACCGTTGGGATGGTCATCAGCTTCTCTTGTAGCTTGAACTAGAGAAGTGTCTATAGCTCAGACGATATGTTGCATCTGTTTTGAGAAACTATCTACCATACACCTGTCCAGATTGTTTCGTTAATGGCGGAAATCCCATAGAAGTAGAATTATGCGGTAGATAGTTGAGAAACTTTCTTATTCTGCTTTAAACAACCACTTTTTAAAGCAGCAATCTCGATTGTTTGACTCGTTCCTGCAAGTTATGTTAGTTCCAAACCTACCTGATCAGCTGAAAATTAGGTAGTCCAGTTCTCCAAATAACAGTGCAAGACTGCGTCTTTTGCTCTCCAAAATATCGTATTAGAGTTTTTGTTTCTAACGTTTTATGTTGTTGTTGTGTTAAGATTTTATATTATTCCACGTAGGTTTTCATTCTGCTGGCGCCACCCACAACGTTTGCACTGCAAGGAACAACTGTTGAATTCGATAAGTACCAAATCATGTAATCACGATTTCAGCCCCTTTCCGTTTCCTCCTTAACCTCCAAATATCTGAAACTAAAAAGATGGATATATATGAAATGGTCGGAAACCGGATTCATCAAAAGTGTCGTCTTGCTCCTAGTCCTCATTAATAAGTCCCTATCTCTCCCTTGATGGAACTAAAGGATCATAGGTCTACTTGACGTCACCTCCCAGGTAGAAGACCTTATAGCTGCATGAGTACTCTATTATATTTACCTCCACTGACCACTTCATTTGAAATTCAGTCGTAACAAATGTTTACATATAGCCATTATACTCGCAGCACGCGGGAAGTCAAAGGTGAAAATATTCACGCCCCTGGTTTTCACATTCAGTAACCACTTTTTAGTACTCTGCGGTCATTTCTACTAACAGCCCTACTTGTAGGGTCCATGTCCTGCTTCTACTGCCTAATAAGGAACCTGCACGTTCATACTTGAGCGAGCCCCGGAACAGATCAGTTCGACGAAGCTGTGCCGCGGCGCGACCGCGTCGCAGCCGGTGATACCGAATAGTGCCCATCGTTATGTGGCTGCTCTTCCGTGCTTCGAAGCTAGTGCCCTGCCCGCTACAGCCGCAGACGCAGTCCCGACCGCAGGCACAGCGCGGTCGAGGGGCGGTCTTTATGTACGAATGGTCACCGCGCCCGCGACGACGACTGCCGCGTGCGCGATGAGCTCCGCTGCGGTCGTATGTACCTCATGACCTGCTGCAGACGCTAGGTTTGAGTTGTTGATATCCCTTTCTGCTGTTGCAGGAGATGCGGGGAAACATGCTCTGGTTCAGAAATTGAGTTCGGGTTATAAAACTAAACGTTCTAAGGCTCAATTTTATATGAAGCTTCTTCAGGAAAAGCTGAAAACATGGCACACTATCGCAGTGGAACTGACTTTGCATACACTTTCTAGCACTTGATGTGCAGGTTTTGATGCAGGTCTAGATATCACCGGCCGCTGAAGTCACTCAATTGCGACATCTTATGCCGCGCTCGTCGCGCTATTCGCCGCGTCCGCGGCGACCATAATGTCCCACAGCCGCGCGGTCCACCCCTCGGCTGCGGGCGGGCCACCCGCGGGTGCGGCGAATTTCGAATCGGGCGCGGGTCCCGCGTCGAAAGCGGAAAGTGCGCGCCGTTCGCGTCGGCCGACCCGCCGACACTTATCCGCCGCGGAGGCATCCGGGGTGTGCTCCGATCAATCCGCTCCGTCCGGTCCCGATCGCTTCGGGGCCCTAGGTGTTCTCGTCGCTCGCTGCTTCTGCGCGTCGCCCGGAGCTTCTCGGGTCGCCAGTTCCTCAAGCGGTCCTTTGCAGAGCATGGCTTCCGAGGACAACGTTCTGTCTGGAAAGGAGAACCAACAGACCGAGGAGACCGTGAGTTGCCTACGTTGTTGTCCTGGTGCTGTGGGAGCGCCCGCGTTGGTGCCATGCCCTCTTTCGGGGCGAAGGGCTTGCAACCACACCAATGCGGATGTGGCCCCGGTATTTCTCCCGTAATTCGTTGCCTTGAACCGTTTGTTCTTCGAAACTGACTCCTCATCAGTTCCTGTGCGACAAAAGTACGACGTAGGAGCGGTCGCGGTTCTTATGTCTAGTAATTCAACGCTGGTATCTGTGTGGTTGGCTCGGTGCGATCCTAGTTGGGAGGCAGTGAGGGCTTTGCACCGTTGCGTCTCCCCTACATGAATCTGCACCGCCTCCTTGAAGTTGCTCGGGAGTCCTCAAGGGATGCCAACTAACAACTTGGTGTTGGGGAGGCCACTGGCAGTCGCACGCCGGCTGTCATCTGGGCGCATTCCGTTCTCACTGAGGCACACAACTTATACGCCACTAGGCGTGTAAATTCCCACAGCATCACCTGTAGAGAAATAAGCGATTTCGTTAGGGGAACGCAATGGCGCAATCCAGGGCAGGGTAATGTGTTGTGGACTCTCACTGGAGTCAAACATCCTGCGTCTGTTCGATTCTCATCCCTAGCACTGACCCCTTCATCCGAACTAGGATTACGCCAACAAGTATCCAGGAGGGCGTGTTCTTATACAACTGGCAAGTGTGTGTCCATCTTTATGGCTGACTAGTGCTGCCGCAGCTTTTTATAAGTCGACAACTGACAACACTTCTCTCTTTGACTCTGGAACTCAACTAATTATTTCGTAGTTACCGCATGCAAACAAGATCTCACAAGAAAAGTCACACTTACCATCAAGACATCAAAATTTGGCAGTTTCTGCGTTCAATTTGGCAGTTTCTGCGTTCAAAAGGAAAGTTGGCTTTTGAGAATAATCAAAATTTCTTAATATCGTTGTTTCCCTGAGCTTCATATTTACATATCCTTCTTCTTAAGAGTGAAGCTCGAATTAGCGAATTGTTTATTGACAACGTTTCGGGCCTTAAGCCCTTCTTCAGGTCTAAAAGAACTATGATGCTTATACAAACAACAACAACAACAGCAATCGACGCATCACAGACCTGGGTTCCACCGACAGGAAGGGGGGGGGGCCAAGAAGTTACAGTGGTGCGATTTGGCCAGAAATGAAGTGCAGGGTCTCTGGGCTATTTATATAGATCCGCGAGCAGTGACCGGTCTCTCGTCTCCCAAAGTCGCCATCATCCTCAGTCAGTCACGGTGCGTAACCTCAGAGTGTGATAAGGCTCATTGCATACTTCATTTCTTCCTTCTTGTTAATGGGTGGCTGCCAGTGTTTTATCTCAAGCGCTTCCTTAATCTTCCTCTCCACTGTATCCGTCAGATTTTTGTGAAGGATCGAGACTCGCAGCTGCGGCAGTGGATCTCGTGCGTGTCTGAGGGTGCGGTGCCTAGAGAATGGATTATCTGAGTAGCTTTGAGGGCTACGCAGTGCTCTTAAATGCTCGTCCATTCTCTTGCCAAGTGGTCTCGCTGTTTCCCCTATGTAAAATTCTTCACACGTCATGCAGACCACTTTGTATACCACACACCTCATTTGGCAAATCTGGTTGTCCTCATCACAGATTAAGCAACCTGGCCTTTCACACCGGTTCTCGTAGGGACGCGACGTTGTTAGAAGACGTCGTAGAGATAGAGGTGGTCGAAATACGAGGCTTATAGGAAGCCCCGATCGTTTCACCACACGGTTGATGTCCAGAGCGAAGGAATCTGTGATGAATGGCATAATCAAAGGAGAACCAGAAGGGCATCGTTGAGGTTTCCAGCAACGAAGTAACCTCATGCCATATCCGTTCTGCCGCAGGATTTCCTCAACCTGATCTTCCACTTCTCGATAATTCGTAGAGGTCACTGCAGTAGATGTGGTTACTGTATGATGAACGATATTTCGTTTCATATACATAGGATGGCAACTCCGCGCGTGTAGAAGGATGTTATGAGATGCCGGTTTCCTATACCACATGCTACTGATTTGACCTTCCGATATTTTCACCTTCGTATTTAAAAATGGCAGAAATCCTTCTGGAGCTGGAGTCTCTGATGTTAGCTCGATCGTAGGAAACGCTGAGTTGAGTCGTCTGAGCGTCTGTCGCAGTGTTGCCCGCGATTTGCCTACAACAAAGATGTCATCAATGTATCGCCCGTAGTATAACACTCTTGGAGACAAGGCTGGCCGCTCAAGATGATCCATGAAAATAATGGCGAGCAACGGTGCCAACCTGCTTCCCATTGCCAAACCTCTTGTTTGTTTGTAAAACACATTTCGAAAACGGAATGAGCTCATGTCGACTACACTTCGTAGAAGCTCCTCAATTTCTTCTATTTGTAACCCAAAGAGCTGCATATTCCTGTGGTTCAGCCGTAAATGGTGCAAACAGGCTTCAACAGCTCTCCGAGTGTCGACGTTCGTGTACAATGCAACTACGT
The DNA here is from genome assembly GCA_947396885.1 of Heligmosomoides polygyrus polygyrus. Lineage (NCBI taxonomy): Eukaryota > Metazoa > Nematoda > Chromadorea > Rhabditida > Heligmosomidae > Heligmosomoides > Heligmosomoides polygyrus. Next base: position 45,229,336 of record OX377204.1, read on the forward strand.
CGAAGCTCTGATATTCCAGTCGTTCCTCTCCGTTGAAGTCGCTGTCGCTATAGTTCTTCCTGTGGAGGACCAACAGATCGAATCAGTTGGTTCCTACAACACCTCTTGTCGCCTTTACTTTCGTATGTTCCGGCACACCTAAAAAATGTGCAACAGTTTCTCGAACAGCTACGACTAATGAAAATCTCCAATTTCTCTCTTCTGTTCTCTGAAGACGACGAACAGGTCGAAACGTTAGGCCGCTCAATAAAACTGATCCACCTAACCTCGTTTGGCACAGCAGTATTGATAGACTAATGAAAATATTTGTAGTTCCTTGTTCTTGTAGGCTGGCTGGATCTGTCCATGTAGTTCACTTCTGTCTGTTGTTGACGTGCTTCCACACTTCGTTGTCAGTCGTTTAGTTTCTGCGCGTCGTCAGCTGAACTTAATGCGTTGATATGTGGAAGGAGTGACATGTTGACAACCTTCGCAAGAGCTAACCGCTTTGAATTTGAATGCAGCTCGGCGCTATGCTACATAGTTGACCACCTTCCAAAAAAGCTTCAGTAACGCGGACAAAGAAGACGAGACATTCTGTTAGTGAAGGAAACAAGCGACAGCTGTTGCTTACGGTCTCAGGATGTGACGCGTTGGCTGCAACTTCTACGGCCCGGTATATCATAGCATCAGCTGCTGGATTCCATGTCGAACAACAGTGTATTAAACATGGTGTTAGCTGTATAGGTCGCGCGCTTCACTTCTATGAAAACATTCCTCTCAGGGTGCATTTATAGGTCTTTTAACACCAACTACTCTAATATTTTTTTGTTTCAGCATAAAGGAGCGGGAGATGCTGTCGTTGGCCTGCCACAGGAGCTGCTTATTCGTCATCCCTTACAGTCTAGATGGGCGCTATGGTACTTGAAGGCCGATAGGAATAAGGAATGGGAGGATTGTCTTAAGGTTGGTTAGACCAAGGAGTGCTCTCCTATTGACCATGTTCTGTCTTTTTTCAATGATCGCTTATACAGATGGTTTCGCTTTTCGACACTGTCGAAGATTTCTGGGCGCTCTACAATCACATACAGACTGCTAGTGGTCTAAACTGGGGATCGGACTACTACCTTTTCAAGGAGGTATGAATGCATCCGATCTGAAGCCGCTGTTTCGGATTTGCTACGAGTGTTGTCGTTCTGTGAATAGTTTCTTCTTCTTCAAATCGACGTGTTTAAATAGATTTCTCATTCGACGGCGAAACCTCCCTCGATCCTCAACACTACGCAAGCGAGGATATTCTCTTCAGTGGTGTTTATAGTGCTCGTTACTCGCGGAACTTTAGTTCGCCCAATAGTAAAGTCCTTAAGGACAAGAGAGATTCACTGCTGTCCCGTCGTCTGTGCCCTCCAGATTAGAAATCGCGCTCACGCAACCACTTCACATTTCTTCACGTGTCAAGCATGATTCATCTTATTCTTAGCGGGCGTTTTCAATTAAAGCATTTTACAGCAATTGGTTCTACAACTCGACTTCTTCGGTGGGTATTCAGAATCTTCATTTATGCATATGGACCGGGATTCTGGGCAGACAGTGCATAACTGTGGTACACAATACCGAAGTCCTTAACAAAAACCCTCTCCTATGAAGTTTGTAGAGTTGAATTGCCATAACGTCGCTGTCGTATTCCAACAACTCTACTCGGTCGATGGGACTTCAGTTGGAAATTGATTTTAGAGCCCACATTTATGCATACATCCCGGGATTTTGGACTGATAGCATGCCGTCTTCCAACAGTCCTACTCCGACTACGGTTGTTGTGCTTGCCTGAAGCGTGCTGAGTCACACTCCTTTGTCCGTGAACATGTTAGCAGCAGCGTTATGGCAGTGCAGCTCTACACAAACTTTATAGGAGAGTGTCTTTGTTTCGCGTATGGTATCGCTAACGTGTACCAGAGAGACGTGCACCCCTATTGACGACCTCACGTCTTAGCGTACTGACCCCGCTGAATACGTCATAGACGTTCGGCTGCGTCTAATGATGGGGGGGGGGGGGGATCCACCTCGTAAAAATCAATAGATCCTCTTATACCTTCGCGTCAGCACTCTCAATCTTGTCATATCGTGTCCTAACGCGTATCCTGACCAGGCGGGGAGCGTCAACTGCTTGGCTGTGGCAACACGCGGACTTTTCATCGTTGCTCCCTCAACTAGGAGTGCTGTTTTTCGAATAACTGTCAGGATTCGGTGACATGAAATACACATGGGTGTGCTTTATGTTGCATGTTTTTTATTTCTACCGTGATTTTTATGAGAATGTAAGGTGCCCTTCCACCCCCAGCATGACGTCATGCGCACGCGTGGTGCGTATTACAGCGAATATTAATGCTTCGTATCTCCTATTTTCGGTTGCAGATCCGCATTTTATTCGCTTCCATGAAATTTGAACGTTGCGTTAGTCGTTCCATACCCGGAGCGACTAACCTGTGTCCTCTTAAGCCGAAATTTTATTAAAACCCCCAAGTAAGTCCCACAGCTTGTAGCAGAGGTCGATCGGCGGTAGGTTCGACTTGTCAGCATAAGTTCGCTCTTTCTTAAGTGACCTCGATTTTATACGCGGTGCCAAATTTTTAGAATGCCTAATTAACTTTGCTGCCAACCGTTCACTCTACGAAGTGTGTGACAAAGGAAAAAGAGTGGTGGTTGTAAGTTGCCTCATTTCAATACATATGTTCGATAAAACAGTGTGGCAGTGAGGAAATCCGAAGCGGCTGGAGGGAGCGCAATCTAAGGAGGAAGCCGCAAACGGCGAAACAGCAGTGGTCAGCTTTGGTGGTGCTGTCCTTGGGCCGGATTCATCAACGCCACAGGAATTTAACAGAGGAGTTGCAGCCGAAAACGCAGATAACGCGACTTAACAGCAATCGTTATGGTGAAATCTCTTTGAAATTCCCTGGAAAAGGTACGCCTTACGAGGCTCGGTAGCTCTGTAAGATCGTTCTGTTGTGAATCCGCTGTCAAATGTTGCCGCTATAGCGTTGATGAATCTCGCCCCTTAATGGAGCTCGGTATGATGCACCCGTGGTTAGTATTGAACAGAGACGAGTTCTGAGAACGTACCGTTGAACAGGAGAAAAGTTCGAAACTAATTATCTGATGGTACAAGAAAACGTTTCAGGGAATCAAGCCTATGTGGGAAGACGACAGCAACGTGAAGGGCGGCCGGTGGCTTGTTGTTGTCGATAAGCAGGTGAATGTCTATACGGAGTTCGCAATTTGATTGTTGTATCAAATTTATCTTCTGCTGGCAAGCATTTCATCGGTGCTGAGCCGGTACCAATTTAGTTTTCCGTTTAATCGGTAGATTACCTCATACAGTTTGAGCCCAGATGCACTGATTCTAGCATGGAGGAGCTTGCGAAGTGATTGAAATTCACTGCTGTAGCGGTTATTATCGTTGGGACATTTGTTTACTTTGCTAAAACCGTAGTACGTTGGAAAATGTAGAAGAAGTACGGTCAATATTGCTTCCAGAAGATTGAAGACCCTTTGATGTCATTCCCAATAAATGATGTCTCTATAGTGCTCTTATAGGCACCTTTCTTGCAGAGGCGGGCGCAGTTGCTTGATCACTATTGGTTGGAGCTTCTTATGGCCATCATTGGAGAGCAGTTTGAAGATTTGGGCGAGTATATCTGCGGAGCAGTAGTGAACGTCCGGCAGAAGGGAGATAAGGTGTGTTTGCTTCTGGTTCAGATTTTCAGAGATAAAATAATCTTGCAAGTTGGGACCGTTGGAAGACTTGTGAAGAGTTGAGAGGTGGGTACAAGGGCTGAGTGGAGATGGAGTTCAGATTAAATCAAGCACCATACATTGAGGCTAATTATGAGGCAAGACTTTTGAGAATAGAAATAGCAGCTTCTCGTTGCCACCTCAGTCTCGACTAGGGTTGTCGATCAAATTAAGGGCAGGAGATGGTAAAGCGAAGCGCAATTTCGTGTCCTTCCCCACCCCCTCAACTAGGATTACACCGCTATGCCTCTTCTGCAGTACCTGTGACTTTACCACAGGTTTGTAAAGGTCCTGCATCCTTTATAAGCGTTGGTAAAGCAGTGGGTTGCAAAGTGTTGCAGTTGCAAACCATTGTTTTTTATAAACGCGTTTGTGGTATCAACGCAGTATATCGCTGAAGTATAGGACACAGATTATATTCTCGAACGTAGGTTCAAAAGTTGTTCGTTCCGCGATAAACACAGCTTGAAAAGATTCGTGTTCGTATTCGTCACAGGCGTTGTTTTAACACAGATAGACCACAAGAGGCCATAGAAGAGTTGCAAGCGCTGTTATATGAATGTTTTCCATGGGGTCCCTCTTGGGGAGAGTAAGGCGTGATGGAACGAAATCAGTTCGCGGTCATTTCGTGGAACAATGAGTGATTTCATGAAGCGTCTAATGTACGGCTGCTGGTTTTTCGTTACAATTGTTAATCGTTCCCGAGTGTTTTTTCGGGCGTCAGGTGGCACGATGTGTTTGGGGGATGGTGGTCAGTTTGTAAGGCCGCCTATAAGGGATGTTATGTTGCACGAATTGAAAATGTTATGCACTGTTGATGGTGATACGCAAACTCGAGAGCTGGAGAGCTTCTGATGTAGCTGAGTGCGCATTTGTCTGTCGGAGACCACTAAATACAAGGTGTCTCTCCTGGAACCAGTCAGCCAGCATCTATTTTCGCGCAAAACAGAACACAAACAAACAAATGTGAGCATTTCGCCTGTAAGGTGCACGGCGTGCAACAGGAAGGAATGCATCACGCCATGCGTTCACTCTTCTTTGTCTTTGTGAAAGGACGCCTGGAAAGGACTGGGAGTGGGAGAACTGAGAGAGGACATACTTCGATGATTTCTTAGGGAGCGTGGAGAGGCCCTGGCATTAATGCGCAGAAGCGATTATTTCTCCATAAATATCGCTCCTTATCCTATATAAATATAATAGGCGGCCTTAAGCTACAATGGCGAGGAGTAGGTAGGGTTGAGTGAAGGAAATAAAATGTACGCGAAGTCCAAGAGTCAGAATCATTCTTAGTTCAGGTTTCCTTGTGGACTCGTGACGCAACGCGCGACGACGTCAATACTCGTATTGGACTCGTATTGAAGGCGAAACTCGACATTCCTGATTCAGAACCTCTTAGGTGAGTGTTGAACCCGTCTGGAAAAAGTTGAATTTTGCGCAGCGCGGCAGTTTAGGTACGAAGTGCACAAAGATTCATCAGTACGCACCTCTTCCATGGTAAAACCACGCATCATGATCCCGAACAAGGAAGCGACTGCGACTGCCGCGCGCTAGCCGCCTCCACCAGCGTTGCCTTTTCGAACTTGAAGAACCAAGCTGTGTTCGGCTATTTTAATTGCTCTATAGTCTTGTGTTTTGTTCCATTTACTATCTTGTAGTTATGCAGGTTTATCGCCGGCATTGTCGGGCGATCAGACACCCGTCTACGCATAATTGTATCGTTTATGTGTCTTGCTGGTGAATTTCGCGATCGAGTGCACTTCATGGTGTTCTTTGCTGTCCCTTCATTGGTTGGCATCCTCTGTTCAGTAGTTTTTATCAGGTTTGTTGAATATGATGACCCAGAATGGAGGAGAACGCAAGGAAGCCTCCTTTTTCCCAGGGTTCGGTCTTTGTATAGCTTGAATTGTTTTCTTGCATGGTAGCCAAGCTTCACCTATTCTGTGAACTATCGCTATCGCTACGATGGGTGATTCTTGGCGGTGTTCACTTTAGACGACGGCGGGCAGCCTCTATCAGCGTTCGAAATGCGGGGACGTCCCGGTTTTCTTTCATTCATCTCAGATTTGTAAGTGTTACTGGTTGATTTGTTCTAATAAATTGTTTCCTTTCGAGCTCTGCTGGTGCGGGCACCAGTGAATTTGGTGAGAGCGCTTCGTGGTAGCAGTAGTACTATCCATTTCCAGGTTATTATTTATTGCAATGAAATTATGGAATGCAACTAGGCGGTGTAGCAACAACGAAAATCACTGCATAGAAGATGAAAATAGTCCAGCAAATCAACTCAGTGCTTCATTGCTACATGTGATACAAGAGAAACGATGGGAAGCAACCTTCAAGAACAGATAAAGTCGAATGCATGTAGGGGTGAATCTGGGGAATAGCGGTTTTGATGACGATCAGTGGCCCTGATCAACTATGATAAAATTGCGGACTACTGGGGTCAGATTCATCAACCGCTTTCCGCCCTCGAACAGTGAAAATACCGCCAAAACTGGTGCTGATGAATGTCATATCAAGGGGTTTGGCGGTATTTTCAGAGAGGGTAAGCGGTTGATGAATCTGGCCTCCGGAGTCCGAGCTTTTGGGGTCTACGTACTCATTGCCTCCGCACCTATTCTACACCTCTAGTGGAACATTTAGCGAACATTTGAACAGCTTTAGGAGGGACACTGAAATGTGCTTATGACCTCGCAAAAATTTCGAACATTCGAATGGTTTCGAGTACTGATATTTTTCGAGTATTCGGATTGGAATATATTCGAAAAACGTGATTTTAGTAAATATTCGAACTCGAATACATTCGCAAAACGCGATTTTTCGAATATTAATATTTTTATTATTTAATATTTTTCGAATAATATTAATATTTTATTAAATTTAATCTTGATATTAATATTTTTCGAATAATATTAGAATTCGAATGAAAAATCAGGCTGGACATGATGGACGACAGCGCAGAAGAAAAAGTGGAAGCAGAGGATCAAAGGGCTTATAGAAGCGTCTAATTTCCTTGCCTACTAAAATACGAATTTTTCTCAAAGGAGTACTTGTGTGTTGGAAAGTGCTGCTCATGAGGAAGAAACGAAAGGTTCACAAGACGCTTGAGTGGGGCACAATCTGCTTCAGCCACCGTAAGCTTCTGAGTCACTTCAAGACGATCATTTTTGGAATTGGTAGCTTACTGACTGTTCAGGAACTTTTACGAAATAATGCTTTCCCCTAACGGCAGCAACTGACAGACTGACGACGAAGTATTATTTGGTTGTAATGAATTAAATGGCACTGGCTCGCGCCATTTTTGGCGCGTCTTTACGCGTTTGATCAAGAACAAACCGTAACATGTGACATCATTTAGAAGCGCAAACTTTGCTCTACCGGTAAGTACCAAATTTTCTATGTAAAAGGGGAAAACTTTAGAGTTTTATTGACTTTTTTGCAGATGGACAAAAGGGTAATCCGAGGCATTTACTTGTATGAATTCAAGCTGGGCACTACAGTTAAGGAGGCGGACGAGAAGATCAACGCCGCATTCGGTCAAGGATGTTCCACAATTCGGCCGGCGTATCGTTGGTATCAGAAGTTCCGGAATGGAGATGAGAGCTTGGAAGCACATGAAGGTCGTGGGAGGCATAGTGATGTTGATGAGGACAAGCTGAGAGATGTGGTAGAGGAGCATTCACACAAAGGTACCAGGGAGATAGCGAAGGTTCTTGGCGTCAGTCACAACACAGCTGCCCAGCATCTGAAGGAAGTTGGAAAGACCAAAAAGATGGAAAGATGGGTGCCTCACGAGCTGTCTGAGGAGCAAAGAAACCGACGATATGAGATCTCGTCCGCACTGCATCTACGGAACGAAACGGACCCATTCCTTGATCGCATCATAACCTGTGACGAGAAATGGATAATGTACGACAACAGGCGACGATCGGCACAGTGGGTGGACAGCGATGAGAGCCCCAAGGTTTTTGCGAAGCCGGAATTGCACCAAAAGAAAGTAATGGTGACAGTATGGTGGTGTTCGCTGGGAATTATTCACCACAGCTTCCTCCCTCCCGGCGAATCCATCATGGCAGAGAAGTACTGCATTGAAATTGAAGAAATGATGAAAAGTTGAAGGATATCCGGCCGGCCTTGGTAAACCGAAGGCGAGTTCTCCTTCTGCACGACAATGCTCGCCCCCATGTAGCACGAATGACGTTGCAGAAATTGAATGAGCTGAGCATTGAAACTCTACCACATCCTCCGTTTTCTCCCGACCTCTCCCCAACATTTCTTCAAGCATCTTGGCGACTTCTTGGTAGGGAAAATATTCAAATACCAACAGAATGCCGAAAGTGCCTTCGAAGATTTCGTCAATTCCAGAGCTTCTGATTTTTATGCTACTGGGATAAAAAAGCTTGTGTCACGTTGGCAAAGATGTGTAGAATCAGAAGGTTTTTAATTCGATTAATAAACTTGCCTACAAGCCGAGATATTAACTGTTTAAATTTACAGTGGTTCAGTGCCATTTATTTCGTTACAACCTAATATACAGGGTGCGTAAAAAGTATTGACGCACCTAGGTTTTGATTCAGCTCCAGCTTTCTCTTTCTACCCCTCTAGGTTTTTGTGTGTTATTTTTGTTGTCTGTATTATGCTCAAAAAACACTCACGAAAAAACTGAAGAAATATGATCGTCATCGTTGCGGTGGCCCTTTTTTGTCTGTTACCCAAAGAGCCGAATACTTCCTTAACAAGAGATTTAGGCGCTGTTCGAAACGGTAGGTGAGGAAAGATGTCAGCAGCCCAAACGCCAGCCACGGCTCTGTCATAACAGATGATGATTACAAGAGGTTCACGCACGTTAACGTTCAAATCCGAAATTATCAACCTCTGTCCGATAACGGCAAACAGGTAACGCGCGCAGGTGTAGACAGCTTCTCAGACGAGCACAACTTAAACATGAATCCGCTGGATTACTCTTTTTAGGCGATTTTGGAGAATGAGGTCTGGGCTACTTTCAACAGAAGTGACCAGTCTCACAAGGCTACCCTGTTCAAAGCACGGAACGAAATGCAAGCAAGTGTTTGCGGCGCGTGCTCATGAATTTTTCCGTCGTTTTCGCTCCTGTATTCACAGTAAAGGAGCCAATGTCAATTACGAGTTATTCTATCGTGTTTGCAAAATCATTTTCCATATTTTTCAAGTGAATATTTTAAAACTTACTGCGCAATACTATTTCCACAACCGCCATTTACTGCGTCAATACTTTTTACGCACCCTGTATACAGGGTGTCTCAAAAATGGATAGATTTATTTATTTATTTGACCAACACAAATAATGGCACGCATAGATAAACAGGGAAGATTTCAGATAATGGTTGGCACTTCGCAAAAAAAGATAGAGAAGCTGAGAAAAATGAGAGAGAAAAGAAGGAGGGACAGAAAAAGGACAGAAATACGCCTTGCCGCTGCGAGATTGCATACAAGAGTGAGTCGTGACAAAAATACGTGTGAGCTTGAGTGGAGCACCTGGTGATGTCATGACGGAGGTGCGCTGACCATGGGTATGTACATTAGCAGATGCCTCACGATACTACTACCAGTAGGCATAATATGCAATTAACCTTTGGGGCGGGCCCTGTATCTCAAAGGCCTCTTTAAACTGGTACGCACCCCAAAGGCTGCCTTGGGAGGTCGTGAGGATCTATTAGCATTCTGCTAAATACCCACAAATAGTGTAATGCAGCGAAAAAGACGTTATTACATAGCCGTTTTCAATTGACACACTCCTGTAGCACAAGCAACGCACGAGGCTAACCAGAAAAGTAATCGAGAAGGTGACTTCTATAAAAGCAGAGGACTTTTGTGATCGGAACAAATTGTCTAATTCCTGGAGCTGAACGGCGTCTGTAGGCAAATCCATCGACTACGCATCGAGAGGCCTCGGTCGAAAAAAACAGAACCTTCCTGAAATCCCAAGTATTGTTCAACATAACGTGCATGGCAACACAGTCATGTAGGCCAATTCTCTTGAACTACGAGGCGACTGATCTTTCTAGAACTGTCTGCACGTCTATATAAGGGGCTGGAAAGGGCTCGCTATAATTTCATCGCTCGCTACCCGCCTTGGATTCGCCTCACCGAGGACAACCCACCGACGACCACGGCCGCAACCACAAGGAGTGGACAACCAGCCAGGAACCAGCGCGGACTCGCACCCCAAGGCCGACAGCAAGAGGAGAGAACCGCCACTGGCAAGAACAAGAGCTATTTTAGGTGCAATAAAGATTCGCAGGTCGCTACACCATGCAGGGTTCGAACCCTGGTCGCCTGTTTGCAGACAGCGCACAAGGACGTTGCGCCGCCGCTGCCAGCGGCGCGCTCCGATGCATGCGTACAATGTTCGCGTACATATAACGTATGCGTACAATAGAGCTGCCATGCATAGATAGTGGACCGCTAACAATCAGGTCGGCGCTCTGAGTTGTTGAGCTAGGCGAATTTGAAATGCGTGGGATTTTCGGTGGATGAACAAGTCAGGGCACAGACTATTCCACTCAGCAACCTGCCGCACCAGGAAGGAGCGCTCATAACTAGCCGTATTAGGCTTATCCGGTCGAATACGGAATAGGTGACCCCTTAGTCTGCCAACACTGGCTGCTGGTTCGAAAAGGTCGTAGATATTGAGGCCAATCTCATCTGTGGTCAACTTGTACATTAGAGTGAAGTCGGATATTTTGCGTCTGAACTGCAGAGAGTCAGCGTTAAGTCTGGAAAGACGTTCTTCATAAGAAAGACTTGGCAAACCGTAGCGACAGAAACAGCGATATGTGAAGCTCTTTTGGACTTTCTCAACTTCTTCTATAAGAGATACGTTTTGTGGGGACCATATGGGCGTACAGTATTCAAGTAATGGCCTCACGTAGAGAACGAAAAGTCGGAAGAGCGCAACAGGATCTCGCATTTTGAAGGCTCTAAGAACAAAGTTTGAACACTTGAGGGCATCCCTTACTTTATCGTGGATGTAGCTGTCGAAATTGAGATGAGTATCATACACTACCCCTAAATCGCGTATCTGGTCAACACAATTCAACGCAGTTCCTCGTAGTGAGAAAGAGAAATTCGGATGACCTCGTCCTAGTTTTATGACAGCAGTTTTTTGCACGGATATGTCTAAGTCCCACATTGCTGACCACTGTTCGACCAAATTTATTGCATCTTGAAGCTTTTGGCAATTGTTAACTGTAAATATTTTGGTGTCGTCGGCATATATGCTGCATACGCAGTCGGGTGGGAGAACGTACGGCAAATCATTAATGAAGATTACGAACAGAAGTGGTCCCAAACAGGTTCCCTGGGGAACGCCACTTAGTGAGGGGTAGGACGGAGAAATGCTATCGTTTAGTACAACAGACTGTACTCTGTCATTGAGGAAGGAGTGCAAAAATTTCAACAGCTGCCCCTTAATTCCGTACGAAGAGAGCTTTTTAACAAGTAAAGGTATGGAAATTGAGTCGAAGGCTTTAGCATAGTCAAGGTAGCAAACAGAGACGTAATTACCCTTGTCAAGCTCTCTGTGCCACAACGGAACAGTGGAGAGTAGAGCGGATGTTGTTGACTTCTGTTTTAAAAATCCATGCTGTTCTTTTCGGAGGAGGTTATTGACCTTGAGATACTCGGAGATTTTTTTGCATAGAATACGTTCCATAACCTTACTGGTCGAGCTGGTAAGACATATGGGTCGATAATTGACAACCTCGTTTTTTGGTCCTTTTTTGTGAATAGGACGCACAAAACCAACCTTCCAAAGTCGGGGAACATCACCTTCGAGTAAAAATCTGTTGAAAAGGATTGTCAACGGGCCAACTAGACCGAGCGCTGCCCTCTTCAAAAAGACATATGGTATATTATCTGGTGATGTGGAAAATCTGTTAGGCAGTTTCCGTAGTACGCTGTAAACTGTTTCTTTAGTGATGTCAACCCAGTTCAGCTCACTGTCGGTCATAGAGGGTAGATAGGCTCCGGTATCGCGTGGAGGTTTATAGACTGATTTGAAGTAATCGGCAAAGAGCCTACACTTATCGTTATCATCTCTAACTAAAGTATTGCCTGCTATCAAACAAGGTATAGTCTCATCTAATTTTAATTTCTTCTTGCAAAAACTGAAAAATAGCTTAGCATTCCTACAACGAGCTATTCTTTTTTCCTCAGTTATTTGATAGCTAGCAACGGCTCGCTTAAGTTTGCGAGAGAACCTGATATATCTTGGGTCCCTAATGGACGAGGTAGAGTAGTAAAGCCGATCAACTTTGGATTTGAGAACAAGTATTTTTCTTGGATAACTATCACGAGTATGACTGCGCCGTACTAAAGGCACGTGATTCGCAATAAGGTTGTGGCATATCTCAACAAAGTTTTTGTACAAAACGTTAACATCAGGTGAACAGTTGTTTACTCCAACCCAGTCTATTTCGGCTAACGAAGAAATTATCGAGTCATAGTCACCCTTGGAAAAGTTTCTGATTAGTTTGGACCTCTTAGTGGGCTGTTGCTTTGTTCCACGAATTCTGAACGAGATGGAGTTGTGATCTGATGTACTGAACGGTGGGTGGACATAAACCGCTTCAATTATGATAGGCTGGGACACTAAAAGTATATCGAGTATATTTAGACCATGAGTGGGTTGAGATACCAACTGCTTAAGGTTCAGTGATGTGGCAAAATCAATAAATAGAGATGAGGATATTGTCGAAATATTTGCTCTATGCGACATGTCGCACCATTCAATTGTTGGGAAATTGAAATCGCCTAATAGAAGAATGTGGCCACTCCACTCGTCACAGAGGCCGTGGAGAAAGTCAATGAATTCCGCAAATGTGGTTGAATTACAGGAGGGACTACGGTAACAAAGCAGCAACAACGCACTGCCATGTTCAGTTTCAACACTAAGAGCTATTGATTGAATTTCGCTATGAAAGTCTTTCTGCGTCACTAGATTGTGGGTTAGACGCTTGTTAATTAATGCTAGAACGCCACCTCCTACTCTGTCGCCTTGGCGATCACAGCGATATACCGCATATTGAGAGTTACAAGATAGAACGGCATCATGAACAGTGTTTGGTTTGCACCAACTTTCAGTTATGAAGATACCATTAGGGAGTCGACGCATGATGAAGTTCAAGTCCGGAATTTTGTTTACAATCGATCTCGCATTGAACAAAAGAAACTCATGAGACGATGAGCAAGAGCAGTTTCGGGCACATATGGACCTGGTATTATCTAACGCATTGGCCGATCTTTTATCCTAGCGCTGGGAAGGCGAGGGAAGCGAGTGAGAAGCTGAAATGGGTGCAGGAATAGGGAGGTGGGTCTGGTTGTTACGTCTTTCTGGCAACTCACGGGGAGTGTTCAGCTTGTGAATGGCTAGGTCTCTTACAACGTATACGAGCTTACCTTCCTCGCTATTCATTATACCTGCTTTCCTTCTCAGTAGGCGGTCATACTCAAGCTCTTCCCTCGTGTAATCACGTCTCGCATACGAGTGCACGAAGTCTTTCGTGAGTGATTGCCTTCCAATTCTCATATGCTCCAGCAGTCTATCCCTTAGCTCTTGATTACCTAGACATATCTTAATTATGCGAGGTCGAGCGCGGTTCGTATCTTTTCGAATTACAGGATGTCTATGGAACGAGATCCTTCCGTTATTGAATTCGTTAATGAGCTGTTCGTCACCGGAAGATTCAATTACCTCCTTAATAGCTTCCTTATCAAAAGCCCGTGTGGCCGCATCGGATGCCTGCTCGCCGATACCGACCCATGTTACGCGGCATGCCTTTGCGTCCACGACTTTCGTGTCAGACTTAAACTTCACAAGCGTGCTGTATAAAGCCGATCTCGGATCTGAATTTTTAGGTGAGTCCGAGACCAATCGTTCCTCTAACGCATCGAGCCTTCTAATTATGGCCTGCTGGGAGTCCTGTAACTTTAGAAAAAGATCGAAAAGCTTATCAAACCGATCGAGATGGTCATCCCATCGCTTCAGAACCTGAGTCAGCCAGGCAGGTGCTTCATCGGACGATCCTTTCTTCGGCGCCATGCTGTTGATCAAGGACGAACCAGGCGAAATCAGATCAGACAAGCAGCAGTAAGAAGAGCGTACCGGCCGCAGTGACCTTAGTAGGCGGGAATGCCTTAGTAGGCGGGAATCACCTGGATACGCTGTTTGAAGGATGATAACTTTGCCCACAGTGAAGGTACTGAAGAAGTTAAGGGCTCATATGAAAGCCTGAGAAAATAGTAATTTTCTGACGTATGAGCGGTGTAGATTGCGCCATGCACTCGTCTGAAATTTTCCATTTTACACTCGATTGATTGTGTTTCGCTTGAATACATCTTATAATTTCTTCACAAAGTGGCCGTTTCGATTGATTTGCCTTTCTTTTGGGCCATACTGCGTTTTTAAAACTTAAAAACACTATGGCTTGCGGAAAGTGCAGGATGTCCTAAAAAATCCGGGTAGTATTTGAAACGTCTAACATTGCTGCTAGTGAAGCATTCGAAGATGTTTAAGACTCACATGGAGGCGCAGGATAACGTGGTTACTGTGGCGTGCAAATAGTCAAGATTGCACCATGCTCCCGCCCGAAGCCTTGCACTTCAGACTCGATTGATTGTGCATGGGCTGAATGCCTGTTACAATCTTGTTACTACTTGGTCAGATTAACCTGTGCTGCGCTTCTTCTAACGTTTAAAACTTGACGATCATGTGAAATACACGTGGCATGCGAGTTCATTGGTCGCACGATTTAAATGTGAGCTCTATTTTACGTGACGCACTCCGTGGGCTGATGAAGAAACATTCATGTTGAATGGAGAGGTTAATGGCATAATGGCAGCTACTGGACGACGCATCACCATGGAATAAGCAAAGCGCAGGTTAAAGTGGCCATGTAGTAAGAAGATTATAAGAGGCATTCAGCCCATGCACAATCAAGAGTCTGAAATGCAAGGTTTCAGGCCAGCGCATGGCACAATCTTGCCTACTTGCAGGTCTCACAAGGAAAGGTTCCCAACTCATGGTGAGCTTTGCGATGCTATTTCGGCAGGATGTAGGGCCCTGTGAGTGGAGTCCAGAACCACAGTTAGTTTTTGCTGAACGCTTTTTAAAGACCTGAAAAGCGTGCGCGAAACTATTATCAAACCCTACGACACCCAACGAGATGTGCCTCGGTGGCGCAGTCGGTAGCACTGCCGCCTCGTAGGAGTACATCGGCGGACTTTTCAGTGCGAATCCGAGTGCTGTCAAAATTTTTGCTGTTGTTATTACGCTTTCTCATGATCACAGGAGGCTATTTTAGACCATCATTGCTTACAACAAACCAAGGCTGTCTATTTGCGCCTTCATATGGGCTAGTTGTACAACTACATATTGATATCTGCACTATCTTTTTCTGTGAATAAAAAGTCATATATTATTAAATTAAAAGTCTTATATTTATTATTTTCCTTTCACTCAACAGCTAGGGTACAAAGCTATGAAGCAAGTAAAACACTAGTGCTTTTCACACCAACAGCACCTTACAAAAGCCAGTGAGGAACAATCTTCTCCCTGTCAAGGAACAACCACTTCTTCTTCGTTGAACGCGTAATCTGTGGGTGTAGAGAAGAGTCCTGGGTGAACATCAACGTAACCAGCTGCCACCCTCGCGCATGACAGACACGGCCGAAACACCGGAGCGCAGAACTGTCGGCAGGTCTGGCTTATAATCTGCAATCAAAAGAAAAATCACGGGTGGCACCCTTTTTGTATAATATTTTATCCCAGTTACCTAATTTCAATATACCATCTCGGCTGCATGTAACATATTCCGGATGGCCTCTAACCTGCTACCTCTAACCTGTACCGCTTCTTCTTCCTGACAGTGGATATCTCCATAAATGGCGTCCAGGAGGAGTCCTTGTATGGCATCCGCAACCGTAATTATTATTTATTGCATGCACACTAAGTACATGGAAAAATAATCTGTAAAACCTCCAATAAAAAAGTAAATCCGTGTGAAAGTGTTAGTACCACAGTTTTAAAACAAAAACATGCGAGGAAAGTGAAGCACAACAGTTAAAAAAGGCAGTGAACCTTGATTAGTTGGCTAAAACAAACACAACAAAAACTGAGACTACTAAGGAACCAAATATCGTTCTATCACGTTTTTGAAAGCACGAGTACCGCTCGGAAGCTTTTTAGTTCTACTTAGCCGGAAATAATCGGTTCCAGATCTGATTGTAAAGAATCGTTGGCGTAGATTTAGTCTGGCTCGCGGAAGTACTGTTGAAGTAGTCCCACCTCTTGTTATTGATTGCCTGCGGGTACAGAATTGATCTAGTTCAAGCCCACTTGCACCACTAAGAATCTTATAGAAGAAAAAAGGTCAAATTTCCTTCTTCTTAGTGCAAGGGTAGGAAGTTTGAAATTTGCATTTGAACTCGATGAAATCCCATCATAGAGGAAACCTAGAGCTCTAATCATGAGCTTCCGTGTGAAATTGTTCTGCACTTTTTCAAGCAAAGCTATTAGTTTGGTTTTATGCGGATTGAAGATCGGTGTGCCATACTCAAGTATTGGTCTTACGTATGTTTTATAAGCACGAATGAGCACCGCCGTGTCTTTTGTGCTGAGAACTCGAAACATTTTGTACATTAGGGCAGTAGCTCTCCTAGCAATCATCTTACAGTGAGAGTCAAAACTAAGATCTTGGGTGACAAGAAATCCTAGATCTTTTACCTGCTCGACCTTCCCTATACATGACCCTTTTAAGTAGTAATTAAGCTTCTCATTTCGAGAACCTAAGTGCAGCACGCAGGTTTTATCCTTCGACAAAGCTTCTCATTTCGAGAACCTAAGTGCAGCACGCAGGTTTTATCCTTCGACAAAGGTAGGCCCCATTTGACTGACCATTGTGAAATAGCAGCAAGAGCGTCTTGCATTAGTTTATTATCCGCCTCAGACGTAATACAAGTGTACAATTTCACATCGTCTGCGAAAGCACAACACTTAACACCGGAGCTGGTGATCAGGGTAGGAAGTTCATGTGTATAGATATTGAAGAGCACAGGGGATAAAACCCCTCCTTGCGGAACGCCACTAGTTATGGGTCTTGCATTTGAGAAACTGTCATTCACACGGACTATAAACTCCCTATTCGTTAGAAACGCATCAATCCATCTGATAATTAGGGAGTGAACTGCTACGTGACTCAGCTTCCAAAGAAGTTTCCTATGCGAGACTCTATCGAATGCCTTCGCGAAATCCAGATACACGACGTCAACCGAGTGACCTTTGTCGAGATTGAAAGTCCAGTCGTTCAACGCTTGAATCATTGCAGTAGTAGTTGATTTGCCTTTTACAAAGCCGTGCTGGAGGGGCGAAATAATAGATTTCTCATCAAGGTGCCGCACTATAGTTCGTTTGAGTATCTTTTCAAATAGACGTCCAAAAATAGACATTATACTAACAGGTCGGTAATTCTCCGGAGATTCAAAAGGTGCTTTTTTTGGGACTGGGGTTACGAAAGAAATTTTCCACCTAGATGGGACCTCTGCTCTCATAAAACTTAGATTAAATATGAACTCCAAGGGACGCGAAATAATACCAGCCACCTTCTTGATAAACACTAATGGAATATTATCCGATGTGGAAGAGTAAGATGCAGGCCAGTGTAGGAGATGAGAGAGGATGTCATCAGAATGAAACCAAACAGAGTCTCGCATCACAGGATATGAAACCTGGCTGAGTTCAATTTTTGATTCATCATCGGCCATAAATGATTTTTCGAAATAATCCGCTAGCAGGTTCGCCTTAACTTCATCGCCATACTCAGGATGACCATTTTTGTTTAACAGAGTGCCCAACCTTTGCTTAGGCCTAAGCTTAGAATTAAGTAGTGTATAGAAAGCATTCTTATCATTAGATGCAACAACTTTCTTCTCAACCGAGCTATTATACTTCCCAAGCGTCCTCTCAAATTTTGAATTCAATCTTTTGAATAACGCCCAATGTTCCGGATCGTTACTTGTTGAAGCAACTTCCCACGCCGTAGTTCTTTTCCTGTCAAGATCTGAAAGGTACTGAGGAAATCGATTGAGTGGAACCTTTTTCATTGGTACAAACAGAGTAATACAGTGCTGAAGAATAGCAATAAAGAGCTCATAAATTTCATCAACCGTACTCACATTGTTGAATGAACCGAACTAATCCACATTGGCAAGATAGTCCTTAATAATTTCATAATTGGCGTCCTTGAAATTTCTCTTCATGACAAACTTACGCTTTGGAGATTCTATGTTGAGTTTGAAACTAACTGAATTGTGATCACTATTACCTACCGGAGATCTTACCGCTACGTCACGTACTAAGCCGTTGGTATTCGTTAAGACCAAGTCCAAGACATTCCTACCCAATGTCTTTTCGGTGACGTGCTGCTTGAGTGAATGAGTACAGCAAAGCTCAACGAGGCCACCCGAGACAGGGCTGACCTTTTTCATAGCGGGACCAGTGACCCAGTTAATCTCAGGAAGGTTGAAATCACCAACTATGAGGCTTGGTTGCTCACACGATATGAGATCGCTAATAGCTTTATATAATTGGCCGGCCTTTGCGGTAACACAGGAGGGTGTTCTATATACCACGACAATTCTATGCAAGAACCTTGAGATGAAACATCAATGCAAAGAATTTCATAGGAGTCCGGACAAGACTCTTGAAAAACCATGACCGGAGAGAGGGACTCTGATACAAAATAAGCTACTCCTCCTCCCCTCTTGTCTGTGCGGTCTGACCTCATCAACCGTAATCTCTCTCTCTTGTCGGAGAAGTGAAATCCGGTGTGAAGGTGGAAAGTAGTCGGCTGACAACACGTTCAGGTGAGAAGGATTGTGCACTTATGTACCGATATGGCGCAGGTTCATAATACTCAGCAGTAAGATGAGCGTATTCGTGTGTAATTACGGTATCGTTGGTGATACGGTATGATATGGTGGTGGTACGTATATGCATAGCTGAAAAACTAGCACATATAAAGGTGCAAATAGACAGCCTGGGTTGTTGTAAGAGAAAGTGTAATAACAAACAATTAATACGTGCAAAGATCATGGCAGCACTCGGACTAGAACTGAAAAGCCCGTCGGTGCGCTCCTATGAGGTGGCAGTGTTGTCGGCTGCGCCACCGAGGCATATCTCGTTGGGTGTCGTAGGGGTTGATGATAGTTAGCCAGAAGAAAGTGACTTTAGCTTATTGATACAGCAACAGTGCATGAAGCGCGCAAGTGCGAGGTGCACCGATAGGCGTGACGGATATAAAATATAGGCACCAATACTATTTTTGCCATTACTTCATATCAAGGAATGAAGAACAGTGATGCCGATTTTTTTACTGTATAAAAAGAATAAAGGACGGCGTTACTCAATCCCTTCTGGGATGCGCCAGCACATTCTACTTCTACGGGATGTCGTGGAGGCGACATGAATGCGTATTTGGCCATACAATGACTTGCGGTGGCCAGCCGATGAACAAGTCAGCGCTTTATCCTTCCCAGACAAGTCTGGTACCAATTCACCGACTCCGGAGGGATGGAAGGCTTGATTGGCCTGGGCGGGAAATCCGAACCAAGAACCTGGTATCGGATGCATACGACAGTCGCGCCTCCTCCGACTGCGCTACACGCGTCCTTTTTACTGTATTGCGGATATTTGAACAACAACACATCTTATGTGCGATATAAGGTGAAATGGGCAAGTACATTGGGTTATGAACAGCCAATTCAAGACCAAGAAGAGCGTAACCGAGAAACATTGTGTGATCATACTTCTTCTTATCGATGCTAAAATCACCTGACTGGAACAGGTGTGTTACCAAGTGGTAACCCAAGCCCAACAAATGGAAGCAGCGTCTCTTGAGGAAAACTTCGCAATTAGATGTTTTCATGCTTCTGCGCAGTATAGGATATATTGCAAGGAAGTCCAATCTTGAGCAGCCTAACCTCTTCCGCTCCTCGTATTGGTAGTGTTAGAAATCCCTCAAGGATTAGTATATCATCGATTGAATTTTTTGTTTGTAGATTCCGCCTTTCCGTTACATGTCCGAACAATAGCCGAAGGGCTCATGCCGATGAGGTGTTTGATGGAGTAGATAGAAATGTCTGAATCGTTGAGCAGTTTTGGCGTGCAATGACGAATGAACTGGTCGGAATGTAAGGAAACTCAGTAAGGATTGATCACCCTTACGACCTTGTGCGCGACAGGAGCACGCAAAAGAAGCAACATTCTTTCCACCAACCCTAAGGAAACAACGAGTCAAGGGATGAAGTCATAGAAACCACCAACGCTAACTTTAACGGTGGAGGTCGAAATAATGCACCAGTCAGCCTTAGCTGGAAGTCGGCTAACTGCGGCACACAGAACCCTCGAAGCGTTTTGGATCGCTGCCCAAGATCGAAAAATCAACCTCAAGGAGGAGTGCTTCGCAGTGACGCAAGAGCTGGCACCGTTCGTCGACCTCTGCGGGTTTGACCTACCTGGTCGTGCTCAAGGGGATCTCAAGGGCAGTAGTCCTAATTTAACCTCGGAATAAGTTTTAAGAATCAGCTTCTGTAAGATGAAATGGTGTTTGGGCGAATAGTTTCCAAATGTTACTTCGACTCTTCCAGGCTCTGACGAAGGCTACATCGCCGAAGTGTTAGCCAAAATAAAGGTCGATGCCAATACTGGTTAACAGCTGCATTCAAATTCATCACATCAGTGCTAACGAAGCCAGGATTTATGGAAAGTCGGACGTGGACAGTGCTACATGGTGTACCAGCTGGCTGTTCCCGACTTGTGATGGATGTCTTGTTATTGAGAGAGAAGATCGTCTCTCCAAGACAGTTCATGTATTTCCGCCGCCGCGAGCAACATGGAGTCGTGCCGAAGTTCAGCCGTCGAAAGCGTATCGACGAGCTGTGTGGACATTCCAGGGATGACGGAAGATCGCATAAGATCGAGATGAAGCTGCTCAAGCTTCACATCACGCTTCCTTAGACACACATTTCGACCAGAGCATCCGTACATGCTCTGGTCAAATGTGTGTCTCAGGAAGCGTGCTGTGAAAAGTACGTGCCGAGTCGTCTTTCGAGGAGGATTGTGGGTGAGTCGAAGAACATTTATGATCCTGTTCGCTCTAAGATCAAAGTGATTGCAGGAAAAATTCTCAAGAGTAAGGGAACAAGAGCGATGTTTTAACCCCAACTATCAACCAGGAGTCACCATATAGTTGAGGAAAACAAGGGTGGAGTGCGTGCGACACGTGTGACGGTCATCGGCAACGTCAACTTCTCGAGCGGCGCACTCTCCCCGTTAGATTTGGGGCGTTGTCTCTCCCCAGCTCACAAGGGAGGTCAATGAACTTCCCGTGGCAATTTTCAAAGTGAGCAATTGAGGGTTGTAGGGGGTCGTCTGAGAAGCATCGTAGTGGTTTTAAAATTCCTTGCGTACATCTGGGTAGGTCAAAAATTGCAAAAACTATCATTTCAGTACGGGCCGATGAAGCAAAACAAAACATTTTGATTTTTCAAAAGCGCTTGACAGAGTTCCGATAGATAAGTTGTTACTGAAAATGGAAGCGATAGGCCTGTGGTGACTCGGCAATTCTTATCTAGGAGGACCTACCAAGTAAAGGCGAGTACTCCAAGATCTTTTCCGCATTAAACGGAGTCCCTCAGGAATCAATCCAACAAAAAAGAAAGATATAGACCTTCTAGAAAGCATTCAAAATAGTTTCATTAGGAAGCTTATGATGAGGTGCTTCTCAGTAGATTATAGTTCTGGCGGAGAGTCGTTGGATACACGGCCCTCAGAAAGGGGCGGGGCGAGGGGCGCGCCGAGGACAAGATGTCCCGGTCCCTGCTATCACATGGAGGCATTGCATTTCTGATCACTTCCCTTGGCCCTGCAGCTCTATCCTGAACTGATTTCGTTCTTCGGACAAGAGTCAGAATCTTGATCACCATATTTGGAGGAAAAGAGTTTTCAGCTGCAGCGCCGAGGCTTTCGTCAGGTCCCGCCACATTGCTCAGTTCTAAGGCGTCGTCCGCATCTCCCGACAAGTACAGCAACATCTTAGCGAGATATGTCGTGACAACAACGCGACCATCCACTAGGAAGTTCTTCAATACAAGGAGAAATGTTAGATCCTTGGAAAGAGAGGACGCTGAGCGGTTTGCGCACAATTACGGATAAGCCTTCAATATAGAACTCCTGAGCGGAATCACCCATAGTCTCTAATTGAGGCGAAATTTGAAAGAATCTAGAGAGAAGAGAGAAGAGAGAAGCGACGTTCTCCTTTCCTTTACTGCCTCCATAACCATACTGAACCGAACCAACTGAAAAATGACTCCAGAGTTCCCCGAGATGCGCTTTCCAATCGTCTCCTATCAGCTTTTAGGTTTTTGGATGACGTCATGTCAATTAAGACGGTTTCGCGCGCAGCAAACTTGTCCAAATAGGGCGGTGCGGGCAGGGCGGGAAGTGGGCGGCGGGCAGCACGGTGTATCGAACGACTGCCCCCCCCCCATAGTTCTATTCCCAACGGTACTCAAGGAGCTTCGCTATTTGGTCTTTCTTCGCTGAAGAACAGAAGAAAAATCGCTGATTTTGTCATGTTATACAAAATTGTTGCAAATAAGGTTTCCACTGACACAACTAAATTTCTTGATGGGATGTTGACAAGATCCGTGAGAGGGAAGTTGAAACTTTGAGTCTCAGTTGCTAAATCGCGAATCAGATCAGATTTCTTAACCTATCGCATTTTCAAGGAATTCAACCTGCTACAGGGCAAGTATGAAGATTTAGAGAGGGTCTCTGCTCAAGCCTGTAGAATGTTTGTCAAAGATTGAATGCCAAACAGTCAAGAAATGATTCCTGTAGTTTGTTGTTTACTTGGCTTGTGCTTGAGTGGTCAATCTGTGATGTTTTGTTCGGTGTTTTTTTACAATTTACATGCTAGACAGTTGTCTGTGTCTGTCCAGCCTTGAAAAATAAATAAATAAAATATTATATGTACTATCTTGAATGACCTTGTGATGCCCAGAAATTAACCTGCAAAACCTATGGAGCTTTATTTATTTATTTATAACTGCAGCTTAGTGCTCTTTTAGAACATGAAAGTGACAAACAAAGCAATCCTGCACAACACTGGCAACCTAACGAGGAAACAACAATGTAAAACGAGCGTAGCATCACTATGCCCTGCAATTTCGTTATTTTTAAGTGTTCTGTAGCATTCAGAAGCTCAGATACAGGGAGCCCGCCCTAAGAATGACAATAAAATGAGAATGACAATAATAAGTAATTTAGTTTAATACAGTTTACGCAATTAACTTTATCGTGCTGTAACGGTGTAGAGGTCGGTTAAGCCCTTAGTATAGCTATGGCGTGATTTCGGTGGGATGAGAAAAATCACTTTCGAGCAGCATATATGAACGAAGCACCTAGGAGCCCGGTCTTAGATCCGGTCATACCTATGCCTTCATTACGCTTCCATTCGATGCTGCATCCATAGGAGCTGAGTTAGCCTAACCGACTAGCAATAAAACATGTTTGAAGGTAAACTCATGTGATGTAATGTAAGGAAAGTTATTATAAACGGTTGTAGCCTACAAACATATTCTTCTAATGAGTAGAAAACCCAGTGTACTAAGAACGAGGAAAAGAACAGGCCTATACTGCGGCTCCACTTGACTTGAGAGACTATCCAAAAAAAAACTGTCTGCAATATAAAAGAATCTTTGGCGATAATAAATACCATTAATTTAAAACTATAATTAGGAAACAACTGCTTCACGACTTACATATATTACAGAGATTAAATAGTTCTCCACCTTGAGTGCTACGACTTAGTAGGCACGCAACTGGCATGTACATGCCGTGGCGGGTTCTATCTTCCAAGAATCTCTTTAAACTGCTACGCACCCCAGGCGATGGCCTACTAAGGAGACCCGCAGAGAAGATAGATATGAAAAGATATAGTCAGGTAAAAGAGTTGAAGCAGCAAACTGGTTGCAACCATATAAAAAAATAAAACAGTGATTTCTTCAAGCCAAGGAGAGTCATTGCCTGCAGCACCTGTGCTTTCCGAATTGATATGAATCAGCACTACTAAAAGGCAGTAAAGATCTTTTTCGGATAGTCTCTCAAGTCAAGTAGAGCCGCAGTATAAGCCTGTTCTTTTCCTCGTTCTTAGTACAATGGGTTTTCTACTCATTAGAAGAATATGTTTGTAGGCTTACGAATTTTTTGAGGTATTTCGGGATCAGCAATGTTGACAAAATAATTGCGACTCCTCAGTTTCGTGTTTAGTTGTGTCTTGATTCTCGTTCCTTCCTTGTTCTTCTATTGCGTTCTTGACATACTAACCCCAGTTTCTTTCTTTGTGGAGTGCTGACTGTTTTTTCTTTTTGACGTACCCATGTGTGCATGAAATAAATATTCAAATAAATAAATGTATAAATAAAGAAGTGACTAAAGAATGAAAGCATCTGGGGTCTTAATAGGCTTCTCCGTACACAAGTTCTGGATAGCAAGTAACCGGCTAAGGAAAAGAAGCAGGTCAGAAAGGGTTTAGAAAGGGCATACTGACAGGGTTAAACAAGTGAAGAAAAAGAAACGCAAAAAAAACATAAATTCAGAGTACATATATGTTATATGTTATTATTATAATTATGTGTTAGAAATCTGGCAATTTGTTAGGTCTCTTCAAGGAGGCTGAAGGGTACATTCAAGTGAATCATTCATTGCAGGCTGGGTAGCGAGGGAAGGGCGTGTGGATAGCGATGCAGACTTACAGGAGAAGGGTATAGGGTTCGAACCCGGGCAGGGATTGGCGGATTACTTTCCGTTTTTGTAGATGTAGAATGCGTTTTGACCTCGGCCTTCCTGTTAAATTTTACTAATTCTACCATCTATTAAAATTGTATCATTTTTGATTCGGTAGTTTGGTCTATTGCAGACTATTTTTTCTCGGCCACTCTTTCATACTTATAGGTAGTGGGGGAACATTGCGAATGTAGGTACTTGTAGTAAGCCTCACGATTTCGTAGATAGAGAATTTAATTCCGTCAAACTTTGCCTTGATGGTTGATTGAGGTGGTGTTCACGAATCTGGCAAACGCTTTTGGTGTTACGGTACAACAGGTGGCGGAGAGTATGTGCAAGTAAAGGGATGGATAAAGAGTAGATGGCAGTGTTGCACTATCGTGACTCCAAAAGTGGGGGAAAGGTCGAAAACTTTTTTCGCCTAAACGTCGCCCAGTACAGTTATTTTGGGTGCTGAGCACGAATACGGTATCCATTTTTGAAAATTCGGCTGACCAGGGTAGGTTACTGTGGGTGTCGTGAGTAAGGATGGCGGGGTCATGATCACTGATGTCGCCCCTTTCCCGCCTACGGGAACTATAATATTTAATCTGCTGCCCACGAATCTGACATTCCTTTTTCTAAATTGTCTATTATTCTTTCACTACTTTCCATCTCAAAGTAGAAGATTGGAAGGCAAGCCTGATCACATAGCTGAAGAAAGGGATTCTATGTACTGACATTGATAAACTTGATCACTCATGAAGATGCGGGATCACGCGATCACGTGAAAATGTTTACCAGACTTGTGATCAGCGCCTCAGTTAGCCTACAAGACGAAGTATAGGCGAAAATTGCTTTCGATCTCCAGAGTTCTATGTACTGACATTGATGAACTTGATCACTCATGAAGATGCGGGATCACGCGATCACGTGAAAATGTTTACCAGATTTGTGATCAGCGCCTCAGTTAGCCTACAAGACGAACTATAGGCGAAAATTGCTTTCGATCTCCAGAGTTCTATGTACTGACATTGATGAACTTGATCACTCATGAAGATGCGGGATCACGCGATCACGTGAAAATCTCTACCAGACTTGTGATCAGCGCCTCAGTTAGCCTACAAGACGAAGTATAGGCGAAAATTGCAGGCCCAAGTCTCTACAACTTCGATTAACAGACAGTGGTGGGGGAAAATAGGCATGTTGTCAAATCGTATCATACGGGTTAAAATAATGTTTTGACGTTAGCATGGTACACTACGGTGTTCAAGATACACTTTACATCGGCAAAACAGCAGTCCAATTCTCGGATCCGAATTTACGACCTTCTTCCTGCAAGTCCGTCCCCACACCCACTCCGCCGTCCACTCGCTGCCACCTATATCGTGAGCGGCGCATCTCAATGTTCCGCTTTGGTTACTGTATCGCTAACAAGCAAATTGTGAGTTCGCTGTCATTCCGCTAGTGTTGCAGCTCCATACCTTTTACAGGTTAAATTCTAATCACGACATGGCAGTTCCACACGTCTGTTTTGCTTTATCGGCCCGCACTGAAATGATACGGTTTTTTTGCAATTTTTGACCTACACAGATGTACGCAAGGAATTTTAAAACCACTACGGTGCTTTTCAGGCGACCTCCTACAACTCTCAATAGGTCACTTTGAAAATAGCCACGGGACGTTCATTGACCTCCCTTGTCAGTGTTTTTTTGCTAACACAGCGCGCAAGATCGTAGGCAACCTCCAGTCGCTGCATGATCACCTGCGGCATAGGGCCAAGGTCGAGGCGCGGAGGAGCATGTCCGGCATTGCCAGTCACAACACAATACCGCCTCCTCCCTTGCAAGCCACGTACATTGGGCCACAGGAGCCAAATGCTATGGTGGATGCAAAATTTCGCATACTAGCAAACTCCCTGCTCATGGTGTTGCGTCGGAGTGATAAGCAGTCCTGCACTTCCAGGGTTTGTAATC
Organism: Heligmosomoides polygyrus polygyrus; assembly: GCA_947396885.1. Lineage (NCBI taxonomy): Eukaryota > Metazoa > Nematoda > Chromadorea > Rhabditida > Heligmosomidae > Heligmosomoides > Heligmosomoides polygyrus. The sequence goes on from OX377204.1 coordinate 45,255,940, forward strand.
TGACAGCGGTAGAAAGAAGTGGATTGAAGGAAATAATGGAACTGACAAAATCTGGTGCCATAAGAGCACAGTTAGGGACAAACGTGGGGCATTTGTTGTGCTCTCTTAAGAGCTGGACAAGGCCATAACGAGGCCTTATCTCCAAGATGGTACCGTTTGTGCCTCTTCCTCCTGTGAGGAATTTGTCAAGCAGTTCCGCCACCTAAACAGGAAGTGGACAGAGATTGTCAGTTCGGCAAAACTTATTAGAGGAGTAGTTATACGGCTCAGGTGTGAACCACCTGTGTGTCCTGTGCTATACGTACTTATTAAGACACACAAGCTACCTCCTGGGGTTGCTACCGCTGTCGACCCCTTCCTGTTTAAGGTTGGGCCCATTGTAAGTAACGTTACAGGCCCCGCAGACCGCATCTCGTGACTTCTCAATCTTGTCCTGGTACAGCTGTTCAAATTTATTCCCTCACACTTGCCAAATACTGAGGTACTCCTTCAAGTGCTTAACACAACCAGGGTTGAAGATGGGTATGTGATGGAATCGTTTGATGTATCCTCGCTAAACAAACGTATGTAAAGAAAGCCTCTTTTAGGCCTTCTTCGAAATCTTCACCGAACACCAGGCCAGTTTGAACTTTTACGCGCTCAGCATTGGGCAGATCATGACAATACTGAATGAGTGCCCAAATGTGCAACATATTCAGGTAGTGAGTAGGGTGAGAATGCTGGTATTGGGACAAAGATTGGCTCCCGTGCTTGCGGTAGCATTCTTGTCCAAACTGGAAGCTCCACTCGTAGATCGCAAATCTATCGTTTACTTTAGGTACATAAACGACTGTTTTATAGTGTGCTGCACTCAATCTGAGATGGACATCAATTTCCACCTGCTAAACCAGCAGTCGGAGCAGGTAAAGCCCACTAGAGAAGTATCTACAGAAAACTGGCTTCCATTTTTGAACGTACATGTTTGCCTTTCTAGAGAGGTTTTCAGGACGAGGTGGCACCGCAAGCCAAACAACAAAAATATCCTTGTCCACTCCTAATCCTCTTATCCGACCAGTTCGAAGAGAGGAATAGCTCGAAATATGTTTCGAACAGCGACCTTAGTTTCGTCTGATGCGGAGAAGAAAACTACGTCAAGGAATCTGGCGAATTGTGTTGCCAGAACAAACGGGTATCCCACAGAAATCATCATATCATTTTGAAGATAGAAAGGTTTGAGGGGTGGCGGAGACGGCGAACTATGGCGGCGGCTAATCGTCAAGACGATGGAAAAATACCCTTCTGCATCCCTTTTTGGACAGACGAAACAAGCGCATCCGCATCCGCACATGCCAACACAAGGCAGGTCAGGAGGAGCTGGTGAAAGTGATAGAGGTTCTTCCCACCAAACTAAAGGGACAACTAGTTCACCTATTAGTAGACACAGAACCTCAGCGAATTTCCAAAACACCATTACGATATCATCACCTCACTTTGAAGATATCATCTCATCATTTCAGGGGAAATATTAGGGCGTGCACAATGTTTTGCAAGAATTGAGTGATTTTATTCAACAAGTAATACCAACAATAGAAACGAACTATTATTCGCAGTAGTGCCATCTGTACCCACGACCTTCCTCCAACGATCAGGTAGAGCGGCGATCCCGTCTCTTCAGAACCAATAGGAACGTGAGGGGATCCAATCCTCCACCGCGCGCTTCTCGTCGATACGATCGTTGAAGGCAAGTGGAAGTGTGTCGGGATCTTTTCATTCGTGAGAGAACGACGGCGTGGATCAAGTTCGTTATTACACAGGATGGAAAAGGATATCACGAGAATACTGAAAGGAGGTGGCTTCCTGTAGAGCGCAGGCCGCAGTCTGTTCAAAAAAACGAAGGCACTCAGAAAAAGAGTTGCTCTCATTCTTCCTTCCTCAGACGGCTGTCTTTGGTTGACATCCTGCCTGAGGGCGAGACTGTGACCTACGAGGAGTTTTGTAAAGAAACGCGAGAGATGGTTGTCAGATCCCTTATTCTACGCGCTTCTGTGCTACGCGTTGAAAACTCTACACGATCATGGACAACGCGAGACCCCACTATGTGAGGCAACATGGGACGAGCTGCGCAGGCTGGGTATCATATGCCTACCACACCCGCCGTATCTTCAGACATTGATCTCTGTGATTATCGTGCCATCAGGAGCTTCCAAACCAATGCAGGCAAACGCTGATTATTCGACGAAGGTCGTAACTACAGATGGCGACTACAGCGAATACTGATCCAAAGTTTCTATTGTTCCCATTATTTACCTATTGGATTAAATCCCTCAATTCCTGCAAAACTTTCTGCACGCCCTAATACCCCCGTACTCTAGAAAGATGCAGTTGAAACAGGAGGTTGTTCAAAAGATTTTCACTAAAACGCTTATGGAGATGCGCACCAATAATTGCACACTGAACGCCAAGTTATAGTGAAAGACTGAAATACTGCAATCTAAACAGTCTCCTTTACAAGGGTACTTTCAAAGACATTAGCTTTTGTTATAAAGTTCTTAAAGGAAAAGTTAGAATGAAGCCCTCGAAATACTGGACCTTCAGGCCGTGTAGTGGGCGTTCAGGTAAATTTTCTTTGCAACTTGCGTCAGTAAACAAAAACCGTCAGACACAGGTACATAACTTTTTGTTTTAGAGTGGAGGGCGTTATCTTCAAATGCTACCAAGCAGTATTTTGAAGTCAACTAGTGTCCCCGTCTTTAAGAAAAAACTGAGGCAAGTTAAGCATCTTTTTTTAGATCTGCAAATTCAAGAGGTCTAGGCGGTTGGGTTCAGCTACATGCAGAGCTACCACACGCGCTCGTTACATTGGTACCCGATGGATAGAGCAAGGGTCCCAGATCGTCGATACCAGTTGTACAGTGAAAGTGATACTAGAGATACGGGATTACGTTTTGATACACAATGTGTGTTGTGTTTGTTAACGCTTAGTGAATCAATGTGCCTGCTTCGATTTCATGACTGAAGTTAGAGGCTATTTGGAGCTTAAATACAGAGGAGCCCATTATGGATTTTTTCTCATGTTTATATTTTCGTCGGTACATGTCGCGTAGGTGAGCAGCATTGGTAGGTGGGAACGCGCCAGCCAATTGTAACCAAACAGAGCACAGGCCAACACATGCCAGCTCATAAGGGTACAAACTGTATATGCCCTCTCTGAATGGCATGCCCATTCCATGCAGCCTGATTGATTTAGGCTTTCGCATCTACCATGCTGCTCACTTACGCGACATATACCGTTCGGCTCGACTACCTCAGTTCCTATGGAAGCAGCATCGAATGGATGCGTAATGAAGGCCTAGGTATGACCGGACCAAAACCGGACTCCTAGGTGCTTCCGTTCGACTAAGCTGCTCGAAAATGATTCTCCACTCCACTGGAATCACACCATAGCTATACTGAGAAGGGATGTGCGGAACTTCCGTTTCCGTGTTCCGAATTCCGGTTTCCGGCCATTTTGGGCTCCTCCGTTCCGTTCCGTATTTCGCCTGGTTTTACGCCGGAAGGCGGTAACGGAAACTGGCATTGTTCCACACTAGTTTTCTATTGAACACAATCAGCGTATCAGTGAAAAAATTTCTCCTTCATATCATACATCGCTGCGGTTGTGTGGCAGGCGGTCGCTGTTTCGTCCTGCTCTGCTGACTCGGTTACTCCTCGAGGATCTTCCGTCAATTTTCTACTACCGGACTACTCTGCACCCAGTTTCCTCTGCTCTAGAGGCTACTTTTTCTACGTCTAAGTCCGATACCGACGAAGAACTGCTAATATTTCGTCTCCTTTGGCCGTCAGAGCTCCCGGTTTATTTCGATTTCTACGCTGATCTATTATTGACTCTCATTCGCTATGGCTGCAAGAGGTGCTGGTTCAATGAGCAGTTCCACGGCAAACGAATCGAGGCTATCGCAAGCTTTAATGGATCAAGTCAACGCCATAACGAAATCGAGCAGAATTCCGGCTTGCATAAAGAAGGTCATCGAGGCGATCACGAATGAGCTAAGTTGCTATCGTGTTCAGAATGAGGAACTTAAGAGGGAATTAGAACTATTACGCAGCAAAATCCCCTCTCATGTTCACTCTCAGGATGTGGCATCACCAGCTGTTAACATTCCTTCACTATCAGAGTTCGCTCCAGGTTTGCAGACGGCTGTAACAGCAGAAGAACTGGAAAGGCAGCGCTCTGTGGTGATATTCGGGATACCTGAGCTCGATTCGCCTAAAAGCAGGGATAGAGTGTCTCATGATTTCGTAGCTGTTTGTAACGTCCTAGATTTTCTGAATGTTGAATGTAACCCAGTCACCGTGTATCGCCTAGGGAATGTGCCGAGCCATAATAGACCACTGAAGGTTGTATTACCGGCTAGGGCTCTCCAACGTCTTGCAGTTAATCGTTCGCGCCGCCTCCGTTTTTACTCCGAGTTCCGCGTATTCCTTCGGGAATCGCTGCCACCAGAGGAGTTGAAGCGGCGACGTGCGGAGCGTGATGACACCCATACAGGTGTTGAAAACTGCGACTCTCCTCCGGGTCCTGGCCCTGCCCTGCATGGCACTAGTTCACCTTCGACGCAAGTGGTTAAGCCTTCATCCGATGTACAAGGAAACTAGAGAGTCGGTATTGCTCGAGAGTTTTGAAGTGTTTTTATGCGAATGTAAGATCCCTTTCAAGAAACTCGGATTATGTAGCTCTTGTACTTTCCAACAACTATGACATCTACGCTTTTTCTGAAACGTGGCTAAAACCTAGCCACAGTATTCCCGCTTTTTTAGGTAATATGGTCTTTGACTGCGAGATTCATAGATGCGACAGATCTCGTAAAATGGGGGGAGGCGTGATGTTACTAGTAAACCGTAGACTTCCAAGCTCTTTAGTATTGAAGGAATCAGTGGACAACTCGTATGAAATACTCTGCGCTGACATTATTTATGAGGGATTCAGCTTCAGAACCATAGTTTTGTATAGAGCACCATCCTGTACAACCAGTGCAACGGTTCAACTCAGTAAAGTCTTAAGTGACCTAATTGCTTGTGAGCTGCAAACCGTTATTATAGGGGATTTCAACATACCAAATTTCAATCAAAATAGTTCTTTATCTGCGTTGAATCTGACATGCTTAGAAGAATTAGTGTACTGTCATAACCTTTTCCAGCACGTGTCAGAACCGACAAGGGGAGTTAACGTTCTTGGCCTTGTTCTTTCTAGTAGTCTCTCACTTATTCAAAACCTGAAAGTCTCGAGCCCAGTAGGATCAAGTGATCACTGTAGTATTTCCTTTGACATTGCATCTTGTCAAATACGTAGCATACCTGTCTTTCGTAGATTATACTCTAGATGTAACTTTGATGAAGTTAACGAATGTCTCGCCCAAATCCGCTGGATAGACCTGTTTGAGACAAAAACAAATGTTAATGAAAAATATGAGCTTCTTCTAGCAATACTTTAGGAGGCTATAGAGAAATATGTTCCGTGGGTATGGTAACGTCTTTCAAGTCTACACATCTTCCTCAATACCTACGCAATATGCTGACTCGCAGAGATTGCTTGTTTCAAGAGGCCAGACGTTGCAATGATTGGACTGAATATAAGGTATTTTCCGAAAAATTCATAAAGAAACTGAAGCGCTACAACGCCCATCTAGAGAAAAAGGTAGTTGAATGTCGTAGCAAGCAAAGCTTTTATAAATATTTAAACAGTAAAATTAGGGGTCCAAATCAAGTAGGATGTCTCAAACATGAGGGAATTATTGCTACGGAAGCTAAAGATAAAGCGAACCTGTTGGCAAATATATTTGCAAGAGTTTATGAAAACGATAATGGACAGATACCGTCTAGCTTTTTGCCTGAAATAGAGCCTATGGGTGATTTTCCGTGGTTTGACAAAGCAGCTTTATGATCTGATAATGAAGTGGCCAAAGTCAACATCGGTTACGCCTGATCTTATACCACTTTTCTTCTTTCAAAAAATTGCTCGCGTGATATGTGGGCCTCTCGCTTACCTCTTCAATCAATCTATGATGTTCAGCGAAGTGCCTCTTCGTTGGAAGCACTCGTTCGTAACACCAATTTTGAAAAAGGAACCAAGATATAACCCTGACAATTATCGCCCTGTAAGTATCACCTCTATTTTGTGTAGACTATTTGAAAAAGTAGTGAAGGAACACATAGTTAAGTATATCTTTGCGCGTGGAATCATATCCGAGAATCAACATGGATTTGTTCCTGGCCGCTCTGTAGAAACAAACTTGCTTGAATGTATTGATGACTGGTCTTCCACACTCGACAACAAACGCAGTTGCGGCATTTTATATTTCGATTTCTCAAAGGCGTTTGACCGGGTGTCTCACCAAAAATTGCTTTTCGAGCTGGAAAGATTGCAGTTTCATCCTCTACTCTTAAAATGGATTGCAGAATTTCTATCTGGCAGGACTTTCCAAGTCAAGTTAGGGCATGCATTATCAGAGATAAAGTCTGTCGCAAGCGGTGTACCACAAGGAGGCGTTCTGTCTCCAATTCTGTTCAATATATATGTATCTGATTTAGCTGAAGTTGTTCAAAATTTTGGCGTCTCAATAAAAATGTATGCGGATGATCTGAAAATATACAATATATTTTCTAATCCAAATGACACTGCTAGGTTGCAAACTGCAATTAATTCATTAGTGAAGTGGACTGAAGAATGGCAACTGCCTCTGTCACCCCAAAAGACTATTTTTATGCAGCTTAGAGCCGGGTCTCCAACTCGATCCACCTCATACGATGTCGATGGGGTCAGAGTTTTTCCGAGTGATTCCGTCAAAGATCTAGGATTTCATTATAACAGTAACCTTGATTTTTCTGAACATGTCAGAGTTCGATGTAGACAGGCAATTATGCGTACCTATCATATATTTAAGGGCCTTTGCAGTAATAATGAAACAATTCTCCTTCGAGCTTATAAATCTTATGTCAGGCCTATTGTTGAATCTAGTGTCACAGTGTTTTCACCACTTAGAAAAAAAGAGATATATTGCGTAGAGAGAGTTCAAAATAATTTTACACGTAAACTTTTGGCGCGTACCGGTGCTTTCTCGTACCACAGAATTCCGAGCGCAGTAGACAGAAATAGACTTCTGGGTTTACCGTTACTAGCATCTCGTCGTAAGCTGTTGGATGTTTGCACTGCTCACAAGCTGCTGCATCACAGATGTACCAATAAGGGCATTAACATGAGGCAGTTATTTAGTTTGGCAAACTCGCGCACTAGGGGTGCTATGCTAAAACTCACATTGCCCCGACCAAAATCCAGAGTATATGCCAACTCGTTCACATATAGAGCTGGTAGCGCATACCTCAGGGTCACGAAAAATATTTCAAGGGTCTTATCTCCTGAGCAATTCAAGCTGACTGTGAGAAAATCATTGCTGAGATACGATGTTTCTTGAAATTGACTAATTTGGCAAGTAATACCGACTTTCAGTTTCAGCCAGCGTTATTGTTGTCTCTTCTTACATGTTTTAGTTGTTTTCTCTGCTTTACTACCTTCTGTTTTTATTAGAATTGTTGAGTGGCTGTTGTTTTTTCTATGATATTTGCCTTTTGCAAATATAATAAACTGATAACTGATAACTGATAACTGATATAATTGCGAAAGAAATACTGTTTGACAACTCTAGTAATTGTTTAATAATTGATTAGAGTACCAACAAAGCACTCAAAATGGCAACGGCTGGGTGCAGGGCAAAATTAATGTGCCACAAAGGCTATGTATACACTGTATGCTAAGAAAATGCACTCAACATTTGAATGATCATAAAGTTCTTGATCCATTATTTAAAATTAGCTACAAAAACTTTGTAAGCACAAAGCGCAGTATCATGAAACAAGGGGTTCTGTGAAGGTTGTGGCATGCGGTTGTCTGCTCCAAGATTACATCAGTGTTCCTGACCACAAAGGTGCGAATTTAAATTTTTAACTCCGTTAGGGGTGATATTCGTCCACAAGGAGTTATGCAACCGATCTTTTAATGAGACATTACGAATATCTACCATGAGCTGTTGTTTTGATTGACTAGGGATACTTATTGAACTCTGAAACAAATCTATTACTTCGAGAACCATATAGGGACTGTCCAGCTATGTCACCTTGGGTGTAGGGTTTCTAGGCTGGCACAGACTGAATATTCCTGTGGAAGTGTGGATCCACTATGACTAATCAGTCATCCAGTTATCATCTTAGATCCCAGAATCAATTCTGAGTACTATTACAATGTGACTGCTAATGTTGAATATGCAAATGTCTGCGCAGTCACCACACCGTCCATGATCCCACAGGTCTCTAAAAGTGTTGAGAGGACTCTCTTCAGTGGGCAGAAAATCACCAAGGTGGCTACTCCAGTTTTAGATTTCATCCGCGTCGGTTTCTTTTTAATACGGGTCTGTAAGTAGCCCCAAGTGGTTAGGTCGGTTAAGTCTATCGTTCAAAAAATATCAGCATCAAGAAAGCCACGAAAATCGTCGCAGGAACTAGATGTGGGGAGATTGCATGCTGAAATAGTGAGAAATAGTAAAATAAGCCCCTGAATTTATTTTCGTTTATTGCTCGCCATAGCTAAAAGGTTATCATAGCAATATTATGAATTCATGCTTCGTTATGTTATGTTATGATGAGGATGAGCATTAATCTGTGGAAGATATTGCTACTCTCAAAGTTCTGACCAAGAAAAGGTGCAATAGAAGCCGCTTCTGACACCGTTTCAGATGCGATTTTGGAAAATATGGCGAACATGTGTCATTTCCGTTCCCGCGTTTCGTATTCCGGTTTCCGGCTGTTTTTGAGCGTTTCCGTTCCGTCTTTCGTCTTTCGCTTTTTCCAGAAAAATTTCCGCACATCCCTGACACTGAGCGTCAAGCCGACCTCTGCAACATTATCATAGTTGGATTATCTGAGTTGTAATTCATATTCATTCGAATTGACACATTATTTTCAATCTCTTTAGACGTTTGTTTCGTTACTGCAGTCCCCTCGTATTTGGGCTTCTGAATAGCTGCGAATCACTCTACTTCATCAGTTGCAGTGCATATTGATTTCACGTCTTTCTTTGTTACACCAGTGTTGAGTTTATATGTGGATTTTGTTGAGTTGTGCGAAATTTGTTTGTTCATGTTCCGTTTTAGCGCACTTTTTGTGCATCTATAAAATAAATAAATAAAATATACTGCGTCCCAAGATTTTCATTGAAGCGAGACCCTGTCTCTTCCACAGAGTGAAATACTTCATCACTCAGAAAGGAAGTACTTGAAGATATGCTGTAGTCGGTCGGATAAGAGCCATGTAAACTGCTGCAACTGGGATTCTCAAGCCAATTTTCCCTTTTTCAAGCGATTCGTCTCAAAGAGGATCCTCAGTCTTAAGCGATTTTTCTTCTGTTCTTCATACCTTATTGCTTCTCCATTTGAGCCCAGCTGTTGTCTCATCTAGCTTTTCGCGAGTTATGCTGCACTGCTTTTGATCGAGGCTGTCTCAAACGTCGTAAAAATTGTAAGTGCTACGTAGAATTCAGAAATTCGGGATGTAATCCTTTAACATCAAACTGCTCGAAGATTCGTTCAAGCTCATGCTCCTTCGTATATTCATGCATTGTGATGAAGGAAAGGTGGTTGTTTTTATCAACCTTGAACTGTAATGAAATATCGTTGTCAGCGGGGAAACACTCGACGACGAAGGAGTAGGAGAATCAAGAATGTCAGCAATATCAGGTGGAAGAAACAGAGAATTTCGACAACACCTGAGGAGCGAATACAGTTCTTTTTTGAAGGAAACGCTTTCTTGAGCAGACGAAAACGAGAATAATGGGAAAGAGCCTATGTCTGATGTTCTAATCGAATAGCTGCTGCACAGATCTGGGTCGCTGTAGTCACATGGTGCCCTGCCGTTGTGGCTTCCACAAAGACCGTGATTCGGAGTGGTAAATGTCGTCGGTTCGTTCCGGTGCGGCTCTGCCTTGCTGACTGTGCTCCATTTTGTACCTGAATTGCAGACAGACACTGTCGGATCACAGTTTCGATGGAAGGCCAGCTAACACCAGTAATCAGACTTGCCTGAGAAGGCGACTCCTGCGATAAATATTGAGCAGTTCAAGCAGTTGTTCGTAGACAGCTTCGTGGTAAGGGCGAGTGAGTGCAGGCCTGAACGAAGGAGTCCATACTACGTCCATAGCAGGAAGGGTGCGGTCAGCACTACCTTTTCACCTTGGGAGCACGAGCAGGTATGAAACGGAGCTGGTCAATATGGTTGACGGGCCAGGTGTAGAAACTTGCCATCAGATCGTTGCTGTCTAAAAACAATACTTAAAAGATAGAAACAAAAAGCAATGTGAATGTAAATACACCGAGGTGCGATTGGCAGTGCTTAAAGAAATTTGATAGTGGTTGATAGTGGACTGTTGATTTGATAGTGGACTGGAAAATCTTCGTCGCGGTATACGTAATGGGCACTAAGCAGATTTGTCCAATAGAGCTGCGTAATTTACCTGCTATGTCACTAGCCCTGAAAGTACGAGAAGGGAGGGCAAAGGTTGCTGCCAGCCTGTCTTTGCTTTCCGCTTTCGTAGTTTAAACAACAAACACTTTTAGAGACACCTCTCCTAAGCCTTAGCTCCGATGAATTTTCGGCTGACTTACAGGAAAGTCTACTGAAAAAGCTAGAAGGGCAACCTTCGCTACAGCGCTCGTGAAGCATGTGCTGCTTCCTTTGGTGTTCCAGGAAGTTCTTCTTGACAAACTGTGCTTCACTCACCTCCAACTTCAGCCTACTTTAGACTTCCACGCTAGTAATTGGGGTTACTCTGCGCTTGTGATATGTACCATCAACACTCCTCGGGCTGGAGAGGTCCTCGTTTTTTCTGTTTATGCACGGCGAATCGGTCTCTTTTCAAACAAATACTGAACACTTTTATGCCCAAAGTGGACACTTTCCAAAGAAAGTAGTCATTCAGAGCTTGTTTTAAACTGCAGGAGGGAAGAAATGTTTGGCACTAGTGTGTAGTACCAAAAATGAAGAAGAAGAAGTATACCGCACTTAATGCAATTACCCTATCTATGAAGTGAAAATCGCGACGAGTTAGAGGAGTGCATGGCGCGATTTTTTCTTGTAATTCACCGAAAAATCGTTGTTGTCCTGCATCTTAAAATAAGCATTCAATTGTTGTCTATAAAAATAAAAACGGTATGAAGTCTCGGTCGCTATATTCGCTCTTTGAAACAACTGAATTAAGAAGTTTCCATAAAAGCCATACTATTTTTTTTAAGACGGGGGTTTATTTCGACTTTCTTAGAGAAAGCGCTTGGTTCAATTTGGAAAACTTCTTGCCAGATTTGGAAGCCCGTTTTGATGCGGAAGGTGTTTAGTTTGATTGAAAAAGTGTCCAGCTTGCTTTGAAACATGTCCAGCACGACGTAAGATTGGTACACTTCCTTACCACCCTTAGAAGAGCCCTTATAAGGCCCTTATAGGGTTTCCAACTCAAGGTGAGCTTTAGTGACGCTATTTTTGACGGGATGTTGCCCCGTGAGAGGAGTCCAGAACCACAGTCAGTTTTTGCTGAACGCTTTTTTAAAGGCCTGAAAAGGAGATCTGAAGGCGTGTGTGAACCACTCATCAACCTATACGACACCCCACGAGACGTGCCTCGGTGGCGCAGCCGGTAGGAGTGCCGCCTCATAGAAGCACACCGGCGAGCTTTTGAGTTCGAGTCCGCGTGCTGCCGGTGTTCTTGCACATATCAGTTTCTTGTTATTACGCTTTCTCACGATCACAGGAGGCAATTTTAGACCATCAATGCTTACAACAAACCAATGCCCCCTATTTGCGACTTTATATGTGCTAGCTTTTCATCTATTCACATCTGCACCACCACCACATCATACCGTATCACCAATGATACCGTAATCGTAACTGCACACGAATGCGTTTATCTTACGGCTGAATATTATGAACCCGAGCCATATTGGTACATAAATGCACTAAAAATGTCGTTCTTACCTGAACGTGTTTTCGGTCGACTACTTTCCACCTTCACACCGAGAAGTGACTTCTCCAACAAGGAGAGAGAGGAGGCGTTTGCGGATGCGGATGCCATAAAATGACTCCTCCTGGACGCATTTATAGAGATATCGACTGTCAGGAAGAAGAGGTGGAACAGGTTAGAGGAAGTATAATGAAAACGGGACCTTTCTACACCTATCATCCAGTTGGTGCGTTTCGATGAGGATTGCCAGGGAGAACGTTGCTGCTCATTGACTTTTGTAAGATGCTGTTGGTGTGAAAAGTGCATGTGTTTGCTTGTTCCATAGATTTGTAGTACCATAGCTGTTAACTAGAAGGGAAAGAATAATATATAAGACTTTTTATTCCCAGAGAATTGATATGGCGCAGATGTGAATAGTTGAAAAATTAGCACATATGAAGGCGCAATTAGGTAGACAGCCTTAGTTTGTTGTAAGCATTGGTGGACTAAAATTGCCCCCACAGATCATGAGAAAGAGTAATACTACTGACTAAAACGTGCAAAATTACAAACTGCACACGGACTCGAACTGAAAAGCCCTCCGGTGCGCAACTATGAGGTGGCACTCTTATCGGGTGCGTCGCCGAAGCACATGTCGCGGGCTGTCGTAGAGGTTGATGAGTGGTTCGCACACGCCTTTACACCTCCTTTTCAGGACTTCAAAAAAGCATTCAGCAGAAACTGACTGTGATTCTGTACTCCGCTCACAGGGCCCAACATCCTGTCAAAATAGCATCGCAGAAGCTCACCATGAGTTGGGAACCCTTCATTGTTAGAGGACCTGTAATGCTTGCTTCCACAAATCAATCTAATTATCTTATAAATGATTCCGTTCTGTGCAACCAATTTTATGGTGAATACGTGGACTGGTGAGCAATCTAGCTTTTGTGTAGGTATTTGAGTTCCACATTACACCTACCTTTAAAGATCTTTCGGGGTCTTTCGGGTTCTTCGTTAGAGGTAGACTCCGCTAGGCAAATTCCCTCTGAACATTCATCTACACTTCCCTCGGCGCAAACAGTAGAATAAAAATTTGTTCAGATGCCTCTAACACTTCTTGGTATTACTATGCTAAATGCTTTGCACGTTTTCGGTAAAAAATCTCTGACTAATTCCAGTTTCTCTCAAGAGATTTTTCGACGAAATTTCTACGCCTTTTTGTGAGAACTATTAGGAACGTTCGCAAATGCATCGCTGACCTGGCTGATGAGTTGAAGATCCAGTAAGGGTAATTTTGCCATTTGACCTGAAGAACTCACTCGAGCAGAAATTCGAACATAACGTAAAGCATAAGTAGCATTACAAAATATTGCTTCTAGCTATTTCAAAAAATAATTCTTTCAGAACTACGCAAACGAAGCTGCTTTTACGAATTAAAAACAGAAAGGACCTTCTGAGATTTGCGCATTAGTTAGTCGTGCTTTTTGTTTTGCTGATGTCTGAGGAGGATTTCCTTAATGAATGTGACTATAGAGGCCGTCTCGAGAAACTATGTAGGGACCGATATGTTACAAATATGATGCAATGTGATTACATTATTCTAAGCCCTACATTTCGAAAATGAGTGCCGTTGAGAGTTGTCTGAGAGTACGTAAATATGCATTCTGGGTGCTTGTGCACCTACAAAAATTGTTCACTTTCAACCTTCCAGCACATACTATGCTAGGATACCTTTCACATACCGTTTCGTTTGGCTACATACCTTAATATGGACCTTCTGAATGTGCTCAACGTTCTTATGCTTTCGTGGAAAGACTCGCTGCCTGCCTCTTCGCTTTCTAAATTTAGAAGAGCGATATATGACACACTTTAAGTAGCTTTGCACTCTGGAAATTCCCAGTGACCGAAACTAACCTTCAACTGCAAATCCGTTTCCTAGAATTCTCTTGGTGTTCAGATTTTTCAAATGTGGAACGACGGAGGAAGTGCCGACAGCAAGCACCAGAATGGCTTGCGCAAGCATAGGTGCTGGTGAAATCAGCTGTGTTTGAGGGTCGTGTCCAGCTGCGACGGCGGTTTCTGTGCGTAGAGCAGAGCCTGTCGCTTTGATCGGGCGGGACATTAAGATCGCCTCGTGTTTGGAGACGAAGGGAGACAATGTGGAGCTGTCTCAAGAGATTTTTACGGCTGAAATTATTTCGTAAGGTACACCCAGCTGGAAGAGGGGAGATTATACTGCAAGTACTGAGGGCCGACTATAAAATCGGCCCTCGAAATTCCCTATGCAGTTTTTGTGGCAAGTGAAAATAGAACGCTTCTTTCGGCACTCCAAAGGATCTGATCCGTTGTTAGAAGAACGATGCTTTCGTATTCGCATCGCTACTTCCACCTGCAAATTATCCCTCTCCTAAAATACTATCCTGCAGAAAACCATTCGGCTTAACTCGGAGGGTTACGGTATATAGAAAGCATGTATTTGCTGGCACTCGCACTAGTGCTGATAGGTTAGCACAAGAAGAGTATGCATTGTGCTGGACAGCGCCGATGGTGGGAAAACTGCGATGAACTGAATATTCAGAAAAAGTTATCAAACCTTTAGCTGATTGTCATATAGACCAATTTGCTCGCAAGAGTATTCGGTTAGGTGCCGAAACAGGTGAAACGTTCCAGCCCCGAGGGCAGGGAGCACAGCGGGAGGCCTTCTACGGTGGATGATGACGAAGTCCGTTGCTGCATCAAGGAGAAGCCGGGAGCCACCACTCGTGAATTGGCGACGACGCTCGGCTGCAGCAAGCACCATCCACAAACGACTCAACTTACTCGGCTACCACAAGGTTCTGGCCCCTTGGATCCCCTACCGTCTGACGGACGCCAACAAGTAGAGCCGCGTGGCCCTCTGCCAGTCCCTCCTCCTTCGTCCGCATCGCAAGGAGATTCTCGAGGACCTGGTCACTGGGGATGAGAACTGGGTCCTCTACGACAACGTCGCCCGCCGTGCCATCTGGATCCCGCGCGGAGAAGAGCCGCCGACGACGCCGAAAGCCGACCTGCACCCGCTGAAGATCATGCTCTGCTGCTGGTGGGACGCCAAGGGCATGCTGTACTTCGAGCTGCTCCCGCAAGGCAGGACGGCCGCCTCCATCTGCACCGATCAGCTCGAGAAACTAGCCGCCGCCGTCCGAGAAATTCGTCCCCGACGGACCTCGGTCCACCTGCTGCACGACAACGCGCGCCTCCACGTGGCAAAGGAGACCCAGCAGAAGTTGGCGACGCTCGGCTGGGAGACGGTTGCCCATCCGCCGTATTCCCCGGACCTCGCCCCCTCCGACTACCACTTGTTCCGCCCGCTGAAGAACCATTTGGCCGGAAGAAAATTCACCAACTACGACAACCTCAAATCCGACATCTTCTTCGAGTCGCAGGCCCCGGAGTTCTGGGTGAAGGGCATCCTCGACCTGTCCAATCGATGGGCCACTGTTGTGGATAACTGTGGTGATTATATTGTTATTTAGACTTGTTTTTCAATAAAGTTGAGAAAAATTAAAAATGGTTAAATTTTCGGACAAGAATTATTGGACAGCCTGGTATTTATTGCCTTATCAGCCAAGAGCACGACCTCTGGAGAAATTCCCAAAGATTCACTGTCCTTCGACCAGGGTCGATGCATCTAGTTTACAACCATTAGGCGGTCGCATAAGTTATTTCACACTTCGTGAACTGCGACAACGAGGAAGGGACGCGCAGGACGTCGTTCAGAGTAGAGTGTGGTTTCTTCCTGCAAAGCGTCCATAACCTTCCAACGCCGTGCGGGAAGCCAATTGATATCGAGCGCATCGCCTTCCAATCAAAGCTGGTGTTTCGTAAATGTTGCGAAATTAATTATTTTTGGCCTCAAGAGTCCAATAACTTATCGATCATCTTAATGCCAGTCAGCAGCTGTCACACCGCAGCGTGTTGAACAAGGTTATTATTGGGATTACGGTGGCAGGCCTGCTGCTACAGAATAAATAGCCAATTCCGTTTGGTACGTCGGTCCTAGAATAGCGCCCCAGCTCCCTTCCCCCACAAAAAGATGCATGGACTGCTTAACAAAAAAGGTCTATTATAGTGCCTTACAAAGGGAGGGCTAACTAGAAAAACAAAACAGCACGCAGCACCAGTTCCATTCTTGGTGCACACGCATAGGGGTTCAGGAACACGGATCAGTACCCGCTCGCTTATGACTGGGAACGGCATACCATACCCTTTCTCCTCAACGCTCGTTAATATGATTGCGTGCTTCCTGGGGCCGGATCCATCAATGGCTTACAGCAATCTAACGGAGAAAATTACAGCCGAAACCCACGATAGCACGCTTATTAACCGGTGGTGAGCGATAAGTCGCGTTATCTGATTTTCCGCTATGAATTCTCTGTTAAAGTTATGTAAGTCGTTGAAGAATCCGAGCTCTGCTGGTCTTTTTCATCTTACCATCATGATGAAGCAGTACTCTGATTCGCCTTGTACGAGAGATTTCAAATGACTTCACTGTGCGACTGCTACTTCAGCAAATTGATTATTGAATTCTGAGTTACAAAGCCCCAGACCCAACGGAAAATACACATATGCATACAAAAATACAAAACACAAAATGTACAAAAATACACATATGCACTGCGTGCTTCCTGGGGCCGGATCACTATGTGTAGCTTATCCGATAATGTTCGGTAAAATAGTGTACACAGAGTACCTGCCTACTTTTTATCTTATCCTTATATGCGTTCACGTTTCAAATACATATTTATTCACAGTTGTTAAAGGATTCTCAAGCAACTTGTGACCGGGCGGAATTCAAATGTTTCTTCTTCTGCTGTCGTCTTTGCGGACGTCCATGATGCTGGCCTATCCGTGAAAATCGGATACGAAATCAGATTAGCCTGGAAGAATCACAAGAACTCGGAATACATCCGCATTTTGGAGCATCATCGCCAAGGATTTTTTGGCTCTTGCAAGGAAAGGTTCCCAACTCAAGGTGAGCTTCTGCGATGCTATTTTGGCAGGATGTAGGGCCTTGGGAGCGGAGTCCAGAACCACAGTCAGTTCTTGCTGAACGCCTTTTTAAAGACCTGAAAAAGAGGTCTGAAAGCGTGAGCGCAACTGTCATCAACCCCTATGGCACCCAACGAGATGTGCCTCGGCGGCGCAGTTGGTAGGAGCGCCGCCTCATAGGAGCACGCCGGAGGAGTTTTCAGTTAGAGTCCGTGGGCTGCCGATATTTTGCACATATTAGTTTGTTGTTATTATGCTTCCTCGCTTGGTTGGCCTAAGGCCTATGTTATACTTCGGCGACGCATCGCCGACGCTGTGTTGCGCGGGCTGCTACGCACTGCGTAGTAGCCCGCGTAACACTGTCGCCGACGTCGCCCACAACAGCGTCGCCGAAGTATAACATAGGCCTAAGCGGGAAATCCGAACTGTGGAGCAGGAATCGGGTTGACGCGAGAGCTGGCGCCTCCTCCGACTGTGCTACACATGACTATCCAAAATATTAGGTTGTTGCAGAAATTCTCGCCATTTTCAAGACACCGCATTTTTTAACTCTATAAAAAAAGCGAACGCGTCAAGAAACGATGTAACCGTCATCGTGTTCTATTGCTCTTTTTCACTTTTCAGGCAGTCTACTTCCTATAACCTGAACCGACTCTTCTTCCTGACAGTCGGTATCTCCATATATGGCGTTCAGGACGGGTCCTTCTATGGCATCCGCAACCGCAATCTCTCTCTCTTGTCAGAGAAGTGAATTCCGGTGTGAAGGTGGAAAGTAGTCGGCCGACGACACGTTCAGATAAGAACGACATTTTTAGTGCACTTATGTACCGATATGGCCCAGGTTCATAATACACAGCAGTAAGATGAGCGTATTCGTGTGCAGTTGCGGTATTATTGGTGATATGGTATGATATACCGTTGATAAAAAAAACTAGCGCACATGAAGCGCAGATAGACAGCCTTGATTTGTTTTAGGCATTGATGGTTTAAAATTCGCTCCTGTGATCATGAGAAGGCATAATAGCAACTTTCTAATCTATGGGAAAATGCCGGCATCACGCGGGCTCGAACTTAAAACCCTTCCTGCGTGCTCATATGAAACGGCACTCCAACCAACTGCGCCGGCGTGGCACATTTCGTGCGGTGTCGTAGAGTTGGTGATAGGTGCGTACACGCTTCCAGACCTCTTCTTCAGGTCTTTAAGAAGGCCTTTAGCAAAAACTAACTGTAATTCTGGACCCCGCTCACAGGGCCCTACATCCTTTCAAAGCAGCATCGTAAAGCTCACCTTGAGTTGGGAACATTTCTTGTTAGTTAGAAGCCCAGGTTTTCTAAATTTTAATTCATTGTTGTGCGCTACATTAAAGATTTAGTGGTCATGTTTAAGAAAAAAGACAGCACACAACGATCAACACTGCTCATCGCAGTGTTGACTAGTATTATAATAGATGATCAGGAATATGGCTATGTTCTGCATCAAGAGAAGAGTGCAAAAAAGGTTCAGTGCCTTCCACATGGTGCGCAAGGGAATTCTCCCGTATTAACACTAAATCCTCTCAGGGGCGGGTTTCAAGGCCTAGGCTTCCCCCTTAAAGATTCTTCTATTTTATTGTTCAATAATTAACGTGGTTTTTTCATATTTCAAAAGTGAATTTATTTATATTACCAACAAGCACTAATCAGTGGTAAATCGACCATTTTGTTGCATGACCTTTTACCGTCTTCCGGTAAGTTGAAAAATTCCACGTTCGAAGAAACCTTGGCTTTTAGAAGCGAAAAACTGGTGCAACTCATTTTTAACAGCTTGATCGGAATCGAAAGTTCTGCAATTCAAATTGCTTTGAAGGGAGCGAAACAAATGGTAGTCAGATAGTGCTAACTCAGGTCTATAGTGTGGATGTGGCGTCAGTTCAATTGAGTTCATTTGATCTTTGACGGGTTATCAAAGAGATGAGGGGACTGGCGTCATCATGATGGAATACCACGCCTTTTCGACTGGCCAATTCAGGACGTTTTTTATTTCTTCGTTCAAGTTAAATAGCTGACGACTGCGGACATTTGAGCTTGGTTTCCTGGAAGCAGCTCAAAGCAGACTATACCCTCGCATACGTGGATGCGTTTGGTGAGGTGGGATTCCCTTAAATCATGAGGAACCCAAACATCCAGTTCGTTTACACAACCAAGCTATTGAAAGTGCAAGAAAACGGTTGAATTCGATGTGTCAAGCTTCTCTGCCACCTTTCGAGATCTCAGACGCCGGTTAGTTTGAATCAACACCCTTTTTTGTCGTCATCAGGAGTGATTACACGACCAGTGTGTGGTGCATCTAGAGCGAAAAGAGCAAACCAACGCTGACACTGGCGTCCAGTAAGCCAGTCCTCACCATAAGCCTCGTATAATTCCTTCCGAGCTTACGCTGCATTTTTGCCCCTTCGAAAGTAAAGCAATAAAATATTCCGGCAATGTTCAACTTGATTATGCATGTTCAACTTAATTTTTGCCAACTCACTTTTACTAATGACGCTCAGTATAGAAAATAGTCTTAAGTCTAACCTTTGAATTAAAATAAAATAATGAAAGTTGGGCATCACCACTGCATAAAAACATACAGTTCACGCCATCTGCGAGAAAAACGATATTATTTGGCAAACAACACAATGAATTGAATTAATTCATCTTAAATTCTCTCTTTTCCTTATCTCTCTACCTTCCGTTGGATTATATACCTTTCCTATTAATTATTCCACATTTTATCATTCTTCTTACAGGCTTATATCTGCTTCTGTTTTCCTGTTCTCTGTACGTTGTTTCTTTCTTGAACAGACAGCTTCTTGACAAGTGAGTGCGCGCTTCTTTCCTTTACTGAAAGTCACGCTAAACATACCAGGCTGTCCAATAATTCTTGTCCGAGAATTTCACCATTTTTATTTTTTTTCAACTTTATTGAAAAACAAGTCTAATCAACAATATAATCACCACAGTTATCCACAACAGTGGCCCATCGATTGGGCAGGTCGCCGATGCCCTTCGCCCAGAACTCCGGGGGCTGCGACTCGAAGAAGTCCGCGATCTCGGTTTTGACGTTGTCGTAGTTGGTGAATTTTCTTCCGGCCAAATGGTGCTTCAGCGGGCGGAACAAGTGGTACTCGGAGGGGGCGAGGTCCGGGGAATACGGCGGATGGGCAACCGTCTCCCAGCCGAGCGTCGCCAACTTCTGCTGGGTCTCCTTCGCCACGTGGGGGCGCGCGTTGTCATGCAGCAGGTGGACCGAGGCCCTTCGGGGACGCTTTTCTCGGATGGCGGCGGCTGGTTTCTCGAGCTGATCGGTGTAGATGGAGGCGGTGACCGTCCTGCCTTGCGGGAGCAGCTCGAAGTACAGCATGCCCTTGGCGTCCCACCAGCAGCAGAGCATGATCTTCAGCGGGTGCAGGTCGGCTTTCGGCGTCGTCGGCGGCTCTTCTCCGCGCGGGATTCAGTCGGCACGGCGGGCGACGTTGTCGTAGAGGACCCAGCTCTCATCCTCAGTGGCCAGGTCCTCGAGAAACTCCTTGCGATGCAGACGAAGGAGGAGGGACTGGCAGACGGCCACGCGGCTCTGCTTGTTGGCGTCCGTTAGACGGTGGGGGATCGAACGTGCCAGAACTTTGTGGTAGCCGAGTAAGATGAGTCGATTGTGGATGGTGGACTTGCTGCAGCCGAGCGTCGTCGCCAGTTCACGGGTGGTGGCTTCCTGCTTCTCCTTGATACAGCGACGGACTTCGTCATCATCCACCGTAGAAGGCCTCCCGCTGTGCTCCCTGTCCTCGAGGCGCGTGTCGCCGCTCTTGAAACGATTGAACCAGCGCCTGACTGTGCGTTGGGACACTGCATCCTCCTTGCATGCTCTGCAGATGTTGGCGACCGCGGTGGCCGTGTCGTTGCCCAGCAGCCACTCGTAGTACACGAACGTATGAATTCGACCTTGGTCCATTTTAGCTTGTACTGGTAGCTAGACGCAGCGACTGCGCCTTATATACCCCTAGCGTGGAACTCTGCAGAACCTTCTAGAAGGCTTTTGCACTTGCCTGATATTATAACACTTCTAAGGAAAATTATAGAATTTTGAAAATTGTCGGACAGGAATTATTGGACAGCCTGGTAAAACAAGGACTTACCCAAAGAGAGAGGACGGAACAAATCCTTATTTCTTTTATTTCTTTCCTGCTCCAGTCATATTTTCCATTTTCTATCCTGCAACTTCTATTTCTGCTTTGCTTCGCTCTTCCGCGGTTCTCGTTGGCAGCGCAGCACCTATTCTGCTCACGCTTCAGATTTCCATCAAAGCGCTGATGTAGATCACCTCACATACTTGTATTGTGGGCTGCGGGTGACCTTAACCGAAATGGCCAAGATGCTGTGCTGTTCTACCCGATCATTCCTCATAAGACCAAAGAGTCGATCGGTTGGACAGTGCGCGAAATGAGTTGATGGGCCTTTTTACGGGCGACGCTTGAGAGGGAACACAGGGGTCAAGATGCTCGCCTTACCGCAATCATCACGGCGCCGGCGACGGCAAACACGACTGCCCACTGAGCCTTGTTCGAGTCGTCGTCGACAACGAGGTTCACTAGAGCAGGCGCGGCGAACAGAGCGATGCACTTCGTGAACTGGATCATGGCGATGACGACGTGGGCATGTTGCCTGAAACGGTTCGGTTCGACCCGCTCAGAGTTTCTTATGGTTGGACGACAGTTCGGCTGACAGTCACACTAGGAGGGGATAAGGAGCAAACTAGAAATGGCGCTCCATGTGCTGCGCATTACCTCGCAACAAGTGTCCCACACTTGTAGAAGCCACCGCAGTTGCAGCTGCTGAACGAGTGGATCAGTGAGAACACTATGACAGCTACCCACTTCAGCTGCAGCGGCAGGAATCTATAACGTAGTTGACAGTCTCAATGAATATATAAAGGAAGGAGCAGACACTCACCCTACGAAGGTGAACATGACGCCAACGAAACCAACGGCGACTGTGTTGAAGATGTTCATTTTCACTGTCTCGGATAGGAAACTGAACGTAGCATCATCCAATTACATTAAACGAGCTCATCCCTCTCGTACTTAAGAGCTCTCTCTTGAGGGATTTCTTGGGGACATCAGGTTCTGAAGACATTATTGCAATATCCAGCCTAGTATGAGGAGATGACGATTGTAGAGCGCGTGCTCTTTCATAAAACCCCGTTTGAAGCATGGTGTGATACGTATGCCTTGTGCTGCGTGTTTTAGGCATTTAATTTACACGAAGCAAACGGTACCTAAATGAAATAGATCCTCTCCTGTCTGTGGGATAAATATGCAATATCCTGTATTTGCTGTGCTTGTTTATTTTTGGTACGAAGGTAGCAGCATATCAATCCCTGCCATGCTTTACTAACCAAGTGAGTACATAACTTCACTGCTGCATATGTGAAGCGATAGATTAACTCCTAAAGCATTCTCCAGGTCGGGCTACAGCATCGCTTCCACTGGTTTAGTTGCCTCGCCATTTCGTCGAGCGCGTTGTCGCCGCTTCAGCTTGGTGGCGTTGGCGAGCTGCTTGATTCGTCCCCAACTGAAATGCCTGTTGGATCAGCCGTGCAACGAACCTATCCATTCACTTTGTTCAGGGTCTTCCACGAGGGACCTTGGCGTAGCTCAGGATCCACCCCAGTGCTCTTTTCGTCCGTCGCTCACCATGTCTCCTCAGAATCCCTTGTGGAGACCAGTGCTGTATTGTTGGTCTGCTTAAATATCCTACTATATATAAAGGAGCAAGCGTGTGTGTGTGTCACTGTGTCACTGTGTGTGTGTGCGTCACTGTGTGTGTCACACTGTCCGTCCGTCCCACTTTGAGTTGGGGCGCGGCAGCCGAACACGTCGGCAACCGTGCATGGCGAGCCGTAGACGTGCCAAACACGTCGGCAGCCATGCATGGCGAGCCGTAGACGTGCCAAACACGTCGGCAACCATGCATGGCGAGCCGTAGACGTGCCAAACACGTCGGCAGCCATGCATGGCGAGCCGTAGACGTGCCAAACACGTCGGCAACCATGCATGGCGAGCCGTAGACGTGCCAAACACGTCGGCAACCATGCATGGCGAGCCGTAGACGTGCCAAACACGTCGGCAACCATGCATGGCGAGCCGTAGACGTGCCAAACACGTCGGCAACCCTGCATGGCGAGCCGTAGACGTGCCAAACACGTCGGCAACCGTGCCTGGCGATGCCGTAGACGTGCCGAACACGTCGGCGGCACGAAACTTCAGCCCTGGGGGTAATCGAGGTCGCTGAACACGAATCTGAAGTCGACCAATCGATATCGATCGATATTATCGATTTTTTGAGGATGGCGCTCAAGTGGCGCGAAACTTTGGCCCTGGGGGTAATCGAGGTCGCTGAACTCGAATTTGAAGTCGACCAATCGATATCGATCGATATTATCGATTTTTTGAGGATGGCGCTCAAGTGGCGCGAAACTTTGGCCCTGGGGGTAATCGAGGTCGCTGAACTCGAATTTGAAGTCGACCAATATTATCGATTTTTTGAGGATGGCGTTTAAGCGGCGCAAAACTTCGGCCCTGGGGGTAATCGAGGTCGCTGAACTCGAATTTGAAGTCGACCAATCGATATCGATCGATATTATCGATTTTTTGAGGATGTCGTTCGGGCGGCACGAAACTTTAGCCCTGGGGGTTATCGAGGTCGCTGAACACGAATCTGGAGTCGACCAATCGATATCGATCGATATTATCGATTTTTTGAGGATTTTGTTCAGGCTGCACGAAACTTCAGCCCTGGGGGTAATCGAGGTCGTTGAACACGAATCTGAAGTCGATCAATCGATATCGATCGATATTATCGATTTTTTGAGGATGGCGCTCAAGTGGCGCGAAACTTTGGCCCTGGGGTAATCGAGGTCGCTGAACACGAATCTGAAGTCGATCAATCGATATCGATCGATATTATCGATTTTTTGAGGATGGCGCTCAAGTGGCGCGAAACTTTGGCCCTGGGGTAATCGAGGTCGCTGAACTCGAATTTGAAGTCGACCAATCGATATCGATCGATATTATCGATTTTTTGAGGATGGCTCAAGTGGCGTGAAACTTTGGCCCTGGGGGTAATCGAGGTCGCTGAACTCGAATTTAAAGTCGACCAATCGATATCGATCGATATTATCGATTTCTTGAGGATGGCGTTCAAGCGGCGTTAAACTTCGGCCCTTGGGGTAATCGAGGTCGCTGAACACGAATCTGAAGTTTGTTTTTGAGGTATGAAGGTCTAAAAGTTGGGAAAGAAGATGGTCGGAGTGTTCTCTTCTCGGGGTTTGGGGGCGAAGCCCCCAACCAGTCGGAGGCGGCCGCTAGGCCGCTGAACGACTGGTTCTTGATATAAAAATAATCCTCGCGAACAGCTTGTAAAGCACGCTGAGTAGGCATATAGAATGTTAATCTCGATGATCTTCTCTGCCGCCCACCTTGTAAAGAAGGACACTCGCGAGTTTCTCAACTAGCCGGTGCTTCGTTCTTTTTGAAAGAATGTCATGTTCGACGCGAGCACGACAGTAGCGGATGTCGCCCACTCCGAGGAAGGTCTGCTGAAATGTGGTCCAGCCCAGGGTTATGCTCTTCACGCTACTGATTGCGACTCGAACAGGAGATGTGCGTAAGAGGTTGAAAAGGGTTCAAAGGAGATACTCTCCGTCGTTTAGCGTCATTAGGGATTTAACGCTTTCCATAGCTGTTATCCATAGAAGCAGGTCGTTGTCCTCCGTGGAGAGCTCCTGATGAGCTAGTCTGGAGATGGAGTCCGAAAGGATGTCAACATAGTAAACAGCATCTCTTCTCGCCCTTGCACGATGTCTGATCTTCTTTTCCAGCTTTTAGCTGAATCTTACTTTTGCTCAAAGGAGCCAGTGATCCGATCCTTTGCAGAACAATAGCACTATAACAACATCCAATGGAGGCCATCGTTGGTTGGTAATAATGTGGTCGATGAGTTGTGCCGTTGAGTGATTGTCATGCCCACCGAAGATGTTCCTTTTTGGAGATGAAGACTATTTCCAGGGAAAGCGCGTGCGGCGGATAGAATTCCAGCGAGCCGGCTGCCGTTTTCGTTCCGTCCTACAGATCTAAATTTCCGGTCATTTACTCGTCCTTGAAAGCTATCCCGATTTTGGCGTTGAAGCCTATGACGACGAACTTACAGGACTTCCAGTACGGATAATTTATTCCAACGCGTTTCTTTTTTTAAAGCGTTGAGCTCAAATTCCTCAGTGGCAGGCTTTTGTGAGTAGTATGTGATGATAGCGACCGACTTCGGACGGTGGACGAAGACAAAGAATCGCCAGAGGAGGTGGCAGATTTTCGTAAGAGCCGACGAGATGGAAGGACGAGGGCACGATTAAGATTACGCCTCCGACACGACAGGATGGAACCTTCTCTCTTCGAAGAGTGAGTGTTCCGTGTCTCAAACGTTGTGTAATTCGGTGCCTTTTCCACCCACATGGTGTTGACGTCGAGCTTCATATGTCCCGCCGCTTCCAGGGTTCCTGAGGCTCCAGAAGAGCGTATGCGTCGGCTTTTGAGGAGGCTGTCTTGGCCTGTCGTACTCGTGTCATCTTGGTTCAGCAGTCAGAAATTTCGCCTCTCACCGGTAGTTATACTGTCGTCGTATCGCTCGGAGACGGGATTCAAGCGTGCAGGGCATTGAGCCTGATGTTGTGTTGTCGTAACAAAAAGCCCTAACGAGAGGGCCCCAAATTTGCGGCTTTTGCGATGAAATTCTTACACGACGTTGGAACCCGTGTGAGGAGTCCAGAACCATAGTTTTTCGGAATGCTCTTCTGTGGTCGAAAAAAGCGTGTGAAAATGTGAGCATGAAGTTCATCACGTCCTGCTGCTATCCTACCGAATGTATTCGGTTGGCGCACTGGACAGCAATGTCGACTCTCGGCGCACCGGGTTTTCAGCGGGTTTTATGGTTCGGTGTCATGGTCGCGGAAGCTTTTGCACACCTCGGGCCGTTATTACTATGTGCTTTTGTGATCACAGGAATCAATTTGTACACGACTAATGCTTTTAGCAAATAAATATAGCCTTTTTGTTGTTTCATTTGAGATACCTCTCAATGGACCGTATTTGGACTGTATCATACCAGCAACGATACCGTAAATGCACACAAACACGTACACTTCGCGGGATAGGTTTGGTTTGATACCGGCAAATTCTTAACACTAAAATGTCTTTTTCACGGGGTCCTGTCGTCGCTAGACGTCAGTCAGCGTTCTATCCTGGTTTCACTGCTGCTACAGGAAGAGAGATTACAGTTGGAGTTCAGTTCTCGCGGGAAACTGGTTTGTGCTCCAGGAGAGGAGTATTTACTTACTGAAAGCAATAATCGTGTTTAAATTGACTCCTGTAATCATGCAGGGACATAATAATAACGACCCTATGTGTGCAGAAAGGTTTTACGGCACCGGGGGTCGAACCATAAAGCAAACTCGGTGCGCCAGAAGAGCGACATCACTATCCACTGCGCCGACCCACCGCGATCGGCTGGGTGGTAGCGGAGCTTGATGAACTTCGCGCTCACGTCTTCACACGCCTTTTTCGACCACAGAAGTGCATTTAAAAAATTATGAGTGATCAGAAACACTAGCACACTAAGAAAATGCCGAGGTTTTACGAAGGGAGAACTTGGAGATTAACAATGGTTTGGACTCCCACATGGGACCTATTATATCGCGTTAAAAATTACATCACCGCACGTTTGGGGGCTCTCCTTGTTAGAACAATCCCGCCGGGGCGAATTCGGTGTATGGTCCTGATTTTTGCTAGAATTCCGAAGATTTGACAACTTTTTCTCATCTTGGGAGAGTTGCCTTACAGTGAAAACGTCAGCTGTAAATCTTATTCGACATCCATTACCACCTCAAAGCAAATATGAAGCGCTGAACCATGTGGGGTGGAAGAAGTAGGCACATAAAATGCAGTGGATGAACAGTTTAAGTAACAGCGGAATTCGTATCCAGCTAGATAGTTTCTGTGTTTATGTTTATTGCGCCCTTTCGAGGCCGGCTGATTTACAACCGTGTTTTAGCCGTTAAAGAAAAGCCTGTCAGTAAGTAGCCGACTCAGGAAGGATGGAGTGCGTGATTGCTCTGCGTGCGACCCGAAGGTGTAGTCAATCGTTGATATGCGCGAGATCGACTCCTCGCGCTGTGAGCGGCAGCTCGACTCAGCTTTCTCAGAAGGCAGTGAATGTTCAGGGACAGCAGCCATATCAGCCTTGCCCTCTCGTTTCATAAATCCACCATCGCTTTACAGCGACCTGCCCTGTTTACCAATTACATCGGTAGCAAGCATGTTTAGAAGTTGGATGAATCTGTGGAAACGATTGAGGGAAGGTATCGAGATCATTTCTCGAGACCTCCTCTTATTCGAAAGTGGGATTTCTTGACGACTACCAATGTCTGCTTGCTTCTAGCTAATTTATTACGCTTGACTAAGCCAACCAAGAAGAAAGGGCTCGAAACTTGGAAGGAGGGTAGAAGCTCTCTCCTAATCGCGAGATTTTTTAGAACCCCATATTGCGACCACTTCATTCGCAGTTCAGAACTTCGAAAGATGGAAAGCAACCTACTTGATGCGATCACTCAGAAAGCCGGCAGACAGCTTGAAGGGAAGCTGGGCAACAGTTGTTAGCGACACGAGAAGTCCCGTGGTCTCCAAGCCAAAACCGAAAATTCGCCGGAAATATACAGGCGAATACGTAGATAACAAAATTATAGACGTCATCTCACAGAATGCATTCAGCCACACGCAAAGAATTACAGGGCTCGCGAAAATAGCCTGAAATTCCGCTTCATGTACAGATGCGCTGGAGTGAATTGTGAAAAATTACCGTATAGGGAACATCACTTCTGTGCTCTATGTGTTCAGCAGACTTATCTTTCTGAAATCAAATTTTTAGAAGACACGATGTGGCAGATCATTAGTCGTAAATGGATGGCAAATGGTTGATATTGTGTGCTATGTAGTATTAGTATAGTATGCGTAGTACGGAGTAAGCAGGTTAGCAGTTTTGGAATCGCACTAACACAGTTCTCACGACAAAGTAGTATCGAGAAGTAATAATGAAGAGATTGGGCCGCCCAAGTTCGACTTTCGATAAATCTTGGCATGGCGTTGTTAAACTGTTAGTGTATTGTTCTTGTTGTAGCCGTCAACCAAGATTGTTACGATCTCCTTGCCTGGAATAGCCGATAACATCTACAAGACCACCAGCCCAAACATCATTTCATACTACAGCGTACTAGTCTTGTCGAAAACAGGAACGTGATCCGACACCACAGTTCCCAACGACTAACCTCAGAGGTGGGTGCAGAAGCGGACCACCAACACCCGCAGATGGACGTAGACGTGGGTGAATGAGCATTGCCCCCGAGACAAACCGACTTAATCAGCCTGTGGATAAGATCACGAAGATCGAAACTCACAGAGCTGTGTGAAGGGTGCCAGCTCTTGTGCTACCACCAGGCATTCCTCCTTCCGGTTTACCCGAGGACTCGTAGCTGCGATCCAACGCGCTTCTAATGTCCTGCGCGCCGATATGTCACTCTCTCGCGCTAAGATCGACACTGAGACCTCTATCAACGCGCCAGCACGGCATCGAACCCTTTGTTCCCTCAAGGAGTCTGGACCTTACCTTTTCTAAGGCCATCCAGATGCTCTTTTATTCTAACACAGAGAGTTCTTCCTGTCTCCCCTATGTAATTCTCCCCACATTCATTACATGACATCTGGTAGACCACACCCGATGTCATACAGTCACCTTCTTTCCCGTTAGGGCACACAATGCAGGATGGTGTGAGACACATCCTATCGTAGACTCGATTTCGAACCAGTTGCATTTTTAAAGTGGCCTTTCATCGCAGACAAATTAAGTACGGAGATACGCAGATGTGTTCGTAACGCTGATCTCCACGATGTGGTGAGGGTTGTTGACATCCCTCCTAGCACCTTAAAAATGCAACTG
>OX377204.1:45285234-45313182 GCA_947396885.1 Heligmosomoides polygyrus polygyrus
GTCTCACACCATCCTGCGTTGTGTGCCCTAACGGGAAAGAAGGTGACTGTATGACATCGGGTGTGGTCTATCAGATGTAATGAATGTGGGGAGAATTACATAGGGGAGACAGGAAGACCTCTCTGTGTTAGAATAAAAGAGCATCTGGATGGCCTTAGAAAAGGTAAGGTCCAGACTCCTTGAGGGAACACAGGGTTCGATGCCGTGCTGGCACGTTGATAGAGGTCTCAGTGTCGATCTTAGCGCGAGAGAGTGACATATCGGCGCGCAGGACATTAGAAGCGCGTTGGATCGCAGCTACGAGTCCTCGGGTAAACCGGAAGGAGGAATGCCTGGTGATAGCACAAGAGCTGGCACCCTTCACACAGCTCTGTGAGTTTCGATCTTCGTGATCTTATCCACAGGCTGATTAAGTCGGTTTGTCTCGGGGGCAATGCTCATTCACCCACGTCTACGTCCATCTGCGGGTGTTGGTGGTCCGCTTCTGCACCCACCTCTGAGGTTAGTCGTTGGGAACTGTGGATCACGTTCCTGTTTTCGTTAAGACTAGTACCCTGTAGTATGAAATGATGTTTGGGCTGGTGGTCTTGTAGATGTTATCGGCTATTCCAGGCTCTGAAGAAGGCGAAACTCGCCGAAACCTAAGCCGAATAAAGAAGATCGTAACAATCTTGGTTGACGGCTACAACAAGAACAATACACTAAAAGAAGAGAATGGGAGTCGGATAGGTCACTTCAAGGGCGCAAGGTTTTGTTTTGCAGAGGCAGTCGACAGCAGAGGAAAAGTATGCCACCCCATCGTGAGCTACTTGGAATTAGTTGGCAAGAGAGCATTTTTCCGCGTTGCTAGTGTGACAAATGTGGAACAGTAGCAGGCACTCAGTACTAATACTTCGATCAGAAAGAAATAATGCGGCTCTTTTCTGAAAGCCGTCCCTCTCGTGGTAGACCTTCTCAGCACTTTGTCGATTCCTGTTTTAATTCCTGCAGCACAACTGATGTCAGCAATTCTTGGACCTCACCTGAATGAGCAGAAGCTCCTGCTTCGTCACTCTGTGACATTCCTCAGGTCGATCTGTATAGAACATGTACCAGAGCATGAAGGCAACAATTCCAAATGCGCTGTGCAAATAATACGAAGATTGCCAACCATAAGATGACGCACATAGCTGCAAGTGTACAAAGCCGTGCCGTTTTTTTTTAACAGAAAGTGTAGGCAGAAATAAGAGGAACTGCGTCCTCTTTTTGAAGAGCGGAAGCTAGCGTGTTTTGTAGGCGGCCTTTCTTCGAGAAATAGAGGTGGAAGAAAGTATTTCACCTTTTCAGCTCCTCATGTGAAAAAATAGCGCCAGAAAGCAAAGAATACCAGAAGTGAAGCGGGAAGTGATCGATTATGGGTCAGTTCCCCCAGGCAGGTACACCTTCCGTGATTACGCATAAGATAAAAGATGCGCATCAGATTTCGAAATTGAGTGGATGTTGCGTTCGTTTCAAGACTTACGAATCCAGCGATGGCATTCGTGGCGATAGCAGAAACAGGTGTGAATGAAGTAAGAATTGCAATGTAGATGGCCGTCTCAGACAACGGAGCCCATCTCACACAGATCAGTCCTATCGCTGCGAAGTCGGCGGAGTAGGCGAGACCCTGAAAGAGTTGGCAAGACTGATGGAGAGATCGGGGTTTCTCAGGCACAGCTGTTGATGAGATCAACAGCATTTTGAAGAACATTCAATTCCGTATCAGCAGTGGAACAAAGACTATTTAAGTGGTACTCCTCCTTTATGAGAACGTCATTAATTGTAGGACTATCAGACCGCGGCCCTGCCTACACTACTAAAATAAATATTTCGAGCATGATTCTTTACCTGCTAGGTGGCGATGTCCGCTCCTCTACGTGGTGTCACCTGTATCACCTGTCGTCCCGTTGATCATCGACTTGCTCGAGAGGGCGCCACAAGCATCTCCATTCGTCCCTGTCGCGTGCCAGAGTGCTCCAATGGATCCTCATCGCTCGAGGGGCACGAAGAGCGTCATATCGGTCGTTCAGGGCTTTCACGAAGAAGTCCGACCAACGCGTTGATGGGCGTCCTGGTGTTCTCTTGGCATCCCGCGGAATCCAGTCGGTGACGGCTCTCGTCCAGCGGGTGTCTGCGAAGCGCATCACGTGGCCGGCTCACCTAATTTTCGACAACTTGGCCCACGTGAGAGCGTCTGATCATCGAACGTCGGCGAAGCTCGGAACTCCGGAGGCCTTCTCTCACTTGCGTGAGTCGTGTCACTCCGAGCATCGTCCTCTCGATTCCACGCTGCGCGACGCTGATCGCGTGTTCATCCTGCTTTCGTATAGCCCAGGTCTCTGAGGCGTATGTTAGGGCAGGAAGAACAGTGGAGTCGGACGTTCTTCTTCTTCTTCGCGACATCTTCGACGCTCTTGAAAGCTCCCAAAGCCGCTCGTTTCCTCCTGCCCAGCTCTGGCGCTAGGTCGTTAGCCATGTTGACTTCGCGACCCAGATAGACGTAGCTGGAGCATTCGGAGATATTCGTTCCGTTGAGCGAGAATGGGGCATCAGAAATTTGTCCGTTCCTCATGAACATCGTCTTCGTAAGATTCAGCTGCAGTCCAACGTTCCCACATACACGATCGAAGTCGTCCAGCATTCGCTCCGCCTGGCAAGATACTCGGTGTTATGAGTACGATGTTGCCAGCAAAGCGAAGATGATGTAGTTGCCGGCCGTCGACTTTCACTCCCATGTCTTCCCATTCTAGTTGGCGCATGACGTTTTCGAGGGTGGCGCCGAAGAGCATCAGGAATATCCCTTGCCGAACCCCTCTCTTCACATCGATGACGATGTCGTTGTAGAATGGTGAGATCTTGGTCGTGACTCCACTGTACAGCTCTCGAAGAACTCTGATCTACTGAGTAGGAACACCCTGAGTGAGCAGGGCGTCGATGACCGCTTCAGTTTCGACGGAGTCGAATGCCTTCTTCAGGTCGATGAACGTAAGGCACAACGGCAGCTTGTACTCTCGCGACACTTCGATGAGCTTCGTAATGATGTGTATGTGGTCGATAGTGCTGAATCCTCTCCGAAATCCTGCTTGCTCGCATGGCTGTCTTTCGTCCAGTGTTCTGCTGATCTTATTCAGGATCACTCGAGTGAACAGCTTGTGAACTACAGACAGCAAGCAGATCGGGCGATTGACAATGTCGTGCACGTCTCCCTTCTTGTACAGCAAGACGGTTCTGCTTGTCTTCTACTGAGATGGAATCTTGCACTCCGACAGGTAGCGCGTGAAGAGCCGCGCCAGGGTGTTGATGAGCGCTGGCGGTAGGTTCTTCAGGTGTTCGGGTCTGATCCTGTCGGGACCGGGTGCTGTACGTTTCTTCACCGATGAGACGGCATGTCGGATCTCGGAAGGCAGAACAGAGGGGACGACGTATCCGTCCTGCGGAAGATGGCGTGGGGGCAGGTGGACGTGGCTATCGAAGAG
The DNA here is from genome assembly GCA_947396885.1 of Heligmosomoides polygyrus polygyrus. Lineage (NCBI taxonomy): Eukaryota > Metazoa > Nematoda > Chromadorea > Rhabditida > Heligmosomidae > Heligmosomoides > Heligmosomoides polygyrus. The sequence continues at coordinate 45,288,729 of OX377204.1, forward strand.
ATTGGAGTAGAAGTCGTGGTTGACCTTCTCCATGGTCCTTCTGGAAGAGGTGACGGTTCCGTCAGGATGTTAGAAAGCGGTCATCTTGGTCTTGAAGTTGGCGAAGTTCCGGCGATCATTGCGGATGCTCAACCCTGCCTCTTCTGCTTCAGCCAACAATTCCGCCCTTCTCTCCTTGAGATCCTCCTTTATCGCCGCTCTGCATAGCTTCGCAAACTCGGACGTCAGTTGGTAGTTGCCTGAGGCTCGTGCTGCTCCACGCTGGCGTATCAGCTCGAGAATTTCCGGAGACAGACGTCTCATGGTGGACTTCAAGCTCTCGGCTCCCTTAGCACTATCGTTGAGATGGTGCACGAAGCGGTCGTATTCCTCGTTGATGTTGTCCATGACGGCATCTTCCCAAAGGCCGGCAAGAGAGGTGTAAAGGTCCCAGTTGATGGTCGTTCTGGGACTCCTTTTCTTAAACCTCATGGCCTTCTCTACTTGACGCGAAAAGCGGAGCCTTGCGCGAAGGAGGTGGTGGTCCAATCCCGTGTAGAACTTGGGGACAACGGAAACGTCGGTCAGGCAATACTTGCGACTGAAGATGATGTGGTCGATCTCGTTGTGGAACTGGCCACCGGGGGATTCCCAGGTCCATCGTAGGGAGGGAGGCTTCTGGAACTGTGAGTTTCCATGGATGGTCTTGTTCGACATGACAAACTCAGACAGCCTTTCACGTTGCTCGTTCCACTCCAAACCCTGGGTTCCGATATGAAGTTCTTCCGGCGACCTTCGCGGTCCGATCTTGGCGTTGAAGTCGCCGACGATCACCTTGTAGAAGGTGTGATCTTCTTTATAGAAATTCTCCAGCTCCACGTAGAAGGCTTCGACCTCTTGGTCGTCGTAGCCGGATGTTGGGGCATACACGACGAATACAGTCAAAGCTGGCACGGAGCCACATCGCTTCAGTCGCAGACGTCCGACTCGGCTTGTCAGAGACTCCTACGAATCGATGTTCATGGCCAAGTGCGTGTTGACGAGGACACCAACGCGCCTACTCCCCTGCTGTCGCATGTTCCGAGGAACAGTTCTTCTCCGGAGCCGTAGGCGGGGTGTAGGTGGTGGTGCCTTCTCGTCTCGGTCAGTCCGATGACGTCGTACTTGATCTTCCTGGCTTGTATCATTAGGTCCTCGACGAATGCTTTCGATGCGAGCGTGCGGGCGTTGTAAGTGCAGATCGTCATCCTAGTCCTTCTCAATTTGCGCAGCCTGGTTAGGCCCTGAGATTTTAGCAACCTCTCCGTACTCGTCCTTCCTATCGCTGCAAAAATGGGGGCTCTTTCAGGGTCAGGGGAATGAGGTCCTTTAGTGCTGCTGTTTTTTACTGGAGTACACACGGGTAGCTAGTCGGGCTCTGTCGTGCCGGCGAAGAACTCCGGGCAGCCAGCCAGACTGCCCGAAGGGACGGGGCGAGACTTAAGGCGGTCTCGAATTGCCTTACATGTACTCCCAGTCTGCCAAGTGCAAGCTTTTGGCCGGGCTGACACAGTTACAATCCGCACAGTCACGGACACATCCACGCACAATGTGCATGAACATGCCGCTCCCACGCACAAGGAACGCGTCAACCCGATACAGCAGGAGCAAGGAGTCCATCTCCTGCATCCCACCTGCGTCTCTGGGCAGTACACGGTCGCATTGGGTTCGCGTTTAATTTTCCTATCCACCACCCCGGGGCGCGCCACGTGGCCCTGCGACAAGCGGCCCGAGATCCCTCTTAACAAGAGAACCCGTAGGCTCCCTATCGAGAGAGATCCGTGGCCCCTACGTGGTGCCACTGGAAATTGCCCGCTTTTGCGGGCCTAGCTGAACACGGACACTCGAGTGCAGGCGACAGGCCCTTGTGACATGCCGGCCTACGAAGACCCATGTCACATCACATGGTTGATGACGCTTCATATATGGCGAGATAATGCTGCAGCGTCCGCGGGAGCCGACACGCACTCGCAAAACCCTGCGAGTGTGGAAAGCATGTGAGGATCCCTGATGCGAGAACGGCATCGGGGGGAAACTGTGCTGGTCTAAAAGTCCCGCAACCTAGGAAAGACCCGCGAGGCAACGCTGAATGTGGGTACGTTGCCGGGCCGTTCCTTTGAGTTGGCAGAAGCACTGCAGCGAAGAAAGGTTGACTTCTGTGCGGTGCAAGAGACGACGTGATCCTGTAGCAAGTCAAGGGACTTAGGCCGAGGCCTTAAGGTCGTTCTGCAGTCCCAGGACCACCAGCGGTGTTGTTATAATTGTCTCAAAACGCTTCCGAGACGCGATTGCAGCGTAGAGCGTTTTAGCGACCGCTTGATGAAGATCGTTGTCGCTGCTGAACGGCGAATGTATTACCTCTTCCCTGCGTTTGCTCCGCAGACTGGCTGCTCCGAAAGAGATAAAGATGAATTTCGGAGCCTGCTCGATGAGAAAACAGCAGAAGTTCCGTCACTGGACGTGATTAATGTTGCAGGTGATCTTAGTAGTCACGTTGGGGCAGCGAAAGACGGTTACAGCTGTCATGGTGGTTTCGAATACGACTCACGTAACATTGATAGTGAGCGCATACGGGTATGCAGAGTCACACGATCTCACCATCGTGAACACGAAGTTTCGAAGCGTGACTCCCGCCTCATCTCGTTTTATAGCGAGAACACTAATCGTGAGACGCAAATCGACTTTGTCCTTGTGAGGAATCGAGACCAAGTACTAGTGACTGACGAGAAGATCGTGACGTACGATACGGTCTCCACGCAATATCGCCCACTGATCTGCACTACGAAAATCGTTCCACTGAGCACTAGGAAGACCGAGCGTTGCGGTCTGGCAAGAATTAAGTCGTGACGATTGAAAGAGAATGAAGCAGCTGTGACGTTTCGCATTCGGTTGCCGACGATCACGACCGTTGAAGAAACCTGGCGGGGTGCTACCGAAGCCATGATAGATGCTCCATGCTCCGAACGCCAAGTTCCGTCACCGTCTGACCGAGGATATTGAAAAATTCTTTCGCATCAACCATGAGAATGGCCATCTCTTAATGGACGCGAAATGGCCTTGAATCGATGGCTCAACTATTTCAAGGAAATCTCGACGGTGGAGTTTGCCCATCCAGCCATTCCTTCTGCTCCCCCAGTGTGCAGTCCCGTTCGAAAAATCACTGTTGAGGTGACAGACGCGGCTTTAAAGGAGATGAAGCCAGGCAAGGCAACGGGCCCTGATGACTTAGCGGGCGATTTATGGAAGTCGAAATCCTGTGCCCAGCTGAGTGGCTGACGATGTTCTTCAACCAGGTGGTTGTGGAGAAGAAAGTACCTGATAGTTGACAGATAGGTACGACGATTCCGATTTGGAAGAAGAAGGGGAGTCCAGCAAACTACATAAGCTACCGTCCAATTCGTTTGCTTTCGCATAGCATGAAGATCTTTGAGCGAATTCTTGATGGACGCGTTCGACGTGACGTCGTCCAGCTTTCTACCAATCACTGCGACTTTGTACCTGATGTGGCACTATCGATGCCATACACGCCGTTGGTCTACTAATATAAAGGTACCGCGAAAAACAGGAGCCGGTGCATCTTGCCTTCCTCGACTAGGAGAAAGCCTTCCATTGTGTTCTGCGTGAAGTGTATGGTTCGCCTTATAATAGCATAACGTTCCCTAGTAGCTTATTGAGTGGGTACGGTTGCTTTACTCTTGCCGAGGAGTAGAGTGTAAGCGCCAGCAGGTACGTCGATGGAGTTTACCATCTCTGTCGGAGTACATCAAGGGTCTACGCTCTCCCCACTGCTGTTCATCGTCGTTATGGATGCCATATCACGTGATCTACAGCAGTCTGTTCCATGGATGCTTTGTCTTCAAGCACGGTTAGGAACAAGAGTGGTTCAGTGGGAATCTCTTTATCTCCAATAAACCGCCGCTCAGCGCGGCAACAATGAGCGAAAAACCCTTAGTAGGCGGAGCCGGCGCTTTACATCGCGCTGATCACGATACTCCGTGCGCGACAAGCATAAACGGCTATAAAAGGATGCCCAATAAATCTACCAGACTCAGCGAAAAAGAATGACAAACCTAAATGACTATAAATCAACACCATATGACAGTCTCCCGAATGCAACGAAATGGAAAATGGTAAAACTATAAATCTGCCAATCTAAGGTATAAAGAACGTGCTACTACGATCTCCGTCTACTCTCCGACTTTATTATCCTTGTACATGTGAACGTTAACAACCGCAACCGTCTTCCTCTCGTTCGTTCAGCGCCACCGTATACGACAAAGTAGAACTGCCGAGGTCGAACGACGGATTCTGCGGACAAGATCGATCCAGGTAGGAGTGTGAGTCACGGAATAGGAAGCTGACAGCAAGGCAACCGAAAGGCAGACGATACAACAGGTGATACGGTGACGTAGATATTGCAGCTGGCGAGCTACGGAAGAAAAGGCTGTCAGCAGCCGAACAGACGGCATACGCAGCACGGAATACAGTGATGTGGGTGCAGTGGAGACGGTCGAGGAAAGGGGGTTGTGAAGGAGACAGGCAGACGGAAGGGGGGCAAACAGGAAACGGCGACAAAGACAGGGACAGGGACAGAAACGACGGAGAAAGCAGTAGAAGGTTCAAATATGAAGAATAGTCGACGGCTGATGTCCACCTAGAGGATCTGTCGACTACTCAGTTATGGCGACGCTTGGCTGGAGGGCCGGGTCTTGTTGAACATAGCACGGTATTGTGCTCGCCGCGACATATCGTGCAATTGACCTCGCAGTTTCCTCCCTGCTCGGGAGTAAGCTGCGTCTACAAAGATGTAGATCCGATATTCGCATGGCACGGGCTACCGGATTCGGATAGCGATGGAAGCGTGCCTGTCGACATTTTTCTGTATGGAGCAGAAAATACAGTTTACGTGGGAGTGGAACGCTCCAAAAGAATATGCATGTCCTCCTGCAGCTGATTGACCTTACTGAGCGCTGAATTGATACGGCCAGAGATGATGGCGACGGTCTGGACCAGGGCATCGAGGGACACTTGGCGTTCCATCTCAATCCTATGGAGCTCGCGGTCGATGTCGTCCATGGTCATTAAGGGAATGGTAAACCTATGTTGTCTATGTGGTGTAATTATTCTAGCCCAGCGTCCGGAAGAATTATACAAGGAAAGCAAGATTCCCGCAATTCCTATAGGCAAAGTGATCGCCAACTGCACGCTTACAATAAGTATGCATAGAATGATCGTAGTCATTCTCCCCACTACTTGGAAAAACAACATGGTCGCTACTGGTCCAAATATGTAAGGGAGGAGCAGAGGTAGCGCCAGTGTACCTGCGGCGGCAATTGCTAGTTTCCAGTGATTCCAAATGACTAAAAGAAGTGGGGATAAGTCTGAGATATCAAGGTCGTTTAACCAGTCGATCTGATGTTGTTGTGCCGAGTGGTTGAACGATATCGCATTAAGTGGCATCATTTTGGAATGGTATTATAAAATACCTGAGATAGGTACCAATACATTTTTCCCACCGCAGACCGTAAAGCACTCCGATCTAATAATGGCGCTGTTAAATGTCAGCTTGACTACGGTGCTTACGTTCATAGGACTACATTCTACTCAACGGATATGATGCGCACACTGAACAGTAGTCCAAGAAGGTATGGACTTATGACAGAACAGTTGGAATCGACTTTCCTGAGCGCACCTGTAGCAGCCTTCAAGGGAGGCTTGGTTAAGCGACATGGTTCATAGAAGCGGTTTAAGTGTGCGGTTTCTACGTATTTATCGGAGGAAAGAGCCACAACGTTTTTAGTTTCGGACGTTTCGATCACAACCGATTCTTCTCCCTCGTATACGTCTACGGCAGGTGTTGATAGTGGTAGAGGATAGTCACGACTACATTTTAAAGAGGCCAATTGATTGCGTTGGCAGTGACACATTGGTCGATGTCCGGTAACGTCGCAGTTAGAGAAGTGCATGCTGTCGCACTTGGCAAAGTTTAGAATTGCTTCACTTTCGTTTGACCATTGAACAGAGAAGGTGAAATGAGGTGATAACATGAGCGTTTCACCGGCTGGTTGTACGCATCTCTGATGATGTGAATTTGGGTGCGCTGTAGTGAAAACTCTGTGAATTCGAATCCACTAAATGAATGCGCAACGTATGGAGACAGTGTAAATTTTTTGTGGTTTTTTTTTGTGGTTTACGACTTCGATATTTTTGTTGCTACATCGAAAGTGACTGAAAACAACCAACTAGCACACTGGAAGGCTTCATAGCCCTTCGTGGAGGACGGTATATAGAATACTTGGTAGAAGGTGGAAGCTCTTACGGGTAGCAGGCACAAGCAGTCGAAGCCACTACACTGAAGGAAGCAACCCGTCTACCATGGATAAGCCTGGGAATTTTTTTAAGCTCAGATATATGTAATTTCGTTAGGAGCAACGTTTTCAAAGTTATCGCCTTTACACATCCCATCCAACGGCAGCGGATTATATATTCCACGTGCTGGTAAGTGTCCCTTTTCCAAAAGAATGAATCTTTGTTACAGACCATTTTGACGGTTTTGTGTCGTAGCTTGATGTATCCTACGCTAATGCTGCTGTGGCGAAGTTGTGGGCAAAGCACTGTCTGGGCATTATTGAATAGGAATTCGATGTTATACTGGTAGTGACAGCTGTGTCGTTCCTCGCAGAAAAGTTCTGCTGAGTGCCGAATGTGACCAATGCTGACATGCATTAGACTTGGACTGCAGGCATAATGACAATATAGAGCGGATGCTACCAATGGCACATGTGCGGGAATGAAGGTTCTCAAAGACAAATGTGTATTTTCTTTTTGCGGAGCAATGACTGAAGCTCAGTGGATGTCTGATCTTGCATTCGAGTATATGGGCGCTTAGCAAGTAGTATAGATGCAGTCCACAACGTTAAAAGAACGCCCAGTATCAAAGAGTAGGCAATGACGACCGCTGAGGGTAAGGGTCCTTCTGGCCAGCAGTGAGCATTTGCCAACAGTCTTTCAGATAAGAACGCAGAACTGTATTCACAGAATGGTGGTGGTTGGCAAGATTTAGCTACCATGCTGTCATTGTATCGCACCATTACATGGACAGATTTAGAGATACGCGATGCAGGTAGCCCAAAGAGCAAGATTATCTTATTACCTTCCCGTTGTTGTACGCCTGCTATGCATAGCTCGAAGGAATTTGCCATAGGGAGCATAGATACAAGCCCATTTTCACATGCAATGCTTTCGTGTACCGGCTATGCTAAGCACCCTGTCAAAAGTAGCGACGTCATGAGGTATGTTTGGACTGAAAATTGTGAGCTCGTCGATGTCTCAAGCGCTCATCTGTTTGTATGTCATTGGCTCGATCGCCGTCCGTTTGCCTTTGTTGTCGTTGAATCGCTTCTAACGCCTTTGTTTTTGCTTCGCGTGGGACTCCATGTCGGCGCCGCGGCGCCGGTGAGGTTGCGCTTGAGGGCTGCGTTGTGGCTCGCAACTCCTGTGCGGCTGGCGACGCTTCATCTGGCGCCCGTTGACATTATGTTATGTTATGTTATGTTATGTTATGTTATGTTATGTTATTTATTTATCAGACATGAACATAGCCATGCATTACATAAGTAATGGCAGAAAAACAAATACTAGGTCGCACAAACTACAACAAGCATAAAATTAAACACAGCACGTTTAACATAACTTTTTACGTACCATTAAGGACTTGAACGAACTCACAGACATGTTTATGATACTCTCATCCTCACCTAATAATAAGTTCAGGTTCTTAAGATTTCTGTAGGTGAGGAAGTTTGATCTCGCCTGCGATTTTGGAACAGGAAGGTAAAGCCTTAGATTTCCTCTCCTATTCGTAGTCAGAGGTGCACCAAAAAATATCGTAGGATCTATTGAAATTTTATTTGTAAGAATCTTGAACATCATTTTCATGTCGATCCTCTGCCTTCGACTGCGGAGGCAAGATAACTTAAGCTGTTTGGCCCTGTCTGGACCTCTAGGTATGTTGTCATAGTTAGTTCCAAAACATCTTAAAGATAATTTTCGGGTGAAGTTATTCCGGGCGCTTTCCAGAAAAGCAATGTCTTTCTTTTTGAATGGGTTGAACACTGAAGTACCGCTCTCTAAAACAGGCCTAACATACGTCTTATATGCACGAAGAAGTGCAAGGGAATAATTGATTTTGAGCTGTTTGAACAAGTTGTAAATACGGTAAGTCGCCTTTTTAACAATTGCCTTATAATGGGAGTCGAAGCTTATGTCACTAGATATATGGAAACCCAAATGACGGGCGTTTGCTACGTCCCTTAAATCTGCGTCCTTGAGCTTATAAGTTGGTGAATTGTGCTGATGCTTTGAGTGAATGACAAGACAATGCGATTTTTCTGCGGCCAAAGGGAGCTCCAAAGTTGTAGCCCATATCTCAATAAAATTAATTGTGGCTTGGATTTCATGAGAATTCTCCGTCCACTTCAGTATAAACTTTCACATCGTCAGCATACATTTTGCAGCTGATCCCTAGGCTGGTGATAGCTTCAGGAAGTTCGTAGGTATACGAGAAATAGCAAAGGTGACAAGACACTCCCTGTGGAACACCACTGGGAGAAGAAAAATCGTGGAGAACACTGTCTCTAACCTAACTTGGTATGTTCTTCCGGAAAGAAAACATTTAGACCAGGACGCTATCATTGGATGAATACCAATTCTTTCCATCTTGTATAGGAACTTATTAATCGGAACTTTGTCAACGCTTTGGAAAAGTCAAAAAAGATTATCTGTCCGCTTTCTCCTATCCATAGCTGTAGACCAGTCGTTTAGAGAGCTAAGAACTGAGGTTTCTACCGAACGCCGTTTCATAAAACTAAATAGGTTCTTTGAAATGATTCTGGCCTTCAGTATGGGTTAGGATGTGCTTCTTAACAATCTTTTCAAACGCTCTCGCGGAGACTGACGTTATACTTATTGGCCGATAATTTTTTGGGTCAGTGAAAGGTGCCTCTTTCGGAATCGGAGTGATAAATGCATGCTTCTATCAACGAGGCACTTCTGCTCTTATGTAACTTAGATTAAAAATCAATTCCAAAGGATAGGCTATACAATCTGCTATATTTTTTGTAAATAGTAATGGTATGAAGTCTGTAGAATTAGAATAAGTTTTTGGCCATTTGCTTAGGATTTCAAAAATTTCTTCTTTGCTAAACCAAAGAGTAGGACTCATTTGTGGGAAACAAAGCAAGGTGTTCTCCTCAGAAAGTAGGCAAGCGACAGAGTCCGAAGAGTTATTGAAAACCATGTAAAATCCTCTAGCAAGAAGATTCGCTTTATCATTTTTTGATGAAATGCATAAATCATTCTTGTTTCTTATGCTTGGAATATAACTATTATTTTTAGAGCGGGCGCTGATGTATCTATAGAAAGCGGATTTATCTCTGGAGATAACACTTTTCTTTTCAAGGTAAAAGTTTCAACGGTTTAGGGCTCTGTCCAGGTTTTTGTTGAAGGTCTGATAATTAGCCCAATCTTCGGTGTTGCCGGATGAAGAATTCTGTTCCATAAATTGATCTGTCATGTTTTCATTCTTGTGAGATAGTCTGGTCATTATCATTAGGTATCATTAGGTCAGAACCTGTTTCTCTGGTGGGAATGTAGAGATCAATGACGTGATAAAGAATGATAATTAGACTTTCATACATTTCATCGACAGATTGTAATACGCACAGTGTTCCAACCCAGTAAATGTTAACTAAGTGATCTCTTATTTTACCATAGTCGCCACTTTTGAAATCCTTTATCCATTTAGTCTCGTTGGAATTAGGTCTATGATTCGAGTAGTACTCTATTTCAAAGGTTATTGAGGCATGATCACTATTGCCTAACAGTAGACCCCTTCACATTACAAATTAAATTTGGAGAATTACAGAACACGAGATCAAGTAAAGAATTTCCTCTCGTCGGTCTCTTTACAGATGGAATTCATGGGCACTCAAAATGTCGTGAATTGAAGCGTTGGTGTTTCCCGCACGTTCTGACAAAAGATCAGAAGGTTTAAGTCTCTTAAGAGAAGGCATGGATTACTGCATACGCTAAAGTCACTTATAACTTTGGGAGAATTGATGGTTTCATTTGAACAATTTGGTGTCCTATATACGACAATTAAATGCGCTGGAAAAGAGCTTAGTTGAACTTCACAAATAAATATCTCATAAGAGTCCCTAACCGATTCACGGGAAACGATGTCATAGGAGTAGCACTTCTTTAAAAGTATGATTACTCCACCACCTTTGTTGCAGTTTCTATCGCACCTTATGCCCACGTATTGGTTGCTGGCTACATCTAGGAGAGGATTTAAGTCATTGCTGGAACCGAGCCAAGTTTCAGTTAGGACGACGATGTCAAAGTTGTTGTGGCAGATATTGAAAACTGGAGAGTTATATTTCTAATCATAGATCTTATGTTCGAAAGAAGACAGTGAAATGAGAAACGTTTTTTCCTAGGAGAATTCATCAGTTTCCCACTGAGTTGTTAAGCTGCGAGAGGGTTGGTTCGATGACGAGGAGATTGCAATTCACTCTGCACTTGCACAGAACGATCAACACAGAACGATTCGCAAGTTTTCCTCCTTTCCCTTTTAGCCAAACGTTCTCCACGTCTACGATCCCGTTCCGCTTTTATTAAGGAAGGGCGTAGATAATGCCCTTTTGCGGGGAAAGAATCGGAGCCGGGGAGCACGTTTGACCGCCTCAGCTTGAAATTTACTTGAGTCAGCACGACTTTAATAATTTTCGGTCTGTTTATATCTCAATATTAAAGTAATCAAGTATTTCCCTAACGCATGCAATATCATGACCAACTTTTTCAGAAGCGGTGTTGACGGAGGATTCCGGTACGTTTAATAGAATGATGGACCTCCTAAGTTCAGCGTCCGAATCCAAAGGCGATTTGTCGAAGCTTGTACAATTTTCAGCTGTCTTCGCTACATCAGACGTCGGTGGTTTAGTAAGCTTTTGTTTCAACGATGAGTTTTCTTCTCTTAGCTGTCGAATTCATGCAGAAGTTCACTCTAACTCTTAAGTAGTTCTTTCATCTCGTTGCTGTTTCGATTAAGAGCTCAAATACCAGTTTGACGTAGCACGGAACTCCATCTTTTTGTATGATATCTTGTAGTTGCTCGGAAGTCTGATTTTCTTTCTTCTGGTTTGCGCTGGTCGAAGAACTGTTGTTGGGCGTTGCAGAAGTCTTTGTCGCACGAGCACGAGACAGACACGATTAGCCTTCAAGTTTTCGCGGTGGCGCTGCTGTAGCTTGTATTTCTGGATACAGATTGCCTATTGGTCTCTGGATTGGCGTAATGTTGTGCGGCAACTTTACAAACGCAGAGGGAACCTTTCCATCAGCGCTTATGATACTTACTTTACTTTGATACTTTGATGGTCCTTTTGTCGGCTGGAGGTCTTCTCAGCGGGGACCACAACTCTTTCAGACCACTCGATCTCTGGCTGCTTGCATCCAGTGAGGCAGACTCCGCTCTCTGGAAGATCTTGAGAATGAGTCTGCCCATCGCGTTGGCGGTCGTCCCAGTGGTTTCTTATGGTCTCTCGGGAGCCATTCTGTGACACGGAGACTCCATCTATCGTCCTTTCCTCAAAGCAGTGTCCGGCCCAGCGATATTTGGTCTTCTTCATGTACTGCAGCGGGTCTGCTAATTGCGACTTCTCCCGTAGCTCTGAGCTTCGTAGGCCTTCTTTCCATTGCTGACGAAGGCTTCTCCTTAGAAGACATCTCTCCAGTGCACGATGCGTTTGCGTCGCTCTGGCGATTGTCTTGCTGTCGGGCCAGGTTTCCGTCGCGCAACACATCGCAGGCAATACAGAGGCGTTGAATATCGAGGCCTTGAGGCCGGCATCCTTGACCTGATCGGTGACTTCGCGAATCGAACTGAAGGCTGCCCATGCTGCGCGTCTTCTGCGCGCGATTTCAGGAGCGAGGTCGTTATTCATGTTCAGCTCTCTTCCCAGATAGACGTAGGAGTCGACCTGTTGTAGAGCGACTCCATTTAACCTTACGAGTCCCGTGTCACACCACTGGTTGACCATAAATTGTGTTTTGGACATATTCATGTCCAATCCAATCTTTATACCTGCCAAATTGAGCTCGTTCAGCATTTCCTCGACTTCTGCCGTGCTGGTAGAGATGAGAACAATATCGTCGGCGAAGCGAAGGTTGCTGATCCGTTTACCGTCCACAAGGTAGCCTTTATCGTCCCAGTTCAAGTTTTTCATGGCATCCTGGAGTGCCGCTGTGAATAGCTTGGGAGAAATCGTGTATTCCTGCCGTACTCCTTTCCCGATAGGAATTTTAAGCTTTCGATCGAACAGCTGGATGGTAGTCGATGTGTTCGAGAAGCATTCGTCGAGAAGTCGGATGTAGGGCGATGGTATACCAGCGTGCACAAGTGAGTTCAAAACGGCATTGATTTCCACAGAGTCAAACGCTTTCCGGTAATCAACGAAGGCAAGGACAAGTGGGAGGTGGGATTCGCGGCTCCTCTTGATGAGCTGTGAGACAGTCTGAATATGGTCCATGCAGGAGAAATCCTTGCGAAACCCTGCTTGCTCCACTGGCTGATATTCATCCAAGCAACGCTCCATGCGGTTTTGCAGTATCTTGGTGAAGATCTTGTACACAACCGAGAGAAGACTGATGGGTCGATAGTTGTTGATATCCTTCTGCTGACCTTTTTTGAAGATTAAAACTGTTTTCGACTCCTTCCATGAGTCCGGAATCCTACCAAGCCGAAGGTAGTGGTTTGCTTGGCAGGAAGTGAGCAGAGGGCACTGTCACCCTCACGAAGGAGATCAGCAGAAATGCCGTCCGGTCCGGGAGCAGTGCTCGGCTCATCCTTCTGATGGCATGAGCAACTTCTGATTCCAGAATGGGAGGTACTTCCTCAGCTGGTGGCATCAAGCATTTCGGGACAGTGATGGAAGAACGAAACAGATCTGTGTAGAATTCTTGAACGATGACCTCTATCGCTCTTCAAGACGTTTGCGTTGTTCCATCCTTATCCACAAGGGCTAACATTATTGCCTTCTGATCGCAGAGATCTCGTTTGCAGCGCTTTATGCTTGAACCTTTTCCAGCGGCTTCTAACAGCTCCAATCTTCTGTATGCTTGAATGGACTCCTTCACTGCAATTCGACAGGCCTTCGAAATGGTGACTTTTTCAGATGGGAAGCATTAGGATCCAGTTTAACAGCTCTTCTTTGCTCTAAGAGTTTAATCGCATGTGCGTTGAGTCTTGAAGCAGACGGTGATGTGGCTCCGCAAGAGCTGCTAGCACATTTCAACAGTCCTTTGGAAAGATGGTCGTAGTCTTCCGATGGATCTTCAAGAAGATTCCAATCATACGACTTTATTGCATATTCCAACTCCTCAGACTTGAGTGTGGGGATCCTCACCGGTACTGAGTGTCACGCTTGAACATCCTCTTTTTGAGAGTCAGCTTCGCACGGACAAGACGGTGATCCGAGCCGGTGTCAAATGAAGGCAGCACGGAGACGTCGAACAAACTCCAGCTTCTGTTTGTAATAACATGGTCGAGCTCCAAACGTGTTTCTCCATTTGGGCTTTCCCAGGTCCATCGTCGGTTTGAAGGCTTCTTAAACATAGAATTTCCATGGTAGAGACGGCACGCGGATAGGAAGTCTCTCAGGCGCACTCCGTTTTCGCTCCTTGAGGAAGTTCCATGTGGCCCTAGCCTCCATTCGTCGTGATCATTCGTACCAACGATAGCGTTAAAGTCACCAACAACAACTTAGTAGTAGCTCTTCCCGTTGTTGACAGTCCTCTCGAACAGCTTGTAGAATTCTCCTTTTCTTCATCTGTGGCCGCAGATGTTGGAGCATATCCATTTATTATGGAGATGGTTTCTTGATCTTTGGTTTCCAGACGAAGAACAGCTACTCGCAGTCCAATGATCTTGTAAGAGTCTACTAGGTGGTGTACTGTCGAATTGACGAGAAATCCAACTCCGCCAATATTCTTTCTGTCCACCTTTGCTCCGATAATGAGAAACTCGTTGTGGTCGGTCCTTCTTATGGTTTCCGTTCTGCCTTTCATTTTCTGCAGAGCGATAACGTCGTATTTGATGTTGCGGCTTCTGTAAAGCAGTGTCCGAAGATCCTGCTCAGATGCGATCGAACGACAGCTATAAGTGCAGACGAATAGGCAGTTTCCGTGTCGTGGTGGGAGGGAGTTTCCGGTAGTCCGATTCCAATGACGTCCTGATAACTTAACTCCGAGATTAGATGGCCCCTCGCCGGAGGTGGATGCAACCGACGTCGTAGAAGTCCACCTCCGGCGCTCGGAGGACTGGGGCACGGGTTTAGTTGTTTGAGCCATAGCGGTGGTCTGGTTACTCACATGTTCCTGGCCAGGGATACAGGAGAGCCGCTCATACCCGACAAAGCGTCGCGTACTGCGTGACCGTTTGTGCCGCTAGCCATCACAAAGTGATGTTCACCCCTTCACCACAAGGTGGCACATGAAGGGGCTCTTATGATGAGTTTTACAATTTTCCCTACCACCCAGTGTCCTCTGGGAATCATCTCGTGTTCTTTTTGGACAAACTCGCCTTCCTCTGGTACGGGCTTGGTTGCATGCCTCTTGTTTTGGAATCTTGCCCTATGCAGGTCTCTGAGCATGTGTTAAATATTCTGTATTCCATATGCTCCAGAATTTGCCAGCTATTCGTTCTGAATAGGCAAGCGCTTCCCTCACTTGAGTGACCGTTTGCAACTGCTCTGGCTCATACGATGAGTCATCGTCTGAATCGATATCTTGAACTGTTGCTGGTAGTGAGAAGCATAGGTTGCCTTAAAGAAAGTCTATGGGTCTCAACGGTATTGTGTTGATGTCCGACATGTTCACAGCCGTAAGTGGTCTGGTATTTATTATTGCTTCTATTCGCGTAGCAACCCTGACCATACCGATGAAATGTAATCTTCGGCATCCAACACTCTTCTGTAGAGCAATTTTCACCGAACCTAACTAATCTTTCCCATACTCCTCCCATCCAGGGAGCCGCTGGGGAATTGAAGTACCACGTGATTCTGTTATCGGCACAGTACGAATAAGGAGAACCATTTGCGCCTGTATTTTCAGAAAACAGTGAGTCGATCACTCTTTGACCCAGCTTGAAGTTGGAGCCGCAGTCAGTTCTTACTAGCTTAGGAATTACTCTCCTTGATGAGAATAGCAGGAAGCTGTCAATAAACGCCTGCGCGGAGAGGTTTTCGACTATTTCTAGATGAATTGCACGTGATGTTAGACAGGAATACAAAGAGACGTAAGCTTTGAAGCAGTCCTGCAATGTGTAGGGACCAAGGAGCTCGCAACCGGTGTCCTCGAAAGGCTTCGTGCGACAGACGCGATCTAAGGGTAGTGGGCTCATCTATGGTGTATGGATGGGAAGGACATGAGCTCATAGAACGCATTTTACAGAATACCACCCACGGTCTTAGACGGGCAAACTATACAGAACCGCTGTCGAGCTAAGGCCAACAAATGGCTTTTTCCACAATGAGCGTCGCTTCTATGTAAGTCGTAAGTCGACCACAAGATTAATCGCATAAGCTCTAAGGTGCGATATGAATTGGATTTCGAGTATCAAACGGCAAGCTGGCATTGTCCAACCGTGATGAGCACCGAATTATCCCTGTTTCGTCTCTCACTATGCCATTATTGCGGTGACGGCTCTGAAGATCACCTAGGTTGACACTCTCATGTTCGAGTTTCAATAGAACACGTTCGGCTGTTGCGATGTCTTTAGCCGTGATGTTGATATCCGGGTCTAACTGAAACAGAGCTGAATGCTCTGGGGTGCTAGTTGTCAGTTGAAGTCGGTCTTTCAAAATTCCCTACTAGAACGACCACACGGAGCCCTTTGGAAAGCTGCCAAACCTCCGTAGGTCCAACAAAGGTGTCTTGGATGTCTCTTCTGAAGTTAGGGTTTCCGTGCAGATAACTGCCTTTTCTTGTACACATGTGTCCTCACATATTGGCAGATCGATGGAGTTTATGTTTTTTAGAATTTCCTCTTGGTCAGTCAGTAACCACTGCAGTCCTCCAACCCATTCAGTAGATTGATGTTGAATGCTGTCGACACTCTGGTGCCTGCGTCCGCAGGATTTTGCTCACTTGTAACGTGAAAGTGGAATACTTTGTGTACTACAGTACCGGACATGCCGCTGCGTCCAACAAGCACAAGCGGCGCAAAAGATGAGAAGCGGCGCAAAAGGGCGCCGGAAAGCGCCGTTTTCCGCTCGCCACGCGCCGCGTCTGAGGCAAGTCGCGTTAGTGCGCGGCGTCCTCAACTTCTGGACGTTAGACCGAATGAAGGAGCTTATCCATGCGTTCGGACGAGCATGGTCTACTGTTTGGAACTAACTTCCGGCATGGCGCGCGCTCTGAACAATGCATATAGGTCCGGCAGAATCAATCAAGTGGGCGCGACCGCTCGCAGAGTGACGTTAGGCTGATAGGCTGATGGAAGGAGCCCATGCGTTCGGACGAGCATGGTCTACTGTTTGGAACTAACTGCCGGCATGGCGCGCGCTCTGAACAATGCATATAGGCCCGGCAGAATCAATCGAGTGGGAGCGACAACCTGTAGAGCGAGCGAATCGAACCTATCAATCGAATGACCGCGACAGCATGTAGAGTGCGCGTTTAGGGAGTTTTATCAGAAGTCCTTAGCCGCTCTACTCAGGAGCTGCTCTAGGACTCTCCAGCTGCCTACCTGCCTTAGTTACAGCTGCCGCTTTAGAGGGGCGGACGGCAGCAGTAAAGATTCTTCCGCCCTTACTCCTTCCAGTTTTGAGTTTTCGGCACTCGCAATGACACCATTCTCTTCAACTCGATGAGCTCTATCGAACGGTGTCAATCTCGGCCAGTTTTGGAAAAATCGATTTTTTGACAATTTCGCGACGAAGAAGAGGGCGGCGCTCCAGGTCGCGGCAGAGGGCGATGACGTCATCGAAAATCGATATTTCCGAAATGAGCCAAATTGGTTAAGATTCGATAGAGCTTTTAGTGCTGAATTGAACAGTGCTGCTACGAGTGGCGAATACCGTAATCTGGGCGAGTAAGAGCAGGGAGAACATCTACTGTTATTGTGCTAAATTGCACATACGGGCGTGTTCAGAGCGCAGTAGCTCGGTGAGGTTCGAGTCATTTCAGCTGCAGCTCGTGGGTCTTATAGGCAGTAGAATGTTCTAGTGGCATGCCAAAAGACAGTAATGTAGCTTACGATAGGACAAAGTTACAGCGCTGCGAAAATGCAGGTTAGCCTTGTGTGACACGATTTTTTCCAAATTCAGTCGATCCCTGTGGGAAGACGCGGAGAGCTAACATCTTACAAATGCGCAGGCAAGCAGAACGCTTAAGGTTCTTTACGAAAACGTGCTCACAACTCCCTAGCTTATTAAATTGCCTTAGTACCAGCTGCCGTTTTAGGGCGCGGACTTAGCGGTTGAAGTTTCCTGCCCTCTTACTCACCCATATTTGGGTCTTCGATAACCCCAATAACACCATTAGCTTCACCGCGAAAAGCTCTATCGAATGGTAGCCAATTTGACCCTGTTCGGAAAAATCGATTTTCGATGACGTCATCGTCCCTCTGCCGCGGCCTTGAGTGGCCTTGTCCTCGGTGGGAAACCGCCAAAAAATCGTTTTTTTTTCAAAATCGGTCGTAATTGACACCATTCGATAGCGCTTTTCCTGCTGAACAGAAAAGTACCATTGCGAGTGTTGAAAACTCAAATCGTGGCGAGTAAGAGCGCAAGAACCTCTAACCGCTATCTTCCGACGTTTTAAACTGGCAGCTGTGGCTAAGAAAGTTTAGGCAGCTGAGGCGTTTTGAGCACGTCATCGTGAGGTATCTTAAGCGTCCTGTTAAGCGCGTTAGCTAGCTGCGTCTTCCCCAGTGGTTCATCGAAATCGGAAAAAATGCGTCACACAACCCGCATCTGCATCTTCGCATCTCTGTAACATTGCCTCTTCTTAAGCTACGCCACTTCTACTTTGACATGCTACTAGAACATTTTACTGCCTATAAGATCCACAAGTTGCAGCCGAAACGACTCGAACCTGACCGAGCTACTGCGCTCTGAACACGCCCGCATGTGCAGTTTAGCACAATAACGGTCGATGTTCTCCCTGCTCTTACTCGCCCAGATTACGGTATTCGCTACTCGTAGCAGCACTGTTCAATTCAGCACGAAAAGCTCTATCGATACTTGACCAATTTGGCCCGGTTCGGAAATATCGATTTTCGATGTCATCACTCTCTGCCGCGACCTAGAGCGGCGCCCTCTTCTTTGACGCGAAATTGTCAAAAAATCGATTTTTCCAAAACTGACCGAGATTGACACCGTTCGATAGAGCTCATCGAGTTGAAGAGAACGGTGTGATTGCGAGTACCGAAAACTCAAAACCGGAAGGATTAAGGGCGGAAGAAGCTTCACTGTTACCTCCGCCGCTTTAAAACGGCAGCTGGTACTAAGGCAATTTAATAAGCTAGGGGTTGTGAGCACGTTTTCGTAAAGAACCTTAAGCGTTCTGCTGGCCTGCGCATTTGTAAGATGCTAGCTCTCCGCGTCTTTCCGCAGGGGTCGACTGAATTTGAAAAAATCGTGTCACACAAGGCTAACCTGCATTTACGCAGCGCTGCAACTTTGTCCAGTCATAAGCTACATTACCGTGTTTTGGCACACTACTAGAACATTTTGCTGCTTACAAAACCAACAAGCTGCAACCGGAAAGGTTCACAATTTACAGAGCTATCGCGCTCAGAAGACGCCGCGCGCACAATTTAGCACAACAATGGTCATGCTCTCCTCGCTCTTACTCGCTCACATCACAGTTCTCGCCACTCTACGTAAAAACGTTTCATTCACCATCAAAAGCGCTATGGAATGGTGTTCAACTTTATTCGGTGACGTCGTCGGCTCTTCGCTGCGGCCTCACCCCCGATGCAAAATTGTCAAAAAATCGATATCTCCAAAATTGGTCGAGTTTGAAACGGTTCAATAGAGCTCATCGGGCTGAACATAACAGTGTCATTGCGAGTGCCGCAAACTCAAAACCGGAAGGAGTAAGGGCGGAAGAATCTTTACTGTTGCCCTCCGCCGCTCTAAAGCG
Source organism: Heligmosomoides polygyrus polygyrus (assembly GCA_947396885.1). Taxonomy (NCBI): domain Eukaryota; kingdom Metazoa; phylum Nematoda; class Chromadorea; order Rhabditida; family Heligmosomidae; genus Heligmosomoides; species Heligmosomoides polygyrus. The sequence continues at coordinate 45,307,953 of OX377204.1, forward strand.
GCAGCTGTAACTAAGGCAGGTTCGACAGCTGTAAAGCTGTAAGCGTCTTCTTGTAAAGTACGTTAAGCGATCTGTTAGCATGTGCATTTTTAGGCCGTCAGATCATCGCCTCTTCCCGCAGTGATCGCATGAAATCGAAAAAAATTGGTTGTACAAGCCTGACCTGCATATTTGCACCACCGTAACTTTGTCTGTTCTCAGGCTACATCGCTGTGCTTTGGAGAGCTGCTAGAGTTTTTACTTACTGCAAAATTCACAAGCTGCAGCCGGAAGGGTTCACACTTGACAGAGTTATCGCGCTCCAAACACACCCGCGCGTGCAATTTGCGAGCGGTCGGCCCACTCGATTGATATGTTCGATTCTATATGCATTGTCCGCGGCGCACTCCAGATGCAAGCTGGACAGTCCTAGAGCAGTTCCTGAGTAGGACGGCTAGGGATTTCTGATAAAACTCCTCAAACTCTCACTCTACAAGCTTTCGCGCCCACTCGATTGATAGGTTCGATTCTATATGCATTGTTCACGGCGTACTCCAGATGCAAGCTGGAGAGTCCTAGAGCAGCTCCTGAGTAGAGCGGCTAAGGATTTCTGATAAAACTCCCTAAACGCGCACTCTACAAGCTGTCGCGCTCATTCGATTGATAGGTTCGATTCTATATGCGTTGTTCACGGCGCACTCCAGATGCAAGCTGGACAGTCCTAGAGCAATTTCTGAGTAGGAAGGCTAGGAATTTTCGTTAAAACTCCCCATGCGCTCACTGTTCAAGCTGTCGCTCGCTCTACAGGTTGTCGCTCCCACTCGATTGATTCTGCCGGGCCTATATGCATTGTTCAGAGCGCGCGCCATGCCGGCAGTTAGTTCCAAACAGTAGACCATGCTCGTCCGAACGCATGGATAGGCTCCTTCCATCAGCCTATCAGCCTAACGTCACTCTGCGAGCGGTCGCGCCCACTTGATTGATTCTGCCGGACCTATATGCATTGTTCAGAGCGCGCGCCATGCCGGAAGTTAGTTCCAAACAGTAGACCATGCTCGTCCGAACGCATGGATAAGCTCCTTCATTCGGTCTAACGTCCAGAAGTTGAGGACGCCGCGCACTAACGCGACTTGCCTCAGACGCGGCGCGTGGCGAGCGGAAAACGGCGCTTTCCGGCGCCCTTTTGCGCCGCTTCTCATCATTTGCGCCGCTTGTGCTTGTTGGACGCAGCGGCATGTCCGGTACTGTAGGGCTGCAAGTCTGTTGAAAATGACGTTTACGTGGTCTTTTTGATTAGTTCTGAAGAGCGGTAACCTTCGCGAGGATTTGATCCAGCTAAGAGCGATTATGCTGTCGCTGACCACATTTATGCTGGCGACGCCACTAGGTAGTGCATTTGTAATCGATTCCACTAATCGCGCAGCTAAAAGAATAGCTAGGTGTTCTGAACGCGGAATAGACAGCAGCATTGTTTTGGGAGCTAATTTGGTCTTGCCACTCAATAGGGTAGAAACTGATTTCTCGTCCAATTCCATGTAAGCGCACACAGTCATAGCTTTGCTGCTGGCATCTGCAAAGACCCATAGCTCTCTGCGCATTACTTTCGTCACTGACTGGGAAATTGCACGTGGCATCTCTATGTGGGTGTTGGCAACATCTTTGGAAATCAAATCCCATTCTGTCACGGTTTCCTTGTCCAGAGGAAAATTCCAGAGTCTTTCAATTTTTAAAGAACAAAACGTAGGCGACATTTTTGTCGAACAATTAGTGGAGCACCAATACCTATTGGATCGTACACTGAGTGGTGCTGACCTAACGTATCCTTCATGACCTTTACACTAGAACATGCATCCGTTTGAAAGGAAAGTCTGCCTGTTATTGGATTGTAAATGACCCCAAGGAATTTCGTTGGACTGTACGGGACTCTGTCAGCCTCTGCGATCTGGGAATTTACGAAGGCGGAGTTGCTTACGTATGATTTTAGGTTCATTCCAATTGCAGCAAATATTTGCTTTGAGGTCTTGTATTTGTTAACTGCTTCCTCGTCCGTCAATGCCGTCATGAAGACGTTGTCAACGTAAAGGTAACCTTGAATTTCATTCGCTAGAGGCGCTCAACGATGTCAAGTACGCAGAAATCACCATATTCAGCATACTTGGGGATGCTGTCATTCCAAAAGGGACGCGTTTCCACTGGTACTCCGCTATATTCGACGCGGACAAGGGTTTGTCTGGTTTTTTAAGCCATAGAAATCTATATAAATCTGTAGGATTCGTATATGCGGATCTGTGTAAACGCGGCTTGAATATCTGTGACAAGAATGATAGGAGGTTCCCGAATTGGGACGATTATGTCGTTAATCTTATTCACGAAGGAAGCTATCGTGAATAGTACGTCGTTTGGAGATAATCGTCCGCATTGGTGTGACGAAAAAAAAAAAGAAAGAAAACTATCCTTAAGGACCTGTTCATACTTCGCGACAGCAGTGACAAGAGCGCAGCGTGCGTGGCGTGCGCGGCGTGCGCAGCGTGCGCAGCGCGCGGAAGTATGAACAGGCGACAAGAGCGACAAGAGCGACTGGGGCGTCGGGCGTAGTGTGGTGTACGTAATTGCACCATAACGTCTACTTCGTGGCCTAAAATAGCAAGTGAATAGAAGTCTTCACGTCTAACTTCAACTTCAATTGCATCAGTTTCTGGGAACTGAAACAGACACAGGCAAACAGTTATATTAGTAAAAAGTTTCCGGAAACTGAGACAAACACAAGCAAACAGACATATTTTTAGTCAAAAAAGCTGTTAGAGACTGAAACAGACAGAAGCGAACAATCATATTACCTACATTGTCTGTCTGGCACTCAAAATAGACATAAATGCCCTTCTACCTTTGTGTGAAGAACGTCCGAAGAGAAGTCGTCTCCTTCCAGCACTAGTGCGCCTTCCAGCACTAGTGCGGTGTAATTACGTACTTCACACTCCGTTCGTCGCCCCAGTCGCTCCAGTCGCTCCCGGCGCCGGCGCGAAGTATGAATAGGCGACAAGAGCGACAAGAGCGACAAGAGCGACAAGAGCGACTGGAGCGACGGCGCCGGCGCTCGAGTATGAACACTTTTCGGCGGCGCGCGCTCGGTTTTAATCGATATGCATGTTTTGCACGGGCAACGAGTCGCTCTTGTCGCGAAGTATGAACAGGCCCTAAACAGGGTCAAGCGTGGGGTTCGATTTTTGCCGAAAATTTACGACCCCCCCCCCTCCCAGAGTGGGTCTGGTACGACTCCCCCCCATCTTGTGTAAACCACCGTTTTATTTCCCATCCGCATCGAATTTTTTAAATTTTCTATGCGGTTTTTGTACCGTTTAATAGGTCCTTCTTTCCAGGTGCAGCATCGACTGTGTCAGATTAGTTCAAGAAAGAGTGCTACTAAGTAACTGTTTAATTTAGTAATTTGCTAGAAAAAACGCTGATAAAGGTTTTGTGTATGTAATCTTTTGATAATAATATTTTGTTTGTTTACAGTTGAAAGTAAAGCACTTTTGAGAGCAGTTGTCAAATTAATCACAACGAGTTCAACTTTTCAGGCTTTCCGAGCATCTCGTGGACACGGCACATTTTTGTACGTGAAGAAGCAGCATCTGCATTCGAAATTGTACTCTGTACAATGCCGAGTGTTAATTTCTAAAGCTGACTTGAGTGCTTTGTCAACAAATTTTTTTAGTCACACGGAAGCGATGACGGAATGGCAACCGTAGGATGGATTTTCCAGGAATGCCTACGAAGGCGTGGAGTCTCTCATTCGTCCCGCAAAGTTGTAAAAATTAACATAAAAATGTTTCAAATAAAGATTGTATTACTTGCTAAAAATAAAGATTTTCTGAACCCAGATTTGGAGTCAATGAGAAGTTTCCATTTTTCAGTTTTTTTTTCAGGAAGTCACGGACGCGACAGTTTTCTGCCTGAACGAGCGACATCTACGTCCTAAATTGCCGTCTATAAAATTTGAATTGTCAATTGCTAAGGAAAATAAGTGCTTTTCCTACAAGATCTTTGGAAGCACTCTTCGAAGCGATGACCGAATGGCGACCGGATGATGAACTTGTCACGGAACTAATTTTCTCTCTTCTGCAGGAAACAGCATCAGAAAGTGGAGTTGTACGCAATAAAGTTTTAATCCACAGTTTGACAACGGTAATAAAACCTGTTTTTCTGAAAGGATCCACTGTATGAACAGACGCTCCGATTTGTATGATTTGCCGAAATTTTTCGACACCGTTAATTACATGGAGGCCGCTATTTTTACAGCCTACTTTTTAAAGCGTAGAACCCACTCTTCTTATTGTTTTAAAAGCTTTGTGAATTTTTCAGAGATGTCGCACAAACTCCGAAATATAGTAGGTTACGTGGAGCCATTGCGTTATCCGATATCACCGATCGCCACTGAAGGATGGACTTCTCGCGGCAAAAAATTTCTACCTTCTGGAGGAAGAGCATCAGAGAGTGAAAACTGTGCCATCTTAGAGTTCAAGATGTGATTAATATACAATCAACAACTAAACTTCTTCGCAGTGATCTCCGATATGATCAGGGAAGATCGATTTGCAAATTCTCATGTTCATTTTTTTTTCGTTTCAAGCAATTGGAATTTTTGAATTTCAAAAAGCGAACCGAATTATGATCAAATTTGTGAAGAACTGCTCGTAGACTCTGCACCGTCGACACTGGAGTCATTTCATAAAAATGATCATAACTCGGTTCTTTTTTCGAAATTCAAAAATGCCAATTGCTTTTTGAAAGATAGGGAAAAGATGCTTTCTAAATATATAGAAACCATTTTTCGAAAAAGGGATCTTCATACGGGGCGAGGGGGGTTCGATTTTTGGCACGTATTTTTGCAACAATGGACCAGAATTCGAACCTCACCCGCCCCCTATGAAGACCTCCCCGATGAAAACTAATTTCTATATGGTTTGAAAGGCTTTTCTTTTCGTTTTCAAAAAAACTATTAAATCTTTTAAAGTTCGAAAAACTTACCGGGATATAATTTTTTATACAAAATCACTTCAATTTTTGTCGCTCAAAAGTCGAAAGCCTCAGCCCCGTATGAAGATCTACTTCTTGAAAACAGATTTTTATACTGTGTAAAGGCCCTTTTTTTCTGGTTTCTAAAAATCCTTTGGCTTTTTCAAATTGTGGAAACTTACCGAGTTATAGTCATTTTTGTGAACGTCGAATTTCGTCGCTCCCATGACGTCGG
>OX377204.1:45313382-45352450 GCA_947396885.1 Heligmosomoides polygyrus polygyrus
GTGGTTTTTATCGCAATCCTTTCTGTCGCTTGTGCTGCCTAACCTTTCCGACACATATTGAATAGACCGATTATCGTTTCTGCGCGATCCAGGATTTCTCCGACAAGTGTCTTGTTCTGTATTTTCTTTAAGAAATTCTTCAACCACGTTTTGGTGAAGTTTTTGAAGAATTGTTTCAATCCACATTGGGTCGTGCGTTTCAATTATGTTGTATTCTGAGACACCATTTCAGGAACAAGGACGCGCAGTTCATCGAAAATTATTCACACTCCCCTATGCCGCCTTTTGCCGAAGACATCTCGACTAGCCGCCGTATGATACGCGCTCGTGCGGTCGTGATGTTGTCATATTTCTTTCTAAGAGTATTGACCATCCATTGGTAGTTTTCTGGGACGAGATTAGTACCTTCGATGACCATAGCTGCTTGCCCTACGAGACCTTCTTTTAAAAGTATCATTTTTCCATCACACTGCTCTATTGTTATGCAACATTGTTTCGTATAGCGCCCATTATTCTGCGAAGCCTGATTTTCCATCGAATTTTAGTACGGCAACTCTAGGGGGCATCAGTGACTGAGTTGTCTGCTGGTTTGCTGCGGTAGCGACAGGCTCTGACTGTATCAGGTCACCTGCTAGCGGATCTTATGGACCGTCGCTTGTTGCAGCCCTTATGCTTGCCGTGACAGCAGAGAATTGAGTTGCGTTGCATAACACTGAAAGGTTTTCTCCGGTAGAAGTTCGTTCTTGCCCTGGACCTTCGTGTTCCGCTTCGAATGTCGTTGCTGCTGATATTTTCTTTGTAACACCTTGAGCTCATATTGCGTCTCGACGAGCCGCGTTCTCAGCGGGAAAAGCATCTGATTGGCGTCCTCGAGAATCGCGTCATAGGAAATATCTTCCGCGATTGATTGCATTTTTTGAAGAAATTCCCTTCTCTCTGGCTTCTTCACATCTAGATATCTTTTTCAATACTTTCAAGAACGGATAACACCGTAGATTTTGAGGAGTCTATCAGGGCAATAGCGTTGTGCAGTTTGACAGTTTTATGCACAAATCGCGTTTTTCTTCGATACATTGGGGATACTTTGTCTCAGACGTGAACGACTCGAGTGTTCTGAGTTGCGCCTGTAGGTGATGGCGTGCGCGTGAAAGCGCTGATTTACGGAAGTACAGCGACATGAACAGTCTGTTGTCTTCGTAGTGTTCCTTGTTTTTGTGGTGCGTTCAGAATCGCCTGAACCGGAGGCTTGATGGACCGTAGCCTGATCACATGCCTGGTTATGTGCTTCAGCCGAATGGCAGGAAGTAGATAACGGGCACCGCATTTAGTTCGTGTAGCCGATGCACCAGCAGTGCCTTCAAGCACGGATAGGAACAAGAGTGGTTCAGTGGGAATCTCTTTATCTCCAATAAACCGCCGCTCGGCTGGGCAACAATGGGCGAAAAAGTCCCAGTAGGCGGAGCCAGCGCTTTACATTGCGCTGATCGCGATAGATGCTGCTCTATGCTGATGATGCGATGCTCGCTTGCGAAGATAAGATTGGACTCTAGCGGCAGGTACAAGCTTGGTGCGATCGCTTGGAGAGATTTGGACTCAAACTTAATGTCAAGGAGACGGAGTATATGACGACTGACGAAGATGAGTCCAGCTCCATTATGGTAAATGGCATTGAGCTGCCACGTACATCGGTATTCAGGTACTTGCGCTCAACAATCGCGTCCGATGGCGGTTTACTCGTTGAAGCCACACGCGTGAGTGCAGCGTGGTCCAAATAATGCTCTCTGACGGAAGCGCTCTGCGACAAGAAGATACCAGAGCACCTAAAGTTGACTATTTACGGGGCTGAGTGCTGGCCCGTTACCAAAGAAATTGAAAGGCGCCTCAGCGTAATGGAAACGAAGATGCTGCGGTGGACGGCCGGAGTTACGCGTTTGGACCGAGTGTGCAACGACTACATTCGGCAAAGATTTGGTGTCGCCTCGATAATTGAGAAACTGCGCGAAGCTCGTCTGAGATGGTACGGCTATGTTTTTCGCGCAAAAGGTGACACTGTCCGAAAGACTATCCTTAACCTCGAGGTGCCCGAAAAGCGGCCACGAGGGAGACCAAAGCAGCGCGGGCTTGATACGCTGCATCAGGACTTGAAGATGGCTAGGTTGCACCTTGATCAGACATTTGATCGGGCGCCAGCATTTCAGGAAAGCGAACAACGCAACAAAGCGGGACAAACGCTGAAGAAGAGGAAGAAGAAGAAGAAGAAGAAGAAGAAGAAGAAGAAGAAGAAGAAGAAGAAGAAGAAGAAGAAGAAGAAGAAGATTATTCACCTGCTAATTTTTGGACCATTTACATCTGTAACTGCAGTGTGTGGGCAGCATATCAGCATCGGTTTCTCTCCAGAACCTCGTTGTCGCCTGTATTAAGCTGGTGGTAAAAAATTTATCTGTTTCTTAAAACTTTTTTCCATCGGAAATATATTAAAAATTTGGTTTAAAGTACACCGTTTTCACGGTGTATTTTAGACCAAATTTTTAGACTCTTTGAAGTCAAATTGGACTTTGTCACTTCAAACCGAACACACTTCTAAGCAAATCGGACGCTTTTGAAATCAAATTAAACATCTTCCAAATTAAAACGAGCTTCTTCCACATTAAATCACAGATTCTCCCAAAGGGTTAGAATACCTTTTTGTTCAAGGAAAATCGTAGCATGGCTTTCTCTAAAGTTTTAGTTCACTTACCCAATAATCGTCAGAAATTTTACAAAACTCTTATTTTTTAAGGAAAAATAGTGCTTATTTTAAAGAGTGAGAAGGCGGTTATTTTAAAACGCTGAAAGGGGAGACTGCGCCATGACCTCATTCAAGAAGTCGCGATTTTTATCCGATTGACAGCAAAATGCCTGTTCACATATAGTTTCACACTGTAAACGATGCAAAAAACATTAGAAAAAGTACACATATACTCACATTGATACTCACTTTGAAGTTATGTAACGTGCCTGGCGACTCTGTAGAGTAGACGTGCCGAACACGTTGCCCATCGTGCATGGCGACTCAGTAGAGATGCCGAACACGTCGCCAAACGCGCGTGGAGATGCGGTGCTGGAGGAATGTGTTGGGGGGAAGTGTGGGAATGGGGGGAGGTAGTTGTGCAACGTAAGTGGCCACCCAGTAGACGTGCCGAACACGTCACCAAACGTGCGTGGAGATGCGGTACTGAAGGAGTGTCTCACTAGAGCTCTCCAGGAGCGTTTGGTCATACATGACATGTGGGGAAACCCTTAAGTTGATTGGATCCGTTTTACGATGGGGGCATTCCTCCTTAGGTGGCGACCTCAATACTGATGGCACAGAGTCGGCCGGCAGGCCGGTGAACGGCTGGTTTTTAGATAACCAAGATAATCCCAAGAAGCAGTCAAGCAGTATGAGCTGCTACAAAACAGGAGCGGTTGCTCACCTAATAATCTTGGAACGTTACAGACCAGCCCTTCGTCGGACCTTGGAACGTTGCAGACCAGCCCCTCGTTGGGTGTGCTGTGTTGAGTCTGGTGAAGTGATAAGGGGCGTCCTGACGTGAAAATGCTGGGATCAAAGTTGAAAAGCTCAAGGAGAGGAGCAATCATCAGTGATAGCTATGCGCTCGTCCCTTGCGTCTTTTCGGGATTTTTGGCTAAAATCGAAAGGACGCGCAGAAAGTTCAGGCTTTAGTTCCGGTATCCTTTTGAAGACTTCAAACACACACATTCACAAATCCCACAAATCCCTAATGAATGTATGCTTCGCGATACCGTATTGCCACCCTTACACTTCAGGCCATTAAGTTGGAGGTTGCGACATGCCCAGGTCCGCGTATATGGTATGGGTTTAGGATTACACTAGCTGACGATATCATCCTTTCTGAAGCCGAGCCTTTGGTTCTAGACCTGAGTTTTTTACCCATTTCCACGAATCAGTACCACAGTGTCGCGCAATGTGAAGTGCAAGCTCAGTGCAAACTCTTTACAATTAGAACAACGACGGGACTGCGAGGAGGCCTTTAACATGCTTCAGATGAGCGTAGTCTCCTCATACTACTGACATGCTGACCAAATGGCCAAACTCTTTTTCAGTATCTCAGGTCTTCATTCCATTATCTGTTTCAAAAAGGTTATTACCGTACCAGAAGTTCAGCGCCCTTCCGGCCGGCAAACGTCTGGTTAGGGGCTTCGTCCCCAAACTCGGAGAATAGGACACCCGGTCGGGGTGTTCTATTCTCCGAGTCTTTTTGCCCTCTTTAGGCCTTTTCTCATTCATTAGAGTAAAAAACTGGTTTTGCTATATAAAATAGTATAGCGGGACACGGTAGGACAGAACCTTCAAAACTGCTCCTATGGGGCCTACCCACCCCCTGTCGCACGTACGCAATTCACTTTCTGAAGTACTCGTGGCGTACATGGCGAGAAGCAGATAGAAGCCTTAATCCGAAGTGCTTATTCTGCGGAAACACAAATGAAATCATTTGGTATTGGTAGACCGCTCGATGCAGTTTACAGTCCGACGGGAATAACATTACTCCGATTCCTTTACTCCTTCTCTCTCTCCCCCCCCCCCCCACCCCACCCACTCCTCCAATACTCCCTTACCCAAGTGCCAGAAAACGGAGGTGGGAATCAAGTGCGTGCACACTCGTTGTTGCATCTGAAAATCTCACGGATGTTGTGCAAAGTCTTGTCTGTGGCACGCCTTCAGGATTCGGATTCACGTTGGATAACATCTGTGATACATTTACTGAGTCCGGACGCATATGTCACGACGTCTACGACACGTCTTTTGCACTCCGACACACGTAGGACGACGTCTGTAACAGGACTTCTGACGCCACGTTGGACGACACTAAGAGAAAATACTGATCACCTTATTGGTCCTTTTCACTGATCTCCTTCACTAGTCCCCTTTACTGGTTCCCCCTTTAATGGTTCTATTACTGGACCCTTTACTGAACCCCCTTAAATAGTCTTCTCTTCATTGGCTCCCTTACCGGTTCCCTCTTGACTGGTAATTCACTAATACCCCATTTATTGGTTCCCTTCACTGGACGCCCTCCCTCCTCCTTCACCCGTCCCACCCTCACTGGTCCCCCGTTACTGGTCCTTCACTGGTTCCCTTTTATTGTAAGCCCTTTTCCGGTTCACCCTTCACTGGTCCCCCTATCCTTCACCGATCCCCATTACTGCTCCCACCCTCACTAGTCCCCCTTTTATTCGTCAATCCTTTTTCGGTCCCCTTCACTGGACCCCTTCCCCCCCCCCTTTACCGGTCCCATTACTGGTACCTTCCTCACCGGTTCCCCTTTACATGATCCCTCTTCACTGGTCAACCTTCTACCGGTCCCTCCTTCATTGAACTGCTCCCCCTTCACCGGTCCCCCTTCACCTGATCTCCTTCACTGGTCAACCTTCTACCGGTTCCCCTTACTGGACCTCTCCCTCCTTCACCGGCCCCTTCACCTGGTGTCCTCCCCCCTCACCTGGTCTTCTCTTCACTGGTTATCCTTCTAGCGGTTCCCCCTTCACCGGTCCCCATTACTGGTCCCTTCCTCACCGGTCCCCCTTCACCTGCTCCCTCTTCACTGGTCAACCTTCTACCGGTACCCCTTATTGGACCCCATCTTTCACCGGTCCCCATTACTGGTCCCACCTTCACTGGAAACATGTCGTGTGAATCCGGAAGCCCTGGCGCGACATCGGTGACACCTCTTCTGAACCCGGACGCCTGTTGAACGACGTCGGTAACATGTCTTCTCAAGCTGGACGTGCTTTGCGCGACATCGTTGACACGTTGTCTGAATCCAGAACCCTGGCGCGACGTCGGTGACACCTCTTGTCAACCCGGTTGTCCTTTGCGCGCCATTGGTGACATGTTTTCTGAACCCAGACACCTGTTGAACGACATCGGTTACACCTCTTCTAAATTCGGACGCTCGCCTTCACGACGACGATGACACATGTTCGGAACTCGGGCGCCCTTTGCGTGACATCGGCGACACGTCTTCTGACCCCTCTCAACACGACGTAGGTGACACCTCGCCTAAACCCGGATGGCTACTACTCGACGTTTACGAAAGGCCAGACGGACAGACGGACGGACAGACGGACGGACAGACGGAAGGACAGACACAACCGCTTACTCTTTTATACATATATAGTAGTATAGCTCATTCTATATATCACTGTTCTAATCTTAGCTGCATAAGAGTTTATAACTTCCATTTCGCGTTTGTATCTTCTATTTCAATGAAGCCCCGCTAAACGATCCTACGAACTACTGGCCCTTCAGTATTACCTTAATGTTCGCAAACAAGTTTGAAAAATTCTTAAAAGAAGCATATCTTATTGCATCTCGAAACCAGTGATGCGATTTCCAGCGACCGGCATGGCCTCATGAAGGGCCGATCGGTGGAAACAATTTGCTTACAACGCTCAAAGCCTGGTCGAAGACAGCCGAAGAGGGAAGATGCACTGATGCTACATATGTGGCCTCACTTTTCAAAGCTGTTTGATAAATTGATAATCACATTGAAAGCAGTAGGAAATCATCTCCTGGTCAGTAATTGGATTTGGCGGTTTTTGTCAAGAAAAACTGTATCAGGTTAAGGTGAGAACCCATACTATAAGGTCTTTCCTGCATTTCCTGCATTTAGTATTGTACCGAAATGAGTGTACTCTCCCCAATTTTATTCCTTTTGTAAACCAATGAGCTCCCAAGCTACCTTGGCGTCACTACTATAAGGTTAATTTGATTTTGGTTACGTGTAAGATTTACGCCCATTGTGTTAAAATTTACAAAAAGGGGGGAGCACCGAAGATTCAAACTCTCTTCAGTCAGCAACTCATTGCATTAGTTGTTTGGAGGAAAAATGGGAATTGCCAATGGTCGCCTTTCTGATGGTTGTTAGACACAAAAACTTGCTAGGATTCCGATTTCTGTCGAACATTTACGCCTCCCCCCCCCCCCCCCCTCCACCCTCCAGAAGGTCTTTGTACGACCCCTTTCTATCTTCCGAGAAAATCGATGGATTTCAATGTTAAGTTGATTTTTGTGTTGCAAACAGATTTAGAAAATGTGAAAAAATAAAAAAATAATTGTTAACATTTAATTAATAAAGTTTTGAGGCAAACAAATCATTGAAGATTTTTTAGGCATGACAGCGGCACGGCGACATCCTGAGCACCGATATTTATACGGAAAGAGGACGTCATTTGAATTTGAAACCGTGAGTAACAAAAATTCGAATAGTTATTCTACGATTGAATAATAAATTTTTTGAAGCTGTTTTCAAAATAGCTGAAAAGGATCGATTGTTGCTCAATTTTCGCAGCGAGGGCGCGACACATTTTTTAGCTGAGGGATGTAACTACTGAAGCTGAAAATAAATCTTACCGAAATTTATCCTTCAATTTGTATCAGAAGAAATCAGATCTCCTGTCATCCGATCAGGTGGAGTGATTTTCCTACATTGGATTTTTCCAAAAATAAAGTATTTCCTGAACAAGGCTATGACTGGAGCTGAAAATGTAGTTCGCAATAGTACAGTTTTTTGTTTAATACTTGTCCAAGAAATCAAGCCTTCCTAAGCCATCCTCCTTGTGAAAACAAAGATTTTTACACCTTGAGTGAACGACGTCTAAAGCTCACATGTAGGTTTAGAAAACGGTGATTTCTATTTGATATAGATATTCCAAAATCGACCCATTCCTATGCGATCTTCCTTGCGATCAGGTGAGGTGACGTACAAAATTTTATTTTCATCAAAAATGAACATTTCTCTTCTTAAACGGAACGGTGTTTAGAGCTGAAATGTAGCTTTAGAAAAGCTCAATCTTTGATTGAAGCATAATAAAAATTAAGCTCAGGTGCTATGTACTTTTTTCAACGATCGTAACAGTTTCAGTTTTGAGAATTATGCAAACGCGGGTAGCATTCAGAAAACTAGAAAAAATGTTTTATTTTATGAATGCAAAACTAAACTTTGAAACATGAAAAAAAAATCATGCGCGCCCGGGGGGGGGGGTGCGATTTTTCTGCGATTTTGCGGAAATACTTACCGAAAATCGCAGTCCCCAGGTCGCGCATGAAGATTCTTTTTTTGAAAAGCCCTTCTGTGATTATCAGAAAGGGCATTTTTCTAGTTTTCTGAATGCTACCCCCATTTGCATAATTCTGAAAACTTAAACTTTTACGATCGGTTGAACAAAGTACAAGTATAGCACCTTCCAATCACATCGATGAACGATCGACCAGTGACCCATCTTTCTTAATCTGACCGAAAATAGCTCTAGATGAGCTACATTTTTTATTATGTTTCAATCAAGGTTGAGATTTTGTAAAGCTACATCATAGCACTAGACTTCGTTACCTTCAGGTGTAAAATTCTTTATTAAAAAACAATTTTGGGCATAACCCCACTTGATCACAAAGAAGATTGCCTAGGAAAAACATGATTTTTTGAAGAAGTGTTAAATAAAAGCTGTGCTGTTGAGCACTCCAGTTTCAGCTCCAGTGGTAGCCTTGTTTAGGAAATATTTTAGTTTTGGAAAAATCCAGGACAGGAAAACCTCTCCACCTGATCGTATGAAGGTTAGCTTAGGAGAGACCTGATTTTTTCCTGCTACATATTGAAGGATAAATTTCGGCAAAATCCATTTTCAGCTTCATTGGTTACATCTCTCAGCTAAAAAATGTGTCGCGCCGTCGCAGCAAAAATGTGCTCAGTGTGTTGCCATGTCGCTGCCATGCCTAAAAATCTTCATTTAAATGATTTATTTGCGTCAAAACTCTATTAAATGAATAATAATAATAAATTTATTATTTTCAGACTCTGTTTACAGTACTTGAAGAGAGAACGATCCCTCCGAGGAATTTTTTCTTAGGAACAAAATCGAATTGCGACCCCTCCCTCCAATTTGAACCAAAGTACGACCCCCCCCCCCACTTCCTACGCACGTCACGCTTGAGCCTGCTCCCGGCTCATGCCGCCCCGAGAGCTACTGTACTTCCGTGATGCGGCAATCGGTTTTCTGTTGCTGTGCAGTGCACTGCAGCAAAGTGCCGCAGAGAGAGAGAGAGAGAGAGAGAGAGAAAGAGAGAGTCAGTCATCCCGTGAACGGCAGCTCAGTGTCACAAGCAGAACCCTGCCGCCAGCCGTACAAGCCCTGTTAGACCTGGAACGCAGCGTTGCATTCAACGGTGTACAACAATGAGTACTTTTATGAGCTATGCGCAGAGCAGCCCTTCAAGTGCCATCGTTGTTCTGTTCCGTAAAAGAAGCTTCTACGAATAGCAATAACAATAAGTTGAAGAGTCATCCACGTTATATGAGCGAGCAGACAGTCAGAAGCAAGCTTTTTTACTGTCGCCTGGTTTTCAATGCAGTACAAACTGTACGCGGGCGGTGCTTCATTCTCAAAAAGAGACGTGGTGGCTGTACGGAGGAATGCAATGCAGGATCTTGACGTGACGTCCAAAGCAGTGTTTGCAGTAACTCCGATGACGAATGCGTGGACTCTGAGACTGAAGATTACTATTTCGAATTAGGAGTTGAATATTAGAAAAGTAATTGCATATTTTGCATGGGTACCATGAATGAATGTCACAGGTTACTCGAATTAGAAATAGAAGGAATAAATTGAATGCTTTTTTCTTATAATATGGAAAGGCTCTCCCACTGTTCAACAATATTCGGTTGGTTGATGTTGGATAACAGAAGTTGATGTTGGATAACAGTTGTTGAACATACCAAGCATCCAAGAGTTTCCCACTGGCTTTCTACACTATTGAAAGAACATCGATTACCTGTAAGAATCGCACGAAAATAAGGAGCGGAAGTCCTAGTTTGGCAGAGACGGGAATGAGAAACGTTGAAAAAATAGAGACAATTCCGGCAGCAAGAAACGGATACCTGAAATGCCGAGGCGTAAGGTAGGTAGGGGGAACGGTTCACAGAGCCGAACTGGGTGCTACTGATCACTCAAGCACTCGCCTTGCTCCGTATTTGATGTAGAGATAATTGATTGGGAACGTGCCTGTGATCGTACCCACGGCTACAGCCCATATTATGGCACTTTTCTGGGGCTGAGTATAGTCGTAAGCACTTCGAAGCGTCTGGAACGGAAGATTGTCACTAGCTCTGGCACCTAAAAAATTTGTGTGTACTAAGTACGCTAACTTTGGTACCCGAAAGCTCGGTGCAACTTGCGCCTACATCGCTAGTCGAAGAAACATCACCATATGGCCGATGAGAGCATGGTGCACTATCCATGTCTGGCGCACGCTTAGCGCTAGTACATCTTGAAGATATCTCCGGGTAGCACTGCATGTACCGCACCACCTTACTGACTCCAGCCTTGATCGACATTTGCCCCCTCGCTGAGCCCGAATCTGTCCCAAACACATTCGCGAGCAGTGCGAACTGCCCGCAAATGTGTTTGGGACAGAATGAACAGAGTGAGGATACCACACCATTCCAGGTGTATTCGCACTTTCAAAAGAATGGAAATGAAGACGAAAAGAGCTCCGGTGATCGCGTGCTCCTCGAATCGACGTCCTTGGTGAGAGTCCCGCCCAAGCCGTGCAAGCGTTCCGTTTCTCTGTAGTGTGTGAGTTCGTACTAGACTTCTGGGAAGGATGGAACACTGAGTTGTTCATCGGCTTTTCTCCGCAAGTTGTTGTTCATGCTAAATACACATTCAAATTGCTGAGGTGTGGCGTGCATCAAATATGGTTTGATTAACGTTAAACTTCGCGCTTTGATTTCCAAATTTCCATTATTTGCCTTCACTTTCACTATGTGTTGGGTCTAGCGCAACAGTTAAGTTATGGCTACCGATACACGTTTAGCAACCTCCCCCCCCCCCCCCCCCCACCGAAGAGGTGCCGATTCATTTCAGTCCAGTCTCACAAGAAACTTCGAGGGAACGTTGGCCCAAGAAGAAAAGTTTCTGCCAAAAAGGACTAATATGAGAGTCGTCCTTACGTACCTCTGTTCGTGAGCTTGCCAAAAGCTCTCCGAATTCGTTCTTTCCCGTGTGGTGCTATGCCCAAATGCTATAATACTTAAGGCCAAACTGCGTACTCACTCCATTCTCGCCTTCCACAACCTCCGACATGTCCTCCCTCATGCATATGAAGGTGAAGTTGATAATGATATAGTTGGAGCAAATGCTGGATAGGCAAATCAGACCAATAGCCAGTATGACGAATCGATACCGGTTCGGTGCGACTCCCATTCTGCAATGATCGACTGGAATCGCTCGACGGAAAGGCGGCCGCGCTCGAGCAGAAGCACATGCACTCGCAGCCTTCATAGTCAGGAGGAAGAATCAAGCAGTGTCCAGGCGACGAGACGAGAGTGGAACCGGGGAAGAAGCGAAGTGACCTTGCGTATCGACAGATCCGGTTTTCACTTCCAGAAAGGCGCCATTGCAGACACCGACACAGCGGTGATGTCCGAATTCTCTGTTCTCCAAAAGGAATCTCAAAACCTGCCTTTCTAATACGAAAAATGGTGAACATAGCAGTGATCTGGGTGCTCTTGAAGTAAAACATGGGGCTTGAGGCTGCTTCAAAGTGCGAAACAGCATAGGTTTTTGTCGTTGTCAATATTTGCGTCTACTTCATCCACAACTCTTCTCCGTTGCACACCTGATTCCGTCTCTGGAAATTCTTTAAGTTGAAAAGCTCCCACACAAGAGGCTGTACCCTCAAATTATGCCTCTTTGTTCTTAAAAATTAGTAACGTCTTTTACCTACGGAGTGGGTAACTTCTAGTACTTAAAATTGTTAAAAACATCCCTGCTAATGCCGCAACAGTCGAAGAGCCACTTGGAAACCATTTTACATAGATATGATTTTTAATAATAACGTTAATTACTCTGTGTACAGTAGGCCTTTATTAATTACTCATTTGTCGTAGTATTATTGGTGCAATAGCTGTCTTTATTCTTCGTCAAATGTTTGCCTTATTCATTCCTGATAAATATGATCATAAAGGCACAGAATGAGTCACGTGCTTGTCTAGTATGTCCTGTTTTAGCCATAGTTATATGCAGCTAAATGGATGATCAATTTGCAGGCTACTCTGAAAAAATTCGTGCTGCTGAACTTTATGCACACCGAGTTGTTCTTGGAGTAAGCCTTCATCAAATCTGGAAAGAAATCAGTATCGAAGGTCTGGTTTTATGGATCGTCGTGCCGTTTTCTGCTGCCCCACGATAGGATCGGAAATGCAGAGGAATTCGCATGAAAGACTGACAGATTTCAACGCGGTCAATGAACCCGTAGTGTTGAGTAAGACGTTGACACTACTGCATCCATGGTGCTCCACTAAGGAAATTAGGATCTATCATAGTCGAGGAGGCATCGCTAGAAATGCTAAACAAATGTAAACAGTGCGTGAATGGTTGCGTGGTTTCCAAAAAGTTGAAATGCCGTCAAGCGGTAGATTTTGGTTCTATGAGTATTCTCAGGTAGCCCAAATTGATGCGTAGACTCCATATTCAGAAAAGTCAGCTCAAGCAGGTGTGACGATGTAGTTCACAACATCATGCAGGTGCCATTTCCTTTTCAGTTCAGGCTGCATGGTACGATGATGAACGAAGGAGGTGTGCGACCCTTTAAAACAGCACAGCGACAGAGAAAATTCGGTTCATTTCTGCATCATAGTACACCCAAATTCCCTCTTGAAGCTAGAGAATAATGGGTCAGTTGGTGAAACTCTACGGCTCTTTCTCGGTACACCCTTCCTCCCATGCGTGAAAAAATAATAGGTGCGAAGAGGCGTTTGGATTGTCAGGCGGAAACAAATCCCTATGTGAACGCTTACGCATGCTGGAGATTTCTGATGGAACAAGACCTACCTTCCTTAAGATCGTGAGTAGTTCTGCAGTATGAAGCCATTCAGATCCCCCGTTCCCTTCCCATCAACCACAACATCGGCGTCATCTCCCGACGGTTCAGTTATGCTGTTGCTTGTGCTCGTAGAAGATGTAAGGGTATACCATTCCAGCGTGCTTCTTTGAGCTGTTCACCAAGATTGCTAAAAAGGCTTTTCTTCGGCTGACGTTGCGGCGCCTTCGCCTTCTTCGGAGCCTGAAAAAGTCGAGAATATTAGTGAAACCATTCCCACAAACGCCATTTCATCCTACAGAATGGTGTTCTCAAGACAGCTAGAGTAAAGGACCGATGTACCAGGTACAGCGTACCAACTAACCTTCCAGGTGAGTGCCGATGAGCACCACCAGTGGATGGAGATAGACGTGGGTGAGTGAGTTTAGCCCCGGATACCACCCGACTTAAATACCCTGCAGGTCAGATCAGATTGATCAAGACCCACAGAGCTCGACAAAGGGTGCCAGTTCCTGGGTTACCGCTATGCACTCGTCTTTGCGGTTGACCTGTGGATTTCTGGCCGCTATCCAAAGCGCCTCAAGTGTCCTGCGTGCTGAGATGTCGCTTTCTCTCGCTAAGATGGAGACGGACACTTGGAACATGGCGCCATAGTGGCATGGGACCCTGTGCTCTCCCCAAGGAGTTGACACATTGGGTTTCTTGAGGCCATCTAGATGCTCCCTGATTCTAATACACAACGGTCTACCTGTTTCCCCCATGTACTCCTGCCCGCACATTCTACATGAAATGAGGTATACCACCGCAGATGTCATGCAGTCTCCCTCGTTACCGCTAGGGCAAACTACGCAGGATGGAGTGGAACACATCCGACCGTAGATTCGGTTCCGGACCAACTGCCCCTTCAAGTTCGTGGAAGGCACCTCGACCACCCTCACCACTTCTTGGAGATCCGCTTTGCGAACGCACGCGCGGATCTCTGCGCTCACTTCGTCTGAGATAAAAGGCACGCAGAAGGGTATTTTTCCCCGCTCTTCCTCACGGCGAACCATGACGCTGGGTCGTGGTCTCCCTCTTCTAGGAGTACTATTAGCTGGGTACCCGTTGACTTCTGCAATATTTTGTGCCATTTTTAAAGACAGCAGCTTTTGCTCGTTATTCGACGAAGTGGCAGTGGCTGTCCGGAACATATTTTTAGTAATGCCCTTTTTAGTGTTAGAGGGATGGGCAGAGCAACAATGAGCGAGGATGTTCTTGCTGCTGCGTTTCCGATACCACCTAGTCTTCATTTCTCCGTGAGAGAAATACACCTGTACATTGAGGAAGGCTAACCAATTTTCTGTAGGCGTTTCGCGTGTAAGCCTTATATGCTCGGACTGTTGGTTCAACAGTTCGAAGCATGTGTCCATCTCAGCCTGAGTAGAACACATCACGAAGCAGTCGTCAACATACCTACAGTAAATAATTGGCATAGGTTCAAGCACAGGTTTCTCCATTTTTGACATGAAGACTACCGCAAGGACAAGAGCCAGTCTCTGCCCATAGCAAGCCCTCGAATTTGACTATAATAGTTACCTGACCACCTGAATATGTTACATGATAAGCACTCGTTTACCAACGTCATTACCTGAGCTATACTCAGGCCGTAAAGATTAACGCTTGCTTGGTGTTCTGAAAGAATTTCAGACACGGCTTGTAAGGCGTCCTCTCTGGACACGTTGGTGTACAACGAACTAACGTCAAAAGACTCCATAACATATCCATCCTCCATCCTGCTTTCGCGAAGTTTCTGGAGGAAATCATTTGTGTTGGTCAGATGGGAGGGTACAAATCTGAGCAGTTGCACCAGAACTAGGTTTAGCAACTAAGAAATGCGATCGGTTGGACCACCGACACCACTTATAATTGGTCTAACCTTAAAGGTTCTTGGATCATCGGTAGTAGCACCCTCCGATGGCAACTTATGGGTGTTGATAAGAACATATAATACAGGACAAATCGGCATGTCACATCTCAAACGTGTTATTATGCTCTTCGGGAGGTTTGCCGACTTCGCAATCTCGGTCCACTTCCTGTTTAGTCGGCGGTACTGTCTTGCAAATTCCTCTTTGGTACTAGGACTATAGATCGTTCGATCTTCGAGGTGTAATTTCGTGATAGCCCTGTCTATCGTTTGAGACAGTACAACGAACTCTCCGCCCTTGTCACTGACAGTGACTCTTATTGCACCGGAGGACACTAGGTCCCGTACTTCTCTCAGACCGCATTTCTGAGCAACAGTCAGATTGTAAGGGTAGTTCGTGAGTAAAAAACTTCCGATTTCCTCCCCCCTTCCAGATTTATAGCTCATCGCTTAGCGAACTATTATAAAGTATGACGTGATGGTGATAGCGTGCTGTGCAGGTGAACATCATGTTATTGTGACCGACCATAATCACTTAACACCCATCCCGATCAGATGAATCTGAAGGAAAATCAATAATATCGATCGATGTGGAATCGTTTTGACGTTTCGACAATTTATTTGGTACCAAATTTGGCAGGAAAATATTCACTGAGTCTGCAGCTGTTTCAATCGATTTTGTTTATTTCAACGGAAGGATCCTCAGTCTAAAACCTGCTAGTGTACCTTGTGATCTACTCATCGTTAAGGAGGGAAAATTACGTTTCGGGTTGATTTTGGAAATTTTCGTGCTGGTTGCAATTCGTCAAAATTGCAAGTGAACATTGGTAAGCAGCACTCTCTGTTAAAAAAAAAATCAATAATCATACACAATGAAGAGACTCAAAGTATCAAATATCGGGAAACCAAGTGATCAGATGGCAGAAATTTAAATGGTTAAAGTGAAGACTTCTTTCAAAAGTGCGACTGAGCTTCTACAGCGTTTCATGCTCAGTCTTCGCAGAATAAATGCTGGAAAGCCCACTATTGTAATTATGCAGTTATTCGCTCAAAATCTTCAACCAGTTCGGATGCCAATATTTGGGCGCACCAGATCGAGCGCTGATGTAAAGGCATTCTTCGATCATAATTGCGCTGACCTGACATGCTCTACAGTGGCATTGCATTTGGCTGTATGACCAAAGAGTTCCACGTTTTTGTCACGTAATTACGGTATCGACTTTATGCAGTTCACCATTATCGATCCATACTACAAAATCTTGATGCCCTTTTGTGTTTTCCGGATTGCGTAGATCATATTAGTTTGTCCGGATAGGCGCAATCGCTTTTGGCACTAAAAAATTGTCGCTATTTGCTCTTTGAAGCAGAATATAAACCATTATTTTTTTTATATGGGCGAGTTTGTTTTGGTTTCAAAAGTCTCAAGCTAGCTTTGAAGAGTGTTCAATTTAATGTGAAAGTGTGCAACTTGAATTGAAAAGTGCCCTTTTCAAACTCGACCTGAAAATGGCTGAAAATGGTATATTAAGGTCAGCTTCTACAGGGTGCGCCATAAATATGGTCACTTTTTCGCGCGTCATTTTTTGTATTTGTTTGTGTACGTTTTTATGTTTCCATTGTTTCTTCGGATCCTACGTGTCATCTTAACCGTATTTAGTGTTTTTTGCATCTCCACACTGCTTCTATCAGAAATGGTAAAGTCTTGTTGTCAAAGAGGCGCAATCTTGGATCCGAGAAGGGTAGGACTTTCTGTTCCCAACATCGCAGGTCTGCTGAAGCTGCACAAGATGACAGTCTATCGCTGTGTGGAACGTAACTCTCTCGTTGATGGTTTCCGACCTGGCTGCCAGGTACCGTAGCTACGTGCAGTCTTTGAAAAATCGTGAAAGAACAATTCAAGTGGAATCCAGGCCGCAGCATGAGAAAGATGGCATTCGAGCTCAACTTATCGGCTACCACGATGAAGCGAGTTGCTAAGGATGGACTTGGACTATACCCCTACAAGTTCCGTCAGCTGCACGGACAAACGCCTGCACAGATGGAAGGAAGAAGAAAAAAATGTCCAAGACTCCTCGAGCGGCACGACCACTGCACGACGCTCTTCACTGATAAGAAGCTTTTCTCAATTGAACAGCATTTTGACCACCAAAACTAGCGCTTATTGGCTGAAAGTGGTGAGGATGCAGACACCGTTAACAGAAACTCTCACTGAGCTTCCCTGATTGTTTGGGCTAGAGTTTGCGCCATAGGACGGACACGATTCGTTTTCGTTGAAAAAGGAGCCAAGGTCAACACCAATGTCTACGTGAACGACATTGTGATGAAGGAGTTGCTTCCCTAGGCTCAAGAACACCCTTTAAATACAAAATGGACCTTTCAACAGGACGGCGCACCCGCTCATAAGTACAGGAAGACTCAGGAGTGGTGCGCAAGGAATCTTTCCAACTTCATCCCTGTCTCTGAATGGCCGACAAACTCGTAAAATTTGAGTGTTATGGATAACTGCGTGATTCATTCTAGAGAGTGAAGCCTGCGCTAAAAGGCGCACTACGACTCGAGGATCGAAGTCTTCACGGGAAAAAGCATGGAAGAAAATTTCGCAAGCAACCTTACGTGCCGCCGTTGAGTCCTACCCTAAGCGTCTGAAGGTTGTCATTCGTGCCAAGGAAGATCATATTAGATTATATACATTTTGCATGTTAACTAGATTGTTAGTAAAGGAAGTTTCGCTATTCCCTGACAAATTCCCCGTGAGTAATTCACTTTTTATTGAGTGACCATATTTATGGCGCACCCTGTATGCTAATTAGCTCTACCACCCGTAGTAAAGCTGTTACACTACATATAATTTTTAAACAGAGAAATAAAATACAGTTGATTGGGTTTAACAACAGCTGCTGAAATTTATTTTGTGCGAAGTTTAAATACTGACCAACGAATTCACGATATTAGTTTGTCCGGAAAGTTTTCAGCGTTTTGTGTTACTATTTTTATTCATCTATTAAGCAAAAATTCAACTCGCATTGCTTATTAATGCTTCTTTCTGTACAAAATTTTTCACTATATCTGACTAAATAATTTATGTTTCAAGGTTTTTTATTTTTCTGTTCTTGAAGGGCTTATTGAAGTATGTCGAAGGAGCGATTCCGAAGTCAAATTGGGACAATCTGCAGCTGAGACAGCTCGACAAATCAATCGAGTGTGGGGGCCTATTAGTGATGAAGAAAGCACTGCGCGCCAGTGGTTCAGAAAATTTCGGACCGAAGATTTCAGTTTCGAAGATGACCCCCGTGGCGGTCGACCTAGAGCAATCCTGGACGATGACTTGTAGGAAATGGTGGAAGCTTAACCATCCCAAACAGTTCGTGAGATCGCGGAAGAGATAGACGTCAGTAATACTGCTGTTGCGGATGCTTTGAAACGTCTTGTGCAGGTGAAAAACCTCGAAAAGTGGGTGCTCCACGAGTTGAGTAAGCTGCAAAAATTGTCAAGTTTTGAGATTTGTTCTTCTCTACTTCTATGTAACAAATCTGACCCGTTTTTGGATTGTATTATTACATGTGATGAAGAGTGGATTCTGTATGGTAACAGGAGACGTTCTGTACAGTGGTCGTGTGCCGACGAACCCCCTAGGCACTTTCCAAAGGCGAACCTCCTCCAAAAAGGTAATGGTCACTGTGTGGTGGTTGGCTGGTGTGATCCATTACAACTTTTTGGCACCAGGCCAAACGATCACAGCAGTGTCCTACTGTAAGGAAATCAACGAAATGCACCGAAAATTGGTTCAACTTCAGCCAGCATTGGTCAGCAGAGGCCCGATTCTGTTGAACGATAACGCCCGCCCACACGTTTCACAAATCATTATTCGAGAATTGAACGAGTTAAGAGTCGAAGTTCTGTCTCACCCTCCATATTCTCTAGACTTCTCGCCAACCGACTACCACCTTTTCAAACACTTTCAGAACTTTTTCGCTAGCAAAACCTTTACCAATCAAGGTGAAAGGTCAACAGCTTTTGTGCATTTTGTTGAATCTCGACCATCTCATTTTTTCGCTGATGGCGTATGTCGATTGGTGGCCCGTTGGCAAAAGTGTGCTGATTCGAAGGGTGCTTACCTCTACTGAATCCATAGGATTTGAGAAAGTTATGGTAGTTTAAAGTAAGGCACTCAAAACGCTGAGAACTTTCCGGACAACGTAATGTGATCTACGCAATCCGGAAAACACAAAAGGTCATCAAGATTTGGCAGTATGGATCCATAATGGTGGGCTGTATAAAGTCGATACCGTAATTACGAGAAAGAGAAATGAACTTGTTGGTCATACAGCCGAATGCAATGTCTCTGTAGGGTATGTCAGGTTAGCGCAATTATGATCGAAGAAGGCCTCTACATTAGCGCTCGATATGGTGCGCCCAAATATTGGCATCTGAACTGGTTGAAGAAAAACTGCATAAGGTACTTATGAAGCAAAGGGCCCGTGGTGCCGTGGGGCTGCCGGAAAACATGTTAACGCGGCAACGGCAACGGAAACGCGGCAACCCACGGCACCCGAGGACGGGTGCTTCATAAGTACCGGCCCCATGGTACCATGGGTTTGCCGCATTAACATGTTTCCCGGCCACTCCACGGCACCACGGGCCCTTTGCTTCACAAGTACCCTGCATAATTACAATAGTAGGCTTTCCAGCATTTATTCTGCGAAGACTGAGCATGAAACACTGTAGAAGCTCAGTCGCACTTTTGAAAAAAGTCTTCACTTTAACCATTTAAATTTCTGCCATCTGATCACTTGGCTCCCCGATTTTTCATACTTTGAGTCTCTTCGTTGTGTATGATTCGGCGACAGAGAGCGCTGCTTACCAATGTTCACTTGCATTTTTGACGAATTGCAACCAGCACGAAAATGTCCAAAATCAATCCGAAACGTAATTTTCCCTCCTTAAAGATGAGTAGATCACAAGCTACAATAGCAGGTTTTAGATTGAGGATCCTTCCGTTGAAATAAACAAAATCGACTGATGCAGCTGCAGACTCAGTGAATATTTTCCTGCCAAATTTGGTACCCAATGAATTGTCGCAGTCAGAGCAAGGTAATAAATGGAAGGAAAATAAAATTCAATTAGGTTTAAGAATTTTAAAACTTAACTGGTCAGCACTATTCGTGGATGGAGACATAATTAAGCGAGACTCGGCGATGGTGTTTGGTCAGGTTACAGTAATTAGGATCCTCCTTAATTGCGGCACTGGTTTTCAGGTTCCCATCCACTTTTTAATGGCGATTGCATGCCGTTGCTAGGTAGGACGGTGTTAGGAGCCTTAGTAAATTTTGGTGGGAAGGCCTTAATTTTGAACAAGGTTATCATGATGCGACGCAAAAAACGCGTTTTTGCTTCGCAAACGTCAATTGGTTGAATGTTTGGCGGCGGTACTGTAATGGAAATCAAAACGAAGTTCGACGTTAATCAAACCATATTTGATGCACGCCACACCTCAGCAATTTGAATGCGTATTTAGCATGAACAACGACTTGCGGAGAAAAGCCGATTTACAACTCAGCGTTCCATCCTTCCCAGAAGTCTAGTACCAACTCACCCACTACAGAGAAACGGAACGCTTGCACGGCTTGGGCGAGACTCTCACTAAGGACGTCGATTTCGGAGCACGCGATCACCGGAGCTTTTTCATCTTCACTTCCACTCTCCTGCGGATACACCTGGAATTGTGTGGTAGCCTCACTCTGTTCATTCTGTCCCAAGACACATTCGCGTGCAGTTCTCGCGGTGAGAGAGCGAGCTCAGCGAGGGGCAAACGTCGATCAAGGCTGGAGTCAGTAACGTTTTTTTATACAGAATCGTGACACGCGACGAAAAACGAATCTATTATGTCAATCATCCTCGCTCTGCACAAGGCTGGACAAGAATGAGAGTCCCAAGGAGATGCCGAAGCCAAGTCTCCATCCGTAGAAGACCATGGTGATCGTACGGTGGACGATGGCTGGTATAGTCCAATACAAGTTCTTGAAAACTGGAGTGACTATCCCAGCGGAGAAGTACTGTGCCGAAATTGAAATGATGTACCAGAAGTTGATCAAAAACAGCCGGTTCTGGTCAATCGAAGAGGCCAAATCCATGACAACGCGCGTCCGCAAGTCTTGAAAATTGTTGTCCAGAAACTGATTTGGGATACGAAACTCTGCCACATCCATCATATGCGCAGGATCCGTCCTCTACCAATTACATTTTTTCAAGCATTTAGATCGTCACGTGAAGGATAGAAAATTCAGCAACAAGGATGATGTTAAAATGACTTTTATGCTTTATTATTTCTCGAAGTTTTGATTTTTACAAAGATGGAATATCCAGGATCTCGCGTTGGAAAAAGTGTATTAATTGTAACGGTGCTTACCTCGATTAATATAATTGCTTCCAAGCAAAGTTATGAATTGTCAAAGTTTTCAGTCAAAATCGCCCATTTCATATGCAACGACCTAATATTTATGGACTACTTGCACATAAAACATTCCTTAACACGTTGACGACAATGCCGCTCAATGGTGCGCGGCAGTCGTCTGTCTCGTAGGACGACGCCGCTCAATGGTGCGCGGCGGTCTATTTATGTATGTAGTTGAGAAGAAAGGCATCTAGTCCATCCAAATTTCTTCTGGGGAGGGGTTATTTGGAATGGTGAACATGATGCCGATGTCCGTAGTATCGATTGAACGGTTGGTTTTCTGCACTTTTCGTGTCGAGACCTTCAATTTTACTCAAAGTCTGTGTGGAAGGTTATTTGAGAAGCTGTTCACAAATCTCACGTTTTCTTTATGGAATTTCATTAGATTCCACATCTGTGACAATCTGCTTTCTTAGGTGCTTTAGCAGCTTTCCTCTTTTCCTGTTCTCACTCTGGATTTCCCCTTCTTTCTCCGCATTCTGCGTCGATCCATTGGGTACGAGCTGGTAAGCGTTACCCATATCCAACGTAACATACCCTAGTTAGTTGCTGAAATTCTAAAAGGTAACACCTTCCGAAACTCCTTTGCCAGAAGATAAGTTTTGCCACAAAGGGATTTATTTTCAGTACAAAGATTAACCGTGGAAGGAGTGCTTTGTTTATTCTGAACAACCTCGCAGCCAATTCGATCTAGAGCATGGTCTTGTGGTCCGTGGCTGACCGGAGACCTAGCTGAAAGTAGATTCGTGGCATACGAAAACGGGCGCCTTCTGTGGACTACATACTTCACTCGTGCTTCACCTGTACGAAAACCTTAAGTGAGTCAATATGTCGAGAAGTTAGAGCTCATGTTGGGATCAAGGAAGATCTTGACGGGAAGGAGAAGCGAGAAACTTTCACAGGTTTGGGTTGCCTTGGGACCAGAGATGAGCGGACAATGGAATTTTGAAACCCGGATAACAGATAATTTTGCCCAAAAATGGCCGGATAACGGAAAAACGGATAACGAACAAGCAAGAAAAATTAACACTAATTTTAAACCATTCTTTCTTTTTTTATTAATTTTGGAGTTATAATACTGTCAACGTCACATGTCGAATAAGCCACTTTTTTCCTTCTTATTGGTGTTTTTTCTTGAAGGCGCGTGGTTGGAGGTGCCCTTCGATTCAATGTTCTTGGTTCGAATTTCCCCTCCAAGTCAACCAAGTCGTCCCTTTTGAGCTCGATGAGCTGGTACCAGGCTTGTCCGGGAAGAAGCATGCACTGACTTGTCCATATGCTGGCCACCACAAGCCGTTCTAAAGGCCAAATGGGCATACATGCTGCCTCCACCACCCCGTAGAAGTAGAATGCGAGGAGCATCCCACAATGGAATTGACTAACGTCGTCCGATATCCTTTATTCATAATTTTTAGTTGCAATAGAGACGCTAGGTATAGATCCTACAGGTTTCTGAGCCTTGGTGGGGCAGTCATTAAAAACAGTCGCTTTTTGTCTACTCGTTAATCAGATTTAACACTAATTCTTGCCCAGATCGAACAAGACTCTCTATATTGCTTGCTTCGAACAAAGTGAATTGCTGCTAAGCGTATTTTGGGAGAATGGCAGTAAATTCATCAAGCAGTGGAACCTGTGCTGTCAAACAGACTTATCTCTGCTGCCGCAAACGTCATCTTCAGAGCCTGAACAATTGAGGCAGAGCAGAGGAATTGCTAATTCGATGATCATTTCAAGTACAGTAGTTTCATATTGATTCGAAAAAAGAGGCCTTGGACAACGAGTTTTCTTACGGAAGCAGAGAAAAGCTCGTAAACATCTTCGCATAGAAATAGACGTAACTCATGCACCTCAATCACTTACATATTTGCTTATCCCAGAGTGATTTGTCAGCCATCCGGCTGTTTCCACAGTAACGTCTGGTTGCTTTGCCCCTTCTTCATTTCATCTTTCCAATAGCATAAGAAGCTACCACAATCCGTTATGATTCATGGACAAGTACTCTTTCAAGATTCGTTTTCTTTGTTTAACCTCCGAAGGTGGTTGTGCCAAAACGTCAGCCGAATTAGGTTCGTATACTAGTATGGTTGCCCCTTGACAGCTTTTTCTACTGTTCATCAACTACCCGTAAACCTACAAATGAGACTGGAATTATTTGGAACTATTAAAGTACTGGTACATAATACTAGTACATCGGCCAGCCACAGGAATTTACCACTGGAAGCACTGTAAGCATAGTTTCAAAGAACTAGAAGTTGAATATCTGACACATTTTTAAACGAGTTGATTCATATGAACATTTATCCCTCCCTCTTCTGTCGACTGGTTTTTCGAGATCGTGTATCATGCTAAAAGAAATTTTGGTGAAAACCCTATAAACAGAAATGAGCAAGGAAGCGTTCTGAATTTTAAAATCCTCTACGAGTAGGTAGTTTAATCCATTCAGACAATAGGGAACTAACCGTAAGAGAAGACACCAACCTAGCACGGCAAACGTATCTCAATTATCAGTGCAAAAAAACAAAACGATTTGTAAAAAGTTGTCCTTATATTTAACTAACCATAAGAAGCCAGAAGGTCAAATTAATGAGCCAATGATAAGCAGTCATAAGCCAGATTTTGTTGTTTGTTATCCGGCGATTTTCGGCCGGATAACGAACAACAAAATGGATAGGCCAAAACCCGCCGGATAACGGATGACGGATAACGGATAATCCGCTCATCCCTGTTTGGAACCCATTGCCATAAAGCAGAGCTTTCGAGATCGAGATTCTGGAAATGAGGTTCAGAACCAAAGCTGTTCAGGCCTTCCGGAGATACCTCAGACACCTGTAGTTTATGCATAAGGGCGAGGGTTTCGACATATTATGCGAGAGTTCAAACCAGGCTCATGCGTCGATTTCTGCGAAAAATTAATGACCCCCCCCCAAGAAAATCGATGGACTTCAAAGTAATGTTGTCTCTTGTGTTATAAACAATTTTAAAAATGTGAAAAAAGAAAGAAAATAATTATTAGCATTAAAGTGGTGGGAGGCTTGCATAGGCTTAGGGACTTATTGCGAAATATAAGAAAGAGCGAGGTGCGCCAAGATAATCCCTCGAACTCCAATGGGCGATTACGGCTATGCCATTTCCACGAACGTTCTATAAGGAACCTGCTCCTGTGCCTGCCTGCCTGCCTGTCAAGTTCAGAATGTTGTCATCTGGTCTGTTGGACATTCTCACCCGCCAGAAGCGAAACCATACTTCTAATTTGAATCGCGCACAATGGCAAGGACTGAGAGAATTACGTGAGCTTAGATCTAATGACACGATGCGAATCTCCGTTAGCGATAAAGGGAGAGAGTTCGTTGTTATGCCGCAAGCTTTAGATCGGGCTATAACCGAGCTTCACCTTAGCGACACCTCATATACCGTCGCGTTACTGAGAGAGACTTGAAGTCGCAATGCAGACACCTTAATCGTACTTGGTGGCTACTGCATTGTCTGCGGGAATCGACAGAAAGTTTCTTAAGGATCTTGAACTGGATAATCCTTGTTGTCCTGTTTTTTATAACCTGGTGTTAACCCACAAGCTCACCTAGCAAGATATGCAATCCACTTCGCAGACACTTATAAAATAGGACCTACTGAGGGACGGGGTGCAAGCCTCCCGCAGCTGGTAACGCCCCAAATTTGGGAGAAGGATCAAGGCGGCATGTGCTGATTGACCCCACCCCTCGATCGTGATTGGATAGCGGAGGGAGGGGCGGGCCCAGCATATGCCGCCTTGGTGCTGAAAATTGGGGCCGCCCCCAGGACCCATCCCCTCGCCCGCTATTGGCTGAAAAGCTGTATGCTGCTTTGATCCCGAAGTATGCTGCAAGGTCGGATATGCCGCCTAGATCCTGCATCAGGGCAGCATATGCCGCCTTGAGCCTACACTTAAAGTGCATGTGGCAGGCGGTCCCGCAGCGATGCAGGGCTACCGTACTTTCCGCGGACGAGGCGCCGCGAAGTTTCAAAATCACGTGGCGATCGATATGACTCAGCTGCATAGGACGCTGCTCGCAGGACGCAGGACTGGGTGAGTCTTTTTGAAGTAAACTTGTTCGATTCTTGTTTCTTGTTCGATGTTCGATTCTTCTGGTTCTCCTCTCCTGGTGGAACGGCTTCGTTCCTGGAGCGGCTGGCCATGTTTGGGGAGTTGATTTGATTCTTTTTGAAGCTTGAGTGTTCGATTTATCTCGTGGAACGGCTTCGTTCCTGGAGCGGCAGGCCATGTGTGGGGAGTCGATTTGCTTCTGTCTGAAGTTAGAGTGTTCGATTTTTCTCGTGGAACGGCTTCGTTTCTGGAGCGGCTGGCCATGTGTGGGGAGTCGATTTGATTCTGTCTGAAGTTTGAGTGTTCGATTTTTCTGGTGGAATGCCTCCGATCCTGGAGCGGGTGGCCATGTTTGGGGAGTCGATTTGATTCTGTCTGAAGTTAGAGTGTTCGATTTTTCTCGTGGAATGCCTCCGATCCTGGAGCGGGTGGCCATGTTTGGGGAGTCGATTTGATTCTGTCTGAAGTTAGAGTGTTCGATTTTTCTCGTGGAACGGCTTCGTTCCTGGAGCGGGTGGCCATGTTTGGGGAGTTGATTTGATTCTTGTTGAAGTGTGAATGTTCGATTTTTCTCGTGGAATGCCTCCGATCCTGGAGCGGGTGGCCATGTTTGGGGAGTCGATTTGATTCTGTCTGAAGTTAGAGTGTTCGATTTTTCTCGTGGAATGCCTCCGATCCTGGAGCGGGTGGCCATGTTTGGGGAGTCGATTTGATTCTGTCTGAAGTTAGAGTGCTCGATTTTTCTCGTGGAACGGCTTCGTTCCTGGAGCGGGTGGCCATGTTTGGGGAGTTGATTTGATTCTTGTTGAAGTGTGAATGTTCGATTTTTCTCGTGGAACGGCTTCGTTCCTGGAGCGGCTGGCCATGTTTGGGGAGTCGATTTGATTCTGTCTGAAGTTAGAGTGTTCGATTTTTCTCGTGGAACGGCTTCGTTCCTGGAGCGGGTGGCCATGTTTGGGGAGTCGATTTGATTCTTGTTGAAGTGTGAATGTTCGATTTTTCTCGTGGAATGGCTTCGTTCCTGGAGCGGCTGGCCATGTTTGGGGAGTCGATTTGATTCTGTCTGAAGTTAGAGTGTTCGATTTTTCTCGTGGAATGCCTCCGATCCTGGAGCGGCTGGCCATGTGTGGGGAGCCGATTTGATTCTGTCTGAAGTTTGAGTGTTCGATTTTTCTGGTGGAATGCCTCCGATCCTGGAGCGGGTGGCCATGTTTGGGGAGTCGATTTGATTCTTTTTGAAGTAAACTTCAGACAGAATCAAATCGACTGTTCGATTCTTCTGGTGGAACGGTTTCGATTGTGGACCGGCTTGGAACATGGCTTCGATAGAAGTCTCGGATAGAGTCGTGGTCGATATCAAAGTGGTGAACGATCAGGGTCGGGCCGAGGAAGTGCTCAGAAATCTCTGGAGTTACCGGCATCTTGAGGTAACTTAGTGCAGTCCAAGTGTACCTATGAGGTGAAGTGTAATGGGGTTAACTTTTACAGACCCTTCATCTGCAAGGGTGGGCCTTGACAGATGAGGACATAGCTGGAGTTGAACACGTCAACCGACGTGTCAAGTATCTGTGTCTTCGAGGCAATAATCTGTGCAATCCGTGGCGGGCTTTATCGACGAAGTTCCCGGAGCTGCTCGTTTTGGACTGTAGGGGCAACAGGTGCATAGTGGTTTTGTTCTCTGCTCACCTGTGTTTTGCCCTCACCGGTCTCACTTCTAGGTATGTGAACTTGCCCAGAAGAAAGGTGAGACCGGATAACGAAGCGGAGGAGGTGCCGGTAACGCTGTGTGAGGTCAAACATTTGCTCATGGATGTCGAGAGGCTAGTGGCAAGGAAGTGCGTAGGTTTTTGGACTTCAGAAGCAGGGTATAGTAGATGGGAGAGCTCTTTCAGCGGCGGAATCAGCAGAGTTGAAGGTTCTGCGCGAGAGCTGTGCCCAAAAATCTCGCGACTGAACTACTCCGACGTCAACATTGAGGACGAAGGCATCGGTGAAGGCGGGCAAGAAGAAGGAGCAGAAGACGACGGAGAAGCAGAAGTCGAATCTGAAGGAGGGAGAGGAAGCGAGCACGGGGACGATGATGCGACGACAATGGATACTGATACTGATGAAGAGGACCGTCGTCCTTAATGTGGCCTTGAATAAGATGGTTTTGGAGTTCTGCTTCTTGAAATGCTTTGTGGTCAAGTGTCCACCGGAATAT
Source organism: Heligmosomoides polygyrus polygyrus (assembly GCA_947396885.1). Taxonomy (NCBI): domain Eukaryota; kingdom Metazoa; phylum Nematoda; class Chromadorea; order Rhabditida; family Heligmosomidae; genus Heligmosomoides; species Heligmosomoides polygyrus. The sequence goes on from OX377204.1 coordinate 45,340,901, forward strand.
GTAGCGATAATTTAGCCTTTAGGGTTTAAAGCAAAGGGAATGATTTCTTCCAGTCACAGAGCTATCAAATTTGGAGGTGGGGCGCGCTCCAGGTGCAGGTGTAGTAGTGTGCGTTCTATGCTTACTGGGCGCAAGCGAAGATCAACTCCGCTTGACGAGAACTCCAACCCGGACACGGTCGACATGCAACCAGGAAACGCGAAGGTGCCGAGGCTGCGAAGAAGCCGATCGCTGCGTGTTCTATACGATAGTGAGTGCAGCTTACTATCTCCGGCTGCACTACATGGGGTCCCTCTAACTCCATCGGCACATGAAATTTAGAGGCTCGCAAGAACGTAGAGGAAGTGCGTCAGCAAGCGCGTCATCACGGTGACGGTGATGGCGAAAATAGCCGGTCTGTGAACCCTGCTCGAGAAGAAGCGCAGGACGATGACCTTCCAGGCTGCGATGGTGCGGATGAAGTTGAATTCCGTGGGTTCGATGATGGCAATCGTGCTGTGAATGCAGGGAACGGAAGATGCCAGCGCGAGATTCTGGGTTAGTAGCTAGCATAGTGTATTAGTGTAGTGTGGGAAGCAATTACTAGCATAATATACATTTCGTTCAGATTATCGCCAAAAACTACTGTACTATGACAATTTCAACCTACATTTTGGAAGTAGCGATGAAATATGTCGCTTCTTGGAGGATTTCTGCGATGTCATGTCTTCTTCCGCAGGGGCGGTCGAACCGGTGGGTCGTTTCCATGTTTTTGCTTTTTATTATTGATGTGTATTGAATACCGGACTTCATCGGTTGTCCGGTATTATCGAACCTCGTGTTCGATGTGTTTTTTAATTTATTGATGGATGTTTGATGTTTTTCTTTTTAGTTTTTTGTGTATCGTGTGTTTTCTCATGCTAACAAAAATCAACACAACACAATTAACAAAAACTACTCACATCAAAACGGACACCGCAACACAAAATTTAATTTGAAATTTGAAAAATTAAAAAGAAATAGAATTAGGAAATTAGGAAGAATAGGGAAAAATTAGATTTCTTAAATTAAATTAAAAATGTTTAAAGATTCGTAACGGGCTCGTCAGTTCGGCGCATGATGCGCATGAGAGATTCGGACTGCTTAAGTCTTACTACTGCAACGCTTGCGATAGACATCTTTCCGGTCCAAAGGCCTTGTGTCAGAACGAGGGCTGCCAGCTACGAGGGTTTGTTTTACACTCTTATATTTGAGCTTTTATATGGATCACCTCAGAACCGATTGCAGTGTTCGGCCAAAGCGCTCGAAAACCTCTAAGCGTACGTCCATTTTCACGGTTCTCATCAAGCCTCAACTCCACATAATCCTCGAAAGAGTCCTTCCGCTCTTAACTGAATTGCACGACTCCATTCACAACAGGGTGCGCTTTCTATGTCTAGTCTTGGAGTTCAGCTCAACCGCGAACACTTACTATCTTAACTTTTGCCAGGATCAATCAGACGACAACCCAGTTTTGAGTGAAACTTCCTCTTTCCCAAAGTACGATCGGGATATCGAGTGTCTTGGATTTTCGAGATCGCAAAATCACCATCGTGCTCACCTTGAACGTCGACGGCGTAAGGTTCAAGAAACTTTCGCGGTTAGTCTTTCCTCTAGCTCAGTACCGGAACGACGACCATTGTTCTTCTCCACTACGTGTGCATCTAACTGTCATTTATTAAGTTCGGAGTCTTGGCCCGTATACATTCGCCTCGAAGGACTACCATTCAAGGAGAAAAATAAGTACGAGAACATCATCTTGGCCGGCATCATGTTCACAAGGAAGCCACCCACCGAAACTCTTTTGGCCGAGCCGTTCAGCGGGTGCGTTTAAGTCCCTAGAATACCGTTGAAAAAAAATTGAATTAGGATTTTTCTGCAGTCTGAAGCACGAATTAGAAGTGCTGCAAAGGGAGGGAATCCACATTCGCACCGCCTCCGATACGTGGATCTGCACCCCAAAATTGGTCAACGGAATCATCGACTTCGCCGTGAGTCAACCGTTTGCGGGCATGGGTCACTTAAGGATACCTCCTATATATAAATGGTAAGGCTCTGCGAACACTCTACGGGTTGCCACGCTGGCAGTCACTGCATAGGTGTCATCTGTGCACGTTCCCTGAAGAAAGATCCGATCGACGCGTAATATGGTTCAATAGGTTCCCTGACCCTCATGATCGACGAACGGATGAAAGCCTCATAATGGATGCCGAGGCGCGACAGAATGGGCTTCGAGGTTAGAGTGGGGATAATAATCCTTAGGAGATAGGCGAACAATTCTCTCACTTCTCTTACTTATCCAGGATGGACCCAAATGATGGAGTTTTTCACGGTGAATCACTGCATGCCCGACGCTCTCCATCTGCTTTCCGAGGGAATCACTTGCAATGTCTTTAAAGGTGGCTGCACAGTGCTACTCAGTACTCAACTTAGTGAGATGTAGTGATGAGGAAGAATCGTATCATCCTTCAGCAATGTTCGGACCTCGAAAGGGCACGGCAGTATTGGCCATTCGAAGAGACTGCTTCGGCGCGTTGCTAGTTGCGCTGCAGAGGACACGCAACTACACGTACTCCTCGAAGTTCATTTTGGGTGTGGAAGACCTATCAAGGTGCACAGGATCGGAGAAAGAAGCAGTAAGTAGCCTGACAGAGAAGCTCTTATATATACATCATCATCATCGCAAATTTAGCTATCCTTTGTGGTATTCCCCCTGGCAGCGGCGCTGAACATGTTTTCGGAATCGGCTGTGCTGGCTTACTGGATGCTTGTGTGAGCCCTCGAAAACACCAGGGAACTTACTGAGGCCGACTTCCCAGGGGTGCGTGACCTGGGCACCTCGATGAAAAACTTGTGGTATGCCCTCGATCCGACGCTCATCACTCTCAAAGTTCATGTAAGTACTGCCTCAATGGGTTTCGGTGTAAAAAACTTTATAACGATGGCTGGTCTCTTCTTTCTTAGTGCCTCGTCGACCACGCCGTCCTTGAAGATCTGCCTCCAGTAGGATCGCCATACCATTGGTCCTCCAGCTCGTTCGAGAGCATACATCGCCGCCTCCAACTCCGTATTCCGCAATGCACAACAAACGTTGAGGAGACGATCATCGAAAAGTAGGATTTCATAGTGGAAGATGTTTGGCTGTCCAGATGAGTGATTCATTCCCTTGCGGTACTAATAATTATAGCTTCCTTCTTCACAAAGACATGGTCTATAAGTTGGAAAAGGAGGTCAAAATCTTTGAAAACGACCACCTCGACCGACTCCATAAGAAAATAACTGGCCATGGAAAGCGACTTCGGTTTGTAGGGTTATAAAGATTGGTAGCTAGCTAGCTAATTAGGTTAGGTTAGATCCCCCGTTCATTACTTATATATCATACCGACGTCTGTCAGGTGCAATGCTATGGTTGGCGACTTCGGGCTCGAAGGCGATTGGTATGTTCCGGCAGATTCAGTGCTGGCGTTTGAAGCAACGGTCGAGGAGCACAGGGAATTTCTGTTTGAACAGAGGCTCTCTCAGAGATTCAGGTGGGTATACGGAGGGCATAGGACAAAAAGTTGAATGGCAATCACCACCTGCATGCTTCATGGGCTGTTCTCCAGCGTGGTTGTAGTTGTGTGTTCACATCTAACATGTGGTGATGGTTATGGTATGTGGATTGGAGTGCAGTTAGGTGTGGGTTTCAGTTCTCGATTGAGCGATGGCAAACACATGTATGCCTCTAGCGACTATTGGAAGAAGTCAGCGAAAACGGACACTACTGAAGGCGTTGTCTACCTGGAAACACCCGATGAAGAAGCCCGATTTGGACAAGTCATTGCATTCGGTTTCGACAGCTACACCGGCGAATGCTGTGTTCTATTGGAAGAATTCGTGACCACTGACCCGTTCGCTGCGCTGTATGAAAAAGTTTTCACTTCTCCTCACCCTGCTCACTTCCGTGCCTGTTCCGCACTGCAAAAAATTCAGGACAACAATCGTTATTTCTTGTCTGCCCAAAGGCGAGAAATTGTGGTTCGCAACGCCTATGACATTCGCTCTCCCGCTGTCCTTATTGAGGGCTCTGACTTTTGCTTTGTGTCTCGAATTTAACCTCTTTTACCTCTGCTCATATAAAGAACTTTAGCTCAGAACTTAACCTCAACCTGCACGCTCTTACTTGCCTCTCACCCATGGAGAGTGTCTGAAACGGCCACCAAAGGGTTCTTGAATAATAAATAGAAGGCCCATCGTTATATAATTTGACTATTTTGACGGTACGGAATTCTGTAAACGAAATAAATTCGCTAATCGAACTGATTGAAAGAAACATTTCTTCGGTTTCAAAATCATTACTTGGGAGAAGCTCTTTTGTGGTTGGTTTCGGGCTTTCTTTATGGATGATAATTCTTCCTTTTGCTACCTTTCGGAACTGGCACTTATACGTCTCATGTTTTGCACATGTCGTAGTTGTCATTTTGCGATGACGATAAAAACGATCTTCCCGATCTGAAAAAATGAAAAGCCATTCCGATGACCCTCCTGGGGCCGGATTCATCAAAGTTACTGCAGTAACCTTAACGGAGAATTGTAAGCGAAAGCTCAGATAACGCGGCCTATCAAGCGATATGGTGAGCGATAAGCCGCGTTATCTGAGTTTTCGCTTACAATTCTCCGTTTAAGTTACTGCAGTAACTTTGATGAATCCGGCCCCTGGTGTTGATCTGATTTGAATGAAGCATTTTACCCACCATTTGTGCAATCCTTTGTTAAAATGCGGTGCTGCACTATCCCGCTTTATCTATAATCTCCAATTTGTTAAATATTTTCTAGTATCATCAAAGGAACTCAGGAGGGAAGAAGGAACGCCGAGTATGCATAAAAGGCCGGCCTCCCAGGATTCCCCTTCCTACGTCCCCAACTATGACACCGGGTCCTGTGATGATGCGGAAAATGCGTTGGAGATGGCTAGGGCAATAACTTGTGGCACAACTACCACTGAAACTGGTACGTGGTAGAATGCAGTTATTTTACTGTATATCTGTCTCCTATATATGTTATTTCCTTCGATCACAATCCAGAATCAAAGCAAATGGCTGTCGTGAAAGTCGAAGGAGTACCGGAGAAGGTACACCTCGAGCTCGGACTCGATCATCTCCGAGCTCTAGTCGATCACCTCTCGGGACGCGGCCCTTCGTCGACAACGGACGACGACAATTGTTAGGAGGAGCAGCTCAGCGCATCGCAGCTGAGCGCATCGCAGCTGGGCACATCAGAACCAAGCACGTCACAATCGGCCGAATGACAGCAAGCAAGACCACAGAGGCAGAGGAGGGGCGCACCACGGCAGACCGGTCGTGTTCAGCAATCGGAAAATGATCAGTTCTGAGGTTAGGTTACAGCAAAGAAGTGTGCGTTTACATATGCGGTGGTGAGGGCAGTAGAAATCGGGATTGCTTTCAGTTGTAATGCAACGACTGGCCCAGGGTAACGAGATTACGCTCCGGGAACTAGGCGCCACGCTTGCGCACTTCGACACCGGTGCCCAATACCACGTTGGTTCATAATTTAGTCTCCTCCTTCACTCCCACACTACCCGACGGGCCTACGAACCTTCACTTATCTAGCGAAGGCCTCTTATAATTCAGGCGTTCATCACCGGTAAAATGAGAGAGTGTTCGATCAGTCTGAACAGCGCAAAGGCGATCCAGGACACATGCTCGCAGATCCCACTCTCGTCCGATTCAATCGTCCGTAGTCTCACCGAGGTCGTTGCTGCCCAGTCCGACGCACTTGTCGGAGTCGTCACCACGGTGTGCACCTTCTTCAATTATGGGTTCACATTTCAATCCCTAAATCGATATTTAAATGGGTCACACTTTATGCCGCTTCTGCTTGCAGCTCAACGCGCTGCTCGAGTTTGCTAGAGCTAACCATCGCTCCATCGTCAAAGCAGAGGCGATTGCGGTGAAGAACTCTAGCCTCACCCTCCCTGAACAGTTTTTCCTCCATGGCTGCCACTTAACGCAGAACTGGGATATCAAGTCCGATCCGCCATTTAAGGTATATATTCAAATATATCGGTACACTAGCTGCATTAGTAGAATTCAATACTCATATTTTCATCCGTGCCGTTTGAACGACTTCCTCCATAGCTGGAAAACACCTTCCCGAATTTAGCGGCAAGACCACTCCATCCAAGCTACTGATTTCTTCAGACACTACCTCGTCAAGGTAGCTTTTAGGTTCTTTAACATCTTTGGCAGAATCGCTGCAATCCCACTAAAATTCAGGTCTGCGACCCAGTTGAGGAAATTCAAAAATACACTTATCGGAGGACTGATCGCTATCCGAAAGCTCCCCAGCTCAAGAACTTACCAGACGCCGTCATCGAAGCACTCACGGGATGTTGCCTAGACGGAATCGGACTGGGAGCCAATGAACTCGTCGAATCCTCCGTTGAAGACCTTATCCGTAACCCCACGAGGTACTACTCTAGGATTAACTAGTAGGGCTGTATTTTGAGTAGATAGACTCTAAATAATCTCTGCATATTCACTTAGGTACTGGGAGACGCTCGGCAACGACAACTCCTCGCGATCGCGAGCGTTTCAAGAGCGCAAGGAGTTCCGAGCCATTTGGGGTCCATGTTTCCGGGAAGCCCTATCAAAAGCAATGTTAGTGTATTTTAAATGCCATAGAATTCCTTACTTCAACCAAAACTACTTATTCTATTTTACTTTTTGTAGGGCCGACGTGCGCCAATATGTGCCAAGAAATGGCCGCTTGGTTCCACCTCCTGCAAGTAATACTCACACTTAAGATATAAGTCTACACAGCACATACTTTTTCAGTAAAAAAAAATAAATTTTAGAAGACACGCAAAACCTCTACTCCCACTGCCACTGCGGACGAGGCGGACGACTACGACATTTTCGACGACGAAGTTCGACGAATTTGTGATCCAAAACTTTGAATGTTCTAAATGTTACTGGCTAAATCAATTGCTACTGTTGCTGAAGAAGAACAACATCGTTTCTTAAGTTTTTATTGTGACCCAAACACAGAAGAAGATACTGAAGTAGTAATGAATTCCTTATTAGTCGTGTGTATTTCTTTATGTGCATTACCTGAAATAAATATGTGTTAGTACATTGCATTCATCACAGAAGCGCTTAAACACAAGTAGGTAGGTAGGAAGGTAAAAAGGTCCTAGAAAAAATAGAAAAAATAAACCACAAATAAAAATAAAAATAATACCATAGTTAGGTTGGGTTAGGTAGGTAGGTAAAGGTAGGAGTAGTATTAGGAGAACAGAAATTGTGAATATAAATCTAATATGTGTTAGTACATTGCATTCATCACAGAAGCGCTTAAACACAAGTAGGTAGGTAGGAAGGTAAAAAGGTCCTAGAAAAAATAGAAAAAATAAACCACAAATAAAAATAAAAATTATACCCTAGTTAGGTTGGGTTAGGTAGGTAGGTAAAGGTAGGAGTAGTATTGGGAGAACAGAAATGGTGAATATAAATCTAAATAAAAACTAAAAAATATTATAAATAAAAAACACATACAAAAATACAAATACAGAGGAAGAATACCTACACCTACGTAGGAACCTGCCTAGGCATATTGGGATTGGCATATTGGGGCATTTAGAAGCTCAAGGAGCGTTTTGAGACATTCTGACAAAATGGAGCTCTTATGGGCAGTTATGGGCAGTATGGGAAGTTGAACCATTACAAGGATTATGGAGCTCTTATGGGCTGTTATGGGCAGTATGGGCAGCTGAACCATTACAAGGGTTAGTAGGGCAACTAGGAGGGTTATAAGAGGGAGTATGGACAGTTTCACCACCTTAGGATTTGTTTGGAGCACTGTGGGAGGTGTAGGAGGAAGGAGGTACTCCAGTGGAAGCCAGTGGGAGCGCTCACAGGCTCTGGGAGTCCTCCCAGGGCAGCCAGGGGGAGCCACAGGTTCTGGGAGTGCTCCTACAGCAGTACGGCAGCCAGGGGGAGCCCCAGGGCAGCCAGGGGGAGCCAGGGGGAGCGCTCCTGCCCAGGGCTCCCAGGAGGGAGAGCCAGGGGGAGCGCCCCTTCCCAGGATTGCGGGCTCAACGCGGTACGTGCTGCACCTGTGTGCTGCGGTTCTCGCGGACCAACGCGGTACGTACTGCACCTGTGTGCTGCGGTTCTCGCGGACCTTATGTGCTGGAGTACAGGGTGGCCCATAAGTCCTGCAACAAAATTAGGAGACCTTATTGGTAGCCTTTTTCCAATTGCAAAAAAACCGCATACCAACAGTTATGTAGCATATGCTTAGTGCTATACTTCTGGAAAGTATCATGGTTGTAGCTGCTCTTATTACAAAGTAATGCGCTCTCACGTAAAACTACCGAAAATTCTTCTCTGGCCCCTGGTGGGGCGCTTCCGTTCCGATGTGACTAAATTTCGGAAGATTGGTTGCTGAACATGCAGTGTGATGGTATTGTGTAGGGCAGTGCAGAGGCTTCTCAAGGGTGAACATTGGATGAACGGATCTGAACTACAACAGAAGAACGCTATTAATTTTCTGATCATACACGATGCAGCAACCAGCTGGAACAAATTCAATATTCAGCCGTGTGCGTAATCTATTACTAAGCAGTATGTTGTTTCTAGAAAACTGCAAGGAAAGCTCTACAAGTCCACAAGTGAGACGAAGACTCAGCTATGAGGAGAAGAGAGTAGAAGGAAAAATTTGTAAGCGCGGTTGGAGCGCGTCGTTCGAAATGGGTATTCAGCCTCTGCCTCATTTGATGAAAAACTTCTCAAAGTTGAGCGATCCCAGAAAGGTCAAAATAATAGTGCGTTTAATGCTATCTTAGCGGGAACCTGATGATATAAAAACAACGGCCACGCATGGCAGGATTTTGTCATACACAATTTTCCAAAATGTGTTCCCGCACTCCATAGGTTTTTGCGTAAAAATAGTGAAAATCAATAAAAATGTTCGCCTGATAGGAACAAAAACCTAACACCAAATATATGAGACTCAATCGCGCTGTTTAAAGGCGAAATGCACATTCTGGTAAAGCGATTTCTGTAACAGCAAAAAAAAAGGACGTGGTAGCGGTTCTCAGTCCATCTGCAAAGTATTGCAACTGCGAAAGACTAGCTGTGAAATTCCTAAATCTTTAGATTTTCAATCTTTGTTTATTAACCATCCTAAAGAAAATGTCGTGCTCTATAAAGCCTGGGAAAACTATTGTTCAATATCTTCTTTGGAACGAATAAGAAGTAAAACTCCGTAAGAGGGGCTGCGACGTGAGCTGCAAAGCAACCCACACGATCTGAAGGCTCTTATCAATCCAGGAGTGGTCCCTTATGAATAATACCGCTCCACCATAATCTACAAACCATGGGCAAACACGGTTTAAAAATGTACCAAATTTAGTGCATTCTTAGCCTTTTTATACGCCTATGTTTTTGTTGCAGGACTTATGGGCCACCCTGTATATGCTGCTTAGGTTACGCCCCCGACACGCCCCCTTTTCTAGGAGTTCCGCAGTGACCTCACGGATAGACAGAGGCTGCTACTGCGGGAGGCTTGCACCCCGTCCCTGAGTATAATCAGTTGTGTTGGCGGACCAACCGATCGGATTTTTTGGTTCCTTAACAGCATCGTGAGCCAGTTGTTGATCCATGTCCCCTCTCATCTGACCAACACAAGCAAATTTCTTAAAATATTACAGAACTCAAACTTCAGTGATAGTTGTGTAATAGAGTCGTTTGATGTGACGTCACTTTACACAAACGTTAAAAACGATGAAGCTTTACAAGCATTATCTGAAATGTTGGATTTGCATGTAAGGATCATAAACACCTTTGGACTGTCAAAAATGCACATCATGACTCTAGTCACGGAATGTCTGCATTGCAACATCTTTAAGTGGTCAGGGTAGTATTACTCACAACTAAGAGGATTGGCCATGAGTCAACGGTTAGCGCCGGTTCTGGCAATCTGCTTTATGAGTAGGATTGAACAACCGGTACTAGGTCGCTCACCATTAATGTACTGTAGGTACATAGGTGATCGTTGTATCGGAACATCAACACAGTCTAAAATGGAGAAGTGTTTCAGACTGCTGAACAAGCAGTCTCAGTACATTAGACTTCGAGAAACTCGAGAAACTCCGAGCAATGGTTGGCTCGTCTATTTGAGCACACAAGTTAGAGTGTCTGACGGGACAGTTAGCGTGAAGTGGTTCAGGAAACCAAGCTCCAAGAATATCCTGACTCATGCCAAGTCCGCGCACCCCGCTGCTGTGAAACGTGCTGTTGTTAGCAACATGTTCCGCACGGCAACGAGGATGTGTACGGGCACGAACGAATATCAGACTCCATGATAAGCAGTGCATTTCGGGAGACTGCGCTATATGCTCAAATGGTAGTTAAGGGGGTTGCTCAAAGATAGGAGCAAGTTATCAGATTGAGTATCTGGCATGCAACGCAAAATATATTGGAGAGACGGGAAGGGCACGAGGATACGCATAAGGGAACATCTATCTGGGAAACGTGGATTACTCACCAAGCCACTTGGAAAACATAGAATTGATGCGCATAACGGTTATGACTACGAGGTGAAATGCACAATTTTGGCCAATGAGGGAGATATTTCCGCGAGAAAAGCGTTAGAGGCATTCTGGATTCTCGCAAGAAATACAGTGGTGAACAATCGACAAGTGACTTCTTACCATTTGTGCCTCACTGTGAACTGTAGACGACCGGTCGTGACAGTGATGCACAGTGTGCCTCATTCGCCTCTACTGGTCAACTTACGTGGGCGAATCGGCCCTGCGGTGGATCCAATTGGTGGATTCGTTTCTTCCAATTGGGCTCTAATTGTGGTCGTAGGTGTAGGTCGTAAATGCTAGGGCAGTTAAGGCGCTTGGTGAAGTAGAATGCAATTCTAACTTATGCACCACGTTCAGGCCTCTGAATATGACGTGAAGTCGAAACGTGTCAGGCCTTGCGAAATAAAGATCCATCTAAAAAACCTCGTGTGGCACAATATACACCAACTAATAATTATTAACATTTAATTAATAATGCTTTGACGTAAATAAATCAGTGAAGATTTTTCAGGCATGCCAACGGCACGGCGACATAGGAGCACCGCTTTTTCTGCGGAAATAGGACGTCATTTGAATTTGATACTGTATCTAACAAAAATTCAAGTAGATATTCCACGAATAAATAATAAACTTTTTGAAACTGTTTTCAAAATAGCTGAAATCAGTTGACTGCTGCTCAGTTTTCGCAGTGACGGCGCGACACATTTTTTAGCTGAGGGATGTAACTCCTGAGGTTGAAAATGGATCTTAATGAATTTTAACCTCCAATTTGTAACAGGAAAAAATCAGCCCTTTCCTAAACAATCTTTCATCCAATCAGATGGAGTGATTCCCCTTACTGTGTACTATATTCTCCCGAAAAATAGAATGTTCACTGAACAAGGTGACCGCTGGATTGGGGCTTAACACGTTGACGACACTGTCGCGCAATGGTG
>OX377204.1:45352650-45411308 GCA_947396885.1 Heligmosomoides polygyrus polygyrus
ATCTCCCAGCACCACTGAATGGTCATATTGTACTATTTTATTTAATTTTGTACTGTTTTATTTAATTTTTAAAAAAAAAAGGTCTTCTTAAATCTTTGCATTGAAAATTTGAAAAAAATTAGCTGCTTCCTTCAGTATCTCTCAGCATAGGGGAAGACATGCTTCATCTAAAAAATTAACCTTATAGAAACCTGAAAGGTAATTTTTCAATGTAAAGCTTTTAAGAAAAATACGGGCTCCTCTGAGAGATGTAGGCTAAAACTAGGATCAAGGATCTTCGATTTCATATTTTCAATGCAAAGCTTTAAAAAATAAATAAAGTAGTACAAAATTAAATAAAATAGTACAATATGATCATTCAGTGGTGCAGTGGAGATTTGATTGATTTTTTAGTGGAGATTTTCTAATTATGAGTGATAACTTTAATTTTTAAAAAACCTAATCGAGTTCTTATGTGCAGAAAATCAATAAGTAGCCGGAGTACAATGGTCCTTCAGAGACGGTAGCCTACTGGGTGGCATTGGACATCAAGGGGGTCGCGTGATATCACCACACTGGTAGAGCGGCGGTCGACCTAATCGTGGCTCAGACCGCACCACACGGTCAGCCGAGCTATCACAGAATTTCAGAAAACAGTGAAAGTAGTTGAAAAGTTTAGAAAGTAACATTATTCGACTCAGAATTCACTGGGGAAATCACTGGTTGAGAAAGTTTTCCATTCTGGAACAACTTTTTCAGCCAAAATTGTGCTGGAGCCATTTCGCACCTCCTATGAAGTTTGGCCGCTTGTTTACATGTGTTAAAATCCACTACCAAGCCAAGGAGGTCACAGGTGGAAGGTGACAGAGCACTGCCGTGAACATCTCATTTTGTGGTCCGTCCTCCTAAAATCCAGGCTTCTATCGTCCACTTGGTTTGGCAAAAATCACATTTTCTATCAACAGTTGACCCGGTAGGCGGCTTTGGCAGCCGATAGTTTTCGAACTACTTTACTGTGATCGCTTTCCCTAGGCTACATTGCGAATTATCTATAGTTCAGTTGAATATTGAATTTTCAGTTTTCGTGGACGAAACCGAGACCAAGAGGAAGCCCATGAAATCGGGCAATTTCCAAAAATCTGGAGGACTAGATGAGGAAAATTTTAGAAAAAAGTAGATCAAAATGATCGCAATTTTTTATTAGCTACGGAAAAGTGTACTATGCAAAGCGTACCACAAGCGCAAGACGAGAAATTTGCTCAGAAAGTGCTTACTCCGACCAGCCAGGGAGAGATTCCCTGTGGAAGCAATTATCTCGAGCGACGAAGGGAGGCCGCCGCCGTCGAGACTATGTAGGTCACCGAATCAACTTTTTTAAGAAACGCTGTATGCTACCTACATCGTTGGATAGATCATCCAGCGTGGATTCGGATGGTTGCGTTTATTTTCTGATCGAAGCACTTTGAAGGGAGTTATGGAAAAGCGGCGGAAACGGCGGTTTTTTCCGTCTATTCCGCCCAAAAACCAAAAGACAGGAGCGGTATTGTACAAGGCGCCCAGCGAGCGCTTCAAATTTAGTTTAGTGGCTTAATTTCTAGCTGACGCAACTGACCCCTTCCCTCGCGGGAGATAATTACATCTACCAGATATATATATATATACATTTATATATGTATATGCTCCTAACCAGCTAGAAAATAAGGAGATTCGGCTTAATTTCAAACCTTTCCAGGTTTTTCGCTGTTACAATGAGATGTTTTTTAAAGGATCCGGTAGTTTAAGTGACATTAATTTCAGAAAATGCCTCCGATTTGGAGGACTCTAATTTTGGAATATCAAGTTTGTGTGTGATCATACTGTTTATCTCGTTAATCATGACAGTTGAAATCAAGCTGCGAATGTGGAACCCTTTGAAATCGTTAATAATTGTACGCTGGCAAAGTCGACCAAATGATACTTTTATATTTTAATATATAATATAGTATAATTGCCAACAATTTTATCCCTAAAGCTTTCACATTCGTAGCTTGATTTCAACTGCCACTTTTAACGGGGCAAAAGAGCTTGAGCACACAAAATTGATGTTCCAAAATTAGAGACCTCCAAAGTGGAGACATTTTCTGAAATTAATGTCACTTAAATTACAGGATCCTTTAAAAAATATCACTGTGACCTCGAAAACTAGGGAGTCAGAAGAACTGTGTGGCATTATCTGTAGTGTACATAATAGGTTTGAAAATAGACCGAATCTGCCTCTTCCCTAGTTAGCTAGGAGCATATTTCCGGTGGGTGCAATTATCTCCCGGGGAAGAGGTCAGCTGCGTCAAGTAGAAATTAGGTCACTGAACTGAATTTCAAGCGCTCACCGGGCGCCTTGCAGCTCATCGGAAAGCCAGCTCGGTGCTGATCCCGAAGATGCGGTTCGTTTTGCAATGCACGCAGTTTGAGAAGCGCTACAGCAGAGGTCGCGGAAAAGGCGATTTCCGGTTTTTCGCATAAAGGCCAAAAGATACGGCCAGTATTGTACCTGACTGCTAACAACCAGTTTGAATACTTTCAGCAAACATTGTACGACCGGTTTGCTTCGTGGTAATCGCGGAACTCAAAAATCATGCATTTTTGTGAAGCTGAAACCAAAACCTAGACGCGCTGGCACAGAACTACGCTTATAGTAGAGATAAGGATTAATAATGCTTTTTGTCTACGGTGCCGGCATCTCATAGCAGTTACAAAACTGACCATCTCCTAAGAACAAGAAATCCATGAATGCCATTACGGACAATACTATGCATCTTGAGGGTGTCGCTAGCGTCTTGAATTCAATTTTAAGATTCAGGTCTCGCACACGCCGTACAACTCATGTATCTTTCCTGGAATGTGATTTGGTAGGACAAGACCAGAGATTGAGATTTGTTCATCATCTGGTCGTGGCACAGCGCTAGTCACCCCAACAGGGTATCGTAGAGGCAATCTTAATTTGCTTACATAATGAATTGCGGCGACCAACTGATGGACCAGTCAGTGTTTGACGTTCCTCAGGCAACCAGGAAGAGATGAAGAGCTGGATTGGTCTAGATCGTATCGACACCCAGAAGCACTATTGGAGATGCACGCTGCAACCTATAGGTCGTATACGCATCCTCTGACTGCGTTACCACCAGGGGTGTGCGTAATTACGATTTACGATTTTACGATTTACGGCTATTTTGGTCAAAATTTTTACGATTTACGATTTACGACATTTTGGGTCGTAAATCGTAAATTTTCGTAGATGTGATCTTTGATCACAATCAATTGGCGTCCAAATGTATGTGGTGGATCGGGTTACAAAGATGTGCCCACCTTGATGTTATCCTCTCACGGCTCATTCCCGCTTTTCCTAAGAGTTGTCTTTGGTGACCTAATGTGTTACTGTGGCAGTAGGCACCGTCCTGTGCACATGCTTCTCGAATTCGACCTACTCGGTACCTTTCGAGAAGGTGAGCAGCATTGGTAGATGGGAGCGCACCAGCCAATAGTAACCAAGCAGAGCAGCACATACCGACCACATGCCAGTAGATCAGGGCACGGACTGTACACACCCTCTCTGAATGGCACGCTCATTCAAGGCGGTCTGATTGGATGGGGCGTTCCCAACACCCAATGCTGCCCGTCTTCGCGAGATATACCCAAATCCACAATCGAAGATCACTCGTGATTGGCAGCGGAGTCTAGTACAGTACCGAACGCGTCTTTTGAATATACGCCGGAAAAACCGCGCTTTTGCGGTTTTTGCGTCTTTTTGTTATAACTGGCATCCATTTGAAAAAGCAGGAGTATATTTGAGCTCAGGAGAACAAGCTCTATCGTTTGTTGTATAAATTTCATCTGAAAGATCAAAAACTTCCAAAATTGAAAACTTGAGCTCCACTGAGAAGGGCGGCAGCGGACGAGTTGTCGGCCGCAAGGCGTCGAAAACCATTGCAGGCTTACAATTCCTCTAATTTGAGGTTTTTTGGAAAACGGTTGGTACCGTTCGATTTGTCTCCTCGAGATCTACACAATCGTATATAAAACTTCGCCAAACCACAGCATTTTCCCAGTGGGTGGTCAAAAATGTCTGGAGCTGACTTTTTGCTGTTGGAGAAGCTTATATTCCAGGCTTGCATGTTCTCGGAGCATCTCAAGCATGGCATCAAGTGTTTTGTCATGCCAGCAATTCCCTCAGTGTGCGCCGTGAACAATGATATAGGATCGAACCTATCAATCGAAGGGGTGGGGGACAGTTTGTAGAGTGAGCATTTAGGGAGTTTTATGGGAAATTCTCAGCCGTCCTACTCAGGAATTGCTGCACTTTGTCCCGGCAAGACTTTGGAGTGCGCTGTGCACAATGTATATAGGATCGAACCTATCAATCGACTCGGCGCAACAGCTCGCAAATTGCACCGCGGGCGTGTTCGGAGCGCGATAACTCTGTCAGCTTCCAATCATTCTGGCCGTAACGTGTGTATTCCGTAGGCAGTAATATGCTCTAGTAAAGCGTCTAAGCACAGCAAATTATCTTACGAATTGGCAAGGTTACGGCGGTGCGAAAATGCATTTTGGTCATGTGTGACACGGTTTTTTCAGAATTCGGTCGACCGCTACGGGTATACTAGGCAAGCTAACGGCATGCAAACTCGAGGACGAGCAAAGCACTAAAGGCACTTTACGATGACCTGCTCCTCACTCTGCAACTGCCTAAACTGCCTTAGCCCCATTTGCCATTTTAGAGCGGCGGACGGCAGCGGTGAAGCTTCTTCAGCCCTAACTCGCCCTTATTCGAGTTTTCGAGCCCCAGCCAGGGTACCGTTCTGTTCAGTTCAAAAAGCCCTATCGAACATATCAATTTCGACCAATTTTGAAATCATCGATTTTTTGACAATTTCTCATCGAAGACGCTTCTAGGCCGCGCCAGACGGACGATGACGTCATCGAAAACCGATGTTTCCGATATTGGTCGAGTTTGGTACCGTTTCATAGAGCTTCTCGTGGTGAATTGAACGGTTTTACTGCTAGCAGCAAGAACTTTAATCTGGGTGAGTAAGAGCGCGGAGAACATCGACCGTTGTTGTGCTAAATTAGACGCACAGGCGTGTTCTGAGCGCGATAATTCTGTCACTTTGAATCTTTCGGGCAGCAACTTGTGAATTTTGTAAGCAGTAAAAAGCTCAATAGGTGCGCTGAAACACAGCAATGTAGCTCGTGAATGGACAAAGTTACGGCGGTGCGAGTATGCTGGCAAACCTTGTGTGACACGATTTTTCAGCCGGCCACTGTAGGAACACGCGATCAGCTAGCGGCCTACGAATGCGTAGGCTATCAAATCAGCTAAGATACTTCACGATGAGGTGCCCATAGCTCTTCAGCTGCCTAACCTGCCTTAGTCCCAGCTGCCATTTTAGAGCTGCGGAGGGCAGCGGTGAAGGTTCCTCCGCCCTGTAAGTTGCTGCGCTCACGGGGAAAGGATAAACCACTAATGTTTCCATCGGTTTGCATTGTACTTTATAGGGAGTAGCAAATTGATTACGTAGAGCTGGAAAAGTTCTATAAGGAAGACCGCACCTTCTACAAGGTGATCGTCGGCGACTTCAACGCCAAGATCGGGCCACGAAGGTCGCCGGAAGAACTTCACATCGGAATCCACGGTTTGGAGTGGAACGAGCAAGGTGAAAGGCTGTCTGCGTTTATCATGTCGACCAAGACCATTCATGGAAACTCATAGTTCCAGAAGTCTCCATCCCTACGATGGATCTGGGAATCCCCCGGTGGCCAATTCCACAACGAGATCGACCACATCATCTTCAATCGCAAGTATTGCCTGGCCGACGTTTCCGTTGTCCCCAAGTTCTACACGGGATCGGACCACCGACTCCTTCGTGCGAGGTTCCGCTTTTCGCGTCAAGGAGAGAAGGCTGCGAAGTTCAAGAAGAGGAGTCCCAGAACGACCATCAACTGGGACCTCTACACCTCTCTTGTCGGCCTTTGGGAAGATGCCGTCATGGACAACGTCGACGAGGAATACGATCGCTTCGTGAACCATCTCCACGATAGTGCTAAGGGAGCCGAGAGCTTAAAGACCACCAAGAGACGCCTGTTTCCGGAAACTCTCGAGCTGATACGCCAGCGTGGAGCAGCACGAGCGTCAGACAGCTACCAACTGACGTCCAAACTCGCGAAGCTATGCATAGCTATAAACGAAGATCTTAAGGAGAGAAGGGCGGAAGTGCTGGCTGAAGCTACAGAGGCAGGACAATCCACAATGCCTGCCGGAACTTCGCCAACTTCAAGACCAAGGTGGCCGCTTTCCAACATCCTGACGGAACCGTCACCTCTTCCAGAAGGACAATGGAGAAGGTCATCCACGACTTCTACTCCGATCTCTTCGATAGCCACGTCCACCACATGCCATCTTCCGGAGGATGGATACGTCGTTCCCTCTGTTCTCCCTTCCGAGATCCGACACGCCATCTCGTCGGTGAAGAAGCGTACAGCACCCGGTCTAGACCCGAACACCTGAAGAATCTCCCGCCAACGCTCATCAACACCTTGGCGCGGCTCTTCACACGCTGCCTGTCGGAGTGCAAGGTTCCATCTCAGTGGAAGACCAGCAATACCGTCTTGCTGTACAAGAAGGGAGACGTGCACGACATTGGCAACTATGGCCGATCTAGGATCAGTAGAACGCTGGACGAAGGACAGCTATGCGATCAAGCAGGATTTCGGAGAGGATTCAGCACGATCGACCACATTCACACCATTACGAAGCTCATCGAGGTGTCGCGAGAGTACAAGCTGCCGCTGTGCCTTGGTTCATCGACCTGAAGAAGGCATTCGACTCTGTCGAAACTGAAGCGGTTATCAACGCCCTGCTCACTCAGGGGTTCCTACTCAGTACATCAGAGTCCTTCGAGAGCTATACAATGGATTCACAACCAAGATCTCACCATTCTACAACGACGTCGTCATCGATGTGAAGAGAGGGGTACGGCAAGGGATATTCCCGATGCTCTTCGGCGCCACCCTCGAAAACGTCATGCGCGAACTAGAATGGGAAGACGTGGGAGTGAAAGACGACGGACGGCAACTGCATCACCTTCGCTTCGCTGACGACATTGTGCTCATAACACCGAGCATCAGCCAGGCGGAGCGAATGCTGGCCGACTTCGACCATGTATGTGGGAACGTTGGACTGCAGCTGATTCTTACGAAGACGATGTTCATGAGAAACGGAGAAGTTTTTGATGCCCCATTCTCGCTCAACGGATGAACATCTCCGAATGTTCCAGCTACGTGTATCTGGGTCGGGAAGTCAATATGGACAACGACCTAGCGCCGGAGCTGAGAGGAGGAAACGAGCGGCTTGGGGAGCTTTCAAGAGCGTCGAAGAAGTCGTGAAGAAGACAAAGAATGTCCGACTCCGTGCCCATCTATTCGACTCTACCGTTCTTCCTGCCCTAACATACGCCTCAGAGACCTGAGCTACACGAAAGCAGGATGAGCACGCGATCAGCGTCGCGCAGCGTGGAATCGAGAGGACGATGCTCGGAGTGACACGACTCACGCAAGTGAGAGAAGGACCGCGGAGTTCCGAGCTTCGCCGACGTTCGAAGATCAGAGACGCTATCGTGTGGGCCAAGTTGTCGAAAATTAGGTGGGCCGGCCACGTAATGCGCTTCGCAGACACTCGCTGGACGAGAGCCGTCACCGACTGGATTCCCGGGATGTCAAGAGAACACCAGGACGCCCACCAACGCGTTGGTCGGACTTCTTCGTGGAAGCCCTGAACGACCGATATGACGCTCTTCGTGTCCCACGAGCGAGGAGGATCCATTGGAGCACTCTGGCACGCGAGAGGGACGAATGGAGACGCTGCTGGCGCTCGCTCGAGTAAGTCGATGATCAACGGGATGACAGGTGACATGTGATACAGGAGCAAATTGATATATAAATTGTGGCAAAACCGAGCGCGTAGCATTTCAAGAACGGATCGAACTGATTTTGACAGTTTTGATCTTCAGTTTCGGTGGTGTGATTGAGTTTATTGAATTGACCCTACCCAAGCTTACGATTCTGAAGACTCTGGGAGGACAAAGGTTTGTTAGAGATTTGGCGAAGGGTAGCCCAAGCAAGTGCAGAGAATTATTAAATAGAACTGCAATATTATAAAGCTTTCGAAATCTTACAAAACAAGACAAAATCTTACAAGAAAACCGGCGCATTGGTCAGTGGTGAAACGATTTTTTAAATTTTGAGTTTTAGCAGCGAATTTTTCGCTGTTATTTCTGCTAAATCCTAGATTTATATGCAAGCTAAGGAAATTGTATTAATTTTATTTTTTTCGACCTTTTTGAAACTTGTAAAGTTTAGGTTGAAGGATGTCTTACAGCAAGAAAGCGGGAAAAAAGAAACAGTTTGTTAAGAAAACTGCTCATCTTCCGTTGAAAATAACAAGACAAATAAATAAACTGAATTGAATGGAATCACATCTGATTAACATTGGCAGAAAAAGCCTCTGGAAATTTAGTTGTGCGGCACCACAGTTCAGGTGACTTTTACGATTTATGGTTTACGATTTACGAATTACGGCGGTTCCTTCGTAATTACGATTTACGGTTTACGAAATTTCAAATTTCATTTCACACTCCTGGTTACCACGCATCCATGTAGGTCAGACGCGCATTTGAGCCGCTTACATGATAGTGCGTTGGAGTATATCCGTGACGCATCTGTGTATCCCACAAAATGGGATAAATCAACGTCGGGCTCTGCTATTTTTTGATCTGATGGAACGACTGATGAAGGTGCTGGGATGCGACGAGGGTTCGCCTATTGTGCTGCCGAGCGGGAGTATTACATGCTAAAACTGAAAGATTTTGAGAAGCTGCGCATTTAGGTGTTCATTCTTCGAGTGGATTCCCTTACGTGCTTGAACTTTTCAACTCTTCATTTTGCTCAAGAGGAATATGCAGGCAATCTTCACTTGGCTTCAGTTTCTTCGTGCTCACTGCAGGCCGTACTACCATCGGATTTTAAGCAAGAACTCTTCACGGCAAAAATACTACTGCTTGTGCAGTTCAACTACTGATTATTTGCGTGTTCAGTTTAATCGACCTTTTAGCGTTCGCCCTATACATGTGATTTTAACGTGCATTCGGAAAAGCCACGCACAATCGTCTAATTTTCAGATGAGAGGCCACAGTGCGATGTTACAAGCAACGGTTTTTACCCAGCATGAAACAACAGGGATATGAGAGGTAAGCTCGGAATGTGGATGAAGGGCGGGAGATTAGAGTATAGCAAAACCTAGGGAGAGCTTGTTTTTTTCTGCAAATGACGACGAATTCTCAGCCCCGCCTTCCCTAACACATGAAGGCGAAATATGGCGTACGCTATACTGTGACACTTATCACCGGCGACCAGGAGTCGTACTCGATCCCAGCCACAAAACAAGGTGTAAATGCTTTGTTTTGCGCGAATGCAGTAAGCACATCATTACTAAGTTGCCCATACTAGCAATTCGCGGCACCTTAATCAACCGTGAGTAGTCGTCACCCACAGTTCAGGAGCATTTAACCGAGGGAGCTTTGCAGAATCGACGAATGAATTACTAGGTGCCTATGTGTTTATTTTCTCCACCTATTTCAAGTACAATACCATTATTTTACTTCTACTTCGCCTTATCGCACCCGCAATTTGGATTTCCAATAACCTACCCAGTGGAGAGAATATAGCGTTGTAACTAGAATGCCTGACATCGTACTGCATTATAAACCGTTCATAGGTTCGCACCAGAGTCAAGCATTGTATAGTGTATATTGTATATGCAGAACAGTCACACAAAACGGTTTCGCATAGAACCAGGAAAGGGGGAACTCCGGGGTCTGCCTGATCGCACATTTTATTAGGGTGGGCCAAAAGTAATGAGACCTGTGTCGCGCAAATCTCGCCCAATTCCCAACCCCGAGCAGCCTGGACTCAATAGTCACGCAAGATGAGAAGAACGTCTTCTACCTTAACCCTGCAAAGCAGCGAGTCAGGGTGAGACGTGGTGACTTGTTACCGACCTTCGTTCGGCGGAATGTTCACGGCGAGAAGCACATTCTGAGCTTTTGCGTCTGCGCCCATGGACCGATATACTGGAAGCTGTTTTCCAAAACACGACGATGGAATCCAGGGACATGGTGAACGAAATAGAGGAGATGGGCCGGCGGCTCGCACTTATTCAGAGCTTCAAGAAGGTCCTCCTCTTCGACAAGCCGCACCCCATAGGACAAAAGTGACCACGGATAAGCTTGCTCAGTTGGGCTACGTTCACATGTCTCACCCACCGTAATCGCCGGACATCTCTCCATGCGACTACCACTACTTCTTGAGCCTATAGGACTTCATGGTCGGAAGGGACACAAGGACCCAAGCAGACCTCGACACCCATAGCGAGCATTGGATCAGCACCAGTCCTAAGCAGTTCTGGAAGGATGGGATCAGGAAGATGACTGATCTATTGCCATTAAGGTCAATGACCTTAATAACAATGACCCTAATGGCGAATACATTCCTCAGCACCGTTGAGTTGTAATTCGGTTATAAAGAGACAAAAAACTTGCTGAATTTGTCTCATTACTTTTGGGCCACCCTAATAAAATGTCCAGCCGCTGTGATGCGGGCACCAGTACACTAACAAGGGAAGGGTCTGAAGCGTACATCTGAACGGGGGAGCGAGTCATATACATAGGGAGAATCCTCATCCCTCAATTAGTATAAACATGTGTTTATTTTTTGCCAAGTCGATAAACCAAAGGAGTAAAGGGTCCTGGAAGTTAAAATGGAATACGGCGCATCACGAGTTTGGGGGCCCTGCACGCAGGTGATGCCACTGTCGCGAAGCGGCTCGGAGCGCAGTGGAAGTAGGGTAGGTTCATGCGAGGAAGGTCGGGGCTCGGTTCTTGTGCGCCACTGCATTTTTGAATTTCGACTGACTGGTTGAGATTTGGGGGATTCTGACGTCTATGCCATTTTCAGACGTTTTCTGCGCATTTTTTTGCTGTACGCAGTGTATAGTACCTTTCTTGCGACTTGCTTATTACTGACATGCTTTCTAACCACAAGACAATGAGAAAGCTATTCAACATAATGATGTATAAACGTTCAACACCTCCGAATTCCTTTAGTATGCTGGCCATCCGTTCTGGCAGCTTGATTTCTTCCGTCGAAGGTTCCTTGTCTAAAGTGTCTTCAGCGTAAGCAGGTGGACCACTACTCCAGCATCGGCGGACATTGTTGGTGTTAGGTTTTAGAAAACCTTCAGCAGATCTCTGATTTCCAGGTGACAGGCAAAGATGAGGGAAAGAGTGTATCGATGGCTGGTTAGGTCAGTTTGCGTGATCCACACCTCGTCTCACATTTTAGCCACCTGAGACGTCCCATCCTGGTCTCTTTTGAAAATCCGAACAGGATAGTTTTTTCCGAGGTCATCTGTCCATGTAGGGAAACACACCGTGAGGAGCCTGTAGCTTTATACGCTGCTCGTATTGTGACTTGTGCTGCCTCATGCACTTTGTACTTGTGTATCACGGATGTTGAACATTTCTACATCATCATGTTGAATATCACAGCATTTGCTGGAAAGTTAGGCATAAAAACGTCTGAAAATGGTATAGACATCAGAATTCCCCAAATCTCAACCAGTCAGTTGAAAAAAAGAAAAGAAAGCAAAAATGCAGCGCTCCGAGCCGCTTGCCGGGAGAGACATCGTCTGCGTGGAAGACCCCCAAACTCGTAATGCACCGTACTCCATTGTGACTTCAAAGACCCCTACTCCTTGGGTTTAACGATTTGGCAAAAAATAAAGACATTTTTAAATTTTTGACGCGAACAAAGCATTTAAGTGAAATTTTTTTGGACATAGAAGCGACATGGCGACACCCTGAGACCACTTTTTCTACGGAAAAAGGACGTCATTTGGATTTGAAATTGTATCTAATAAAAATTCGAGCAGTGATTGCCATAGATAATAAATCTTTTCAAACACCTTTCAAATTAGCTGAAATGGATCGATTGCTGCCCAATTTTCACTGAAACGGCGCGACACGTTTTTTATAATAGTTGAGAGGTATAACTACTGAATTTGAAAATGGATCTTACCAAAATTTAGCCTTCATCTTGTAGCAGGAAAAAAATCAGGCCTCTCCTAAGCAACCTTTCATCCGACCAGGTGGAGTGATTTTCCTGAGCTAGATTGTCGGTGGTTCAGTTTACGTCCATCGGGACACACATACACCAGTCGGCCACATTTTACCTTAAACTTGGGCAATTAAGCCAAAACTGTATTTCTTACAAATACAACACACAATAGAGCATGTTAATAACATCCTACAAGTGATTAATATGAAGAATAAAAAAGGAACGTGAGAAGAGCGCCACGGTAATTTTCTCATATGACTCTTGTATAAGGAGTTTTTGTTTGCATAGCGCCACAATCTGACAAAGCTCTAAGCGAAATTTCTTCTACAGCATCCCACCATACCGTCCTATGATCGAGAGAAAGTCGTGATAGCTCCCGGGCCAAGAAAGGCGAAAATACCCAAAAATCTGATTCCTTCTAGAAAAAAAAAGCAAGTTTACGGTCGGTGGTGCTGCTCCAGCTCCACCTGCAGACCGCGTATCTATTCCTTCGCTAGCTTCCGTGCCTCCAGCGCGTTGCGAATTCTGTTCCGAATATCTCACTCCTTTCGGGTAGGTCGTAGATTGAAGAATGATGGCCTCAAGTCTTGCAGTAGTAGCAAGAAGAATAAGTCCAGCGGCATTCGTGACGGGTGGAATTGATGTCCAAGCATTTGTCGCAGCGATTTTCTTCTCTCAAGATGCGGCGTCGATCAGCAGAATTTTGGAAGACGACACAAGAGTCCGAATAATAGTAGCCGATGCGTCCACAGTATACAGATCGCGTTGTGCGTTCGTCTTCTCCTCTTTTGATCATTCCTTTCTCGAAATTACGGGAACACAGTTTTTTTCCAGGTCATACGATGTTCTCGAGATCCTCAATGCCTTGCTCGGTGTTTGACGGATTTCCTCCTCGATGAGCCGACACCTCATTGATCTCTCAGCAGCATTGCGTAGTTCCTCTTCATCGTCATCCATAGGCTCGATACCGTCCCCTTCCTCGATACCTTCGATGAAATCGATATTGTCTCGAATGATCTCAAATTCGTCTTTGACATCTCCGTCGTTATTGTCGTCTGCGAGTGGAGGCGGCTGCTCTTGGACGATCTCGAAAGTGCGCGTTTGCCCTCGCCCGGCGCATCGGGTCGTCGAGCGTGTTTTCGGATGCGTCATCGGGCTCGAGCCAGTTCGCGGCCATTGCGTCCTCTACGGCGGCTCGGATTGTGTCCAGCTGGCTGTTCTGCTGCATTATTTCTACGAAGTCGTTACGTGTGAGTTTGATTTTCTCAGCAGCGTCGGGATGCACACCCGCCTCCTGCTGGGGGCGTGGCGTCAGGAGGTACAGCCGCTGTTCTGCGGACCGGGAAATTTTGTTTTGCGTCTCAAAGGCTTCGTAAGGCAGCCGTTAGACTCTCAGTAAAACCTAGGGGGATGGGATTGGGTGAGCAGGGGAGATGAGACGAAGATCGCAGCCACCCCGGCAAGGGGCGTGGTCTATTTCGTACATCCTGACCGTCTCCTACATTGATTGCCAGCATTCCTTAGAGATTGCGTCGTCGAAGAGAAGCGGCGTAACGGCGGACAAGGTACGTAGCTCAGCACGAATTAAAGCGAACCGTTTTTTCTTCGGAGATCTCTAGGATTTCCAGTTCACCCATGCGCTCTTTCCACTCCTCATTTGAATGACGAAGTTACTCAAAACGGTCATACAACGTAGACGTATATCGAATTGTGACATTTAGGTATCGACGCGTTGATATGATCTTCTCATAGGTGTCACCGGGTGAAGGGAGTGGTGGTATGGCGTTGCGTAGGCGTGCGTATTTGCGTTCAACGTCTTCGTGCGGATGCATGTCCTGAAAAATAGATGATTAAAATTAAAATTTTTTGTTTTTTCTTGCGTTCTTGATGAATAGCGTAGATAACGAAATTAAATTGTCTTCCCATGTTAGAGAAAATTAGATAAATTACAGATTCTCGGGTGCGTTTGTAGGGTACGTTTTTCAAAAAAAAAGTTAAGGCGTAAATTGGTAAGGCTATTTGGGCTAATGTAAAAATATATTTAATTATGCATACTCCAGTGTTTGTAGGAACGTATAGAGAAGTAGTGCTAATGCGACTCAAAATAACATAAGAATGAGCGTTTTATTCCAAGTAAAGATGACATCTATAATAAGCGTCACATCAGGCCTACTTCATTGTATAGCGTGCTATTCCCTTCTATTGCGTTTCTTTAAGAGAAGCCTGAACCATTGGTATTTAAGTATATATCCCGTTAATAGGAAAAACTTTGGTGATCGTCCGCATTTAACTGAGCAGTTAACCATTTGCCTTGCGTTGTAAAACTGAAAGCGTATTAATGACGTCGGAACACTTGGGCCACATGGTACCACGGTACCACCATGCGTAATGGTCACAGATAATTTCGGCAAGTGTTTCACGACGTGATTTATACTTTAGTTTAGCGTGAGACCCCTTTGCGCGGCGATAGCATCTTTGTAGGGTACTATTTTCAATGGAGCACAATTCCTCATTAACCATAAGGTCGGTAGCATCAAAAACTATGTTTTGAGCCACGGTCACGCGTAAAATGAATTCTGCTGAAACCGTATGAGATACTTTTGCAACTACTGTATTGTACCATCGTTCTGTCTGCGGTATTCTACCGAAGCGGTTTTTACGAGAAGCTTTTAAGCTTTCGATATTGCTAAATTCTTTGTTGAGACTTTTAGGAATACAATGACAAGAGGCTTTTGTTTCTACAGAAGCGCAGGTACATAGCGTTTGCTTTCTCGAAGTCCCCCTATAGTAATATCGAGCTTCACATTTTCTTTTCAGTGGGCGCATCGAAAAATTTCACATATTTTATCGCTTTTTGGTGTTGCGTATACACAATAAAATAAACAGCCAGAACTTAAATAAAAACAGTCACAACCAGGGTCCCTGCATGACACCAGACAGTCCGTACGACCAGTGAAGTTCCCGATTCGGTTAAAAGCGCATCTTAGGTAACGTCCGCGCATTTGTTCCCACAACATGAGCCCATATGGAGATACCATTTGTTGTCTATTACTTTGAGCGTTGAGGAGCGTGTGAATAATAGCGTTTCCCAGTTACACTCGAAGTAAAGTCCTTTCCAACGTACCTTTACATTTGCTAGTAGCGTTGAGTTTCGCTGATAGCCAGAGCTTCCATCAAGAGTACGTTTTTTGATACTACCCTCAAAGCGGCCTGCAGTGCATCTAAGGAAAGAGCGGAGTAATATCGCAATTACCCACAGGAAGAGTATATCCTGATTGGTTTCCCAATGGCCATTGGAACGCAGAGAAGATAAATCATTGCAATAATGCCGTTTAGAAGCACGACGAAAAGGAAAATAGCACCTATAGGCCGACATTCTGGGTTGAATAAAACCTCAGTGCAAATGCTGCAGTCAATATTTTCAAGAAAATTTATCCCAGAGCATGCAGTCCCCAATGTAGACAGGTGGTTTCGAATGTGCCATTTCACGATAACTAGGTGGTCGTACAAAGTTCCTTCTGGTGGAAACCGTACCAGGTAATCGTCCGTAGTAGTTTCAAACATTTTGCAGTGATTGTTAGCGCAAACTTCATTTACGTCATTGGCGCTGGTGTTTATAGGCACACGTTTTTCTGTGCACGTTACTTCGTACCCATGGCTGTGGTTGCTGCTGGTCCATTCATTATGGAAAGGATTATAATATAAAACAGGAACCACTTGTGCGACAAGGGTATATCCGTATGCGTAAAGTTAACGTGAAATGAATTCTCAGGGTAATTTCTACATGAGCACGGTCGCAAATTGTAAGAGATGCTTACGTTGTCCACGGATCTCCCTCGATAGAGAGCCTTCGGGCTCTCTTGTTAAGAGGGATCTCGGGCCGCTTGTCGTAGGGCCATGTGGCGCGTCCCCGGGTGGTGGATAGGGGAATTAAACGCGAACCAAATGCGACCGTGTACTGCCCAGAGACGCAGGTGGGATGCAGGGGATGGACTCCTTGCTCCTGCTGTGTCGGGTCGACGCGTTCCTTGTGCGTGGGAGCGGCATGTTCGTGCACAGTGTACAGGGATGTGTTCGTGACTGTGCGGATTGTAACTGTGTCGGCTCGGCCAAAAGCTTGCACTCGGTAGACTGGAGTACATGTAAGGCGATTCGAGGCCGCCTTAAGTCTCGCCCCGTCCCTTCGGGCAGTCTGGCTGGCTGCCCGGAGTTCTTCGCCCGCGTGACAGAGCCCGACTAGCTACCCGTGTTGTATGAAGTCAAACACAGCAGCACTAAAGGGCCTCATTCCCCTGACCCCGAAAGAGCCCCCATTTCTGCAGCGATGGGAAGGACGAGTACGGAGAGGCTGCTAAAATCTCAGGGCCTAACCAGGCTGCGCAAATTGAGAAGGACTAGGATGATGATCTGTACTTACAACGCCCGCACTCTTGCATCGGAAGCATCCGTCGAGGACCTGATGGTGCAAGCCAGGAAGATCAATTACGACGTAACTGTTCGTCGGAACATGCGACAGCAGGGGAGTAGGCGGAGTTGGTGTCCTCGTCAACACGCACTTGACCATGAACATCGATTCGTACGAGTCTCTGACAACCCGAATCGGACGTCTGCGACTGAAGCGATGTGGCTCCGTGCCAGCTTTGACTGTATTCGTCGCGTATGCCCCAACATCCGACTACGACGACGAAGAGGTCGAAGCCTTCTACGTGGAGCTGGAGAAGTTCTATAAGGAAGATCACACCTTCTACAAGGTGATCGTCGGCGACTTCAACGCCAAGATCGGACCGCGAAGGTCGCCGGAAGAACTTCACATCGGAACCCACGGTTTGGAGTGGAACGAGCAAGTTGAAAGGCTGTCTGAGTTTATCATGTCGACCAAGACCATCCATGGAAACTCACAGTTCCAGAAGCCTCCCTCTCTACGATGGACCTGGGAAGTGGCCAGTTCCACAACGAGATCGACCACATCACCTTCAATCCCAAGTATTGCCTGACCGACGTCTCCGTTGTCCCCAAGTTCTACACGGGATTGGACCACCGCCTCCTTCGCGCAAGGCTCCGCTTTTCGCGTCAAGTAGAGAAGGCCATGAGGTTTAAGAAAAGGAGTCCCAGAACGACCATCAACTGGGACCTTTACACCTCTCTTGCCGGCCTTTGGGAAGATGCCGTCATGGACAACATCGACGAGGAACACGACCGCTTCGTGCACCATCTCCACGATAGTGCTAAGGGAGCCGAGAGCTTGAAGACCACCAAGAGACGCCTGTCTCCGGAAACTCTCGAGCTTATACGCCAGCGTGGAGCAGCACGAGAGTCAGGCAACTACCAGCTGACGTCCGAGCTTGTGAAGCTATGCAGAGCGGCGATAAAGGAAGATCTCAAGGAGAGAAGGGCAGAAGTGTTGGCTGAAGCAGCAGAGGCAGGACAATCCACAATGCCTGCCGGAACTTCGCCAACTTCAAGACCAAGGTGGCCGCTTTCCAACATCCTGACAGAACCGTCACCTCTTCCAGAAGGACAATGGAGAAGGTCATCCACGACTTCTACTCCGATCTCTCCGATAGCCACGTCCACCTGCCCCCATGCCACCTTCCGCAGGATGGATACGTCGTTCCCTCTGTTCTCCCTTCCGAGATCCGACACGCCATCTCGTCGGTGAAGAAGCGTACAGCACCCGGTCTAGACCCGAACACCTGAAGAATCTCCCGCCAACGCTCATCAACACCTTGGCGCGGCTCTTCACACGCTGCCTGTCGGAATGCAAGGTTCCATCTCAGTGGAAGACCAGCAATACCGTCTTGCTGTACAAGAAAGGAGACGTGCACGACATTGGCAACTATGGCCCGATCTAGGATCAGCAGAACGCTGGACGAAGGACAGCTATGCGAACAAGTAGGATTTCGGAGAGGATTCAGCACGATCGACCACATTCGCACCATTACGAAGCTCATCGAAGTGTCGCGAGAGTACAAGCTGCCGCTGTGCCTTGGTTCATCGACCTGAAGAAGGTATTCGACTCCGTCGAAACTGAAGCGGTCATCAACGCCCTGCTCACTCAGGGGGTTCCTACTCAGTACATCAGAGTCGAGTCCTTCGAGAGCTATACAATGGACTCACGACCAAGATCTCACCATTCTACAACGACATCGTCATCGATGTGAGGAGAGGGGTACGGCAAGGGATATTCCTGATGCTCTTCGGCGCCACCCTCGAAAACGTCATGCGCGAACTAGAATGGGAAGACATGGGAGTGAAGGTCGACGGCCAGCAGCTGCACCATCTTCGTTTCGCTGACGACATTGTGCTCATAAGACCGAGCATCAGCCAGGCGGAGCGAATGCTGGCCGACTTCGACCATGTATGTGGGAACGTTGGACTGCAGCTGATTCTTACGAAGACGATGTTCATGAGAAACGGAGAAGTTTTTGATGCCCCATTCTCGCTCAACGGATGAACATCTCCGAATGTTCCAGCTACGTGTATCTGGGTCGCGAAGTCAATATGGCCAACGACCTAGCGCCGGAGCTGAGCAGGAGGAAACGAGCGGCTTGGGGAGCTTTCAAGAGCGTCGAAGAAGCCGCGAAGAAGACAAAGAACGTCCGACTCCGTTCCCACCTATTCGACTCTACCGTTCTTCCTGCCCTAACATACGCCTCAGAGACCTGGGCTATAGGAAAGCAGGATGAACACGCGATCAGCGTCGCGCAGCGTGGAATCGAGAGGACGATGCTCGGAGTGACACGACTCACGCAAGTGAGAGAAGGCCTCCGGAGTTCCGAGCTTCGCCAACGTTCGAAGATCAGAGACGCTGTCGCGTGGGCCAAGTTGTCGAAAATTAGGTGGGCCGGCCACGTAATGCGCTTCGGAGACGCCCGATGGACGAGAGCCGTTGCCGACTGGATTCCGCGGGATGTCGAGAGAACACCGGGATGCCCACCAACGCGTTGGTCGGACTTTTTCGTGAAAGACCTGAGCGACCGATATGACGCTCTTCGTGTCCCTCGAGCGAGGAGGATCCATTGGAGCACTCTGGCACGCGACAGGGACGAATGGAGACGCTGCTGGCGCCCGCTCCAGCAAGTCGAAGAGCAACGGGACGACAGGTGATACAGGTGATACTTACGTTGTCGCTCTGAGCTTGAGGAGCTCACTCTAAGTTATCCTCGTCAGGCGGTGTTTCTTGATCGTGATCAAGTTCCAACGGTACGATGAAATTGACGGGCGCCTAATTTTTCGTCTTGTTGATGTGACTAACTCGACCTCGCAAATTTGCCCATCATAGCCATTATGGGTTTCTGTAATAGTGGCCAGTTCCATTCGTTCCGTGGTCGTACAGGCTCATAAAGAAGAACGACTGTGTCAACTTTGTGAATAACTTGGTGACATCCTTTAGAGGTGATAAACTTCTTATGTCTTTCACGTAAGCTAGTCAGCTAGTTACGCTGTCAGAACTTCCAGAAGCGATCCGTAATTTCACACGATGATTTAAGCGATTCTTCTGCGTCCCTCTTTGTTGTGAGAGTGGTTCATACCTCTGGCGGTAAGTAATCGGGATCGTCCATCCAAAAGAACATTAGCAGTGGCTTTAGTGTTTATAAATAGGCTCCTCAAAAGGCTACGAGAACCCCGCAGGAAATTAGATCTTGACAACATTCCCGAGTTGAGGAACATTCCGGAGCAGGGTCAAGCGTGGGGTTCGATTTTTGCTGAAAATTTACGACCCCCCTTCCTCCGAAGCGGAATTCGTACGACCCCCTCCCTCTCTCTTCCACTGTTCTATTTCTTGTATTCCTTGATTTTTTCAAGGTTTCTTGTGCAGTTTGAACTCTTTAATAGATTCTTCTTTTCAGGTGCGGCTTCGACACTGAAGAGGACAATGAAACGAGTTCCCTGAACAATAATACTTTGATGGCACAATAAAGCTGAATACTATTTTTCGACACTTTAAAATAAAGATTTTCTGGTAGCAGTCTTCCAATCACCACTGTTTAATTTGTGCAGGTGTTTTTTTTTTTCAGGACATCATGGTCACGACACATTTTTCTACCTGAAGGAGCGACGTCTGCATCTGAAATTGTGCTCTGAAATAGTATTATATAAAATTTTGAGTGTTACCTTCTGATGAAGAATTAAGTGCTTCTCTTGGATTTTTTTGAAACGCTCATCGAATCGACTACGGAGCGGCAAACGAATGGTGGACGATGGAATTCCCATAAAAATAATGTTCTGCCATCTTAAGGAAACACCATAAAAAATCAAAATGAAGCCTACAAAAATCCAAGCCCTGGGCATCGTCCAACAAAAAAAAACAAGCTTTTCCGCAACGATGACGGAGCTTCAAAGACGATATGTTTAGAATGGATCGTATACAAAAACCTCTTTTTTCATGAAAAAATTATTTTTCTAAATATCGACACACTAATCACATGGAAGATATTACTTTTAGAACCTGCCATTTAAAGCATAGAAAACACATCTACTTAAGCTTTATGAATTTTCCAGAAGCCCCAAAAAAATCTCCGAGTTACGGCAGTTTACGTGCGGCTACTGCGTTCTCTGACATGATCGATCGCAATTGAAATATGGATGGACTCCTCGCTAGAAATTTTTTTCTGCTTTCTGAAGGACAGGACGACAGAGAGTAGAATTGTACCACACAGAATTTTAAGTCGTGCTTAAAATACAGTAAAAACTAAGCTTCTCCGCTGCGATGAAGGTATGATGAGGATGGATCGCATACAAAATTCTCATTTTTCATGAAAATATTATTTTTTAGACGAAGCATATCACCCATACGGATAAAATCCAGCCACAAGAATCTCGAAGTCCTGATTAATTCATTGTGAAAAAATCGTGATTTTCTGGATAGAACAGGTTGAATCGACCTCTCGTCGACTTTGCACCAACGTCATCGGAGCATAAAATTGAACGTTCACAAAAAGGTTCATAACTCGGTAAGTTTTTCGAATTTTGAAAATTCTTTCAGCTTTTCATAAATTAGATAAAACGCCCTTTCTCATAGTGTAAAAACCGTTTTCCAAAGAAGGAGTCAAGTCCGTCCTTCGGTTGCCATTCCGTCATCGATTCGAAGAGCGCTTCAAAAATCTTGTAGGGAAAGCACTTAGGTCGTCCTCAGTAATTAACACTTGAAGTTTTATAGAGTGCAATTCTGGGAGTAGATGTCGCTCATCAGGCAGAAAACTACCGTGTCCATGACGTCCTGGGAAAACCTGAAAAAAATGAAAATCTCTCAATGACTAAATCTGCAGACGGGAAATCTTTTTTTCACTGCACAGTAATCGGCATTAAAATTTTTTTGATATTCAACCCTATTTTTTAACTCCAGGAAATGCAAGTGCATGTACATCTTCGCATTGTCGTAGTCACACCTGGAAAAACAACTTATTAATAGATGCAAACATCATCTAAAAACCTGAATTTGGAGAGAGTCCTGTGCCAAAACCGAGAGGGTACGACCCCCCCCCTCCAGTCGCGGCTACAGTACGACCCCCACTTCGATTCCCAGACCTCAGGCTTGACCCTGTTCCGGAGTCTTTCGACGCAATCGGTGGGCGAGCAATACGCACATCCTGAATGACACTAATCAAAAAGCATCAGTCTTTGTACAATACCGGCCTTAACTTCTGGTCTTTAGGCGGAAAAAGCGAAAAAAAAACGCCTTTCACGCCTTTCCCGCCGCTTTTCTGTAGCGCTCTTCAAATTGAGCGCATTGTAAATTGAAGCACATATTCGTTATCAGCACCGAGCCCTCTTCCCAATGAGCTGCAAAGCGCCTGGCGGGCGCCTGAAAAATACTTCGTTGACCTAATTTCTGCCTGGCGCGGCTGACCCCTCCCCTCGACCCCTAGATAATTACACCCACAGCTCCTGAGTAGCTAATGAAGGACCAAAAGTTAAGGCCGGTATTGTACTTTTAGATAGCTTTTTTAAAAGTTTATTGGTCTCTAGCCTTATACATCTTCGGTTATTTAAGGTTCATATATGTTCAGAAGAGCGCTGAGCACAGTCGCAGATTCATTGTTCTGGTCCGGACTAGACCAACCAAATCTTCCATACCTCCGAAGCACTCAATTTGTACAGGATTATCTAGAAACGAAGAAGCACTGATGTTCATGTTCATTGTTCATCGGCTAAACTTTGCGAGTCACTGAAGATGAACTAAGTCATAAAAAACATACATGGCGGTGCCCATGAATCTTTTGTTAGATGCGCCATGCATTCGACTTCCACTCAATATTTTGGAGCACATTTAAATATGCAGTTCACCCATCGATGTGATTCAGTATTCTACACTTCTCATGAAAGTATGGCTCACGTTCATGGACCCTGGAAGGGAGCGTTAAAGTATTAAAGTAAAAGTAAGCTCAATATCTCTAAAGCATACATCTGCTTAAAAAAACGGAGTGATAGTTCAAGATAAGAGTCGAAGTATAGACTGAAGAAAGGCCTATAACAATCTTTATGAACTTGAAAACGTTGAAAGGCTATTTTGAAAATTGAAACCTAGAAGACGCTTAATTGCCCGACTGTAATTATTTGATCATATTCTTTTAGAGCATAATATAGCAGAAAATTATTCCCAAAATCTGAACATGAAATCTGATCACTTTCAAATATCTGGATTCAGTTCGTCGAGCACGGATGGATGGAAGTCCAAGCGGTATCCGAACCAAGAACCTCAATTCGAAATGCACGCAATAACTAGCGCCTCCACTCAATACGCCGATGACGGACGGCTTTTCTGAATTATTTCTTGGGATCCTACTTGAATTCCATTGCAATGAACAGGAAATGCAGCGCATTAGCACTCTCCAAGTAAAAATGCCTTGTAACTACGTCACTTTTCAATAGAAATATGATTAAAATACGATTCAGATATAGATAATCAAACTACTTTACTACTGAGCGCGTGTTGCGCAGTCTGAGGTGGCGCGTGCTGTTCCGCGCAGCAGATTCCACGTTCTTTGTTTGAACTACTTGCCCAGGGCGAGCAAGCCCTCCATTCTTCTGGGCTCGGTGACTTATATGGAAGCGATAGAACACTGACTTCCATCGGCTGCCAACCAAAATTCTTTCCATAGGCCAAATATTCATTATAACTGCCTTCACAACATGCAGTGGGAGTTGAATGCTTGCCACACCCCAAAAAGCGTCACTCAATGCGATTGCGAAATGCGCCACGCATTCCATTATTTGATTAAAATTCCAGTCGGTGTTTACGGGAAGATCGACGGTCCGAGTTAGAACTTAAAGCTTTCTCTGACGTGATGTCTTGGTGGCGACTTCAACGCGTACTTGACCTATACAACGACTTGCGAATTCTAGCCGATAGAGCATTTGTAATGCTGCTTAAATTATAGGACATGGATCAAGCTGTGCAAATCTTGGCAGGGTTCACCAGCGAGTTTATCACTGTCTCGAATCTACCTGGCTGTCGCTGTTGGCAGACGGAATTAATCAATAGATTTTTTAGGGAGACGCCACGCATTCCACTCAGGGTCAAGCCTGAGGTCCGGGAATCGAAGAGGGGGGGGGGGGTCGTACTGTAGCCTCAACTGGAGGGGGTCGTACTCTCTCGGTCATGGCAGAGGACCCTCTCCAAATTCAGGTTTTTAGATGATGTTTGCATATATTAATAAGTTTTTTTTCAGGTATGACTACGACAATGCGAAGATATACAAGCACTTGCGTTTCCTGACTGAAGTTAAAAAAATAGGATTGAATATCAA
The DNA here is from genome assembly GCA_947396885.1 of Heligmosomoides polygyrus polygyrus. Classification (NCBI taxonomy): domain Eukaryota; kingdom Metazoa; phylum Nematoda; class Chromadorea; order Rhabditida; family Heligmosomidae; genus Heligmosomoides; species Heligmosomoides polygyrus. Next base: position 45,376,581 of record OX377204.1, read on the forward strand.
AAAATTTTTAATGCCGATTACTGTGCAGTGAAAAATAAAGATTTCCCGTCTGCAGATTTAGAGTCAATGAGAGATTTTCATTTTTTTTCAGGTTTTCCCAGGACGTCATGGACACGGTAGTTTTCTGCCTGATGAGCGACATCTACTCCCAGAATTGCACTCTATAAAATTTCAAGTGTTAATTACTGAGGACGACCTAAGTAATGATTCTCTGAAACGATATTCTATATGATCAGACGTCTCGATTTACCGAAAAAATATCGACACACTAATCACATGGAAGATGTTACTTTTAGAACCTGCCTTTTAAAGCATAGAAAACACATCTACTAAACTTTATGAATTTTCCAGGAGCCCCAAAAAATCTCCGAGTTACGGCAGTTTACATGCGGCTACTGCGTTCTCTGACATGATCGATCGCAATTGAAATATGGATGGACTCCTCGCTGGAAATTTTTTCTGCCTTCTGAAGGACAGGACGACAGAGAGTAGAATTGTACCACACAGAATTTTAAGTCGTGCTTAAAATACAGTAAAAACTAAGCTTCTCCGCTGCGATGAAGGTATGATGAGGATGGATCGCATACAAAATTCTCATTTTTCATGAAAATATTATTTTTTAGACGAAGCATATCACCCATACGGATAAAATCCAGCCACAAGAATTTCGAAGTCCTGATTAATTCACTGTGAAAAATCGTGATTTTCTGGATAGAACAGGTTGAATCGACCTCTCGTCGACTTTGCACCAACGTCATCGGAGCATAAAATTGAACGTTCACAAAAAGGTTCATAACTCGGTAAGTTTTTCGAATTTTGAAAATTCTCTCAGCTTTTCATAAAGAAGATAAAACGCCTTTTCTCATAGTGTAAAAATGATTTTCCTAAAAAGGAGTCGTCACACGTGGCGGTTGGTTCGATTTTTGATCGAAAAAATTGAAGCGGCTTCACAAAAATATTCATAACTCGAAGTTTCAAAATATCGCTAGCTTTTCAGAAACTAAAAGAAGAGCCCTTTTTCGCTATATAGAAATCAGTTTCCAAAAATTCGGTCTTTATGCGGGGACGGGGGGGGGGTACGATTTCGGGTCCATTTCGCAAAAATGCGTACCGAAAATCGAACCACCCCCCCCCCCGCCCCGCATGAAGACCCCTTTCATGGAATTAGATTTTTATATGATAAGAAAGCATACTTGCTCTATTTCTCGATGGCCGAGAGGGATTTTTGATTTTCGGAAAAATAGCCGAGATATGATCAATTTTCAGAAGTCGTGAACTCATTCCTTCACCGTCGTCATCGGAGTGACTTCACATAAATCTTCATAACTCAGCTAATTTTCGAAGCTCAAAAATCCCGCTGGGCCGTCATAAAAGGATAAGGATAAAGGACGGCGTTACTCAATCCCTTTTGGGATGCGCCAGCGCATTCTACTTCTACGGGATGTCGTGGAGGCGATATGAATGCGTATTTGGCCATACAATGACTTGCGGTGGCCAGCCGACGAACAAGTCAGTGCTTTATCCTTCCCAGACAAGTCTGGTACCAATTCACCGACCCCGGAGGGATGGAAGGCTTGGTTGGCCTGGGCGGGAAATCCGAACCTGGTATCGGGTGCACGCGACAGTCGCGCCTCCGCCGACTGCGCTACACACGCCCAGGGGGGGGGGGCCGTCATAAAATAGAGAAAATATGCTTTGTAAATATGTAACAATCAATTCTTAAGAAAGGGGTCTTCATGCGGGGCGGGGGGTGGTTCGATTTCTGGTCGATTTTCGGCAAAAATCGACAATAAAACGAACCGCATCCGCCCCGCATGAAGACCCCTTTTTATAAAGCGTTTTTGTAATCATAAAGAAGCGCTTTTCCTCTACTTTTTGACGAGCTAGCGGGACTAGCTGAGATATGAATATTTTAGTGTTATCACTTCGATGACGACGGTGAAGGGTCAATCCGTGATTCAGTTCACGACTTCCGAAAATTGATCATATCTCGGCCATTTTTCCGAAAATCCAAAAATACAGCAAGTATGCTTTCTTACCATATAAAAACTATTTCCATGAAAGGGGCCTTCATGCGTGGCGGGGGGGTTCGATTTTCGGTGCGTATTTTTGCGAAATGGACCCGAAATCGTACCCCCCCCCCCGCCCCGCATAAAGACCGAATTTTTGGAAACTGATTTCTATATAGCGAAAAAGGGCTCTTCTTTTAGTTTCTGAAAAGCTAGCGGCATTTTGAAACTTCGAGTTATGAATATTTTTGTGAAGCCGCTTCAATTTTTTCGCTCGAAAATCGAACCAACCGCCACGTGTGACGACTCCTTTTTAGGAAAATCATTTTTACACTATGAGAAAGGGCGTTTTATCTTCTTCATGAAAAGCTGAGAGAATTTTCAAAATTCGAAAAACTTACCGAGTTATGAACCTTTTTGTAAACGTTCAATTTTATGCTCCGATGACGTTGGCGCAAAGTCGACCAGAGGTCGATTCAACCTATTCCATGCAGAAAATCACGATTTTTTCACAGTGAATTAATCAGGACTTCCAGATTCGTGTGGCTGATTTTATCCGTAGGGTATATGCTTCGGCTAAACAATAATATTTCCATGAAAAATGAGAATTTTGTAGGCGATCCATCCTCAGCGGAGATTCATCGCAGCGGAGAAGCTTAGTTTTTACTGTATTTTAAGCATGACTTAAAATTTTATATGGTACAATTCTACTCTCTGTCGTCCTGTCCTTCAAAGGGCAGAAAAAAATTTTTCCAGCGAGGAGTCCATCCATATTTCAATTGCGATCGATCATGTCAGAGAACGCAGTAGCCGCATGTAAACTGCCGTAACTCGGAGATTTTTTGGGGCTCCTTGAAAATTCATAAAGCTTAAGTAGATGTGTTTTCTATGCTTTAAATGGTAGGTTCTAAAAGTAACACCTTCCATGTGATTAGTGTGTCGATATTTAGAAAAATAATTTTTTCATGAAAAACGAGGTTTTTGCATACGATCCATTCTGATCATATCGTCATTGCAGCTTCGTCATCTTTAAAGAGAAGCTTGTTTTTTTTGTTAGACGATGCCCAGAGCTTGGATTTTTGTGGGCTTCATTTTGATTTTTTATGGTGTTTCTTTAAGGTGGCAGAACATTATTTTTATGGGAATTCCATCGCCCACCATTCCTTTCCCCTCCGTAGTCGATTCGATGAGCGCTTCAAAAAAATCCAGGAGAAGCACTTAATTCTTCATCAGAAGGTAACACTCAAAATTTTATATAATACTATTTCAGAGCACAATTTCAGATGCAGACGTCGCTCCTTCTGGTAGAAAAATGTGTCGTGACCATAATGTCCTGAAAAAAATACCTGCACAAATTAAACAGTGGTGATTGGAAGACTGCTGCCAGAAAATCTTTATTTTAAAGTGTCGAAAAATAGTGTTCAGCTTTATTGTGCTATCAAAGTATTATTGTTCAGTGACCTCTTTTCATTGTTATATTGTGTCGAAGCCGCTCCTGAAAATAAGAACCTATTGAAGGGTTCAAAATGCACATAAAACCTTGAAGAAATCAAGATAAATAAGGAATGAAACAGTGGAAGAAGGAGGGAGGGGGTCGTACGAATTCCGCTTCGGGGGTGGGGGTCGTAAATTTTCAGCAAAAATCGAACCCCACGCTTGACCCTGATTCCACTTCAACAGGATGCAGTGTTGCGATCGGCGGCCCCGCAGGTAGAGGCAAGCCCTGCGCACGAAGCCCCCTCTCGCCCCACGGAACACCCAAGGATCGCCAAGGGGACACCCGAACCCGTGGGGGGACGAGGCCTTAGGTTCCTAGCCCTGGCCCGGCGTATTGATCGTATTGACACGTATTGGTAATGACTCCAGCGAGGACTCCCGTGCCTCACCGTCTCCCGGCTCGCCCCTCCAGCCGTCTCCTCCTTGCGGACAAGGGAGGAACCCGGGACCCCTGGAGGGCAAGGCACAACCCCGACGACAACACGATATGCCAAGAAGACTGGCCAAGAAGATAGGAAACGGGACGTATTGACAGTGACTCACCCTCCTCCTCCGTCTTCACAGTACACCTGATAGTTGTAGCAGTTTATCTCGAATACGAATAGAATACAGAACGAATAGTAGAGGATGGGAATAGCAGTAGAAGGTCCTTCGGTGTCGGTAGGCTGAATTAGTTCCCGAGGACGCGAGGGTGAGCGTAGTGCTCACCAGACCTCGCGGCCTCTCTCCTGGTGCCGCTTCCGTCCGGCGTGCGTAGTGGGGAGCAGCGTCGAGGCCTCACGGCGGCCATCCGGGATGGTGGACGACGGATGAGGTCGGCAGACCTCGTCGCGGGAGCACAGGACGTCGAATGCGATGCGCGCCCGTCGAGAGGAGGCGGCGCGCGCCGATCGATGGTGAGTCACCTGTTTTCCCATGCTCCCAGGCCGATCGATGGTACCTCATCGGCAAGCCGCCGTGAGAAACAGCGCGCCCGGGCCAGCCACGGACCGCGGAGCGATCGCAGTCACGACATGCAGTTTGAAAGCGTATGTGGCCAATAGAATGACTTGCAATGGCCAGCCGATGGACAATCCTGTGTCCTGTGTTTTTAATACAACCCTGGTACCTATTTACCCCAGAAAAAATAGGTTTATCTCAGAACGGTTTGGTTGAGTGCGTAACTCATCTCATTCCTAGTGAATATGTTTATTGTGAAAAAATCAGGCAACATTCAAACAGAGGTGGACGTTCTGAGATGTAAAATAAGGAAGATGATAGGTGTACTATGAAAGATGATAAACGAATAATTGGGAAACTGAAGTCGTGAGCTTTGAGGGCGTCATGAAAGGGGAGCGAATTCAGGTAGTCTTTTTGGAATGCGCCGCACATCCAGCCATTGTAAAAGCGTAAATACGAAATGGAAAATACAAGTATATTAAGTAAAGGAAGAGGTCGCAGCTACTCAGACCTTGTTCGGTGTACGCCATTCTACTCCAGCCTCGTTTGGAAGGATCAACGCGCCGGGGCTCTGGAGGTGTGAAGACTCTAGTTAGGCGGTTTACGACGCCCTCAGATGGCGCGAGGGGTCACACAGGCAGGAGAGTGGACTGGCTCCGGAACTAATCTAGGTCCCGACCAGGGCTATACGACACTTCACTCGTAATAAACCGGTACAAACGAACGAAAATTTGAAATCGAACCACCCTTTCAATCAGAATTAGCTGGGGAATGCTCTCATAGACTATTTTTCCATTTTTGAACAATTTTTCAATTGACATTCAGTTTGCGTTTGGGGTAAGTTTGCTTCGCAAGTGCGCGGCCAAAATGTCTTCCAACCTAGCCGAAATCTCACCCTTGGAGGACGATAAGGTGTTTTCATAATCCTCCAAATATCAATGTTTCTTTCTTCAAAGAAACGATTTTGTGACCATTTTAATCATGCGAAAAGTGTGCGGCTAACTGCAAAGAAGTGTATGTAGAGCAACTTTGACGGCGTGTAATTGCTAGCAATTTCAACCCGAAAGGTTCCACTTTTGCAGCTTGATTTCCACTGTCGCCTTCAACGGGTCAAACGAGGAAAAACGCTCACAAGCTTGGAATGTTGAAATTAGGGTTCTCCAAAATGGAGACATTTTCTGAAAATAACAGCAATTAAATTATCGGATCCTTCAAGAAAGTACGACATTGTGATCGTGAAATGCCTGGGAATTCAGAGGACTATGTGTTGCTATATATAAAGTAGAAAATAGGCTTTATTAGGCCGAATCTCTTCCTTCATTAGCTACTTGGGAGCTGTGGGTGTAATTATCTCCTGCGATGGCAGGGATCAGCCGCGCCATGCAGAAATTAGGTCACTGAAGTATTTTTCAGGCGCCCGCTAGGCGCTTTGCAGCTCAGCGGGAAGAGGGCTCGGTCCTGATAGCGAATATGTGCTTCAATTTACAATGCGCTCAATTTGTAGAGCGCTACAGAATCGCGCCTATTTCAAGACCAAGACCAGGAATTTGGCGCTCAAGAGGGAGTATAGGCAAATGTGCACTTCATCAGGACGCCAAGATCCGATCTTCATATACCCGAAAACACCGCTGACTGAGCTCATCGTGCAAGAAGCCCACGGTACTTATCACCAAAGAATCGATCAAACGATTGCTACAGTGCAGGGCCAGTATTGGAATCCTAAAGTTCGTCAACAGACGCTACGTCCGCTATGAAACATTGTGTGCAGTGTCGAAAATTCAATGGACTTCCTTACGCATATCCGACGAGTCACGACCTACCTGATAGTCGTGTTTTACGCAGCTACGTTTCCGAACGTATAAGGAAAGGAAAAGCATATAAGGAAAAGTGAAATCCTAAACAAGGCGACCACTGGAGCTGAAATTGGACTCCGCAATAGCACAGTTTTTATTTAATGCTTGTTCAAGAAATCAAGCCTTCCCAAGCCATCCTCCTAAAACAAAGATTTTTAACCTGAAGTGAATGATGTCTAGAGCTGAGATGTAGCTTTAGAAAACGATATTCTATATTTCATATATATTCCAAAATCAAACCCTTCCTAAGCGATCTTCCTTGCGATCAGTTGGGGTCATGCTCAAATTTTTTCTTTCTAAAAATAAAGAAAAGAAGCAAAAAGAAAAGGAAACAAAAAATTTTACGCCAGAAGGAAACGATGTCTAGTGCTGAGATGTAGCTTTACAAAGGTCCAATCTCTGGTTGATGCATAATAAAAAATGCAGTTCATCTGGAGCTGTTTTCGGTGAATCAAAAAGGAAGGATCTCTCATCGGCCGCTCGTAGATGTGATTGGAAGGTGCAATACTTGTAGCTTTTTCAAACGCTCGTAACAGTTTCGGTTGTGAGAAATATGCAAATGCGGGTAGCATTCAGAAAACTAGAAGAAATTTTGTTTTCGATGATCACTAAACCGCTCGTTAGAAGAGGCATCTTCATGGGCTGCCCTGAAGGTGCGATTTTTCTGCGATTTTTGACAAAAATTGCAGAGAAATCGCAGCCCCCCCCCCGCCGGGCATGAAGAGGGCTTTTGAGGAGCGATTTTGTAATCATCAGAAAGGGCATTTTCTATAATTTTATGAAAGCCGCCTACATTTGCACATCTCTCAAGAGTAAGTGAGTTATGATCGTTTAAGTTCCGGCTGATGCGCAAGACCTCTTCTTACTGCGAGGTCGCAGATTGCAGATACCCGCACCTAAACGATAATAACTCGCTCAATTTTGGGGGTTGTGCGAATGCGAGCGGCATCCAGAAAACAAGAGGAAATGCTGTTTGTGGGGATCGCAAAACCGCTTGTCAAGAAAGGCATCTTCGTGCGCGGCCGGGTGGCTGCGATCTTCGGCAAGTATTTCCGCAAAAGTCGCAGAGAAATCGCACCGCCTCCCCGGGCGCTCATGGAGACCATTTTTCAAAATTTGATCTTGAAACCGTAAGATAGAGAGTTTGCAGTTTTCTGAGCGCTCTTCGAGTTTGCATAACTGTTAAAGGTTAAAGGTAAGCGAGTTATGTCCGTTCTTGTAATGATCGACTAGAACATCCATCCCTCCGAGGGAACGGCGATGGTAGCAAAGGTCGTGTTATTCGTTTTTGTACTGCGGTGTAGTAAACTCATGAATCCGGTCTCTAGACATCCATTCTTATGCCCTGAAAACTAGCGAAAATAAAAAGGAATGAAACAAACAAAACTCTTATGGAGTGAATCTTGTACAAAAAATTTCAAACGTAAGCAGAAGAAAGGAGTTGTCGTTGAGGATCATTTCCTTTTTTGGCCTTCCACTTTTTTGGGCCTATAGATTGACGAAAATCAAAGTGGAAAGAAGCGATTTTTTGGTATAGCAAATCATTCTCTTCTCCCAATTCTCCCACTGAATTCCCTAAAACAATCTTTTCAATCGCTACCTCTCACAATCGGAGAGGACTTCTTGATTCCCTCTTGTCGCTCTTGTCCATGCAAAGCCAAGGTGGTGTTTCAATTCTAAAATAGCTGAGGTGCTTGGTGAAGTAGAGCGCAAACTGGAACCTGAGTTCCACTTTAAGGCCTCTAAAGACGACGGGAAGTCGAGACGTCAGGTCGCAGTAATAAAGATCCGCCGAAAACATCGAGTTGCACAACATACCGAGAAACTAGCTATTTCTAGTTCCTGGCTACAAACTCTGCTTTGCTTACTTCGTCTACTAAACGCTCCCCGCATAATTTCATCGACCTCACCATTCAGAAGCAATGGCGACGGCGACAATACGTATGCTGGCCTCTCACCAGATGTAATTGTAAACGCATTTGAAATTTTTTTTCTCGTACACGGATTAAGCTAGAGCAATTGGCGTAGGTCTTCTGTAGCAGTCGCACAATTTTCGGTGTAAAATGTTCTGATTCCATGCCCTCCAAAGAGCTGGCGAGTAGACACTATCGAGAGCTGCACAGAAATCTGTAAATACGATGATCATCCGTTTACTATATCGCATGCGTATTTGTCTGAGCGAAAATCTGATCCCAGCAGCCTCTTCCTGGACGAAAGCCGGCTTGCTCTTCTCTGGCTGTGCATTCACGTTACCTTTGCGGCCTTACTTGAAGTACTCTTCTGAACACTTTTCCTGTGGTAGAAGGGGGCATATTTATTCAGAGTTTTTGCAGTCACAGCTGTCGCGTTTTTCAGAACTTGCACGACAATGCCCTGTTTTCATGCCGCCGGAATGGATGTACATTCTCTCGAAGGGTCCTTCCATCGTTGGAGGCGCACTTCAAATGATTTTGTAAAGCTTTCATTAGCCTTTCTAATATCATCGTTAGTCGGCTCAATGTGGCCAGTAATGCAGCTCATCGTAGCGTAAAGAGTTCGAAATCCGTTTCTGCACTCGCTGGAGTACAGCACACATCTTTCTAGTGTATGCACCAATAGAGATCACTCCAGATGACGCAAAAGACGACTTCTACAACAACCTACAGACGGCTATTGTCCCAAAACAGATGTGATATTTCTTGCTGGAAATTTTAACGCTCGTATTAGAAGGCATTGCAACGGTTGGAAAGAGGTACTTAGACGACACGTTAAAACGACGATGGCGTCCGGCTCCTGACATTTGCTGCCGGCGCAGATGGATTGTTAATCGGGAAACCATCTTCCAACATAGACAGAGGCATCAACTAACGTGGCGTGCGCCAAATGGTAGCGACTCTGCACTTCTGAGCTGCGTCTTCGTCAACAGGAGATTTGGAACATCTATCGGCGACGTAGAAGTAAAACGTAGTGCTGACTTTGGGCCCAATCACAACGTCGTGTGGGCCAGAACACGGCTCAGACCAAACACCAACACATACTCAGCCGTTTAGACGCTGCACAGGATTTTTCAAGTGACAGTGAGTGTTCTCTGAACCAGAGAAGGCGTGCTTTTGTTAGTGTGTTATTAGGTCGTTCCATATGCAAGGCTGATTATAACTGAAAACTTAGACAGATCACAACTTTGCTTGAAAGCAATTTTATTAATCGAAATAAGCTCTATTACAATTATTACGCTTTTTCTAACGCGACAAGAGCTTAGATATTCCATTTTTATGAAAATCACAACTTCACGAAATAGTAAAAAATGAGATGTCATTTTCGACATCATTTTGATTGCAAAATTTTTTATCCTTCACATGACGATCTAATTGGTTGAAAAATTATAGTCGATGGGGAAAAATCTGGCGAATATGCTGGATGCAGCAGAGTTTTGCATCCCATGCTCGCATTTTCAAAGGAGACTACACTGTGACGTCGGAGGTGGTTCAACTGAGAAGCGAGGTGTGCGGATCCCGCAAATTAATCTAAACGACATCGATACACTCTTTCCCTCATGAGTGCCTGTCACCTGGAAATCAAAGGTCTGCTGAAGGTTTTCTAGAAACTAATACCAACAATGTCCGCCGACGGTCGAGTGGTGATCCATCTGCTCACGCTGAAGTGTGGCCCACCTTTATACAAGGAATCTTCGAGGAAAGAAATCAAGCTGGCCGAACGAATGCCCAGCATACTCAAGGACTTCGAAGCACGTCAACGTGAAGTTGACGAAGACGAACAGCTGGAAGTGGTGGAAGAAGAAGAGGAAGATTGGGATCCGCAAGATGAACTGATGGACGTGGAGAGGCCAGCAAGCAGTGGCATATGCCAACGTTTTCGTGTGGAACTTTTTTTTCGGAGTAAAGGGTACATCTTCAATTGGATTTCGGTTGCGTGTTCATAACCATGGAGGAAGACACCGCCGTTCACTACACAGGCACTTTGTACCTGTGTATCACTGGTACTGGACATTTATCACCATGTCGAATACCACAGCGTACAGCTGGAAAAATGCGCAGAAAACGTCTGGAACTGATATAGACGTCAGAATCCTCAAATCTCAACCAATCTGTTGAAATGCAAAAATGCAGCAGCGCAGAGTAACCAAGCCCCTGACCTCCCTCGCACGAGTCAACCCACCACCCACCTGCGCTCCGAGCCACTGGGTGCATACGCATCGCGGGCGTACAAGACCCCCAAACGCGTGCTGAGACCACTGTGACCCCCTACTCCTTGGGTTTAGCGGTTTGGCAAAAAATAAACACATTTTCAACCAATTGAGGGGTGAGGATTTTCCCTATATGACTCGCTCCCCCGTTCAGACATACGCTTCAGACGTGTCCCTTGTTAGTTTCGGCATCTCCTTGGAATTCTTATTCTTGTCCAACCGTTGTGCAGAGCGACGGCGATTGCCATAGAGAATCCACTTCTGTCCCATGCCACGATCCAGTCTATAAAATGCTTTAAAAAAGCCATTAGATTTTGCAGCCTTAACGGAACGCAGGTGATGTGGCACTTCAGCATCTGCCCGGCCGTCAGTGCGTGCGGAATCCATTTATCCCATTTCTTTATTTTCCCAATCGCATTTAAGTGGCGACTGATAGTCCTGCAGTCTAAGCCGAAATGCTGTGCTAGTTCTTGCACAGTTAGGATCCGCTTCCACCATGGCTTTGAGTTGGTCGTCGTTGAGTAGTGATGGCAGCCTACCTCGCTCTAAATATTCGAGACATTCATCTCCAGATCGAAACCTTTTTGAACCAGTGGCGAATTTTGCGTTCTACAGCGAAATCCTCCTCAAATGCTCAATGATGTTACGAGCTGCGGCTGCGACGTTGTGTTCTTTTTTCCATTCATATAAGTAGAGCACCCGAATATCGAATATCACATTGATTCATACTGTAAAAACGACGTCAAAAGCTGCGCAATAGGCAGTTATACTACAAAGGCCATAAATGATAATAAAGCGGAGGTTCTGCACTTTCAAAAACTATACAATGCCTAAAACGGGAACATTCGCAGGCACGAAAAATCCAGACACAAAATCCAGACGAGAAATTGAGTTAGCAAAATTCTGCCAATTCATATGCAAATAATAATAGTAATATATAGTTTCACTGTTTTAGCAGTATGTTGTACTGACTCCTTTCGTATCACTTGTTTTTGAATGATTAATATTAACCAAGAACTGTTCTTCTTTTCCTTAGGTTTTAATTCAACTTAAGTTGGAAATTGGACGCGACAGCGCATTTTTCTAGGAAGGGAGTTTCCAAAGATGTAGCACATTGTTCATTTGAAGTGTTCGAGAATAATGCCCTTTCCAACTAAAGCAATGCTGATTTCAGTTGCTTGCCCGGCGCGTCTCCTTTGGGTGTCATTGCTGTTGTAGGCAGGGATGTGTGGAATTTCCGTTTCCGTGTTCCGAATTCCAGTTTCTGACCGTTTTAGCCATTTCGCTCCGTTCTGCTTTCCACTTGTTGTGGACTGGAAACGGAAACGGTCACTGTTCAACACCAGCTTTGAATTATATAGGACGTTAATTTTCTTATCATTTGCAGATGTTAGCATCGTATTTCTGTCGCTACGCGGTAGACCACACATTCTTATTCCAGGACAACCTTTAATTTAGGTAATTCAACGGAGATTTTTCGGAACCGGAGTTCAATTTTCCTTTACCATAGAAAGTCCCTCATAGTCGTTTGCAAAATATAGCGTATGTTTCATATTTACTTATATTTGAAGAAGAACAGTTTAATATCAACGCGTTATTATTTGATCCAGCAATAGAATTCCCTATATAGAGTTGAGCCACTTCAATTGAAGGGGAGAGGCTCACAGCTTGACGTGATTGCTTGTTGGCAGCGATTCTCCTATCGAAGGTCCCTGCAAAAGAAGAAGCTGCAGAAGTCGTCCTACATTTAATTGGGTTGTTCGATAATTAATGTCGTGTTTTCGCATAGATGGCGTGAACTGTATATTCCTATGTAGTAGTGGTTGCGTGGCTTACAATATTATGCACTATTTGAAAGGCTAGACTTGTCACTAATGAAGCTCAGTTTTTTGTCGAAAACTGAGCTTCATTAGGGAAAAAAATTCGGTAAAAAATGTTGAAAATGGACCATTAAAGAAAGAGTTGTTGGCATATTATTGTTTTACTTCCGAAAAGGCAAAAATGCTCGGAAGAAATTATATGAAGTTTATGGTGAGAATTGCCTTAGGTTCAGTAAGCCATTGATAGTCGCTTTCGCTCGTGTGTTAGCTATCGAAATTACACGAAGAAATCGCCACCTATCAAAGTCACCGCCTATATATAAAAGAGTTTGTCCGTCGAGTGACAGACACGCCCCATCATCCAAAGCGGGGGCGGTCGAGTAATTTAACCTGAGTGAGATACGCCTCATCATCTACCGCGCGGGCCAAATTTGCTATTGAACGTGGGATGATGCTGCAGCGAGGAAAGCGTAGTCCTTTACTGCTTAACTCAACAGCACCTACGCGCGTTTCTGAGCGTCCAGATTCAGATGACTTTTTTTTGACCGCCGACTTCGTACCATTAGCATGAGAATACCACTAAAGGGTTATAAGTAGAAGGGGGACTTCGAGGCTGGAGAACCAACAGCGACCAGGAGTAAGTGACCTGGAAGAGGCATCGGGATGGGGGGGGGGGTCGATAGGGGAACAATGAAGCAGGGCAGGAGGTGGCACCAGGAATGATTTAGGCAATAACGAAGGACCAGTAGGAAGTTACCAATAAGGGTGAGACAGTAAGGAGAATCAACAAGGGGACTCTTTACTAGAAAGGGAGACGGATTTAGAAGATATGACACCGATGTCGCGCAATGCGCGTTCGCTCACCGTCGTCGTGTCGTAAGCGTGGGAGGTAGATCCCTCCCCATCGGGATCCTCCTTATTATTCTACCCCACTTAATTGGGGTACAATACAATACCGCCCGCGTCGCGCGGTCAAAAAGACGGTTTGCGACGGAAAAATCCGTCGCAAACCGTCGCATGCTCATAACTCCTTTAATCTTGAGTTGTTTCAGAAAAATTTACCAGGCCACCGCGATTTCGCCGTGGGTGGCCTAAAAAATAACTGCAGGAGGCTTTTGCGATTGGAGCACCTTATTTTCCAGGACGTGCATGTGACGTGCAGTGTTTTCGGAGTATCTCAAGCATGGCGTGCGTTGTCAGTGCTCTGTCATGCCTGGAATGTTCCGGGAGTGCGCCGTGCACAACGAAATAAGATCGAACCTATCAATCGAATGGGCGGAAGCATGCCCACTGGGTTTCTATCTTCGCTTGATGGAAAATGTAAAGCTTTCAAGACTATCTTGCACCGTTTGGAGAACTTTATAAGAAATTTCCAGCCGTCCTACTTAGGAGTTGCTCCAGTCAGTCCGATGAGCGTTTGGACTGCGCCGCGTGCAATGTGTATAGAGATGAACCTATCAATCGAATAATCGAATGGGTTCAACTGGTAGAGTGAGCGTTTGGGGAGTTCTATCATAAATTTTCAGCCGCCCGACTAAGGAATTGCTCTAAGGCTGTCCAGCTAGACTTCGGAGTGCGCCGTGAACAATGCATATAGAGTCGAACCTTTCAATCGAGGGGGCGTCTGCTTGAAAATTGCACGCGGGACGTGTTCGGAGCGCAATAACTCTTTTAAGTTCAAATCGTTTCGGCTGCAACTCGTGGGTCTTGTAGGCAGTAAAACGGTCGAGTAGTACGCTAATGTAGAACGGTGTAGCTTAGGAAGAGGCAATGTTACAGGAGTTCGAAAATGCAGGTGAGGCTTGTGTGACACAATTTTCGAACCACTGCGGGAAGACCCGGCTTGCAAACGGTCTTGAAATACATGAGCGAACAGAGCGCTTAAGGTACTTCACGATGACGTGCTCAGAACTCCTCAGCTTTCTAAACTGCCTTAGCCTCGGCTGCCAGTTTAAACCGGCGAAAGATAGCGGTTAGAGTTTCTTGCACTCTTACTCGCTCTGGCTTGATTGTTCGACACTCTCAGTGGAACAGTTCTGTTCACCATGAAAAGCGCTATCGAATGGTACCAATTTCGACCAATTCTGGAAAAATCGATTTTTTGACGGTTTCGCACCAAGGACGAGGCCACTCAAGGCCGCGGCAAAGGGACCATGACGTTATCGAAAATCGATATCTCCAACTGGGCCAAATTGGTTACCATTCGATAGAGCTTTTCGCGTTGAAGCTAACGGTGTTATTGAGGGTGTCGAAAACCCAAATATGGGTGAGTAAGATCGAGGAGAACATCTACCGTTATTGTGCTAAATTGCACGCGCGGGCGTGTTCTAAGCACGATAACTCTGTCATGTTTGAACCTTTCCAGTTGCAGCTTGAGGGTTTTGTAGGCAGCAAAATGTTCTAGCGCTGCGCTGAAATACAGCAATGTAGCTTATGACCGTACAAAGTTACAGCGGTGCGAAAATGCAGGTTAGCCTTGCGTAGCGAAATTTTTTCCAAATTCAGTCGACACCTGCAAGAATACGCGGTGAGCTAACGGGCTACAAATGCGCCAGCGAGCAGAACACTTAAGGTTCTTTAAGAGAATGCTTTAACAATTCCCTAGCTGATTAAACTGCCTTAGCACCAGCTGCCATTTTCGGGCGGCGGAGTTTTAGCGTTGAAGTTTCCTGCGATATGGTTCGCCCAGGTTTTGAGTGTTCGACATTCGCAGTGGTAATATTCTGTTCAGCATGGAAAGCGCTTTCGAATGATATCAATCTCGACCAATTTCAAAAAAATCGATTTTTTGACAATTTCCCATCGAGGACGGGGCGCTCCAGGCCTAGCCTGCGCGAACGATGACGTCATCGAAAATCGGTGTTTTCGAAATTGGCCGAATTTTCTCGTCCAAAAGCATCTAGGGGTTATTTGGGGCGCTGATTACGAACCCGACGTCGGTCTTTGAAAATTCTGCCGATTTCGGTAGGTTTTGGATATTCTTCTGGATAACTGAGGGTGATCGTGTCAGGGTCACCGATTTTGCCCAGACTTCGTATAGGGGCGGGGACTTATTCGGGGTGCCGAACAGGTTACCGAAGTTCATTCGGGCGATTACGGCAGGAGACCGCCAATACCGATAACTGAGGGTGACCGGTGATCCTCATCCGACCACCCTCAAACGGGTAGTAACCTACTGAAATCGGCGGAATTTTCAAAAACGGACGTCGGATTCGTAATCAGCGCCCCAAATAACCGCCTGGATGATTTTGGACGAAGTTTGCACGAGGGAATTTGGCCAATTTCGAAAACATCGGTTTTCGATGACGTCATCGTCCGCGCCGGCCCGGCCAATGGCGCCCTCGTCCTCGATGGGAAACTGTCAAAAAATCGATTTTTTGGAAATTAGTCGAGAGTTACACTTTTCGATAGAGCTTTTCGTGTTGAACAAAATGGTGTTATTGGGAGTGTCGAAAACCCAAATATGGGCGAGTAACAGGGCAGGAAACTTCAATCGCAAAGTCCGCCGCCCTAAAATGGCAGATGGGGCTAAGGCAGTTTAGGCAGCTGGGGAGTTGCGAGCTTATCGTCTTAAAGTACCTTAGGTGTTCCGTTCGCCTACGCATTTGCATGCCGTTGGCTCTCCGTGTCTTCGCGCAATGGTCGACCGAAATCGGAAAAAATTGGGTCGCACAGCCTCACCTGCATTTTCGGAGCGCTGTAATTTAGTCCATTCATGAGCAACACCGTTGTGCTTTAGAACACGTCAAGAACCTTGTACTGCCTACAATGTCCTCGAGTTGCAGCTGAAACGGTTCGAACTTGGTAGAGTTATTGCGCTACGAACTCGCCCGCGCGTGCAATTGCGAGCGGTCGCCCCACTCCATTGATAGGTTCTATACTATATGCGTTGTTCACAGCGTACACTAAAGCCTCCCTGGAACAGAGTACAGCAATTCCTGAGTAGGGCGGGCTGAAATTTCTAATCTAACCTAATTTCAAACACGGCTCTATCGTATATTTATTTATTTAATTGCACTCTAGGGTGCACTAAACTTCAACGAAGTCGACAAACAAACAAAATAACCATTAAAACCATTTTAGCAATTACAATCTGGCTACACTGATCATATGGTGACTCCCGTAGCAATGTACTCATGCTAATAATATGTATAGAAGGTTACGGGCCGAAAGAGGTGTTACTCATAGGAATATGTAAAAGCTCTTATGCATTTGTACATGCATTTTTCACGACGCACTGTCTCTTATCACTTCTTAAATCCTCTTAATTTGTATAAGCTGCCGTCAGTGTGTACACTAAAGCACCTAAAGAGTGTAAGCTTTGATGTTTAGCCCGACATTTGAACCGCTTCCGCTCGCACGATTGATAGGTTCGATCCCATATGCATTGTGTACGGCGCACTCCAAAGGCTCATCGGACAGACTGGAGCAACTCCTAAGTAGGACGGCTGGAAATTTCTTATAAAGTTCTCCAAACGGTGCAAGATAGTCTTGAAAGCTTTACATTTTCCATCAAGCGAAGATAGAAACCCAGTGGGCATGCTTCCGCCCATTCGATTGATAGGTTCGATCTTATTTCGTTGTGCACGGCGCACTCCCGGAACATTCCAGGCATGACAGAGCACTGACAACGCACGCCATGCTTGAGATACTCCGAAAACACTGCACGTCACATGCACGTCCTGGAAAATAAGGTGCTCCAATCGCAAAAGCCTCCTGCAGTTATTTTTTAGGCCACCCACGGCGAAATCGCGGTGGCCTGGTAAATTTCATATAAGGTTTTGTAGATCTCGAGGAGACGAATCGAATGGTGCCAATAATTTCTGAAACAACTCAAGATTAAAGGAGTTGTGAGCATGCGACGGTTTGCGACGGATTTTTCCGTCGCAAACCGTCTTTTTGACCGCGCGACGCGGGCGGTATTGTAGTAAGGAGGATCCCGATGGGGAGGGATCTACCTGGAAGAAGGGACCTGGAGGCGGGACCAGGGTCGGATTCATCAACGACTTACATAACTTTAACATAGAATTCACAGCGAAAAACTCAGATAACGCGGCTTATCAAGCATGGTGAGCGATAAGCCGATATGGAGATATCTGAGTTTTCCGCTGTGAATTCCCTGTTAAAGTTATGTAAGTCGTTGATGAATCCGACCCCAGGACGGGGAACCAACAAGAAGGGAGCGTAAGGGAATTCATACGGGAACAAGGAATCAGCCATAGTCTCTTCATGCCCGACACAGCGGCGACTGCGCGCGCTTCTGAGCTTCTGGGTTCAGAAGACGGGACTTCTCAGCTTTTGGATCCAGAAGACGGCCCCCTACATCGCGCAACATGCATCCTGATTCTGAATCGTGTCACCGACATCTGCCGTGAGCATGGGAGGACCACTAAGGGGGTGATGGAAAAGGGTAGCAAGGGGACCTTTAAGGTGGACCAGGAGAGCGACTCATCAACGAGTTGCAGCAATTTAACAGAGAGAATGCAGCCGGAATCCCTGACAGCGCGTCTTATCAAGCGATATGCTAAAACATTTCAGCCGCGCTTTGAGGAATTTCGGATGTACTTTATCCGTTAAATTGCTGTAAGTCGTTGATGAATCTGGACCCAGGAAGAAAAGGAACAACCTGGAGGAGGGGCCAGGACGGGGACCATCAAGAAGAGACCAGTAGGCGGTCAATAGTGGAAACAAAGAAGTGGGCTAGGAGTTGGGACCAGGAAGGTGGGGGACTAAAGAGGAGACGGAAGGCCAGTAAAGGCAGTAAGCACCAGCAATTAGATCTAGTAAGAAGAAAGCAGTGAGGGGAACCTGGCTTCGGAAGAAATGTCAGCGATATCTGGAAACGCTAGCTGTTGAGCATGAGAACGGTTGTGAAGGAGCAACCTGAGGGACAGAAGTACTGCGCAGCACAAATGAACGACGTTACTGGCCGGTCCAGTAAGAATGTCAACGATAAAGGTACTGAAGTGGTGAACGGCTTGATGCCGGTAAAGTAAGCGCCAGGTCCTAGATGTTAGCGAATTTTATGTTTTACAAAAACTACTTTCCATAGGCTAGTGATGCTGCAAATTCGCGCGAAGCGCGCAAGTGCGAAACACGCCGTTAGGCGTGTCGCGACACTTGTCAAGAAAAAACTATCTGAGCTGGACAATCGCAAAGGAGAGGTGTTTTTTCATGATAACGCCAGACGTCACAACTCTTTGACAACCCACCAAAAATTAACAGAGCTCAACTGGGAAGAGATGCTACATCAACCCTATAGCCCTGGCTTATCACCATCAGATTAGCATTCGCCTCCCCCAAAACAATTTGAATGGTAAAATTTTTGATACCGATCAAACTGTAAAAAAATGAGTTGGACCAGTTTTTCGCTTCTAAAAACCAAAGGTGTTTTCCAACTGATCGAAACACGGCAAAAGGTCATCCAACAAAATGGCCAATGTACCATTAATTAATGTTTGTTGTTAACATAAACAAATTCACTTTGAGTAATATGAAGCACACTACATTAATTATTAAACAACCCTCTATAAAGAGCGGGTGTTCTTCTGTCCGTCCGTCCGAGGCATTTCATGAACCATCAGAAGACGTGTGTCGCGCAACGGGAGTACGTATTCAGAAGGCGTGTCGTCGATGTCTTGTCATGAGGGTGGAGGACCATCAAGGGAGGACATCGAGGAGCAATCAGGGGCCAGCATCATCAATCGCTTCTCTAACGGTGAAAATTCTGCCAAACCCCCTGGGGTCAGATTCGTTAACGATACCGTCGGTATCATCTCAACGCGGATTCACCATATACACAGAGACATACAGATATACCGATACAATAACCGATATACCGATACCCACCGGTAAGCGGTTAATGAATCTGGTCCCAGAGCGGCAAACAATTAAGAAGAGATCTTAGGGGGATTCAATAGGGGAATAAGGAAAGAGACCAGAAGTTGGGTCCAGGAAAGACGGACAGGGAAGTGGGAACCAGAAAGGAACCATACCTCCGGGCCGGATACAGAGGACGTCTCGCTGACGTCGTGCAATGAGCGTGGGAGGTCCAGTAAGGTGGAGGTGAGGTATAAGGAGGATCTCGAGGAGAGACCAAGACGGGGAGCCAGATAAAAGAAAACAGTAAGAGATCAGTAGGCGGAACAAAGAAGGGGAGCTGAAGGTGGAATCAGGGGACCACCAAGAGGGAACCAGTAAAAGAGGACTAGCAGAATGGACCAGTAAGAGGGGACTAGTAAGGGTGGACCAGACGTCCGGACCGGGTCCGGAAGACGTTTCGCAGGCGCGGTGCCACGAGCGTCCGTGTCAGAAGATGTGTCTCCAAGGTTTAGGAGAGAGGCCTCCCCTTCCCTCCCACCAGAGGTATGGTTGGATGTAAGTATCGAGCATAACAGCATCTCGCCTCCAAGCTTCCTGAAGTTGTTGTCATGGAGAAGTGGTATTTCGTTGTTTCGATGCTAGAATCCTCCTGAAAAGGAATTATGGTCGAAAAGAAATCGCTTTTCGTTGCTTTGGGCAATTCTCACCTGACACTGAGGTGCTTTCGAGTCACCAGATCCAGCCAACTCGTGCAGCTTCTTGTCAAGTTCGATGCATGTCAGCTGAAGAGATTCCAATTTCTGACAGGAGGTAGAAGGTGCAGAAATATCTGTTTTTCGTCATAAGTATATTTTCGAACGATAGCTAATGCACACTGTTCTACCATACTCCTCCTTTTGGATGCTGTGGCTTAGAGGTGTAGAAGAAAATAAAGAAAAATAAAAAGGCAAACATCAGAAATGATTCGCTTCCTGCAGGTAATATTACAGCCAACATGTTTTAAGTGGGACCGTGGATGGACAATGTTTGCTATAGATGAGCATTCCAGGGCCTTGGCACAGCGTGAAGCTGAAGATATGTTCCAAATCCGGATCCAACAGCTATGTGAGTATCTCACTACCGTCTATCCCTCAACAAGGCAGAATAGAAGAAAAAAGAGTACAGCTCTAGCTTTTTAAGCTTCTCCTACAAACAACTGAAATCTAATCTATATTTCAATCTTAGGCAGCACATGCAGAAAATATTCTCTTTCTCGGTCAACAGTGTTTCTATGTCGTCTCTATGTACTCTCCCTATGTGCACGGCGCTTCAATTTTCCATTACCTTAAATCTTTTTATAGTTGTAGTTATAGTTTACTACGTACGTTCAAGACATACGTTCAAAAAACGACCGTAGATAAAACGACAACTCAACACAACATTCGAGTGTTCAAAAAATCTATTTGAGCAAAACTTTTAAATAACCAAAAAGAGCTAGCGGTAAGCGGGAAGTTATGCTTAAGTGTAAGATAATAGGACAACGATCTGCATGTAAAGTCGTTCAATTTAAGGTTGGTCCTAGATTTCCCTTATGAAATTTTCTGTGAACTGCCTCTAGTTTTTGACATACATCCCTGAGCCTACGACGAGAAACAGTTTACTCCAACAAAGATACTTGTTTCCTATTTCTGCTCTAGGTACTCTAGAGTATAAAAGTTACCTGCTGGAAGCAAAAGTTTCCTACTGAAGTTGGTTTGCATCTTCTCAAATGGCACAATGTGTTTCTTCTTATGCGAAGCAAACACTGTTGTCGCACTTTCAATTGTTGGCCTAACGTAGGTCTTATATGCTTTCAGCGGCACGTCTTTGTTTCTCGTGCTTAAAGCCTTTAAAATTTGATATGTTTCGCCTAACGTATGCCAACAAATTAAGCTACAATTCTCAGCAAAATCCAATTTATCATTATAGTGGAAACCCAAATCTCTTACACCTGTGACCTTGGATATACAGTGTTCACCTGCTGTATAATCACGTATATTCGTTCACATGGAACATCTGACTCTCCTAACCTCATGCAATTAGTTTTCTCCGGTGCTAGTGGCAAATGATTTTGCAGGGACCAAGTGGATAGGAGATCTGATCCAAACTGCAGGGCTGCACGATCTTGCTGTGTGACTACCTCTTTAGACAACTTTAATTGGTAGCAAATTGTTTGACTACTACTCCTATGCTTTCAAACAATGCAGGGACATCTAATGTGTAAATTATAAAAAGGGGTGACAGTATCCCACCCTGCGGCACTCCACTTCTAACTACTCGGCTGAATGAAAATCTTTCACCAATTTTCACTTGAAAAGTTCTTCCATCAAGAAAGCTATTAAGCTACCTACAAATGACAGGATGTACGCCGAGGTTCGCCACCTTGTACTCCAATTTAGCATGGCTTACTCTATCGAAAGCCTTTTAAAAGTCATAGCATAACATCAAAACTTTCTTATTATCCATTATCTCTGTCCAATCATTAAGGCTTTCCAGTATGTTCAATTCTACAGAACGCCCAGGCATGAAACCACGTTGACTTCGCAGAATGGCACTATTTCGCCGGACACAGAACATTCACAATAGGGGACAAAATCATTCAGAACCTTGTCAATAGCATGAATAATAAGATGCATAATATTATAAGAAGTAATGGTGGTCCGATCGACTTTTGAATTTAGTAAAAAGCTTGTTTTTTACAAGTGGATACATACTTCTAAAACGCCAATTTTCAACCAATTTTCTTCAAAAAAGTCTGATTCTCGTGTTAGACGAAACAAATTTCTGAAAGCGAGTTGTTACCTGTTTTCGACTACAAGGAATCTAGTGGAGCTAGTACGGGACTGCAGTAATAAACGCGAAACGAGATATAGGCAAGTCTTGGAGTGGATACATACTTTTGAAACGCACTGTATAAGGATTATCTGTCACCTTCCAATCAGATCTTGGCCTTTTCTTTCTTGCATTGTCGGCGATGGTTTTTGAGAGAGGAACTCTCAGTGCTCTGTGAGCAGGCCCGTATGAGACTGCAATCTCCTCACCTTAGCTGCGGTTTCCTTCTGCTGACTATCCTTGATACGTTCCTGCAGCTGCTGGCGATTTATCTCCATCTTTCTGATAATCGACTGCACTTCATCGTACTTATTGTCCCACTCTCCCAACTCCTGGTGCATTGCCAACATTTCGTTCTTTATTTGTTTCAGCTGATTCTAAAATTGGGAATAGAATTCTACTATATATAAGCGAAAACGGTCGTTTGTCTGTGTGTGAGTGTGTGTTTGTTTGCACAGAAGTGCTGGAGGAGTGTTGGGGGAAAGTGTGGGGATGGGGGATTGTAGTTGTGTGGGGTCACCTACGTCCTCTTGAGAGGGTCAGAAGACGTGTCGCCAATGTCACGCAAAGAGCATCCGAGTTCCGAACATGTGTCATCGACGTCGTGAAAGCGAGTCCGAGTTCAGAAGAGGTGTCATCGACGTCGTTCCACAGACGACTGGGTTCAGAAGACATGTCACCAATGTCGCGCGAAGGACGTACGGGTTGAGAAGAGGTGCCACTGATGTCGCGCAAGGGTGTCCGGATTCAGTTGACGTGTCAACGATGTCGTGCCAGGGGTTCCGAATTCACATGATGTGCCAACGATGTCGCTCAAAGCACATCTGGATTGAGAATACATATCACCGGCGTCTGTCGTCAGCCGTCCGGTTTTAGAAGAGGTGTCACCGGTGTCCTTCATCAGGCGACTGGGTTCAGAAGACATGTCACCAATGTCGCGCGAAGGACGTACGGGTTGAGAAGAGGTGTCACCGACGTCGCGCAAGGGGTGTCCGGATTCAGACGTCGTGTCACCGATGTCGTGCCAGAGATTCCGAATTCACACGACGTACAAACGATATCGCGCAAACCATGTCCAGCTTTAGAATACATGTCACCGACGTCGTTCTTCAACTGCCTGGATTCAGAAGAGGTGTCACTGATGACGCGAAAGGCCTGTCCGGATTCCGACGACGTGTTGTCAGTGAAGGTGGGACCAGCAATGAGGACCGGTGAAAGATAGGGAGGCCAGTGAAGAGGGGACCAGCAAATCGAGGTGAAGGTGAGAGCGTCCCTGCCCTATCCTTAACCATAGCGGCGAGCGGAGTTGCCGCAGAAGTGTGTGGGGACCTTAAATCGGCGGAAGTGCGATAGAGGATGGATAAGCTTCATAGAAGCAGTTTTCAAGGTTGTGCCCTACTGTCCCGCTTTCCCCTAGAACCAGTTTTTCATTGTAACGCGAGTAAGAAGACCTAAACGGGGTGTTCTATTCTCGGGGTTTAGGGGTTGAAGCCCCCAATCAGACGTTTGGCGGCCCTTAGTGCTTACATTCAGCTTGATGGTGTCAGCTTGGAGAAATTACTTCTTTCTCCGCAGAGCTATTTTCTCTGCACAGTAGTCTTCATATAGGATGTTGCTCTATATTCATCAGCGAAGACGAGCTCATTCTATTTTTTCTCACCGTTATAAGTGATGCCGCTTGCGTCGAATCCTGCTTTAAAAAGCTTGGTCGTAGCCGTTATTAACCTACGTAATCCTAAATGCAGCTTTAGAAAGCGCCTGTCCGAATAGCCGCCCTACCAACGTTGTGGACTCCGTGAGTAAGCTCCGCAATCCGGATCTATCCTAATCGAAGGGGACATGTATTAATCTGCACCTCTAATCCTTTGTTCGGGTCTCTACAAAACCTTCAGCTGCTCTCTCATCATGCGAAGGCTTTATTTAAATTCAGGAGATGAGGTTGATATAGGGTGATGCACGCATCAGACACTTTACGGTTGCGCCCTCCCGACTAGGACAGATCAAAAAGAGCTTACCGATTGATTGAGTGGCATAAAAATGAGTATGCGCCGGGTAGCGCAGTCCGAGGAAGCGTCACTATCGCGTGCACTCTTAAGTCGTG
Source organism: Heligmosomoides polygyrus polygyrus (assembly GCA_947396885.1). Lineage (NCBI taxonomy): Eukaryota > Metazoa > Nematoda > Chromadorea > Rhabditida > Heligmosomidae > Heligmosomoides > Heligmosomoides polygyrus. The sequence goes on from OX377204.1 coordinate 45,400,655, forward strand.
GATCTTGGTTAAAGGTCCCAAATAAGACAGCTTCCCAACCTTCTGGTGTTGGTGAGAGGGTACCAGACTAGTCCATTGGTTGGCGACCGCAAGTCGCAATTATATGCCTGATACGCTTTCAAATTGCCTAAAAACACTCTGTAGAAACAGGAAGCCTGGTGCAACCCAGATGGGGGATACAGTTCGCCATCATTAATGTTTAAACATAGTGCTAACCATAAGTGAGCTCGAGGAGCTAACCATAAGTAAGCTCGAGGAGCTTAAAGCATAAGTGAGGTTGAGGAATCCATCCTAATGGGGGAGGGGAGCACTCCACCGCTACTTCTCGACAAGGGTGGCAGAAATGGGAAGTAAACAACCTCTCAAACTCAACAGTTTGAACTGGTCTACTAGAGAATTTCTCTTTGTAGTTACCTAGGCGAGAGAATCCACACTTTATACGTTGGTTTCGATTTTCTGGCAGCGCCTCCCCCCCCCCCCTCCATCCGACTAGGATTGGCACAATCTTGAGTTACGGGAACGGAACGACCTTCTTACATCTGTCTAGGTCCTTATGGAAAAATACTTATGGTCAGGATTCCTGCATTAATTGCTTACTAAGATGTTAGATAAATATCTATTTCCGAAATTGTTTGAAATTTTTCTAACAAGAAATTTCGCACCGATCGTAGCAATCGCAAAGGCGGAGGAGCATCTTGCTTGGCAGAAGACTTCATCAATTTGATGCATGTACCGGACGCGTCTTTTGAATAGACACCGAAAAAACCGCACTTTTGCGGTTTTTGCGTCGTTTTGCTATAACTAACTTTTTGCTATAACTTTTGCTTTTCGGCCAAAATTCATCCTTTTGAAAAACAAAGAGTATATTTGAGCTCAGGAGATCGAGCTCCATCGTTTGGTATATACACTCCATGCGAAAGATCAAAAATGGCCAAAATTGAAAACATGCGCTCCATTGAGAAGGCCGGTCGCGGACGAGTTGTCGATGCAAAATCCGTTGCATGCTCACAATTCCTCTAATTTGAGGTGTTTTGAGAAACGGATGCTACCGTTCGATTCGTCTCGTCGAGATCTGCACAACCATGGATGCAATATCGCCAGACTACCGATTCGACTCCACTGTTCTTCCTGCCCTAACATACGCCTCAGAGACCTGGGCTATACGAAAGCAGGATGAACACGCGATCAGCGTCGCGCAGTGTTTAATCGAGAGGACGATGCTCGGAGTGGCACGACTCACGCAAGTGAGAGAAGGCCTCCGGAGTTCCGAGCTTCGCCGACGTTCGAAGATCAGAGACGCTGTCGCGTGGGCCAAGTTGTCGAAAATTAGGTAGGCCGGCCACGTAATGCGCTTCGCAGACACCCGCTGGACGAGAGCCGTTACCGACTGGATTCCACGGGATGTCAAGAGAACACCGGGACGCCCACCAACGCGTTGTCGGACTTCTTCGTTAAAGCCCTGAACGACCGATATGACGCTCTTCGTGTCCCTCGAGCGAGGAGGATCCATTGGACCACTCTGGCACGCGACAGGGACGAATGGAGACGCTGCTGGCGCCCGCTCGAGCAAGTCGATGATCAACGGGACGACAGGTGATACAGGATACCACCCATCCAACTCCACCAATGCTGATGAAAAGTTGATAGAGTCATTTTCCGAAATATTACTATCCGATTCGAAGGTTAATGCTCTAGGTGATTTTAATCGTGACGTTAACTTGAATCAAAGCCAAGAATAAAGGAAAATCGAAAAAATTCTTTTTGAATCCTGTAAACTTCTCTAACATGTCACTACAACGACTTTCCTCCATAGTTCTTTGGATTGATAGTGCTTGGAAAGTGAAGGACCTTCCCATATTCTTCGAGATGGTCACCCGACGTACTCTTCACAAAACTCCTTTATAAACTCAGATTAGTAGTAGTTGTTCTCATTGCATTCTAGGGTACGACGTGTGAACAGTGTTGATGTGGCTCTGAGGCTGTCAATGCACCTCAAACTTGGATGATTTCCCAATTATACCGCCTTGTCAAATAAGTGATAGCCGCCTGCGGTGATCCTCAAAAAACAACCTCCCTAACGATACCATACTGTTAGTTATGGGCGAATTCAACTGCATACATATATAGTCGCAGACCACAAGCGTCTAACGTAAATGCAGAGGATCAGGGTTGAGAGAATTATGGAAGAACGGGGGGTCGCTTATATCAGTGTAGTATGGCATCGAACAGGCTCGAATACCATATTTGTTGTTAGATTGTGTGTTGGCGATTTTGTGTGCTCAGAAACATTGGAGAGACCTCGGAATTATTATTACCATATATAATCGAGAGAGGATGAGTCACTGTCCGACGACATGTTTGCACTCTTATGTGAAGCCAATGTGCACTCTTATGTGAAGCCAGCATGCACTCTTAAGTGAAGCCAACATGCACTCTTATGTGAAGCCGGCCGCGCCCGCTGCGATGAAGCCCGCTGCGGCCGCTGCGTTCGCTACGTCCGCTGCGTCGACTGCGTCCGCTGCGTCCGCTACGTCTGCTACGTCCGCTGCGTTCGCTGCGTCGGCTGCGCTGAAGCTTGCCACGTCCGCCGCGCTCAAGCCAGCCGCGCTCGCCGCGTCCGTCGCGATAAGTCCGCCGCGTCCGCTGCGCCCGCCGCGTCTGCCGCGCTAAGTCCGCCGTGTCAGCTGCGCCCGCCGCGCTAAGTCCGCCGCGTCCGCTGCGCCCACCGCTTCCGAGGATGTTTACTGCTGACGGCGCATGAACTGTCGATGGTGGCATGTTGATCCCATGTAATGTGTTTATGAACAGACTGCCAAAGGGATGCAAAGTAGAGAACAGTGTGCGATTGCTCTCGGTACGGGTTCATTGACCTTCACCCTCCATTTTCTCTTCATTTTTGCATCCGTCCCTTACTCCATTTTAGTCTGCATTTCTGAATTTTCACACTACCGCTGACCTTTTCCTCACCCATTTTCATTTCTGTTTCAATCTATGCACATGCTATGGACTACGTTCCTAGCGTGACCCGCCACACCCGAAGCCGGCGAGCCTGGCGAGGCGCACGTCTAGCGTACGGCGACGGCGAAGCCGGCGACGGACGCTGGCTGAGGAAGCATCCCAAACTATGTTTGGGCTACGTTCCTAGCGTGGCCCGCATGTCCAGCGTACGGCGCCGGCGAAGCCGGCGAGAGACGCTGGCTGAACAAGCATCCCATACTTTGTTAGGGCTACGTTCCTAGCGTGGCCCGCCACACCCGAAACCGGCAAAACTGGCGTGGGCCGCACGTCCAGCGTACGGCGCCGGCGAAGCCGGCGAGAGACCCTGGCTGAAGAAGCATTCCAAACTTTGTTAGCGCTACGTTCCTAGCGTGGCCAGCCACACCCGAAGCCGGCAAGCCTGGCGTGGCCCGCATGTCCAGCGTACGGCGCCGGCGAAGCCGGCGTCGGACGCTGGCTGAGGAATCATCCCTAGCTACGTTTGGACTACGTTCCCCAGCGTGGCCTGCCATACCCGAAGCCGGCAAGCCTGGCGTGGGCCGCACGTCCAGCGTACGGCGCCGGCGAAGCCGGCGAGAGACCCTGGCTGAAGAAGCATCCCAAACTATGTTTGGGCTACGTTCCTAGCATGGCCCGTAAAACCCGAAGCCGGCAAGCCTGGCGTGGCCCGTATGTCCAGCGTTCGGTGCCGGCAAGACTGGCGTGGCCCGCCACACCGGAAGCCGGCAAGCCTAGCGTGGCCCGCATGTCCAGCGTACGGCGCCGGCGAAGCCGGCGACGGACGCTGGCTGAGGAAGCATCCCAAACTATGTTTGGCTACGTTCCTAGCGTGGCCCGCCAAACCCGAAGACGGCGAAGCCGGCAAGCCTGGCGTGGCCCGCATGTCCAGCGTACGGCGCCGGCGAAGCCGGCGACGGACGCTGGCTGAGGAAGCATCCCAAACTATGTTTGGGCTACGTTCCTAGCGTGGCCCGCCAAACCCAAAGCCGGCGAAGCCGGCAAGCCTAGCGTGGCCCGCATGTCCAGCGTACGGCGCCGGCGAAGCCGGCGACGGACGCTGGTTTCATCATAATTGATAATGGTAGCGAGAACCGGCCTTGTGCTCCTTTTTCCTGTGCTTGATTTCCTGAACTTTCGCATCCACTCGCTGGCGCGTGTGCATGAGCATATTGATGTTGTACTCGATGTCATCGGATATGGTTGCAGAATGTGTTCCCGTTGCGTTAAGACGAGACCCTCGCGACAGCATCTGAATACTCGGATTGATGTGAGCGTGCTTATCGTTTTCGCAAGCATCAACACACCTTTTGCTTCTCCTCCCTCAGATATTCGACCCATTGAGCAACTCTTTCGGTGAGCTCCTTCTCCCGCAGGCGCGCCTTCTCGACATGGTCAGTCAGCTCGCTTATCTGCGCCGACAGCTAAACTGAAACTTGTACGAAATCGAAATTGGAGAGAAAACCAGTGGAACCACGTCGAATCCAAGTATCTGCGCCGCAGTGATCTCCCTGTTGTTTTGGAGTAGCGGCTTTCAAAAGCCCAACTCGATATGCTGATGGTGAACACGGAGCGCAATACAAGCCGCGTGAAATGCAAGAATATTGCATGACAGGCGGGGATGTGTTTATGTGGTTGCCGTGGGTTGGCAGCAGGCATTCGCTCACATCTCCTCTTCTCAATCAGCGTGAGGGGTCTGGTGATAGTGGAAACGCAGACATCGCTTAGCACTCTTCTCACATCTCTGCCTTCTTGCCTATGCCTGGTGGGTCCCGCATGTCACATTTCTTTCAGCCCTTCCTGTTCTCTACATAGCATGTCGAGAGCGTTGTTGGATCGATGTCGCAACGAATCCCTGCACGCGGAATACTGAGGTGCCCTTTTGAGTGACGGGGCGCTAACAGACCGACGAAGACTTCCGCAAGGTTAGGTTCAGCGTTGCGCTCCAACTATCCCCTCACTCAATGCAAGAGCTGTTCGACCTTACAATGACGACCTTTCCTACTCATTCCATTACTAAATTCTGTAGTTCATTCGCAAACTTTTTAAAGGTCACCGATAGGATGGAGAAGAACGTAATTTGCTTGTAGGGAGTGTGGGGAGTTAGCCTTCTAGAGAATGCACCATTTTAACTACATACTTCTGCAATGTCAACTATTTTCAAAAAAGGGGAAACGTGGATCTGTGGAGACTTCTAATCTTTGGGACCTACAATTTACTAGAAGCTATGTGACAAGATTTCATTCATTCTCAACTCTTGTTGTTTCTTGTAAAGGCGAGCCGCTTTCGAATTATAGATTCCTCATACAATCTACGGAAGGTCTGAATTTCATAGGAAACTAGAGTCCTTGTTTTGGCCATCCCTTTCACGACAGCCACTCTCAATACATACTAATTTTATCTGATTATTCGCGGTTGTGTTGAGCGCAGCGTTTCTATAGAAATGGGAGACATGGAGGAGGCCGGTTCCTTCGAGACACCATAGGCCATTTGAACTCTCCTTTTTTCTATTCTACATAGCTGCTACAAGGCCAACCTTCATCAGGAATCTCAACATGGTTTTCTCGTCCACTGTGTTAGCCCCTAAGTATAAGCACCTCTTATAAGGGGTTAGTGCAGAGCGATTGCTGTTCAAGCAAGTAGTTGGCGGGGTGGTGACGCAAAAGGCGTACTAGTGGCTATTATCAGCAATCCTGGCGTGCTCCTAGACGCATCGGGAACATTATCTCACATTGATTGTTCCCGTGAGAAACGTCATTCCTACATAACTACATCTAACGAGCGCTCATCATGCACATATGGATAGCGCTATCCCTGATAGCGCGGCTTATCAAGCAATATGGTGAGCGATAAGCCGCGTTATCTAGGGCCGGATTCATCAACGACTTACGTAACTTTAACGGAGAACTGTAAGCTTATCAAACGATATGATGAACGATAAGCCTCACCATATCGCTTGATAAGCTTATAATTCTCCGTCAAAGTTACGTAAGTCGTTGGTGAATCCGGCCCCTGACTTTTCCGCTGTGAATTCTCTGTTAAAGTTCTGTAAGTGGTTTATGAATCCTACCCATGGAAGACTGGTTAGGTTCACAAAGTTTCACAAAACTACAAGACGTGAACATCAACTGTCTTGATAGCGTGAAAGGTCACTTGATAAATAGGAGTGTCATTGAATGACACTTCTACGCAGTTCTATATGGAACACCTTCGGTTTGCGACTGCTTATGTGGTAAAAGTTAGGTTGTTTTCTGGCGAAGAATATGAATAGAACCTCGAAACGTTCCTTCCCAACATCACATTCGATTGGTGTAATTCGCACGTTTATAGAAATCTTGCGTCCGCCTTTTATTCATACCGTGGTCTCAATCTATTTAGTAGGTTAGTGAATATCAGTTTCGCAATCAGGTCAGAAGTGGACGCTATAAAAAAACGGCCAGGTCTTCTCTCCACAAAAGAGAGTGGGGTTTTGCGCAGCGCGGTAGAGATAAGGATGCTCGGGTGGGCAACGGAGAGACGGTGAGGGATAGCGTGCAGAACGAGGACGTCAAACAGTGATGAAGACAGCACAACCAGCTGAAGGTATTGGGTAAGGCGGCGCCCTGCAAAACCCACACGTGGAAGAATGAGATGGCGGTAGGTCGCAGGAATAGGGAGCCTTACGACTGTGCGGGCAAAACAGACGTTAGGGAGATGAAGAATCCTTGCACCTGAACCTCTTGTGTTCCCTAAATATTGCGCTTGAAGAAAGCAACCGACTACACCTTGGAAATTTCGTTCTGCTGAGAAGTTCTGATCTTTTCCTGCTGTTCAATTTCCTTGTCCAACGAGGCGGCGCAGTTCGTCAGATCGTCATGCAGCCCACGAAGGTCTTCTTCCTAAATATCTATCTATCCACAACTATAATTATATTTGTATAATTATAATTGAGTTCGACCGCAACAAACGAATAAGCTAACTCAGTTTCTTTAAGCATTTGGTGGCTGGCATCGAGGTTGTAAGCTGTTGTAACGATGTTTTGTTGCATAAAAACTCTAGCGCAGGGCGAGACCTGAACCCCACCTGCTAACCTGGAATGCTGTACAATACCGCCCGCGTCGCGCGGTCAAAAAGACGGTTTGCGACGGAAAAATCGGTCGCATGCTCATAACTTCATAACTCCTTTAATTTAGAGTTGTTTCAGAAACAGTTGGTACCTTTCGATTCGTCTCCTCGAGATCTATAAAACCATGTATAAAACTTTACCCGGCCACCGCGTTTTCGCCGTGGGTGGCCTAAAAAAATAACTGCAGCAGGCTTTTGCGATTGGAGCACCTTATTTTCCAGGACGTGCAGTGTTTTCGGAGTATCTCAAGCATGGTGTGCGTCGTCAGTGCTCTGTCATGCCTGGAATGTTCCGAGAGTGCGCCGTGCACAATGCATATAGTATCGAACCTATCAATCAAATGGGCGGAAGCATGCGCACTGGGTTTCTATCTTCATTTAACCTTCAAGACTATCTTGCACCGTTTGGAGAATTTTATATGAAATTCCCGGCCGTTCTACTTAGGATTTGCTCCAGGCAGTCCGACGAGCCTTTGGAGTGTGCCGTACACAATGCATGTAGGATCGAGCCTATCAATCGAGTGGGTTCGACAACTGGTAGAGTGAGTGTTTGGGAGTTCTATCATAAATTTCCAGCCGTCCTGCCAAGGAATTGCTCCAGCTAGCCTTTGGAGTGCGCCGTGAGCAACGCATATAGAATCGAACCTTTCAATCGAGGGGAGCGACAGCTTGCAAATTGTACGTGCGGGCGTGTTCGGAGCGCAATAAATCTTTCAAGTTCAAATCGTTTCAGCTGCAACTTGTGGGCCTTATAGGCAGTACGAGGTTCTTGAAGTGTTTTAAAACAGAACGGTGTAGCTTATTAATGACTAAATTACAGCGCTCCGAATATGCAGGTGAGGCTTGTGCGACCCAATTTTTCCCGATTTCGGTCGACCACTGCGAGAAGACGCGGCGAGCTAACGGCCTCAAAATGCGTAGGCGCATAGAGCACTTAAGGTACTTCACGACGACGGGCTCAGAACTTCTCAGCTGCCTAAACTGCCTTAGCCCCATCTGCTATTTTAGGGCGGCGGACTTTGCGATTGAAGTTTCCTGCTCTTTACTCGCCCACATTTGGGTTTTCGACACTCCCAATAACACGATTTTGTTCAACACGAAAAGCTCTATCGAATGGTGTCACTCTCGACCATTTTCAAAGAAATCGATTTTTGACAATTTCCCGTCGAGGAAATGGGTGCCATTGGCCGAGCCGGCGCTGACGATGACGTCATCGAAAACCGATGTTTTCGAAATTGGCCAAATTTCCTCGTGCAAACTTCGTCTAAAATCATCCAGGGGTTATTTGGGGCGCTGATTACGAATCCGACGTTCGTTTTTGAAAATTCCGACATCTTCAACAGGTTACTTCCCGTTTGAGGGTGGTCGTGTCAGGACCACCGATCGGTATGGGCGGTCTCCTGCCGTAAGCGTCTGAATGAACTTCGGCATCGTGTTCGGCACCCCGAATAAGTCCCCGCCCCTATACGAAGTTTGAGCAAAATCGGTGATCCTGACCCGACCACCTCCAATTATACTGAAGAATATCCAAAACCTACCGAAATCGGCGAAACTTTCAAAAACGGACGTCGGGTTCGTAATCAGCGCCCCAAATAACCCTAGATGATTTTGGACGAGAAAGTTTGGCCAATTTCGAAAATATCGATTTTCGATGACGTCATCGTCCGCGCAGGCTCGGCCTGGAGCGCCGCCGTCCTCGATGGGAAATTGTCAAAAAATCGATGTTTCCAAAATCAGTCGAAATTGGTACCGTTCGATAGCGTTTTCCATGCCGAACAGAACGGTAAAACTGCGAGTGTCCAACACTCAAACCTGGGCGAATAATGGCGCAGGAAAATTCAACACTAAAACTCCGCCGCCCTAAAATGGCAGCTGGTGCTAAGGCAGTTTAATCAGCTAAGGAGTTGCGAGCATGCCTTCGTAAAGAATCTTAAGCGTTCTGCTCACCTGTGCATTTGTAGCCCATTAGCTCTCTGCGTCTTCCCGGAGGGGTCGACTGAATTTGGAAAAAATCGTGTCACACAAGCCTCACCTGCATTTTCGCACCCCTGTAGCTTTGTCCAATCATAAGCTACATCGCTGTGTTTTAGCACTCTACTAGAACATTTTGCTGCCTACAAAACTCACAAGCTGCAAACGGAAAGGTTCACAAATGACAGAGTTATTGCTCTCAGAACACGCCCGCGCGTGCAATTTAGCACAACAGCGGTCGACGTTCTCCTCGCTCTTACTCTCTCAGAATACAGTTTTCTCTACTCTCAGTAACATAATTCAATTCAGCATGAAAAGCTCTATCGAACGGTGCCAAGCATGACCCATTTCGAAAACATCGGTTTTCGATGACGTCATCGTCTGTATGCCGCGGCCTCGAGCGGCCTCGCCCTCGATGCGAAACTGTCAAAAAATCGATGTTTCCAGAATCGGTCGGGATTGGTACCGTTCGATACCTTTACCTCTGGTACCTTTTGATGCTAAACAGAATGGTACCATTGCGAGTGCCGAAGACTCACATCTGGGCGAGTAAGTGCGCAAGAAACTCTAGCCGCTATCTTCCGCCGCTTTAAACTGGCAGCTGAGGCTAAGAGAGTTTAGGGAGCTGAGGAGCTCTGAGCACGTCATAGTGAAGCACCTTAAGCTCTCTGTTCGTCTGCGCGTTTCAAGGCCGTTTGCTCGTCGGATCTTCCCGCAGTGGTCCACCGAAATCGGAAAAAAATGCGTCACACAAGCCTCACCTGCATTTTCGCACCCCTGTAACATTGCCCCTTATCAAGCTACACCGTTATACTTTAGTGTGCTACTACAACGTTTTACTGCCTACAACACCCACGAGTTGCAGCCGAAAAGATTTGAACTCGAAAGAGTTATTGCGCTCTGAACACGCTCGCGCGTGCAATCTATATGCGTTGTTCACGACGCACTCTAAAATCTAGCTGGAGAGCATTATAGCAATGCCTTAGTAGGGCTGCTAGAAATTTATGACAGAATCCTCCAAACGCTCACTCTACCTGTTGTCGAACTCACTCGATTGATAGGTTCTTATCCACACACATTGCTCACGGTGTACTCATAAGTCTCGCGGGGACAGATTGAAGCAATTCCCGAGTAGAGCGTCTGGAAATTTTTGAAAAATTTCTCTAAACGTTTCGAAATGTTCTTGAAGGCTTTACATTTTCCAGTAAGTGAAGATAGAAACCCAGTGGGCATGATTCCGCCCATTCGATTGATAGGTTCGATCCTATATGCATTTTGCACGGCGCACTCTCGGAACATTCCAGACATGACAGAGCACTGACAACGCACGCCATGCTTGAGATACTCCGAAAACACTGCACGTCCTGGAAAATAAGGTGCTCCAATCGCAAAAGCCTGCTGCAGTTATTTTTTTAGGCCACCCACGGCGAAAACGCGGTGGCCGGGTAAAGTTTTATACATGGTTTTATAGATCTCGAGGAGACGAATCGAATGGTACCAACTGTTTCTGAAACAACTCTAAATTAAAGGAGTTATGAGCATGCGACGGTTTGCGACGGATTTTTCCGTCGCAAACCGTCTTTTT